>JAUMJJ010000374.1:2575000-3284116 GCA_033556795.1 Tapera naevia
CTGGCGAGGGGAGAGAGGCTGAAAAGCTGCTTTCTGCTAAGGGCTCTGGCACCAAAGCTGCCATTGCTGTGAGCTGCAGAGAGCTCAGAGAACAAGGTGCAAAATTCTTATGCTGAATATGAAACACAAACCTGAGAAGACTATCTGAGAGCCATAGACAAACTCGGCCACCAGCACTGGGAACAGCCACCCTTAGCTCTCTGAGTTCTATCAGTTCCAAAGCCAGGGATCACTTCTGACCAGCTCCCAATGCTTCTTGATCCCTTAACCAGAAAGTGTAGTAGAAGTGGACTCCACCCATTGAGGAATCACCCTGTTACCACTATTTCTACTACATTATCATTTCTGTTTAAAAAAACCTCAATAATTATCCAGTTTTTTTACATCATAGACAGACACAAAGCAGAATAGTCCAATGCATAAATAAGACTGCTGATAAGAGAAGTGGCTGAGTGTTTGTTAACCTCAGCCCATTGGCCTAATTAGTACAACAGGAGCATAGATTGCATTCAAAGTGAGGTGGAACAAGCTAACAAAGGAGAAAGCTTTGTACTTGTTAATGATATGAGTAAGCGCAGCTTAGAAAGCGTTTCAGCAGACTTTGATCCACTCAGAAAAGAGAATGAGAGCTCTTCAGGCACTTCTGACAACACAGCCTTGCCACGAGCCTGTGCCAGTAACCAGGCTCTACCATATCGGTATACATTTAGGGAGTTTGTTCGACATTGGATTTCTTGAATGTCAGATGCAAAAAGACTGCATTCAATGTATTTCGCACACAATAGCAAGACCAAGGGAAATCAGGAGCTAACTCTAAGGTCCAAACAAACAACTACAGAAGACATTGGGGTTGCCTGTTACAGGATGTTCTTGTATTCATTTCACCTCCTTGCTGGAATCAATCAGCCTTTCTGAAACTGTGTGCTCAGCCAACCTGTTTTGTTCATCAGTTTTTCCAAGTGAAATGAGCTTGGAGGACTGTTCTCAGTTTGCAGATTCAGAGGCCACTCATCTGCTGAAACCCTAGTGTTCACTCATCAAAACAGACTGCTGAGGGCAGACTGTGGCCTGCGTGCTTAATACTGACCACTGCTCAGCATGAACAAAGGAAATTAAATTACTGTTGCTTTCTGCTGTAAGGGTGAAAACCAGAAAGAAATGTAAACCCATCAATACACAATAGGAACTTTAAACACATTGGCAATTGTAAAATGTTCATCCTTGAAGCTGTAAAACACATCATAATTTCCAAGATTAGCAAAAGTTGTTCATCTTGCTGTGTTCTCATGACAGGCATTTTTTCCCTCCGAGTTTCTTTTATCTTGTTAGATTTTAGCTCCCTTTATAGTTAGGACAGTTATGCAATAGGGCAAAATGAATTAGTTTGCATCAAAGAAAGGCTCCTTGAAACATTATACTAATGAGTTTCATCTGCCTGATTAGAGGGCTTTGCTTTCAGTAACACTTGGTGCAATGTTTTGTTTCAGAGAAATGTAAGAATATTGAAGGCTAAAAGCATTAGCTAAACAGTAACCAGGATAATGGATAAAAGATTAGAGTGGTAAACTGTGAGCAGACATATTACTGAATACTGACAAGAAGATGCAAGTCTAGACCAGAACAGGTGAATGAAGATTTAATGAAGATGTGTTTGTGCAAACAGAGCTTGGTGCAATTCGCAACAGTATATTCAGTGGACTAAGACTACATCTCCCATCTTTTCACAATGCTCTTAGGAATTAAATGGAAAAGAGGAAGGGATGGGAAAAGAGAGTACTAACTTTTAGAAAGAAAAGATGGGAAAAAAGTTCATTTTAGGGGAGTCAAATTAATTTTTAATATCTAGCAAACTACTTGAATAAAATATTTGCTCATTTTTAAATCCACTTTTAGTCAAGAACAACTTTGTTTTCAATTGGTGGAAGAACTGCTCCAGAGGACAAAGAGAATTAAATAGATTCAGTAATTCTTGCTTTAATTAAGCTTTTTCACCCTACTCATTTTCTCTTACTCTGTTACTACAAACAATTAAGCAAATGCAGTCTAGAATGAATTTCCTGATAGGCAGGTGCAACTTCACCTGAGAAATCCATGGGAAAAGCAGTTATCAGAGATATACTGGTAAATTTGGCAAAGCACATCATAACTGACACCTACATGGATACATGCTGTGTCATTTGCAAATGGCAAACACTACTGAAGTGTATGTATTAGAATATAAGGGTGCTTCATCCCCTGATTACATCTCCCTCCACAAACCTCTCCAGTACATACACTAGACTTTCAGAAATGAAGACAAGGTGTTAGAGAGAGCAGGCCTAAGCTGCTGTCAGGAACAGCTCCAGTTGAGAGAAGGCCAAAGGATGAGCTTTTACACAATGCTTTCCATCTGCAACCAGACAAAGAAACCACTTAACCACTTTAAATTTGTGACTATGCTCTCAAAAGCACACAGGCAGATGGCTGAGCAGCACAACTGAACTTCTGGCTGGAGGAAAACATTTAATTCAGATCTGCTGCTGCATCATATCGCAAGGCACCAAGGGGTTACCTGGCTTAAGGTGGTTAAATATAAAAAGCCTTTGGATAAGCTAGGAACTGAGTTGAAACCTGTTTTATCTCTTTGTTTTGATAAGACTTCAACTTGAACATTATCACTTTTTGTCAAAATTATTTTGACCTGCAACAGGCAACACCAACCCTTGACAGCTTTATCCTTTTGCCAACCTAACACATGAATTTAAATTAAAAATATTATTTCAAACACCCATGTACCCTCTTCCTCTGATGCATGCATGTTCTGCACCTGTGCATCATCTGTCTCCTGCTGGCCTTCTACAACATGTCAAAAATAATAATAACAACAAATACTCCACCTGTTATTCATAAGCTTTTTGTTACCTCTCAGAAGAAGCAGAGCATTTGTGAGAAAGAAAAAGCTTTGTTTAATTTAATTAAGTTTACTTCTTTCAAGCCTGATTAAACTTGGGGATCAGCAGAAAAACAGGTTAATTCAATCATGACAGCAATTGCTTTACCCTATAAGGGCAACCACATCATGCTGTGTCACATTCAGCAGGTTCTTAAAAAAAGCACACTTATCCTTTATCCCATGGATCAAAACTAAGTCTGCCTCACAAGAGGGTACTGCGGTTTTAGGAGCTCCTCTAATGCAAAAATGACAGCTGAGGACTAGGACTGTGATTTTTTTTTCAACAGTTCCACGTTGAGGGTTGGATCCAGATCTATTGGTGAAAGTTAGTGATAACATCGCAGTAAAAGATCCGATTCTGATCCTTAAGTTCATCACCAAGAGCACTGGTCAAAAGGGAAGAGAGCAGAGTGAGCTCCAAGACCCACTCGCGCAGATCCTGCCCCACCACAATGGTGGATGTTGTCCTTATCCACCTGCTCTGGTGTCCAGAAAGGCTGGAGAAGCAGGAAAGCTGCAAGAAATTTGCCTCTCAGGTCTACACCTGGCTGCTCTTGCTGGGTTTGTCCCTTGTACCTGTAAACATGTGCACTGTGCAGGAATCGCCCTGGACAACTCCAACCCTACTCCAGGGCAACTCCATGCCAGTATCTTCTTCATCTATCTCTCACCTCCTTTTAGGAGTTGTCAAAACTTCTCCAAGAGGAGGAAAAGGACAAATCTTTCCTTCTGTTTGGCTTGAGACTCTCCCATGTCAAGCGCTCACATTGTACAGTGCGAAACATCTATGTCTTTTGAGGACTTTCCTTAGACCTATATGGCAGCTCATCTGCAATTTCCTATGTTTCTTTTTATACCCTCAGAAATACCTTTTATCTAAAGAGCTCACAAGCCTAGAGTCCTTCCTTGCTCTCCCATGTTTTCACCATTAATTATTCCCTTTATTCCAGCCTTTTCAATCCACTATTTCTCTTCCTTCCATTCAGTCATTTTTGTGGCCTGATCCCAAAAGACAAAATGGACTTATTTTGCAGGGTTTTTTATTTCCACCTAAGCTTTCTATTCTCTTGCCTCATGAAATCAAAATCTTCACTAATCAGGCTAACGTAAACTCAGAATGTTTTCCCATGGTTCCTCTGTCCAGCCTTCCAGTCTGACTAATGAGGAAACTCCTTGATGTTGAATAAAAGAGTTTTTGCACTACAGGGAATTTTTAATAGAAAATAACACCTTCTGACATCAGTGGCTAATTACAGTTTGCTGCACTGAAATACAAAACTGTGGCTATATTGCAGGGCAGGATAAAAGTGTGCACACATATTCCTGTATGTTTCAATATCCTCCTATTGACAGAAGATAGGATGACTGGTCTACAACTGGAGACCAGGAAATTATTTTTGTGATTTCATTAGAGTAACTGACAAAAGCATTTCCTTTCTATGTAAGGTTAACAGATGGCTTGTTAAAGTTACAACTTCTTTAAACAGGGTTGTTAACCAAAAATTATGTGCGTGACAACAAAAATAATATTGATACAAGCTCACTGCAAAATTAAAATGGAGTTTAGATAACCTAAAGCACGGAATAAATAACTACCACTATTGCAGCACAGAATATCAAGGTGCATTTGGTTTTCTAAGGTTTCCTTGGGAACTGGATGAAGGAATATAAATTGGGGAAGTGTAAACGACATGAGATTTCAGTTGTTATAGGCACAAACATGCAGTCAATCTACATGCCTACTCCACGTGTATGATGAAACTACCAGGGATGTACATGCGTGTTAGATTAAGGATTGGATTTTAATCCCAGTGGCGTCAGAACGTAGTAATCACACAGAAATTTTCATTTTCAGTAAATATGTTTTTATATAAAAATGCTGAAGTCAAATTCAAGACTGTAGACTCATACTCATGATGACTTCTATTAACAGACCAGGCAGAATTTTTTTCTCCAGTAAAAACAGGCAGGCATCAAGAAGGGCCCTTCGCCTCAATACTTAACTCTTTATCAAAACCAGGAGTACACTGAAGTCTGCTGTGCTCACCTCAGACCAATGTGCAACACAAGCGTCAATCCTATAGAACTCTGCTTTCAGGTCTCACTTCTAGCAAGTTCAAGACCTGTGCAAGGCAAGGGCATGCAACACCTGAACTGCCTCACCTCTATCGTAAAATGATTCCGTTATGCCGTAACCAGCCAGCAAAAAATGGAGAGTGTGTGTCTGTGCATGAATAATAATTTAAAAAACCAAAAAAACAGAAAGGATCAAGCAATATGAGTTTGTCCACCTGCTGTAGTTTTTAAGACCTCACTTTCTCCTTAAAGTTGTCTCATTTCCATGAGATCAAGAAAAATCACAAAGGACATTCAGCTTTGAAAACAGAAAACATAATCCACATTATGCCTTTTTGATAGGTGGCTACACATTAGCTATTCCAACTGCACAAATCTAGAATGCTAACATTGCCACTGATGTTTAATACTTATCTCCTTCAATGTCACACTTACTTGCTATTTATCCCCTTTGTCATAATTCTTCCAGGTTTTATCTTTCTTTCTTTCTACACTATCCCTTCTTCATCTCTTTTTTCTTCCAGTATCATTGCCTTACTTTTCCTTACAGCATCCTACCGCACTTATCTTTTTGAGTATTCTTTTTGCATTAGTCTTCATATAAAATTCAGCTCTCAGACTTTTCTGAGAGATCATTAAGACATTCAGCTAACTCCAAAGACCTGAACTGGAAGGAAGAAAGAAAACAGAACCCTAGTGGGTTTTCCCTAAGTTTGTTCATTTTCTTCACAATAACAACTCAGAGGCGAACCTTTTCTCTTACCAATCTCAGATGTCAGCTCCTTACATCATAAAACCATTTTTGTAGAAAAATTGAATCAGGGAGGCAAACAAAAGGAGGAATAGGAGCAGTGTTTTCTGTCGATAGCTATTGGAAATCATCAGGTTTATTTTACCAGCCTTGAGATGTCAGGTTCACTTGGCACACACTTTGTCAGCTCCGATGGAGGGGCACACTGACTGCATGAGTGATGGACATGGCTGCGACTGGGGAGCAAACACACAGCTCCTCGCTGCTTCTGTTTGCCTTCACATGAAGGAGTTTTGAAAAGTTGTATATTACAGAAGACTGGTCCTTGCCCCAGGTGTAGCAGGTTTTTCTTTCTCATTGAGTTTGGCAGAGCACATTAATTTCATCATCATCTAGAACAAAAAAATAAGTAAACAGCAAGCATGAAAAAGGAAAAAAATCGCATTTAATTTTGAGGGGGAAATAAAAGGATATGCTAAGGAACTGCTGCAACCAAGAGTTTTGTGCTCTAGAAACAAAAGCAAATTATCAAGTGAAAAAGATAACAGAGCTGCTGCTGCTTTTCTAACTCTAACGGCCAAAATTGTCCAAGGCTAGTGGGAAAGAGCATGGATTTTCAAAACAAACAAAACCACAGTAACATATTTATAACTTTTCATACCAGTATCAGTAACTATGAAGATGGTTGACTTACAAAGATTGTAAACTTTTTTGCATTCAGCTTAGTTACAGCCAAAGGCAGTAATAACAGGTCAATACTAACAGCACATAATCTTACAGAAAAAGGAATCACCATAGCAATTTTAAGAAAATATGAACTAAACATGCAATTACAGAAAATTAAAATGCAGAGTGATCTGAATGTGGAAAAGCATACAAAAGAATTTTGCAGCATATTAAATTTCATGGTTTAGTCTACCAGAGAGGACAGGTTTGTAGCATGAATACTGACCAAGCATTAGGATATGAAGAGCAGCAATAATATCCTCACACAATCAAAGGAGTAGATGAAGCACTCTGATATCTTGGGTTTTTCTCCACATACCAAATTTATCTAGTTTTGTGTTTCTTTGCCCCGCCAGGATGAAGTTACTACATGGGATTATGTACATCAAATGTATATAATAACCTGAATTAAAAGACTCCTATTTTTGAATGAAATTTTTATATGGATCTATTAATTCTAATTCTAAATCAGGCCTTCCAGTCTGATTTCTGTCTCTATTTTCTAGGTGTTCTCATGCCGTGATTCACATCCACTTATGTCCAAGCAGGACTACATTCCTGTTACTTTAGTCCAGTGCTTCAGACACATGCTTTTTGTTCAGTTCTGCAAAAAGCACTGACAAGGACTTTCATTTTTTCCCCAAAGGAGGATGTTATGGAGGTAATCAGGTCTGTGGTCTGGAAGAAAGCTGCTCACTTGCTTGTACAGATAGAAATCTATTCTGAGTCAGCTAGCCCAGAGAGCCAGCCTGTGTCAAAGCATGCCTAGGAGAGGGAATGACAACAACAATAAAAAAAAACAAACATAAAAACAAAAAACCCTCAAAAAATCATAATGCCCCCTAATTCCTCCCCCTGCCTCCCCCCCCCCAAAAAAAACCCAAAAAACCTAAACCATCACCACCAGGAGAAAAAAAAATTAAAAAAAAAAAAAACCACACATGATATCCATGAAGCACAGGCTAAGGGAGATCCCTGCTGGCCAAGATGCTGAAATACGTGCACACCATTTCCAAACATCGTTTACCCGCTCCCACGGCTTCTTCCACATGTGAATGCCAAAAGCATTGCACATTTACCTTGCATTCAACATGGCACCAGCCTCTCGTTCCTAAAGCCAGTACTGCCCCACCCACAGAGCGCAGGCTGCTCAAGAGCAGCTGTTTGGTGGGTCAAAAGGAGAATTCGGTCTCCATTTCACCATGTTTATCAAGGATAAAAATTCCCAGCATATCTGAATTACCGTCCTGCTCAAGGAAGGCTGACAGACCATTCCTACAGCTACTGCTGTTGCAGAAGAGTGGAAGGACAGGACCCAGTTGGTTTCACATTTAACTGACGTTGGCCATTTTTTCTACCACAGGAGAGGTATTTGACATCATTCCCCTTGGGCAATAATTGCAAAAGGGAAAAAATATATCTCACCTGCTCCTTGTAATTAGTGGTACCACATTTAACAATTTAACATTTAACAGATCTTGCCTGGGCTTTTTTTGTACATTATATTAAAGTACTGCAAGATTGCAATAACTAAAATTAATTTAAAGACAAAAATGAGAAATAATTCTTAACTATGGTGGAGTATCATAGAATCGTTGAATCTTCCTGTTGGAAAAGACTTTGGAGATCATCAAGTCCAACCGCACCCATCTTCTGCTAAACCATGTCCTTCGAAAATTAATCTACCTGTTTTTTAAACACCTCCAGGGATGATGACCCAACCACCTCCCTGGGCGCCTTCCAGTCCTTGGCCACCCTTTAGTAAAGACATTATTCCTAATATCCAGTCTGAACCTCCCCTGGCGCAACTTATGGCCGTTTCCCCTTGTCCTATCACCTGTCACTTGAGAAAAGAGATCAACACTCGCTCTCCCACAGCCCCCTTTCAGGCAGCCATAGACAGTGATGAGGTCTCCCCTCAGCCTCCTCTTCTCCAAGCCAAACAACCCCAGTTCCCTCAGCCCTTCCTCACAGGACTTGTTCTCCAGCCCCTTCACCAGCCTTGTTGCCCTTCTCTGGACGCGCTCCAGCACCTCAATGTCCTTCTTGTAGTGAGGGGCCCAGAACTGAACACAGTACTTGAGGTGCAGCCTCACCAGTGCTGAGTACAGGGGCACAATAACATCCCTGGTCCTGCTGGCCACACTGTTTTTGATACAGGCCAAGATGCCACTGGCCCTCCTGGCCACCTGGGCTCATATTCAGCCGGTTGTCAACCAGCACCCCCAGGTCCTTCTCTGCCAGGCAGCTCTCCAGCCAGTCTTCCCCAAGCCTGTGATGCTGCCAAGTATCATAAATATACTTTTATGAGCTTAGTTTGTCCCAAGGTGCATTTAAGTGATAATAACTGTATGAGAGAGACATTAACTTCCAGACCATAAAATGACTGAGCGAAGAAAGCAAGAGAGAGTTAAAGTGATTATCCAATGAAAGACAAAGTATTTTTCAGGACATTGACATTATGACGAGGTTCTATTTTCCTCTTACAAATTACATACTTGAGTGTAACAGACATTTCCAGTGGCTCAGAAAACAAATTTGATACTTAAAATGAAGGAAAACGTACAGGCTTGGAGTTTTTTTTAAGAAACTTTATTACAAATCTGTAAGTTTAAGAAAATATCCAGAAACTGTCAAAGTAGTTTAAGAAAAACACTGCCATCCTATCCACAGTTACTATTTTTCTCCAGTAAACATAGCATACAAAAACTGATAAAAAATATGGCAATTCTTTTTGGTGACACAAGTCAGATATCTAACTCTAAATCCCATGCCACTGGCAGCCCACGGGAATGATTAAATAGCATTTTTGAAAGCTGGAAGTTTGGATGAAAAAGCTATGTACATACACACATACTGTATTTTACCACATATGCAGGTAACTCGAGGCAAAGAAAATACGGCCCAGCTTAGTCTATAAAAACCTGGAGAGCCAGGGAATGTGTGTACATATTAACTTATTCTCTATGCTCTGGTTCCCATTTTCTTTTACATCTCAAACCTAATAAAGACCAATTGTTTTCCACTCATTTACAGAAACAGTGAAGCTGATGTGATGATTTTCAGACACAGAAAATGTTAGCTGCACTGCATCCAGGCATGTGATCTGAAAACGCAATGCACTTAAAACTTAGTATACTTAAAAGTATTTTTAGGAGACTGTGGACTGAATTTACTTCAAATGACCTAATACCATAAGCTCCCCTGAAAAAGCGAAGCTAAGATGTTGTTCCTAATGTCATTCAAAGATAATTCATAAGACACATGAATGAGGACAGAACTGTGTGATACATGTTACACTCCTGAACTGAAGAATAGACTACTTTAAATTAGCAGAAAGTTTGCAACTATGCCACAGATTAAATCTAAACCTGCCCTTGAATTCTGGATAACTGGCTGCAGCGGTTGGAAGCTGCAGCATAGATCATTAGTAACCATATTAATAATCCTTTAAACCACACAGGACTCAGAGGCCACAACTCAGAGCTGCAGTGTAGAAGAGGCTTCAATGTAAGAAGTGTGAAGATTTTAAAAGAGGAGGGAACATCCCTGTTACAATAATTGCTCAAGGTACTGATAAGATGCCAAAAAGAAAAAACAAACTAACAAACAAACAATTCCGTGTAATTTCACTCTGTTTTTATCAAATGCTTGAAGGTCCTTAGGCAGAGGACATCAGGGATTTCCTATTAATGAATCCTCTTTTGCCAACAGCAATTTGGGAGAAACCAGCATCATGTTAAAAAAATACTCAGTGCACTTCATTAATTTTGCTGTTTTAATTTTGCTGTTTTAACTTAATTGCAAAGAACAGAATCAAGAGTTATACCAAGAACACTACACTGCAGGAAAGCAATCAGGAATCAACAGTGTCTCATCACCAGAGCAGAACTGAATTTACAGTCATTTCCTTCCCCATGCAGATCAGATTAACCATAGGTTAATCAGGGCTTCCTGGAACATTTCTTAAAAGCCACCTGTTAGTAAAGAGGTTGCCTCACTCTCCTGCATTTACTGAAACCTTGGTTTCTGAAACACTGTAATGAAACAGTCAAAAATCTTCATTCCAAAGAAGGGAAATATCTCATGTACATTCTTAGGTGTGAACCTTCAGGCTTGGGAAACGTTTTTGTAGATTGTCAGCGAGTGTCTGATCAGCCTCACGCAGAACTTCAAAGAAATTCTCCACCTGGAAATAAACAGTAAACATACACACACACAAAAAGAAAAAAAACTTTGCATGGAACACAGAATTCTTATATGTGATACAGGGAGACTTTCTAATCCTGTTCCCCCTCCATAATTTCAGTTGGTCTAAATCATAGATTCGATGAAAATGATAGATTCTATGAAATTTTGAAACATTATCACCTTCCCCAAACTCTTGGTTAAAGGTACACAAAGGAAAGCTCCCTATGAAAAATATTTAGAATAATTATTCTATAAAAATTTAAGGGAGAAGTTCTCAGATACCATCAAATTGCAGGTACCCATTCATTTCAGCACAGTTTGACCCTTGTATCAGTTGATTATGTATGCAAAGCTCTGGTTGAAGTAAGCCAGAAGAGACAAAGGGGGGAATGGCATATTAGCTGTGTCTGGGCAATTCTGTCCAGCCTCTACATCTAATTCTCAAAGGTCTTGCCACCCAACCAGTATTTTTTCAGCCATGTTAAACACTTTGTCACGTACTCACTGATGCAAAATACAGGGGTAAGAGGTTCTGAAATGCACAGGAACAGGTCCCCTCATTTAAATGTCCCTGCTGTAGTCCTTCTAAAGTATTTTCCTTTAAAATAAAATAAGAAATACAACCAGCATGTCATGAACAGTTGTCAAAAGAACAAACTCAAATCTGTGCACATAGTGTCTACAGTATGTGCTTTGTTCTCAAAAATGGGTAAAACAAACAGAACTACATTTCTCAGAGAATGCCAGATGCAGCTAATACAAAAATGTGTGAAAGCTCACATATCACAAGTCTCTTAATGCTTCCATAATAAAAATGTCCAGCTGAGAAGGTGAGTTTATACATCAATATTCCTTCCTTTTCTTAAATAAATTGGCTTTCATTCAAAAGAAATGGCTAGAAACACCTAAAGAATTTATCACACAGAATCTTGGCCTGTGTCCCTGCCACCTAACATCCACGTTGCTACTCAATTTCTGGTTGATTCTGTAATGAATTTCTACTGTGCAACTTCACTTGCACAGAAAAACGCCCACATTAATAGTAACATCTTTTTTCTTACCTACCCTGCGGAAATCCCTCAGATTTTTGTTTATTCTCACCTTGGTCAGTTCTTGAAGCATATTGGAAAGTAATTCACAGCAAATATCCTTCAAAAATTTTAAATGGAAATCTTCCTCATTTGTATTGGTCTTTCCAGTCTCTTCTTGCTCGGATTCCTTCGAGTTATCAACAGATCTCTTCCCACAGTCCTCCATGTATTGTAATATACGAATCAAACTCCCAATCAGCGGCATATCTAATATAAAGTAAGAAGAAAATGGAAGCTTAACACTGAAAGTTCTTCCCCATCCATTCAAAGCATTGGAATTGTGAAACCCACCACAGATTTTATACAAAAGCTATGGGAATGTAGATTCTGGCAGCGTTGTGTTTTGTCACTCAAAGACAAAGAAGCAAGTGGAAATGTACTGGAAAACCCAAACCATTTTGTCTGCAAGCTAACCTGTATCTACAAAAAGCGTATGCCAGTGATAAAGAATATGAGAAGGAAAACATCTCTAGTAGTAACTCAGAGAGCCTAATATGTTAAATTTGCATCCAAATAATTCTACCTGATAAACCAAACCAACACAACACCTTTCTGCTACAGATGACCCTGACTCACATTCCCAAGATAGGCTTTTGATTCTGAAGACTTGTCAACGGATTGAAAAGTAACAAGTGATAAAGTATGTGCAGAGTCTACCTCTACTGAAAAGAAAAAAATTACTATCGAGCCCTCATACTTTAGCAAAGATGAATTCTGCAATTTTCATTAATTTACTCAATGGAGGAGACTGATTCTATTACTGTAACTCTTCAGAGATATCCAGTAACTGAAATTTGATCTAGCTGTGATTTTTAGAGTAACCAGTAAAGAATATTGCTGTATTCAAATGTGTAACTGAACTCTGTATTCTGAACTGATCTCCGGCAAACAGTAATACATTACCCACCACATACACCAAGTCAATTGTGAATGTTAAAGGAAAAAAAAAAGAAAAAAGCACAACTTGCTTTTCCTCATGTTGGTGTGTTCTTGTTCTGTATGTGAAGCAAACATAGCAGACAGCACAGACAAAATAGAGGCCAACAGTGTCTTCTGCTCCTGCACAATGATTGGTGGATCATCTGGCTGGCAAAGTTGGTTGCAAACAAGGTCACAAAGCAAACTCCAAGTCTCTTTTCCTCCATCAGGAGCCTGCACTTGAAAAAGAAAGAAAGAGAACCCACCAATCCAACAAATTTAATCTAGGTACATGAATTATATCTCTCCCCATAAACATCTGATGACCTAGAGGTTACTACAATTCTTGGTTCCATGATATGCAGCAATTCAAATGTCTTACCAATAGCCTGAATACCCTCATCCACTGTGGTCAGGAGCTGAAAAATATGCATGTAAACATCAAGTCCTTCCAGATTATCCGAACTACACAGAACAAACAGAAAAAACAAAGTCAAATTAAAGATCTGATTACTGACTTTAGATTCTGTGTGTTTTGGACACACAGAAAACTATCAGCAATCACTACCATTCCCTTTGATAACAAACTAGCTGACTCAATTCAGATTATAAGTACAGGAAAAAGTATTCTTGTGATGTGTCAAACTATGCAGGTCACACTGAATTCAAGATGTTCACAAACCTTAATAAGGTTGTTAAGGAGTCTCCCCAGCCATGAAACCAAGCAATAATCTCACATACCGGACTTGTTTGGCTGCTTCAAGTATACAAGGCACAATCTTAAAATCTGGAAATTCTTCAGGGGAATCCTCTACAGATGGTCTCACAGACCGACAAGTGCTGTTCTTAATCCAGTTTAACATTAGCTCTTCATCTAGATCAAAGAGTTTGTCCACCACTTCACCCACTTTTACCAGCAATTCAACTGCACAAGAGAAAACATATAGATTTCAACAAAATTAAAAAAAAAAAGCAAAATTCAGTGCTGAAATATATTAGTTTAATTCACAACCTACTAAGGGTTGCTATATTTATTTTCATTTTGTGGTACAGATCAGGTGAAGAGCTTGACAAATAGGGGTTGTGGGAAAGCCTGATGTCAATTTCTACCTTATCGTGTTATTTATGAAGCAGGAATTTCATCAGGGGAGGTTTAGGCTTGATATTAGGAAAAATTTTTCACCGAAAGGGTGATTTGCCAATGGAATGAGCTGCCCAGGGAGGTGGTGGAGGCATCGTCCGTGGAGGTGTTTAAAAACAGATTGGATGAGGCACCTTAGTGCCATGGTTTAAATGACGAGTGGGTGCTAGTTTTGGGTCATAGGTTGGACTAGATGATCTCAGAGGTCTTTTCCAACCTTGTGATACTGTAATACTGTGATACTATGAACTTTATTCTGCAAAGAAAGTCATAATTTCTGCTTCTAAAGTAAAACTTCCCAAGATTTGTCCCTAAATATGCAGTTTCCTGCTAACTTTACATCTTGCAATCTGAATTTTACTTAAGTAGATCTGTGATTTCAATTGGACGGAACAGGAATTCTGAGAATTGTCATTAAAAACAAAACAACGAAATTGAAAAAGCTAAATTATTAGGATTCCCAGACAAATTTTAACTGCTGTTACAAATGGATGTGAAAAATAGATATTACTCATAATACTTCCATTATTAGGTGCTTAGTGTGCTTTTTGCTAAATTAGTTCAGACAGAGATTTGTGTACCACTGACTGCACACCCAAAGCCTGTGCAGCATTCAGCTGCCATTCAGAGTAACTGAATCATTCCTCCAGTTCACATTCCACAAGTGTGGTAATTTTAAAAGTGCAAAATACATAACTGATTTGAAAAAAACAATTACATGAGGTCTTGTTTCAAGGATTAAAAAGGATATATGCATATTCATAATGAGGACTATATCCTTTCCTTTACTGTGCCAAGTAACAATTGCTTCTATTAGACTTATATTGATTGCCCAATAGAGCTTTCTTCTTCTTCCATGGGTGGTTTTTTGGTTGGTTTTACATATATTTATAAACCTGCAAAGGCAGAACGGGTTTATTTTGGTGTCCTTTAAATGCATGACATTTACTTTATCTTAAAGAAGTTCTGTACTCCCAACTGAAAATATTTGTCTCTGAAATTGCAGTACTTCAGTTCTTATTTTTTTATGCAAACACCCACTAATTCCCAGTTTGTTTTGGCAACTTACCATTTGTAGAGCTGGACATGATAAAGCAAACACAGTCATACACGGAAGGGTTTTCATGGATTCTCTCAACCCAGATGTTGGCCACCTCAGGCTGTGAGAGGCAAGTTAACAGAAACCTAGACAAGAATTGCCCATTTAACGAATTAGAAACCAGTTCATTCATTTTAACTGTACAAGTGTAAGTCCAAAATGACAGTGATGTGACAGAAACAGGAATCTAGCTCCCAGCAAATTGGTTCCAGAACAACGCAAAAATAACAAAATGATAGGATGAGAGGATAATAAAAGTGATCCTAGTTGTCAATTTTCTTCTCAGACCTCAGAACCAGCAGAACTACGATAGCAATGCATTAATTTCTGAGATGACCTACCTGCTTGTTTCCAGAAGAGTTGGAGAGTCTGAATCACACAAACGTTGCAATAACACTTGGCTTTAAGGGGAAAATGCAAAATAAGAGTTAATAAAACCTATCTTGGCTTAAAAAAAAAAGTTTTAATAAGATTCATTTCACAGCTGCAGCCATGTTCTGAGATTAAAATCAGCTTTTCCAGACTATTCATGCATTACCAATGTTTCAAGATTGCCAAGCTTAGATATTAAAGAGACAAGAACTTGACTGGTGATGAAAAATAAAAAAAACAACAAAAAATAGTGTTTTGTATCCTTTTTTTTCCTACACTGAACACTTCCCACTCAAATACAGTCAGCCAAAAAGGTGTGAATAAAAATAAGGTACAGCAGGCAAACTTAGTTCCTTCTGTAATACATATTTCTCGATTGTGAGTCCAGAGCAGCAGTACTCGTGCAGGTATAAAGCACATACACACTTACCCAAGATTCTCATCTTTACTAATGGACACGCATACGTCTTGGAAACAGGCCATATTTCCTAATATTCCCATGCAGATTTCCTGAGAAGTCAAAACAGAGTATAAGGAAGTAACTGCAACATAGTTCACAATTTAATTTGCACAGCTTTAAGACTAAAGTAACAAGTGTTTAGAGATGTTTTCAAGTTTGATCTCCAAGTTCTTATGATGCACCAGTTTCAAGATGGAGACACAGACATTTCTACAGGATGTTATTAGAGTAGCCTAAAATATACTCGACAGGTACTATTCAGATATTTAGATATTAAGGAGGACCACAAACACAGATATATCTTGAAATCAACTTTGCTTGCATATTCTATGTATATTGCTTTGAAGCTAATCTGTCATACTTATTAAAGCAATAAAGAGTTCTATGAACAAAAAAAATCAGCATGAAAGTGTGATCCTTGTACAAATTCACTTTCTCCCAAAAGAAAGGGGTCTTGATACAGGCTTCCAGAAAAGCCCATTTTCTGATCACAGAGATTTAAAAAAAAAAAAAAAAAAAAAAACAAGTCCCAAACCAAACCCACCACACCAAACAGTGCATCCCATTAGGATATTCATGCCTAGACAATCATTAAAAGAATGCATGCTTCTATAAAGGGGACTGTGAGAGCTCTGAAACCCCTGCAGTGTGTGGTATTAACACAGAATGTCCTGGGCATCATCCACTTCCAGCAACTGTAAGATGAAATCAACCCTCATAGCTGAAGGTTATCTTCTCTATTAACATTCTTTTACCTCTGCTAAGTTACAGCAGACACTTTTGAGGACATTATTTCAAGAAACTAGCAGAGACAGCCAATTTATACTGACTTCCAAATTTTGCTTGTACTTTCAAAGCCCTGTATATCTCTACTCATCTCCTGAGGCAAAACTTCTGGCAACTCCACAGTTATACCAACACTGAACAGCTTTGAAAACTCCATGTTGAATCCTAAATGTTAATGCACTGCGTAATACAAGCTGAAAAAAATAACATCAAAACAAATGGGGGAAGGAAAAAGTGCATCATCTACTGGCATCTAACAGTTCCTAACCACTAACATCACTTTTGTAGGTCTGACTAAACAAATTCATGACTGTTCAGTAATCATGAAACAAGTAATCAGAAAAGAAAGGCCAATCATTGCTGTTTTTTTATTATTAGATTGATAAACTCAGTCCGTCATCAATAACAACATGTATTAGCTACAGCATTACTAAACTAATTATCAATTAGCCCATACTAAAACCACTGCCAAAAGCAGTTTAAAATTTGATTTTTTTTCCTCTCCTTATTCCCCTAACCTAGTCAAACATGCAGGGGGAGGAGGAGGAAGATATGTGCAAACGCATGTACAGAGCTATCTACTATGTCTATTAACATGGGACAGCTTTTTGACAGCCCATACTTACAGTAAGGCGAGGACATTTTGACTTGACAAAAACTCCCAAGAATATATCAGGGGCCTTGAACTCCTGAAGGAATGAAGCGACATCCTGTGTAGAAAATGAATGGAGAAGTAAATCGACTCCTACAATTTCCAAACTAAAGTCAAACTTTTTCTCACAGCACAAGGACTGGATCAAAGAGATGTTGAACTCACTACAAGAGATCAGTTATTTCCCAGTAGTTTTTCCCAATAATGTGCTACAGCACCATGCTTGCTTTTCAATGAGAAAAGATCAGCAAGTCTCTATGGTGATTCAGAATGCCAGTGATTGGCTATATGATGAGCCAAAAAAGTCACACTTCGTTTCTTCTGCTCTGTCTCAACTGAGGGTCAGAGGTGCTAAGTCTGAAAACATGGTATTTGCTGAATTCTGACAGTGACATCACCCAGAAATACAAAAAGAATCAAGGTGAGGGATTACAATTAACACTTGGTAAGAGCATACAAAAGAAGAAATCTCCTCATTTTACCACATTAAAACACAAAATTAGTTCTATAACAGGAAGTAAAGGACACATCTTCCATGTTGATTTAATAAATCTAAACAATGAGCCAGGGAATAAAATACTAACAATATTAAAAAATATCTCTTATTTGAGAGTTTGTTCCAGCATTTGAGAATGTTGAAAAAAATATCAAAAAGTTACATTAAATTGCCATTGCGAGTCTGTAGCTAAAGTTTAAAAGGTTGTTTATCTATCAGCAAGTACTTACTAGCAGGATGCATTACAATCACTAGAGGAAAATATGCCTATTTAGAAAAAGTGTCCATATTATCTCCATAATCAAACTGCTGTAGATACAGGCTACACACCTGAGTTAATTTCAGCTACAGCTAAGGTACTGTCTTCTAACAACTCTGAGCTTATGTTCAACTCCTGCACATAATACAGAAATCCAACAGGTGTGAATACAGCCCCATTTTTGCCAGCTGACCGTGAGCAACTGCACCACATGACCCACCAGCACCTGGGGCAAGGCTGGGCAGACCACCTTGTTCTACTGACATTTACAAAAAGCTCTGCTTTACAGAATCATAGAATGACCGGAATTGGAAGACCCACAAGGATCATTGAGTCCAACTCCTGTCCCTGCATAGGACAAGCCCAACATTCACACCGTGTGTCTGAGGGCATTGTTCAAACGCTTCTTGAATATTGTCAGGCTCGGCACCATGACTGCTTCCCTAGGGAGCTGTTCCAGTGCTCCACCACCCTCTGGGTGAAGAACTTTTCCTAATATTTCTAAACCTAAACCTCCCCTGGCACATCTTCCTGCCACTCCCTCGAGTCCCACCGTGGTCACCAGAGAGATCAGTGCCTGTTCCTCCTCGTCCCCCTGTGAGGAAACAGTAAACTGCTAGCAGTCTCCCCTCAGTCTCCTCATCTCCAGACTGAACAGACCAAGTGATTTCAACCGCTCGTCATCCGACTCCCTCTCTTGACCCTACGTCTTTAAGCTTTGCATCCTCAAACAGCACAGGGCGCAGCAGCCAGGACACAGCAGCCAGCCCAGCTTCTGGAAACTGGAGCTGGGCCGGAGCGCACAGAGCACTCGGTCATCCTGAAATGCTGCCTTTGCGGTGAGACCACTTTGCGGTTCAGCACACCGTGACTCACGCACAGCGCCAGACAAACCAGAGGACAGGCAACACCAACGCATCGGAATCGGAAAGCCCACCGAGACCGCCTGCGTCCGAGCGCTCTCCCGCTCCCAGAAGGATTTCGGCTGAACACGGACAGCGACAGAAGCGGGGGAGGAGCCGCCACTGCCGCGGCCCCGCGCCTGCCCGCACCTGGTCCATGGACATGTCCCACACTTTGCTGATATCATTTTCCATCTCCTCGTCCAGCTCCGTCTGGATTCCCTTGGGGCTCCCGGCGGGCTCTGCCTCCTCGGGGCTGATTACCTGCGAGAAAACGGGATGGCGGGGGCGGGCAACGTGAGCCGCGGTCGCGAAACGGCAACAAGGGCCCCGGTTACAGACCCCGCACATCCCGGAGCGACCGCACCGCAGCGCAGCGCAGCCGCCGTCGCCGTCCCGCACCTCAATCAGGCGGGTGAGGATGCTGAAGAGCCAGTGCTTGCTATACACCGTGCTCCCCACCGCATCGCCGCCCTCCTCCTCCACCTCGTTCGCCGGCGGCGACGGATTGCGGTCCATTGCGGCTCCACCACCGCCGCGCCGCGGCCGACGCCAACGAGGCGGTGCCCACAGCGCCCCCTGCTGGCATGGTGCCCACAGCGCCCCCTGCTGGCATGGTGCCCACAGCGACCCTGCTGGCGTGGGGCCCACAGCGCCCCCTGCTGGCGTGGGGCCCACAGCGCCCCCTGCTGGCGTGGGGCCCACAGCGCCCCCTGCCGTGGCGGCGAGCAGGGAGGTCGGTGACACCCGCAGCGTCTCTTGCCGAGCCCGCAGCGCCCCCTGTCGGCGCCGCCTGCAGCAGCCGCGGCACCGCGCACCGGACCGTCGCCCCTCGGCGGGAATTGGTTCCCGAGTCCCCGGGCCCCCGAGGAGCCACCGCCCCGCGGCAGACACCGCCCCGCGGAAGCGCCCCGCCTCCCTCCCCAGCCCAGAAGAAAAGGCAGCGGCGCGGGGAGGAGCTGCGGGCTGATGCGTTTATTGAGGGCTCAGCAGGGGTGCGGGGCAGCAGCATCATCAGTATTTGCTCGGCAGGCCCGGGGGGCGGTAGCGGTTGGGGTCCCCACCACTTCGGCCCCACGCGTTCGCCTCTTGGTCAGCTCGGGTGTCTTCGGCTCCTCTGCCGCTCACGTCGCTTTGCCAGTTTTCCCGGGCATCACTAAAGGGAAGGGAAAAGGCCACGTGAGCCAACCAGCGTTTAACTCCTTTGTGTGTTGATTCCCTCGCTGAGCTAAGACCATCTTCCCGCAAGAGTTCTCCAGGTGAGCTGCCCTTGCCTGAGAACCACAGGGGGATGTACGACTGTTATGCCAGGAAACAAACCAGCAAGGAAAGAGCGTGCCGTATCACCAGCAATGCAGACGTAAGGAACCTGCCCTCGCGGGAGTATGAGAAGAAAGGCTCGCACTGATGTGGGAGGAGAGGTTCCATTCCTATAGAACAGGGGTGTCTAACTAATGGCCTGCAGGTCGAATCCGGCCCTCCACCTTGTTTTATCCAGCCTGGCACCCTGTTTCTACCTGTCGGCAGCACCGAGCTCCTCGCCCCTATGCTCCTGCCAGCGCTGGTCATGTGTGCAGCGTGTGTGACAAACATTACACTGCAGGAGCAGGAGAACGGTGGGAGCCCTGAGTTTGACACCCCTGCTATAGAGATATATGTCTGTTCGGACATAAACTGTTTCCCCTCCCCACTGCTGTCCTTCTAGGTCAAAAGCTGAGTACAAGTTAAACTTCAACTGGAATGCCTGGACCCCTAGTAACTCACTGTTAACAAGCCAAATATGCTCCATTACCTGATCACTTTGGCTGCCCAGGCACCACCAGGTCCTCTTTGGGCAGCTTCATAGTTTCCACGAGCATGGAAATATTTGTCAGCATTTTTATAGTTTGCCTCACGCATGTCCCAGTATGCTCTGAACATATCCCATGCCCCTGAAGAAAGCAGAGAAACAGAGATGATGTTAACATTCAAGAGTCATCCCAGAAATACTTAAGTTCTGTTTCAGCCAGGAGCTAAAGGGCCCAAGAAGCAGTACCACAGAGAGTCACTTTCCCGCATCAGCCTTTGCTTAGAGGTGTGCCCATGGAAAGGGATCTGCAGGGGCTGATCAATGTCCTCTCCAGCAGCAGAAACCAGCAGGGTGTCTAATGTGGAGCTGCAGACCTCCCAGCTACAAGGACTGTGTCCACTGATTACCAGTAGGCTGTGTTTGGGGAGGGGTTTCCTGAGAGAAAGGCCCATGGCAGCAACAGCTTACCTCCTGCTGCATCCAAAGCAAATCGGCCAGCTCGGGGTATTGCTGACAAGTCAGCACTTGCACATACAATGAAGGAGAGCAACACAAGGCAGACACAGAGCCTCATGGTTCCTGGCTCAAGCCTGACACGGAGCTGTGGGACAAATAGAGAGATGAGCAGTCCTGGAGCATCTCTGAGAGACTGCTGACATTGCATCCATCACCCCATATCTGTGCCCAGGCAGCTGCCCCAGTGCTGATGGTGTGCCCAGGAACCTGCTTCTCCTCCCACAAGGACCGATGTCCTGTGTGCAACTGCAAGTGCCGCTCAGTACTCCACAACAGAGGCAGAGAGTCACGAGAGACTTGCATTTTAGCATTCTCCACTGCTCCTATCATGAGCACAGAGAAGGCCCACATGCTGAAGCAGTAGTCCTGTTCCCAAACACCAGCTAAAACACTGCATATACCTCACAGAATCAGTGTCACTCACCACCGCAGAAAGGTAAAACAAAAGAAGATGGATCTTGTCCTGTGTTCTCTCAGACTCAGAGAGGGTATTTATAAGCAATTCAAACCCCTCAAAAGAGGAAATTTGAAAGGATGTCCATGACTGGGAATTCCCCACCAGCACTCCATTTCCAACACAGAAATCATTACGGTACGCCTGTCCTTGTCCTTACTAAAGGGTTATGACTTCTGTTACGCAATTTTTTTTGGAAAGCATGTGGAGCTTTTTCAGCTGTCCACAGGAATATTTCCTCCTCATAATAAGCAGGCTGAGAACTGTCTTGATGAGTGCAGTGTTCTGTGTGCTTGAAGTGTTACTGCTGGCTTAAGGGTGACACACTTGTTTGGCTCTTGTGCTGCACAGAGCTTGGAGGAGAAGATGCCTGATTGCCTGCACTGTGCACTGAAGCACAAGGTTGGGTCTGTGTCTATGCATAAGGAATGGTCAGCTGTGTTATCAAAATGGCTGCAGGAACTGCTAAGTGAAATTCCCATGTATGCTGGGATGACAAGCTGGATCTCAGAGCTGATGGAATGGAAAATGTGAAGTGCTGCTCTTAACTCCATTGCAAAACAAACTGCATACACCTGTGTCCCTGCTGATACTGTTTTAAGATGGCACACACATGCAACCAGAAGAAAAACCTGCATGGTTCATCCTACCTTTGCTTGCTCTCACAGATCCTTCTTGAGGGTCTTCCAGCCATCCTGCTGCAACAGCGGCTCAATGGGTCTCAAGTGGGCTAAACTTACAAGAGGTTTTCATGCAGCAGTAAACAGTTTACCTAAGGGGAAGTTCATATCCATACAGCCACAATTCCGCTTGATTTTAAGATCAATATATTAACTGCCAGGTCCTATTGGCACAGTTCACAGTTAGAGTACTCACTGTGCTCCCTGCTTACTGCTTTCTTCCCTTAGTTAACAACTGACACGGCTGTGTCCCCTGCAGAAGGCTCTGGGTGGGTTTGAGTGTGGGTGTAGAATGTCTCCCCGTTGTGTGATCTCATACATGAAGGAGCACTTCTTTGAATTATCTGCAGAAGAAATATGCGTAGTTGCCCCATTCACAA
Organism: Tapera naevia; assembly: GCA_033556795.1. Lineage (NCBI taxonomy): Eukaryota > Metazoa > Chordata > Aves > Cuculiformes > Neomorphidae > Tapera > Tapera naevia. Next base: position 2,597,672 of record JAUMJJ010000374.1, read on the forward strand.
ACCTGTCACTGTAGGCAATTAGCCACTGGACCTGAAGGGCAGAGGCATGAGGTAAAAGAGGTGCAACAACAGACTGAGCTAATAACATGCTAGCAACTAACTTCCTTGGGTATTGCTGGAATTCAAACAATAATTTATCTTACAGGTAGAAGGGGCATTTTCCACAGAGAGGCCTGGAGTGGCAGAACAGATACTCTCTAGCACATTGCATCTCTGAATGGAACAATTTGAGAGGAGAACCTAAGACCTAACCCAATGGACAAGGAAACCTTGCAAAAAAGCAGGGGGCCAGACACAATAATTTTTCCTGTGAACTTGATGCTTAACAGCTTACTCACTGCAGAGACTGGAGCACTGTGTTTTGCTGTGATTTTGTTCATGTTCTCATGATGACTTACAGTCTTACAGTACATGTCAGCTCAACTGCCTTCTCTGCTGGCTGCAAGAGATCCTCTCTGTCACCTTTTTGGTTTTGATTTAAATAAAAAAAAAGACTGGAAAATTATTCCTCTAACTTGGGGTACCAGCTCACTAACTCATGTGCCATTTTGCCCACGGACCTAGAAAAAAGCATTGCTTTCAAAGTGACTTAAGGAACTCTTCCCTAGAAGAGCTCAGACATTTTGGACCAATTTTCTGCAAAGAGCACATGAGGATAAATGCAAGAAGGTAGTGCTGGAGAGGATCTTTAGAAGCTACCAGATTTACTTGTCTGCAACAAGGATGGCAGCAGTGGCACCAGTGCTGGAGCTTACTAAGGAGTGGAAATAAGGCACCAGTTTTGTGCTCCAGCAGGTAGCAGCCTGAGGACTGGGTTCCTGTATCCTCTTGGCCTGCTTTCTTGGTCACAGCCCTTGACCCATAGAAACAACCTGCAGCCAAAACTGTTGCTTTTGCAACAGAAATAAGTACTCTCCCTCTGAGCATGCAGAAAGTTTTGAACAGAATATTTCTTTCTGGCCTAGCACTAAACCACAGGTTATGTGTACGCACTGGGTCAAGATAACGTATACAGGCACGCCTGGGGATCATATTCTGGGTTTGTACATTCTGATATAGTTAAGAGAAAAAGCAGCCTCAAACAAAGGCTGGCTTTTAATTCTAAATACATTCTGCAAACATTCTGCAATGTAGGCATTTTGCAATCTAAGTAAGTCTCATATTGAGAAAGGGGATGAGGTCAATTCCCAGCTCAGTCACAATAACAGATGCAAGTTACTCCTTATTCTGGGAACTAGTCATACCTTATCTAAGTTTACACATGCAATAATTCATTTGAGGAGTTTTGCCATGCTGCTGCAGGGAATATTTACTAGCATTGGCTTCAGGCCCTTCATTGCATGTGCAGATGTTTATCTTAAATGAAACTGATTTCTCCATAGGTTTGATGAAGATTTCAACAGCGAACTAATGTTTTGAGGCAGGTATGAGGCTTTTATATATTTTTCAGGAATAAAATCACCACCACAACAACAAAATAAACACAACTTCTATTTGAAGTTGCTTAGGGCAAAGCTTCCTTTATTCATCTTTGTTTTTCAAGGCTCATCTGACCCAGTACAGGCTGGTTTAAACTATCGGTTGCATACGCTTAACTGGCTGACAAAAGCTGGTTGGGTCTGTAGCTTTAGGATGAGGCCATTGCTCTGTACTACTGCAACTTGTAAACAGAGTACTGTTTCATTTCACAGTTCCTTCAACTTGCCCATATGAGATGAAAACACATATATTAAGAACAGGAAACAGCGATTTTCCAACTCTTCTTCAGAGAATAAATTCTCATTCTTTATTGACAGCCAAGTTAATTGAAATCATCAACATGAGCTCATTTTAGACACCAAATTTGATCAAACACTTCCCATTATGTTAGCTATATGACCATTCTAACACAAAATTAAGACCTCTGAATGAAAAGTCACAATTCATTGTCAAAAAGCCCAAAAAAGCCCCAACCTTCACTCAAAGTTAACCAAGCGTATAAACCCTCAAAGAAACAAGAAAAGAGACTGCTGTGTACACAAATTACACAGAGCAAATAAAACATAACCGTTATATACAGAAATAAACCAGGTACATTCTTGGAAAGCCAACTAACTTCCTGTACTTGGCTAAAGCTGTACTTCACTGACACACTGTACAGAACAGAGTTAATAAAGTGCAACAGTCACTGAGGTAGCAGTGTGGTCATTTGGCAGGAAAGAGAACAGGCACCAATAACTGATTGGTGTAACCTCATTGCACGCTGCAGGTGCTTGGCTCCTATTCCTATTCCAATTCTTACTGTAAGAGCACTGGGTGTTTCTGATAGAAGGATCTGTGCTGTTTCTAAAGTCAAATTCTAAAACTCAAAGTATTTCAAGTTTTCTGTTTTAGAAGTAGTTCTCTATTGGCTTTTCCACAAGATACAGTATTAACAGATGAAAGCCTGCCACTTATTTTCTCCCTGCAACTTTGTATCCTCTAGTGAAGTAACCAATCCTCCACAATAGTCTTTTCTGTAGCTGGACTGCACCTCTGAAAAAATCTGCAAGTTGTATTAGTAACTCATATTTTGATGAAAGTACGAGCAATATTAAGCATTTAATGACAAAAATCTGGACTTTTTTAGGGAATAAAGTTTAGTTCCAATGTGCTAAATTCTTATTTAAATGACATTTGTTAAATATTGACAAGATGCTATGGCCTTCTGCTAAAAATGTGAGTCTGACAGTGAAGAGGGCCAAAACTAGGCACCTAAAAAGAAACGTGTTCAAAGATGTATTAAGTAGGGAAAGGCTGCTGGTACAAAGCATAGTTCTGTAAATGAGAAATAAAATCCAAATGATTTTATGACCCTTCATACTGCAGTAGGTATTTAAAAACACTTCTTTCTTGATAGCATTCATCTAAAAATACTTATCTAGACCTTCAGCTTTTTAAAAGATTATTAAAATAAGACATGCAGTCTTCTCACTTTCCAAAATGTCAAAATTCATTGTGGAATTACCAAATTTTACCTGGACTTTAGGAAAGCCTTTAACATATTCCCACAGCATTCTCCTGGAGAAACTGGGTGCTCATGGCTAGGACAGGCGTACTTGTTGCTGAATAAATAACTGGCTGCATGGCCAGGCCCAAAGGGTTGCGGTGAGTGGAATTAAATCCAGTTGGAGGCTGGTCACAAGTGGTGTTCCCCAGGGCTGAATATTGAGGCCAGTTGTGTTTATTATCCTTATCAGTCATCTGGATGAGGGGATTGAGTGCTCCCTGACTTAAGTCTGCAGGCCACACCAAATTGGGTGAAAGCATGGATCTGCTGGAGGGTAGGAAGGCTCTACAGAGGGATGTGGACAGGCTGGGTCAATGGGCTGAGAAGCAGTTTTTCAACAAGGCCAAGTGTCACTTGGGCCAGAACAATCCCATGCAGTGCTACAGGCCAGGGGAAAGCTGCCTGGCAGAAAAGGACCTGGGGGTGTTGGCTGACAGCTGGTTGAACACAAGCCAGCGGTGTGCCTGGGGACACAAAGTGGCCAACAGCATCCTGGCTTGTATCAGAGAGTGTGACCAGCAGGAGTAGGGAAGTGATTGTTCCCCGGACTTGGTGATGGTGAGCCTGCACCTGGAATGCTATGTTCAGCTTTGGGCCCCTCACTACAAGGACGCTGAGGGGCTGGAATGTGTCCAGAGAAGGGCAACAAAGCTGGAGAAGGGTCTGGAGCACAAGTCTTTTGAGGAGCGGCTGAGGGCCTTGGGGTTATTTAGTCTGGAGAAAAGGAGGCTGAAGGGAGACCTTATCACTGCCTACAACACCCTGAAAGTAGGTTGTAGCAAGGCAGGTATTGGTCTCTTCTCCCAAATAGCAAGTGATAGGACAAGAGGTTATGGCCTCTTGTTGCACCAGAAGAGGTTTAGATTGGATACTAGCAAAAATTTCTTCACCAAAAGTTTGTCAAGCACTGGAACATGCTGCCCAGGTGAAGTGACTAGGCCTGATCCACAGGCCTAAAAAAAAAAATAGGTGACCCATCAACCATTCATATTGCATTGCTACTGTTTAAATTGTAACTTCACGTTGCCATTATCAGAACTGTGCTATGCTATTTCTGTAACATATAGAGTATGAGAAAATGCATCATAGTTGCATTATCAGCAGAATTGGGCTGTGCCGCTTCACTTGCGGCTTCTTCAGTGCGCATGGGACATGAGGGGGAACATTGTGGAGATGGGCAGCAGTCCCTGGGCTCATGGACAGCATGTGATCACCTTGGCTGACCAATCAGCACAAGCCTGGAAAGAGAAGAAATATGCAAGAATGCTGCATATCAACAGCCCCTTTAATTCAAAGATAAGAGATATCCAGCAGTTTTCCTTTATTTCCCTTCCTGGGCTCTGGCCAGGCTCCAGAAGGGGGGGTCAACAGGGCAGGTGAGACCAGAGATTCCACATTTTTAGAATTATGTAAGTTGTTTATTTGACAATATAAAAGCTGGACCCTCTTGCAGTGATTTTGAGTCCTCACCTACTAGTGGACAGGCATTGCCTTTAACTTGTTAATCACTACTAATCAGTTACTTTTCTTGTTTCAATAAATAAAACTTGATTTCACATAATATTCAAGACTTTGGGCTTTCTATGCTGATTGTACTCTGTGGTAAAACACCAGGGGAAGTGGTTGAGCTGCCATCCCTGGAGGTATTTAAAAGATGAGTAGATGTGGTGCTTATGGACATGGTTTAGTGGTGGACTAGGCAGTGTTAGGTTTATGGTTGGACTCGATCTTAGAAACATTTAGATTGGCAAAGACTCTTATGATTCTAATTCCATTGTCCTGAGGCTTGCTGAAATACCACAACTGATGTCTATAGCCATTTTGTACACAAAGATATGGGCAATTTAGAAATACCATGCTTATAGGTCAACAGTGAATTCAAATAAGAAGTTAGGCTGTTAATCAGCGTTCTTATCCATTAATCCACTTCTGAAAATATTTCCCTCCCAGTTTAACACTTGGCCAAATAAATGAATTTCAAATAGGCAAGACCAGGCTGTACAACTTAAGGGGGTGCAGGAATTGTAACAAGCACTTCTACAGTAACTTGAAAAGTCAATGCCATATATAGGAAAATTAAAGTTCATGCTTAGCTGTTCCCAAGGAATGGCTTCTCATGTTAGCAAACCAACCAACTAACAATTTAATACTTAGGGGTTCATATCCTTAACACTTAAGTCATACAGATTCAGAAAATAAATTTAGGAGTTTTCATCTCAGAAATCTGTGAGCTTAGTTTAAAGATAAACACTGGATTGTTTTAAGTTCTAGAGTTCAAAACTCATCTCCAAAGGAGTACGGAAGAACTGTCAACCACGCCCAGTCAGATACCTGCCAGATGGAGACGGGCACCACATAATTTAACTTTTAGACAGAAGTTCATTTCTTTAGGAGCCTGTGAAGTTTAAGAGGCACTTTAATATACAATCATTACAGTAAAAAAAATGTCCCCAAGCTTTCCACGTTGTTTTCTATGCTTGCTGAGACCACAAAAATCGGTCACACCTCTCCAACATTGACTGAATCAGCGCTCTGCAATTAAAGCAAAGAGGGACAAAAAAAAAAAAGTCAAACAATAAAAAAGAGTTCACAACAGAAAGAACAGCAAAGTTTTGGGTTGCTTTTTAAATAAAAGTTTGTCAAAAATAAGACTGTATTTTAGAAGTAACATAATGATATCACCATTCATGCTTTCTCAAGAAGGGATAGGCGAGATCAGAGTCTGTGCAGGACTCTGCAAGACAGGTATCTCCTTCACAGAATCTCCTTCACACACATCTTTAAAGTATGATTTCCCATATCCTCATTTTCCATTTTAAAAAGCCTACATTGCAGAATACATAGCTCTTAAATTACAGAAAAGCTTTCAGCTGAGTTTAAAATTCAAGCTAAAAATGTGAAGCATTTTATCTTTTTGTTAACTTAAAAGCAAAGTTTAATGTACCTAGAAGATCCAAAATGAATAGTGTGCATGTATGGATCTTCTGTTGATGTGTTACCTTACCTTTGCCTTTTCTCAGCAATTCTCAGTATCTCACAAACACCAGTAAATCTCTCAGACAATTCTACTGTCAAGCCACACTCCTGCAAGAGAGGCAAGGCACGATTTGGGCCAATGGCCTTTGCCAGTAAGAGAGCTACATTTTCCACAGTGATGCAGTCTGGGCAGCTCGGGCTACCATTGCTGACAGCATTCCCATTCTGTGGGCCATGGTGGTGGGAAGTTGTGCTGTGATTTTGTGCAAGATGCAGAAGAAACTTCCATTCTTCTGTGGTCTCTGGAATGGAACCTAGGTGTAAAATGAGTCTGTTATATTATTTGTAAAACAAGGATCATTCTAAGCATGCTACTTTAAATATATCTATACTTAAAAGGGAATCCAGCTATTCTGCTCCTCTCTGAAGATAGAAAAAAAGAAAGCATTATCAAAATGCAGATTTGTGTAGAGAAGCATACAGCCTTGACTGACTCTGTAAAGATACAGTGGTGAACTACACATAAAGCTTCACAATACTTCAGTATTTAAGGCTTTTTATTAAATCAAGAGACAAAGAATCACTTTGTCCATCTTAGGGCTACTGTGAATTTTCTTTTAAGTTCTGCCATGGGACACAATGCTTTGCTCATTGTACCTTTGTGTGTGTGCAAGAAGTTAGCTATTCCTTTACTCCCAACTGATAAACAACTCTACATTTTTGAACTTTTAAGCATTTTCTAGCACAACTGTTTTCATAAAGCACAGTGTGAAAATAGAAGGGTGTAACATCCATTTAGGTGTTTCAAATATGCTGCACTACACACTGTTAGCGCTATCAAAACACTTCAAAAAAACAGTTTAACTCAACCTTGGACAAACTGAATCAGTACATAATAAAGACAGCTCCCATATTACAGAAGTATATTTACACAGTGTAAGACTCACTAACCATCTTCTCCATTCAACAGGCTCAAATCATCCAAATGAGCAATATTAGTAAAGGCTTCTATTCTTCTATCCAGCTCCAGACAGAGAAAAAGATATCCAGGCCAAAATCTTGAATAACAGAATAAAGATTTCCAGGAATCAAATACTCAGTCCAAACTAAAGTCAACAATAATGAAATGCTCATTTAAATATCAGTGAAGACAGAAACAATGGAAACTCTTGAATGCCAGAAATCACTGCAGACTGGGAACATCGGGAATACTCCTTAGCGAAAAGGGGTATCTGGTACTTTAAATTGGACACTCAATATTCATCCTCAAAATGGGAAAGGTTTTTAAATAAAACCTATCCAAGTAAGGAGCAGATGGGTGATTTTCATTTGTATCTTTTTGTGATCATTACCAGGTTTTCTTCTTACCCATGTGATTTACAGATGTCAGCCATCTTCTCTTTTGTAACACAATCAGCTGGGAGTTTAATCAAAAGCAGAATGAGCTGGCTGTAGCCCCAAGTAAACAAATGCGATCGTGGCCTAGAAGAAAAGAAACTCTGTGTTAAAGCATTAGTGGTTTTCTTCAGAACATAACGTTCTCTCTACAGGAAAGGCAAGTATATGAAAAGGGAGAAGGAAAAAAACAACAAAAAACTGTGTAGTCTCAGTAGAGCAATCACTCTGAAAAGCGTTACAGATAAAGGTATTTAATCCTCTGGTTGCTTCTGCTGAACACTGCAATACGCAAAATGCTCCAAGGATTCAGTCACACCCAAACTGTCATTAAAAAAATCTAAGCCAATAGCCTGCATATCCATTAAAGTTTTTTTCTGCACTCAGGACCTTGGGTGAACCCTACTTTACCTGGGATTTCCTTCCGCATCCACAGTATTTGCTCTTTGTGGTGCATCATAAGAAACTGCCAAGCACAACCAATCCAATCGCACGGATTCAGGTTGCAGAAGAGATCTAAGAAGCGATGACCTAGAAAATAAAACACATAGAAAAAATATCAGTTTTAAATATACCACATATGGAAAAGTAGAGATTGTGTGCAAAAAAAAAAAAAATCCCAAAATATATAATAGAAAAGCCTGGAATGATTTAAAGTTCCCACAAATTGAGGGACCACAGAAAACCAGCAAGTTTGTAGGCTGGGTTCCCCCAGGATTGTTTATTTTAACATTCTGTCTAAGCTTGGTATACAGAACTGCAGGCACAGGAACAAAACCAGTCAGTTCCATTGAAAATATTATTTAGACAAAAACTGTTTACACTAACATTTCATCTAACAAATCCCCCACAGTCCAAGAAACCAGTGAAAACTGCTGGAATGAACTGGAATCTAACACTACAGAACTCCAAGCAGACAGATAAAGAAACAGAAAAAGCTCCCCAACTCCGCCCCAGCAACATGATGAAGAGAACAGACAGATAACAAATATTCTATATTCCCTTTACCTTTTATCCTCTGGCTTCGATTTCACCAGACTATCTAAATATGCTAAAAAGTGAGCAGGATCATTCCTGCAGAGCTGTTTGATATCAGAAGGCAAAATAGAAGGATGGAACTTGATCAAGGGCCGAAGAGCTATTTCCCCGAATTTTTCATAAAGCCTAGAGAGAAAGGATAAAAACTACTTTCAGTGCCAAACAACAAAATTGTAATTTTCCAAGATCTCTTGCAAGTTCAAGATCACACTACTGAAAGGCGACCTCTTTAAAAGATCCCCAGAAAGCTTCATGAAATGTTAAGTGAACCAATTCCTGCTAGCACATTAACAACACTGAACAGGAAAAAGGGGCTTGACTACACACCTTTGAGCATGTACCAGCAACAGTGGGCTGTCATCCCAAGGGCCCAGGTCATGCAGCTGCTTCAGTATTTTCAACATATCTTCATTTTCCATTGCTAAAGCCACTGGACTGTGACAAGTTAGTTCTGAAATAAATCAGCATGTAAGTTACAAGGTATGTGCAAGTTTATTTTCTTAACACAGACATGGCTGTTCCTAAGCATACGGATAAAAAAGTTATCACTATCTTCACAAAACTCACTAGCTCACAGTAGTAACAACAGATTCTAATTGTTCATTTCACAGAAATCAAAATGTAAGCGCTGTAGGCACTGAACTGTGCTTACAGCAAGTTACTGTTAGAAAATGATACAATAAGGCATGAAATGATATGCTTGATATATTTTACTTTTCTTTAGACTTTCAAGGAGGCAATTTTTCTGTCATGTGATATATGGCTTGCTTAATATAATACAGGTCTTCATCAGTTTTCATATATTACAATTTCTTCTATTAATAAATAAAAACTTCATGTTGGACATTGACTTTACAGAATGCAGAATTCAACACAAACCTGTTTCCTGATGAAATGCAGGTATTAATCTACAGGCACAAGTGCAGTCCAACTGAGGACAAACTGGGAACATGTGCATTACTTTCACTTCTAAGGCTCTCAGAATCTGAACAGGAGATTCCCAGAAATCCAAATACCAGATACCAATCCTCAAAGCAAGATTCTGTTTGACTACCCTTTGTTGGTGCCAAATCAATGCTAAGATTTTAACTCACTCTTAACAGAAACGTATCAAGCAGAAGCTTATTGTAGAGAACAGATGAAGTTCTGTTTTCCAGTATAATCAGGAAGCTTTGGTTCAATAAGGCTAAAGAAGCCTCAAAAAGATCAGAAAGTATTCTGTGGAAAAAGGAAGTCTGATGCAATCACAAGCCACTCATTTGCATGGAACCATCTACTCCATTCAGTTTTGTTTCACATTAACCACATTTCTTTACAAGTCAAATATTCCAGTGAAAATGCTGGAGCCCACCCCCCACCCCAGCTTTGGCCTTGTTTCTGCAGACAGATCATTCTAACTATGATGTTTTTGCTCTTTGAAGCACATGTATTTGTTTTTAAACAGATCTGGTCTGTTCAACCAACAAGCTCTATATAAATTAAAAGGTTCAAATCACAAAATGAGGGGAGAGGAGCAAGTCTCTCCAAGGAGCCAGCAGTTCTTCAAGAGTCAACCTTTGGAGGAAAACAAACCACCAAACAACCCAAAAAAAGCTCCCACACACCATCCACCCACCTCCACCCACACTACACCTGCAGAAGGAAAATGTGCAGAGAGAAATGGGAATGTCTTCAAGCTTTTTTCTCCCAGTCTTACTTTGTTTACTAGTAATAAAATTTTAATTTAGTTACCTTTCAATCCTGAGATGTATGTTTCCCATACATTAGGGCTGGTTGCATACATGGTTATAATACACTGCTTTAGCCTTTTTAAATCCAAAAGAAAGAAGTAGCGTTGCATAAACCTACAAGCCAAGGTCCACGAAGCTACTAGAGGCAAACTTTCATCAGAGCTTTCCTCTGTCCCACCATTTCCACAAGAAAATACACACAGCTCAAAACACAGTGTTGTCAACTCAACGAGGTCTTTCTGAACATCTGATTCTATGACACATGGAGGAAACACTTGAAAACAGCAGTGCAAAGGTTCCTCCAAATCAGTACCATTTTCACGCATGGTTTTGCTTACACAAGTTTCATCTGTATTCTCCTTTTCAGTGCAGTCTTCCAAGATACTATGCTGTTGTTTGTCTGCTAGGTCTCCATCAGTTGGATCCAGCTCCAGGACTACCCTTTCTTCTTCAGCACACACAATCTTGCTTTTCTTAACAGAAGAAGCAGAATGCTCTTTGCTACCAAACTTCTCTTCCAGGAAGACAAGCCATTCCTGTAAAACTCTTCTCATATGTTGTGGTTCTAACAAAACCAGGGGATCCTGGAGTCTGGCTCTGCAACATAAAAAAGTAGGTTGCTAATGTGCATGACAGTTACAAGATGCCACATGTGATGTATTATATGCTTTGTGTAACTTGAAGTATATTCCTAAACTTGACAGTGCCAGATTTTGGTTTTCGTGATTTTGAGTACATCAAACAGAACTCAGACTACTTAGGCTGTCTACTTTTGATATTAGTACATTCCAGTTTCACCAAAATTTCTTTCAGATTGGTTTGTTTGGGGTTTTTTTTCTTAGGTGTTTTTTACTTTTTCTTTTTTTTTTGAACTCTGCTTCTAGTTAGGACAAAAGGACAATACTAGAGTGCCTAAATAAGATTTTAGTGGGTTTTGCTTGCTTTTAAACAGATAAGACCCTTTCAGGTTATGTTAATAGGCATTTACAGCATTAGTCTTATGTGCATGTTTCTTTTATTAGAAACTAATAATTTTAAAAATAATCATTTCTCTACCTAGGACCAATATATCTATACACTAAAATGCTTCCTTGCTTACATAGCTTCTGCTGTTGCAGCCTTGAGATCTCTCAGATGATCCTCCTCTGGAAGTTGGCAGCTCAGTGGTTCTAATCTAGAAAAAAAATTAATACTTCAGGTAAGACTGAAGTTATCTTTAATAACTTAACTAAAGAATTCTCACAAATTTCCTCAATCTGTGAAGAAACAACATTAATTATGTTATTAAAAAATATAAAGTTACATTTCTAAAGAAAGAATAGCTAAATAGAAATAACGGATCAATCGGGCACAAAGAACAACTGACACTATTAGTTTTGTGGCCTTCTACAATGGCTTCTACTCCAAGTACAGCAGCTTTCTGAAAGTAATGAATAAAAGTCAGTGCCATGCCACTATATGAAAGTTAGTCTAAACCGCTAAGTTAGCAAATCACTGGAATATGAAATAACTTTACTCTGTATTAACAGGACAATCATTAAGTAAGCTAACTACCACTTTTATAAAAAATCAAAGTTTTTAGTTAAAGCATTTACTCCCCACTCAGAAAGGACAGGAAATGAACAGTTGGACTTATGCACGAAACCATAATGAGCATCACAGATCTGCAATTCTCATGTTCAGTAATACACTATGTTCTTGCTCTTCAGTTATTACAGGACTGTGGAGACTGCATGCTCCACCACCTAGATCAGTTCATTGCCTGATCAGCTTCTAGGAAAGGAGTGTCCAGGAGAACAAGCAAAACCCACCACAGTAATGAAGGCAGCTAGAAAAAACTAACATTTAGATCGCTGTTCTACTCAAAAAAAGGTAGTTTTTCCTTTAGGTTGTTATCCTTGGAATCCCCAGCAAATCAATTGCTAAGAAATTGTGATTTTTCACTCACACTTTTTCTTCCTGTGGAGGTGCTACCAGATTAACAGTCAATTCCGGCAGCTGTTCATCATCCTTTGCTTCTTGTCTCACTCTAGTATCAGGACTTATATGAAGTGTGCCAATCTTTTCAGTAGTTTTGCGCACAAAGCTGGAAACACTGGGAGCCAGAAGTTCAAACATTAAAATTAAAGGTTCAGAACTGAACAAGTCAAGCACTTTCTTTCCATTCAAACCAGGATTTCAGGAAAGTTTAAAATCTTAAGTACTCTTAAAAAAAGGATGAAAGCTGCAAATGACCAACATACTAAGAAGCTGCTTAAAATTCATACTTCAGTCATGGTCCATGCTATCAGAAGAGAATAAAAACCTTTAATATTTAAGATTTGTGGGTTTTTCTCCTGGAGAAACAAGTTCACATACTAACATTAGCACTTAGATTTTGATGTATATTTGTAGGCAAATCAATGCAGATTGGCTACACTGCATTTTAAAACTTAAAAACAGAAAGCATCATTAGGAAAGTATGTGGTAAGAAACAGTTACACAATACTCCAAATTCATTATTCAGATTACAAAACTCACTAAAAACATCCTTTTCATGTCAACAGTCCCTATTCCTTCAGATATTTTATTCAAGAGAGCCCAGTGAACACACCAAAACCCAATAATTTCTACTACTGCCATGAAGAGAACTACATCATCAAGAGAACAGAACAGAAAAATCAGCTTCTTGCTTTCTGGCCAAGAACTAGTTTAAGAGAATTAAGAAAAGAACAATAGCAACCCTTTTACTAGTTTAGCAGAGAACAGGGCATCTTTTACTATACTGAGGCATAGCAAAAGTTAACAGTTACTGCAGAAGAGAAATAAGATTCAAATAAAGGAAAACAAATGGACTTTGACGGATAAAAGGATTAAAGGTAAAGTTTTAAAAATCAACTGTAAATATGGTAGTATTTTATTTAATTATAAATTGAATCTAGTGAATACTTGAAATTTAGTCTTCACTATTAGTGGAAGCACTTATTACTAGTAAAGTCCTAAAAACTGCTTATGGTTTAGAATGAATTCAAATCATTGCATGCATTTCTAGAAGTAATCCTGAGTTACTCACACTGTTGACAGCAGCTATAATTTTTTGTTGCAGGGCATACTAAGTGACCACATGATGCCTATGCAATTTTTGACCAGCAACATTTTAGCTAAGAAACTAACATACATATTTTTAAAAATGTTTAAGTAGTGTACTACTCCTTTATATTTGTCCCCTTCTGTTTATTTGAAGTGAGTTTCAAAACAGCAATTCGATTTCTGCATAGAACAGACCCTACCACATTTACCAGCACCACATATAAGCTACCATTGTTCTAGAAACGCTTGGGGAATCGATGAGATTCACTGAAAGGCATGTAGAGAGATGGGCAGACCATGTGGTATACCCTGTAGGTGGTTTTTAGCAGTATCTAGAATGCTTTGAATATTTTACTTTTTGTTCTGTAGCAACAGAGGAAGACTCCATTCACTCTTCAGAAAAGTACCAGAAAAGCAAAATCCCCGAAGAATATTCATAAATTTGCTTTGAATAAAAAATACAACCACAGTTTACAGGGTAAACATTCTTGGACATTTGAACACTCCTAGCCATTTAAAAACTGAGGTTGAAATCTTGGCTCCACTGAAGCTAACAGCAGCTCTTTGCATCTTCATTAGAGTCAAGATGAAAGACTTGTAATTGTCTAGCAAACTTCACTGCATCTCCAGTGTTTCATTTCAGATGTCCCATTTTCGCAGGATAGACTATGAACTAAACCAGACAATGTTACAAATTTGGAGGACAGAAAAAAGAAAAAGATGTAATGGATGAGTGAACCTGCCCCAAGTTTTACCTTTCTTTGACAGCTTGGAGAGAGACGAGAGGAGATGGGGAACGAAATGACAAAGGAATACTGAATGGGAGAAATGTCTCATTCCGGTCAGCCTCAACCGTCACAGATGCATGAGATACATTGTCTAACAAATGGAATTGAAATAAAGAGTCATGAAACAGTGGCCTGGCAGACATGGAACAGTGAAACAAACTGCAAGTCAGTAATTCATTAATGGATAACCTGCATGGGATATTTTCATACTTAATATTCAAGAACATGTGGAGACAGAAAAGTTCTACTTGATTTAAAGGACCCTTTTATTGTTGACTTTGAACCTAGTAGGTCTGCTTTGCTAACAGTTGTTCGGCTCTATAACAAGGCAAACGATGACAAACAACTGTATGAAATCTATTTTTTAAAAGTAGACTTACAGTTTATTTAGGGGACAAAATCTTGACTTAATCCACTGACAGTTATTTAAACATCTAGGGAAATTAAGTATTGTGTCATAGATCAATCCACATTGCATGATTTCCTAAAACCTGAATTACATATGAATGCATGGAGAAACATAAGCCATGGTTAAGGTATAAATCATCGTTCTATTTGAATAAACTGATAAATATAGTCAAACCCATAGCTGTCTGGCTTTTGGCAAGAATCACAAGAAATAGAGAATCACTGACTTTTTCCTTTTCAGTCTTATATCCCCAGAGTACCTACAATGCGTTTTGATTAATTACATGCACTGTATTTTTAAATGATGTAAATGAGAAAAAAAAGGATCCTTTTAAGTAAGGATGACACTGCATTTTGCAAGTCAGCACTCTTTGCGCCTGCTGAGAGGAAAAGATGCTATGCTGTTACAGAAATCCTACAATCCACAATTCTAGAATCCACAATCTCTCTTAGATAGCACCTAAAGGTCACAACTGATTTTAAGATTGCTTGTACATAAGGCTTCTTTTTTTCACTATACAGACTAGAAACCTAATGACTTATGACATCTTACGTAAATGAGAGCAGAGAAACACTAAGTCCATTTCTCCTAAATACCAAATGAAGTACATGTGCCTCAAGAACCATCTAGAACTTCTCTCCTTTGAAATAATCAGCACATCTGTTATCTCCTGTTGAACTTTCTACTTTCTATATATTCAAAATCTATGTCCTTTCATTTTAGAGATTTCACATCAGAAGTCATACACTTCCAAGTTTTCTTACTTGTTTTTCTGGTGTTGTAGGTAAAGAAGCAATCTAAACATAAGTGTTGCAAACAGGACGCAGCTTAGTGAGCACGACAACACTACTGACAAGTAGGGGAGTAAATACTATATTCCTATACTCTCCCCTCCTCCACTGCCGCCTTCCCCAACAAATCACCCAAAATCTCTCCATCCGTAACTGGCACCTACTCTCTGTAACAGCTAAAGAGCAGCCTTTTTATTGGAAAGCCTCTCTACCAAACCTGTAACTAAGCCAGTTTCTTAACATCCTGTGTTTCTGCATCCTCTCCTAGTCCCAATCACAGCAGAGAAAAAGACCCACAATTGTGTCACTCTAGCTTTCATCCAGTGACAGGTATTTGTTACGAAATAAAAAAAAAAAAGCTTGCTGGATGGACTAAATGTAAGTTATTAAACAATTCTATCAACACTACACTAATGTATACACATGTAAGAGATGATCTCCAGTACAAACGAAACCCTGCAAGAAAGTTAAGAACGCTTCTCGTAAGCCAGGAGATCCAAGATTAAGAAAATCTTTCCTAAAACTAATATTTGAATTGCCCATAGAGGGAGGGGGGGGAAAAAAACCCAACAAAAAACCAAAAAACATGAGTGAAGTCCTAGCTTGGTAAAAAACCTCTAGATCTTTTGTTTTGTTTCTGAGCTGTGTTTGTTTTTAAGCCTGGATTTCTGTGGAGCCAGAATTTCACCCCAATGTTTCAAAGTAGTTTGACCTGAAGGTGGGGTGACTATGTTCCCATTGATCAAATTAGAGGTTTTAATCATGGATAACGCAATACTGGAAAATAAGAGCACAGAACCAACTCAATGGAATTATTGCAGAAAAAAAAATGCATCTGACTAATATATTTTCATTAAAAGTACTACCAGGTTCTACTTGCTCATCTTCCTGGTGTGCAGGAAATTCTTTAAGTCTCTCGTCTTCTGAGAACGTTTGACTGTGGAGAGAACATGAATCTTCATCTGAGTGACTGCCTCTTCGACTGATAACACGATATATCCCCGAATCTAAGACACTGAAGCTTTCCTGTCAGACAAGGGAGGAGAGTTAGACGTTGTGCAAGTTGTACTTCCTCATTAAACTTCCTGCAATGAACTCCATCAACCATACCCACACAAATAACTTCACAGCACTTCCTAATTCAATGCCTGGAGAAGCCCTCTATTAGAACGTATTTTTGACATATCCAGAAACACATGCAAGGGTGCACCCAGAAATCTGTACTGGATTTGCTGGTTAAACATACTCAGCTACCACAATTATAGACCCTGTAAAACTACTTGCTTCCAGGACATGCGTACATCCATTTGCTCATGGTCAGTTTACGTAATTTGCTTTCCCATCTCCTAATGGAAAAAAAACTTGTCTACCACATCAAGATGGAATTTACATCACTTTGTTTTTTTAAACACCATTAGAGTGAAAGCAACAACTGATATTCTACTAACAATGAAATAATTCCCTCTTCTTGAAAAGCCACTAGGAAGCCAAGACAACACCAAGACACTGTATATGTAAAAGAATATTAGAAATATGCTTTAATTTTTTTTCCTTAGAGCTTTATGCTTAAGCTTCACAGAGTGAGACAATTTTTTAAACAGGGTTAAGATATTTCAGATCATTCGGACATTCAGTTTTCACCACACAAAACTACAGTTACAATCAAGATGAATTTTACAGAAGCATGTTAAGACACTGAACTCAGGTGTGGAAAAAGCCTTCTTTGTATCAATCTTTGTCCACAGCTCATCCATTAATCACAAAATAATATGGAAAAAATGTAGAGGTCTGATAGCCAAAAGAATGCAAATAGTACTATTTCATACCCCTCTAGAAGAGGGGTAACAAGTAACAAGTGATAAGATGACAGGAAATAGTCTCAAGTTGCCTCAAGGGAGGTTTAGATCAGATGTTAGGAAAAATTAGATTCATAGAATGATTGAATGGTTTGTGTTCGAAGGAACCTTAAAAACCATCAAGTTCCAACCACCTTGCCACGCACAGGGGCACTTTCCACTAGATCACGTTCCTCAAAGCCTCATCCAGCCGGGCTTTGAACACCTCCCACACTTCACTGAAAGGGCTGTCAATCACTGGGATGGGCTGTCCAAGGAAGTAACTGAGTCACCATCCCAGGAGATATTTAAAAGACTGTAGACGTGGCACTTAAGGATGTGGTTTAGTGGTGAACTTAGCAGTGCTATGTTTACAGTTGGACTTCACCGTAAAGGTCTTTTCCAACCTAAATGTTTCTATGATTCTACTCCACCTAATTTCAGAAATTAGCATTATCAGCCATAGTAGGCATGGTAAAAATGAAAGCAGCATCTTCAAAGTGAGCAATGAGGCGATTTTGAGGCATAAACATAAAATCTGCAGGTAACATTTCTGGCACTACCAATACACATACGTGAGATGAAATACTGCTTCTTCTACTGCTGCTTGTAGAATCTAAAGGTTCCAACTTTGAAATTAGTTCTTCCAGTTGCATAATGAGATCTTGTTGGTTTGAGGCATCCAGCTGAGATTTCAAGTGCTCCAGCTTGTCTAGAGGCAAATTTTTTCTTGCCTAAAAGTACACAGTGAAACAGAAATACTACTATTTCTAACGCACAAATGAAAAGAAAACAGTAACATATATGCAGGCTAATTTTAATTCTAAAAGTATCGTGTTTATAAGTCTTCTTAAAAGCTCTAAGAATATAAACCTCAGAAACACGGAACTTAATGAAAGAGGGGGATGTAAAACAGAGTGAAGGCGCATTACATGTTTACAAAGAGGTATTTACTTACTCTGCAAGAAATAACTGAATTTTGGAAGAGACAACAGACCCTGGCAGCAAGGGTCCAGAACCCTCTCCTCATCAGACGTTCTATGCAACGGTCTACCAGCAGAAGGGAGAGGTGCACAACTTTTCCATTGGTATGTAGACAGAACAGCTCACTTTTGTAAACTGCAATATCCTGAATATCTGCAAAATAAGATACACAGGAATATATAAAGGACTGAAATAATTAGTCAATATTCCTTACTGTTCCTGAAAGTGAACAAATATTTTCCATCTGACTGTAAATGCATGCAAAATCCTAATGCGCAAGTGGTATAGGGAAAACAAACGCTGAAGAGTGCTAAGCTAACATCTAACAGCTACCTAGCACAGTTAAAGTATCAAAATCTTCCAGAATTGCATTCCCATAAACCATTAAAAAAGTACACTAAAGTTACTGAAAAGTTTCATTTTTCTCTGAAAGGGGAGGAAAAACTGAGAAAGATGAGAAATATATCATTGTCAGTTTTGAAACAGAAGGGAAACACTTGTTAGTAGAAGAACACTTTGACCTTTTAGCAGTTTTCAGATTAGTTATGCTACAGGCAAACACTCTATTACTAAGGCATTGGAAACTTAACACCAAAAGGGGGAGGAGAGAAGGAGAAGGAAAAGACTCACTGAACTGTTCTAGGACTATTGCCTATAACCTTAAAATAACCTTAAAACCAAAAAATGCCACTTAAAACCATTTATGAGGGTTCACTCATCAGCCAAATAAGTACATTCCCTGGCTCAAATTTAGACAGATGTTAGGAAAAAAATGGGTTTTAAGCTTTCAGCAGCCAGATTATCCTTCACAGGACAGCTGACAATAAGCCTGAATAAACAGAAATGAGGAAAGGATACTGCAGGCTTTACCTCACTAACAATGCGCATCCTTACCTCTCACTATTTGATTACTGTATCTTAAGATTCACTCTCCACAAAGTTTTGTTTCTCAAACATGTTTTCAGAAGTACAGAGGAGCTGGCTGGAGGAGGCAGGGAGAGCATTCATATTCAACAAGGAAAAAGTTTTCTGACCAATGTTCTGCAATCCAACTGCAGAAATTGAGCTTGAAAAGGCTTCATGATAAGCAAGGACTTCAGCAGTGACAAACGTAACAGACAATACTACAAAGCAAAGATCCTTAAAGTTTACCTTTTACTTCACTCCATAGTAAGACTTGAACACTTTGGGGAAGAAAAACATAAATGCCTCTCTCTGTCCAGGTCATCACACAGTGCTCGCTGCAAGCAAAGGACATGTTAACAGTGCAACAGTTAATTGTGGCAGTCACTGTAAAATATGCAGGGACGGCATCAACTTAAGTACAGCAAGTGAGACGTGAGAAGCTGGTAACATAAATTATGAAAACACACAACTTTAAATTTAAGTCTACTTTATCAAAAGGAAGCTATGCTGACAAATACTCACGTTAAATACAGTAGCTTGGGGAAAGATAAAGATTGTGGAGAGCAGCTGGAATTCGTATCATAAGGATCCAGCCTGTAAAGTAAAATTATCCGTTACAAGCCGAACTACAGTACCACCACTCTCCTAATATAATATTCTTAACCCTGCAAATACAAGGCTGGTTTAAATAAACATAGTCTTATGACAGCAGTGTTCACTGTGGTAGTCAAATAAACATCTGCAGAATCAAGGGTTTGGCATTTTTGATAATTCCAATATTGGCTCCTGTTATTAGAGGAGAACATATTAAGATGACAACTAGGATTAACATTTGACTACTCTACAAGCTTATTTAATCTTCTCAGCATTAATGCAATTCTTTTCAGCTAGTCTAGAAGTCCCAAGCAAGTTCATCACCTATAACTCATGTTTCTACCTGAGAGTAACAACAGGGAGAGGCGGTGATGAGAGCAGCTGCTTGAACTGATGTGTGCTTTGCACTTCCCCATCAAAGTTGACCTCCCACATTCTTGAGCCAGGTCGGGCACAATATATTAATGGCTGCTGATTCCCACCGTTTTTTCCAACAGGGAAGAAACATGCTCCAAATTCTCCATCTCTCTCTTTATTACCAATTTTCCAGAACTTCTCTCTAGTGGAGAAAAACATACTAGTAAAAGCAGCATTAACAAAAGGTTCTAATTCATTTTGTTTTTCTTGAAGAATAAAAATACTAAATCCTAGTTGCTGAACTGGTTTTGGTGCTTTAAAAAAATTCTGTAATGAATATTAGAAAGGCTGCATAAAGTTCATGAAAGACAGGGTGCAGAAATATTCATTAGTTTAAACAAATGCTCAGATAACAAAGATTGGTTTTTTTTTTTTCAGTAGAACCAGTAGGTCAGCCTGGTGATGGGAAGGCAATGGTGCAGAAGATCCCAGAAACTATTTCCAACCACATGAAAAGCAACGCAGATTATGAATAGTCAGCATGGATTTATGAAGAGAAAGTCACGTTAATAGCTCTCTACAAGAGGACTGGCTTGATAGAGGAGAGGAGAGCAGTGGGACGTTGTTTATCTTGACTTTAGTAAGGCTTTTGACACTGTTCCGGCAGTGCCTTCACAGACACATGGAGGAAGCGTGGACTAAATAAACAGACATCAATAAACGCAAAGTCTTGCACTGGGGGAGGAATAACTCCAGACATTGGCACAAGCCAACTGATGGAAAACAGCTTTGCAGAGGAAGGCCTGGGGGTCCTGGTGAATAACAAACTAACCATGAACCAGCAAAATGCCCTTTTGGCAAAGGCAGCCAACAGCTTCCTGGGTTGCTTTAGAAAGTGCCAGAAGGTCAAATGAGATAAACTTTCCCCTCTTCTCAGCACTTGTGAGACATATCTGGAGTGCTAGGTCCAGTTCTGGACTCCCCAGCACAAGACAGACAGGACATACTGCAGCAACTCCAGCAACGGGCTACAAAGATGACTAAGGGATTGCAACACCTGTCTTACAGAGGCTGAAAGAGCTGGGACATTCAGCCTGTAGCAGAACAGGCTTGGGGGAAACTAATCTGATTCTACGTGTAAAAACAGCTGAAGTGAGAGTAAAGAAGATAGAGCTAGGCACTCTCAGTGGTGCCCAGTAAAAGGACAAGAGGCACGAATGGAAATACAGGAAATTCCATTTGAACATAAAACAACTCTGTAGTGAACCACTAGCAAAGATTGCCCAGATAGCTTGTGGAGTCTCCATCCTTTGCAGACGCTCAAAATCTCACTGGACACAATCCTGCACGATCGCTCTACCCAATTCTGCTTTGATCAAGAAAATTCGACTGGATGATCTCCAGAGGTCACTTCAGACACTCTGTATGACTCTGAAGTCCAATATTTCACAAGTAAAATGTAACTTGCCTCTCGGTATCACACAAATAAGTGCGTGTAAGTGAAGATATGAGCAGTCTTCCATCCAAATAATCAAGCTGAACAACCCGAGAATCTACAGTGGTTATAATCTGAACAGGAAACATCACAAAAGTAGCAGCAGCCTACAGTCAGAATGGAAAAAAAGAAAGAAAACGTACAGGGCCTCAGTTCAAAGTAAAGACAATTTAATTAAGCTAAAATTGCAAAATTCAGAAAAGACTCAGGTACATTACAAATACACAGCATAAAATAGAGCAGTTTCTTTCTTCTCTTTCCCTTACAAAACAAGGTTTTGAGGCTTAGAGGCATAAAATTCTCAATCCTCGTTCTCCCAAAACTGTTAATGACAGAGATTTCTATTCTTGCTCTTGTAAGCTCCATGCTTTTGTCAATTCTCTCCTACAGGTACTTTCAGCCAGCATTTTTATAGAGACCTACCTGAGGGATTATTTGATACAAAAGTCATTTATAAATCAATTTTCCATCAGAATCTTTCACAAGAATTAGAGACCTAGAGGAACACACCTGTTTCCAGGTCATGCTCTTTCTTACAGATTGAAAGGAGCATTCATGGGATAGAAATCAGGCTGGTATCATTCAAGTGTGCGTGCTTTCCACAAAACTTAATGGATGCAAGTTTGATGTCCACGTACTATTTATTCTAACTAATTCACATCTTCAAGAATGAGAGTATCCAGAGCCAAACAAAAATCAGAGACTGGGATTCCCTTTCTCAGATTGACAACTGAGCTGAGGACTAAAACACATAGCTGAGTGTGTAGCTGGAGTTCAAGGAATCCAAAAGTCTCAAACACTAAAATCCTGAACTTAAGATACTTGTAAATTACAAGAGGAAGAAGTTCAGCTGTTTTTTAATTCTGCAAATATGAAAAAAACGTCTCTGTTGCATTACTAAAATAGCTAAAAGAGGGGGTGGGGGAAGTTCACGTGTTAGGATTTCTGTTGTTGTCTCAAGGGACTGGTTCTTCATCCCAACTGTCAAAGCTACCAGAATTTCATCAGTCAGCGAGTCTTCCTCTGTTGAACTTTACTACAATAAACAAAAAAGATTCCCCACATCATCCCCTAAGAACCTCTTCATCTCCAAGTACGCCACATTTTACCTTCCCTTGTTTCGATGTGTTAATCTTGATGGCTGATACTTTTCCCACATGATCTCCTACAAAAACACGAAGGGCAGCTGTATCCCAACACAGAGCTGTGACTTTTCTGCCCTTATGCTCAGAGGAAACATAAATCCGTTCTGGCTTCCCACGACGTTCCTGATTCAGCTCCCAGACTACTACAAGACCTTGGCTACAACAATTAAAAAGGAAAACTCAATTTGAGAATAACTTTTCTAATGTTTTATTAGCGATAAACATGCATTATTCCAAAGAAACAGAAAATCTAAGCAAAGCAGTACATCTCAAAGCTAGCTGTGCTTGTGGTTACACGCTTTCAAAGACCATTACACTTTTAATTCTGAAGAATAAGTGTCTTTCCTTGCACTACGATCCTTCAGCAGCTTTGTTTGGAAGGCTAGTCTCACATTTACCGGAATTGCCAGTCAGGATGTGGAAAAATCAGCATTTTAATGGATTTTAAACAATGTAAATAGTATTAAATACCAATCTCACTCTGACAAGATAATGAAATATTTCTTTTGATGTAGAAAGGTTCAGAGACACATTATCCTCCAATATCCTTCACATATATTAGCTCTCCCACAGATGCTCTGTTACAGAAATAATACTTATTCTGGAACGTTTATTCGAGGAAAAAAAAGTTAAACAAACTGTTGGTGCAGAGAACTATCCTGTAGAGGCTTCTACTAGTTAATTGCCTGCCGCCCTCCAAGTTCTCAACAAAAGTCCAAGTCTGAAACTTAGAAGCCACTTAAAAAATATTTATCCATCATTCAGGTAAGTACATCACTCACCTGGTGGCAACAGCAACATAGTCTTCATCATGTAAACAACAAGCAACTCGAGAAATGGCACCTTCCTGAAAGCAAGTATTGGAGTAAGTGCAGGTAAAAGTTGTTCTTGTAGTACCTTTATCATTATGCAACTTCTATTTCTAAGGTATAAGTAAGCTTCGTGTCAACAGCTGCTACCACTTGGTTGTGATGTGGGTTTTTTTTGTTTGTCTGGGTTTTGTTTGCAAACACCAAGCTTACTCTAAAAAGATGCAGCTCACAATGATATGACAGCATTAAGAGAAATGACTGCAGTACATTCTCTGATTTGGAAAACACAGAGATCAGTCTTCTGTCCTCACACCCACAGAAGTCGTTTTGCCAGAACTATGCAAGATGCTCTCAACCTTACAATGGCTGCATTCATGTTACGGAGTAGCAGCGGCTCCCATGAAATAGCAAATTTAATCAAAAGTAAGCCAGCCTATCTTTTCTCTGTTTATTCTAGTAGTTCATAGTTTGAACATCCAAACACCGGCAGGCTATACTCATCTACATGTCAGTTGCTCTGGTTTCATACTCAAGGTTTTCTTCTGACTCTTACATACTCAGGTGACTTTGTTGCTACTCTTAAAAGTAAGAATTTGAAAAACGAAGGTCTGACTGTCTCAATTTCTTTCACACCTCATGAAATCTATTACATCACACAGTCTGAGGATACACTCCAGTACCACAACCTTTTTCAAATGGAGAAGTCCAAAGCTTCACCTTACTTGGACAATTCAACAAGCTGAAAATTCCTGTTGACTCAATAAAAATTAACCAGGAACAACGTCTGCTTCCCAGTCCCGTTTTCCCTGGAAATTTTTGTACAGAATTCTTTACTCTTACCTTATGAGTCAGAAAGAGTCTTTGCTTCCAACCATCTTTCTGTATAAGGTTCAGTCCTCCTCCTGAACTGCCTAGAGCTAGCCATCTCTTCGACACAGCTATACACGTGCACTGAAGGAACAAATATAATGCACAACATGACTGCTAATAAGTACTAATAATTGTATCTTTTTCTTGCATTATTATGTTATTTTTCAAAGGCTTCATTGTTTCCCAGCTGTGTGCACCCCTCCTGAAACACTGGCAGCACAGTCACTAAAGATATTAGAATAGCACCCTGTACAACTGGAGGAAACCGTACAAGACAGCAACAGCCGTGCTATTTGCCCTGCATTAAGAAATTACTATTGCATTCAGAAAACCCACACACAAATAGGATCCTTTGTCTTCTTTACTTCTTCTCAACGTGTTCCCATGATAAGCCTGCATGCACACACCCAAAAAGAATGAGATGAACCAAATAAGGTCATTATCTGAATTAAAAAAAAACACAAACAGAAAACAAACAAAAAAACCCAGAAACACCACAAACTCACCTTCAGACGACTAGAATCCAGCCTGAGTGCAGAAAGCAATGGATCCAAACATTCAAACTCTGCCAACACATGGTTATAAGAGTCCGGAATTATTGGCACAGAGGCCATTGATGTAGAAGAGTAGCACTACTCATTCATAGGTGTATTATAGCTTCAGCTTCTACCAGTACCTGCCAAAAATAAAGTTCTCGATTAGTTCACTTTTTAGTATTGCATCTGTTTTTCTGCGTTTAATGAAACACAGAATGTCTTCCTGTCCAAACAGCATCAAGTTTCGTTTTGGCAAAAATGCCCAAACATATTTACATCCAACCTTGGAATAAGTTCTGTCAATGTGCCTCCTCCAACAACATGCACTCTTGATTTTAAACTAATTTTCTCGAGGAAAACATTATCATTGACATTTTATACACATATCATCTTCTCCAAGTCTAAAATTAAGAAGTATTATCCTTACCTGATACTAAATTTAGAATTATCTGCATTTGTGCATTTTTAGTACAACTACACATAAACATGTATAAATTATCCTTTCTACAGTACCTCCTTGACAGCATGCATAATGGATATCAGAGTAAAACCTAAAACTAGTTACCAAAGCTGCACCCTCATATATTCTTCCTAAATAGTACATACTTTAAAAGAATCCTCGCTGAGGATCTTTAAAGTTAAAACCTCTATGTTGCTTAAAAAACACTTGTTACACACCATATTCAAGCCTCTGAAACTCTAAATTATGTTTTGTAGGCAAACCCGTAGATTAACTAACTTTCTCTGCAATACTACCATGTGAAACCTGACATTTCCTTATGAGAAAAGGGAACACTCATTTTCACCAGGCACTATGAAAAAGGAAGATACACTTTTAGCAGGCAGATTGAAAATTACTTCTTCAAAATTCTCAGAAGCACGTTAACAAGTCTTAAGTTATGAGATCTGAGAATGACTTAACTCCAGCAATAAAGACCAGAACGTCACTGATGACTGAAAATGGACTGGTTTATTCGGTATTACAGTATTTGGTCCAGAAAGAACCGTAAGGAAGAGGACAGGTAATCCAAATCAAACAAAGCCAGATGGGAGATTTTAAACCCCTCCCTGGAGCTCTGCTCTGGAAACCGGTGTCCCTGAGCACCGCTGCCCGCATCCCCTAGCCGAACGAAAGAGCTCCCAACCCACCCTATCTCCCTCAGACACGGAGCTGAGCGCCCGTAAATCTCTGAGTCCCCCTTCCCCCCCCAGCTCCTTGGGAGCAGCGCGGGCACAGACGAATGCACGCTCCCCACCCCGTGTGCGGCAACGCCGACAGCGACGCTCCGAAAGCGGCGGGTACGAGAGCAAAAGCTACTGCCGGGACACAGGAAAGCGACACAGCGAGTGCTCCCTGCCCAGGGCTGGCGGGCTGGCTGGCTGGCTGACCCCTGTCCCCCGGTCCCGCTGTCCCCGGCCCCTCACCGCTCGCGCCGGCCGCCGCCTCCGGGCAGCGCCCCACGTGACCCGCGCGACAGGGGCGTGGCAGAGGCGCGCGGCCTCCCCCGCACTGCGTCACAGCGCGCGCGCAGGAGGAAGAGGCGTTACGCGCGCCCGCCTAGCCCGCCCACGTGACACTGAGGCGCGGGACCCCTCCCGCCGCGGGCCGGTGCCGAGGGGAGGCCCCTCCCCCGCAGCGCGGTGGCGGCGGCGCCGCCGACCTGGGAGCCGAGCAGACGGGCCGCCGGGGGACGAGCGGGGCCCTTGCGTCCCGCGGGGCCGGGTGATGGCGGGGGCCGAGGAGGGCCGGGCGCGGCGGGGCGAGGGCGGAGGGGGCGGTGGCGCTGTTTACAGCCGTGTCACTCCCTTCTCCGACCCCCACTGTCATGGCGACGGGCCGTCACGTGAGCGGGGCGCGCGCCTCAGAGGGGAGAGCCGTCCTGCGCCACGTGACCGCAGGGGAGGTGCCGCGCCTCTCCGCTGCCCTGTCACGTGATGGGGACTCCTGCTCCCTGCCCCGCCCGCCCCCCGGCTGGTTCCGGTCACGTGCCTCCTCCGCGCCCGCCCCATGGCCCCGGCGGCGGCCGCCCGACCCCCGTAGCGCCCGGGCCCGGAGCAGGCCTAGTCGCCGCCCGCACGGTAAGGAGCCTGCCGGGGAGGTAGGCGGGTGCTCTGCGTGCCTCTGAGTGACTGAGAGGCGGCGGGGACCGATCCGGCCCGGTGGGGCCATCCCCGGGTGCGGCGGGGAGTGCTGCTGGGGATGCCGTGGCGACCCTCCGACTCCCACCCGCCTCCTTGCCCGCTCCCCGCGGGTGCCCTGGCGTGGCCGGCGGTGCTGCGCGGGAGGCGGGCGGCGGGGAGGTGGCAGCGCCACCCCGGTGGGGCCGCGGCTGGCGGGTATCGGGCTGCACCCCAGCGCTTGGCTACGACGGCAGACAAAGAGGTACCCTCGTACTGCCTTCTTGGGCCGCCGCCACCACCTTCTACTGGGCCCGTCCGTGCTGTGCCGGGACCGTAACAGCCCCCCACGGGGCATTGGGGGCCGTTTCGCCGCAGGCACAAGCGCTGCAGGCAGTGTGGGTGGTGAGGATGTCGGAGGAAGGCCGGACTGACCCTTCAGGCGGGCATAGGGGCCCAGCCTGTGAATCCCTTCAGCTCCTGCTGCGCTCACCACTGTCCTAGCCAAAGGGCATTTCTCACAACGCCCTGTTCTGCTGAGCTGTGTTCCCCTGGCCCCACCCGGGGGTCCCTGAGCCGTGCGAGCACACCTGTGGGGCCCGGCTGTCTGCCTGTGCCACTGCGGTTCAGTCTAGGCATTAGCGCAGATATTTTGCTCTTCCCTGCAGAAGGGAGGGGAGACCTGGCAGCAAGGCCTGCATGAAATTTGTCAGAGCTTGCCCACTAGCCCGTGCGTACCCTGACTAAATCAGGATAATTAAAATGTGTAAAGGTTTTCTTTATGTCTGCTCAGAATTAAATGAAACCACATGGGAGGAGAGTGAAGTGAAATGCTGGTAATGGAGAGCGTTCACAATGGGTGTTATAGGAACAGAGAAGAGACATACCTATTTTTTAAGTGGTTAGGAAGAGTCGCTGCGTTAGAAGAAGTATAGCTGTTGGAATTTGATGGTATTTCCATTTTCCATGCATTCACTCCCACCGAGCTAGGAGGGGAGGGGTTATAGGTGAATACCTAAACAGCTGTTTTATGCCCGGTGTGAAGTTAACTCATAGATCTTGGTAGTTGTAAACTGCAGCTATAATTAACATCCTTGAGACAGACTTGATGACAGATCCACTATGGGTTAGGGCAACTAATGATCCTAGTGTTTTTCAGAGCTATTAGCCATCACTGCAAAAGCTCTGCTGTTGGAGAATTTAAACAAAACTGTGCCTGACCTTCCTATCCTGGAAGATACTTAAACTGGAGAAGGGTCTTTCATCTGAAATTTGTAGCTAAGCGTCTGCAATGCTGCTTCTTTTAGCAGCAGATTAAAATTGTTACTTAAAGCTGTAAAATAACAGAATTTCTCTGTGTGCATGTTGCAGTTGTCACCCCTCTGAGCAGCAGTGTCATCATCCAAAGTACAGATTCCTGAAAGCTTCAGTTATTAAATGTAGAGGTTATGAGATTTGGGCAGGTGTGAATAGATCGTTGATGCATAGTAAGCCTAAAATGTCCAAAAAGAAAACGACTGGTGTGCTGAGGACGTAGCCTTCCCTTCTGTAGGAGACCATCCTCATGTTTTTTCAAGCAGCTAACCAAGATTTCTATTTTAGTATTTTTCCTCTACTACTTGTAACAAGAAGCCATCTTGTTTTCATTAGTGAAAGACAGTACCTTTCTTAAATCCTTATTATTAATTTTTTTTTTCTTTCTCATTTGCTGTTCAAAAGACAGCTCAGGGTTTTCTCCATTTTGGGTAATGATTACTGTGCTTGTGAGTTGTGTCATCATGCTGCCACCGTAAATCGCTGCATGAAAAAGGAAGCACAGCAATGACATAATAAACAAGAACAGCAGTGAGCTAGTGTGTTCACCCTCCCAGAAGGCAGAATGAGCCGCTTGTGGGATGATTGTGTGTTCCCAGATTGTACACTGCGGCGCTAGAAGCGCTGCGGTTGTAAAGGAGAAGTTGCTGGCCACCGATCACAGTCTTCTGTAGGTGAAATACTGATTGTAGGTGGGTGAAATGGCAGGGTAGAAAAGCAAAGCGACTCACATCAGTATGAGCCTTACTATGGAAATGCTTTCCTCTTTCTGTTCAGTACAGGTTTAATTCCTTTGCGTGCTGTGGCTTTGTCTCTTCTGCATTGGAGTTCAAAGTACAAAGGCAGAAAAAAATCAAAATCCTTAGTCTTGCACATCTGAGGTTTCTTGTCTATTAGAGTTTGTGGCCAGCTGCCTTTTTCCAGTAAGGATAAGGTGCTGATGAGAGAGAGGCTATGGACCTGCAACAGGAAACTCTATATAAAATGGTAGTGTGAATAGCACTGAAGGAGAATAGCATTGCTGGGGAGGCTGTAATGGATTATGCTAGGAAATGGTTCTGAAATATGCCATGCAGTTTTCTTTGGGAGAGAAGTATTAGCAGGGCTGCTCTGAATGTGGCACAGTGTATTCTAGTGACTGCTCCAGTGGTGCTGATGAGAGCCCACCTTCAGTTCAGCATCACTGAAGTCTTTGACAAAGCTGAATGACTGAAACGATGAAGGAGCGAAGCTAAAGTGCAGAGCCCTTTTACCATTATGTCTTTGCATTTAGTATTTTACTTAACTCACTTGGGAGATGGGCTTGTAAGACTTCTGTTGAAGAGAACGCTATGCAACTATCCATATTGTCAGTGAAATATCCTATGGTATTTTTTTAAAGCAAAAAGCACGGCAATAAGAACAGGAGTGTAACTGGACTACGTTATCTTCAGCACAGAGAACTGAAAATCCGCGATTTTTCAAATACCTCGTATCCTTCCGTTTTCTGAAAAGCCTTAGTATCTGCCATTCACACTGAAGAAGAGAATTGCTTCCAAATGCCAGAGGAGATTTGGAATTTATGTCCTTGCTTTCCTTCATTATTCTTCTGAACTTGAAAATCCAGTAAATTAATATTAAACCAGGAAAATATGGTTATCAGATTTGTGGGTCTTTTATTGGAGCACAAGCAGTATCACTAGTATAATTAGATGAATTTTTTAGGTAGATGGCAGTTTTATGTTTAAATACTTTTGCTGATTCCACTGACAGAGGGGATCATGTCTATATGGAATGCTTCAGAAATGATGTAGGCATTAACAAGTAAGTGTGCATTGTAATTCCTTGATATAGGTGAGAATAGTGAAAGAGTTACAGCAAAAATAATTCTACTAATCAACTCAACTGTATGTTTTTAATAGCTTTTCATAGCCACAATGGCAACATCATCTGAAGAAGTGTTACTGATAGTAAAGAAGGTACGTCAGAAGAAGCAGGATGGAGCTCTCTACCTTATGGCTGAAAGGATAGCATGGGCACCAGAAGGCAAAGACCGGTTCACAGTCAGCCATATGTATGCAGACATAAAATGTAAGTGAACACCTTTCCTATTCCAGCTTCAGTAACCAGTATTTCGATAAACATTTAAATACAACTCAAAGCTCATTTCCCCAAAACACTGGTAGTTAAGTTAGGAAGGTTGCAAAGCTCTGGAGCTTTGACTAGTTATTCTGTGTAGCAGCGGAGATCAGGACTATGGTGAGGTATCACCAGGTTATCAAAGATGATACTGCGGGACTTCTTTAGTCTTCAGATGTTATACGTTACACTACATTTACTATTAACTTTGTTCAATTTATTGCAGAAATTTATCAAGAGAAATAATCTATGCCATATGCTTATGGAGGTGAAGGGTAGGAAGAAGAGTATAGGATTCTGAGGGTCTAATACAGGAACTATCTGGCATTTCATTTTTTAAAACCATGCATCTAAAGCTGTTTCAGTTTCATCTAAAATGAACCCCACTGTTCTGCTTTCATCCAACAGACCATATAGCTTCTGTAGTTTGGCCTGACTGGTAAAGTTCCATATAGGCTTTTGCTGTTGCAGTAGCAGAATACTTGCAGGTCAAAACTGAACAGTGTCTATAGCATACTGCCTTTCTGGATCCAATTAGTGCTTATATTCCATATTCTGTAATGCCAAACAAGGAATAAAAAGGAAGTTACATGTGTCTTTTGGTAAAGCTTTAGTGATTGTTGCTGTTTAAAGTCAATGCAGGTATGCAGCATGATCAAAGTGTGTGTGGTGAATCAGAACTGATATGCTGTTTTCTTAAATACAGGTGTGATAAGTTTAAAAGCTCTATTGCCCTACAGTAATCAATTTTGTGAAGGTTTTATTTAGCTATTTACTTACACTTAAGTGGCTTACATTTTAAATACATATAAGTATAGTCATTGAAGTCTATTGAAATATGCTCATTTGTGATCTAAAATAACCAGAAGGGGTGTGGTATTTGTGAATTTGTAATAGAAATGATGATTTAGTGGTGACATCTGATTGCTGCCTCCCACTTGAACTGGAGAAAGGGGTAAGATTCAAAGTTAGGTTAGTGCCACAGAAGTGAGTAGTACAGCAGTCCATGTATGTGGTTGCTCTTGCCTCCGCTCCCTCTGGTTACGAGAAAGGAAGCAGGAGTTAGGTTTTTCTTATAACTAATAAGGGTGTAGCAGCACCTTGGAGGCATTGGTGATCGACTTTGGCTAAATGTGCTTACCAAACCATTGGAACCAGCATACCTTAGCTGTCGATGGACATGCTGTTACCCCACCCTGCATCTACTTTCTTACCACTTTTCTTCTGTGGGAACTGATCCAGCTGGAAAAACAATAGGGGGCTACTTTTCACTGGATCAGTTTCTTGATTCGGCTTGCTGTACAAACACTCATACAAGAAAGGTAGCAGGAAGAAGTGCAAAGGAGGAACGGGGTTGTCACCTTTAGCAGGGGCCTGGATTGGTACCATGTTGAAGTGTCCAGATGATGACAATCTAATTTGCAGGAGTTTTCTAATGGAAGTATGTGAGGGATGAAAAGAAGTATAGCAGTAGCTGCAGGTTACTGGTGTCCATGTCTTGTAAGAGAGAACAAGGTGCAGGGTTCAAACTAATTTAAGGGGAAAACTGTGTTCCAATTTCATGGCTGGAATTCACACACAGGATAATGTTATATAGGTGGATTATGAGGACAACTGCTTATAAACAAATACTCTAGAGAAGAGAGTTTCTTTTATAAGCTTACGGTCTGTTGCTAATTAATACTCTCTGTGTAATCTAGGCCAGAAAATCAGTCCGGAAGGTAAAGCTAAAATTCAGCTTCAGCTGGTATTGCATGCAGGGGACACGACCAACTTTCACTTCTCCAATGAAAGCACAGCAGTGAAGGAGCGAGATGCAGTAAAGGATCTTCTTCAACAGCTGTTGCCCAAGTTCAAAAGGAAAGCTAATAAAGAACTTGAGGAGAAAAACAGGTAAAGGGAAAGGAGCCGTAATGTGTTTTGGTTTTATTTTAATTGGAGTTTTTTTGTTACCTAACTGTAGTGTATTTCTGCTAATGGTTGTTATTGCGACATCATTAGTGTTGCGGCATTTTTTCCCTAGTAAATCTCTCTGCTTTCAATTTAGAGTCAGATCTTTGAGACTTATATACGTAGCACGCTGAGCCTATACTTGCGTTCTCAGTAACACATTGAGGTGTAACGGCAGCCAGGTTGGCTGCCACCCAGTCTTTCTTACCCATGGCTATGAGATGAAGCACCCAACTGGCAGTCTGTCTCTTTAGTCTTCTTAAGTATCTATTAGAAAAGTCGCTTGATTTCCGCGCCCCCCTAGAAGTTCTCACCTTCCTTGATTTGTGATTTTTTATTTTTCATTCTTTGCATAACCCTTTCCTCGCCAAATCATCTTTCCTGGTGTTTTACGTACTCAACTAAATTGCTAAGTGTTTTCATTTATCTCACTTGAGAGGCAGTACTTTGTTATTTTGCATACAGGATGCTTATTCTAAAAGGTGTTTTGAGGAGGCATTCAAGACCTAAGTTGTTTTCCCAAAGAGACTTTTAAGATATACTTCCGTTTGTGTTAAACTAGTCTTTGTGGCCATAAAGCCTACTTACTCTGCATCTCTGTAGACGAGTATGGCTTCATTCTAGCATCTGCTGTGAGTCCAAAGACTGTTATAGCTTTGAACTTTGGTAAAAAGCTAGATTTTTCAAAATACAGGAGCATTGCTTCACTGGGCAAATTGGATCTTTACAAGGAGATTTCCCAGCAAAAGGGCAAAACCCTTGTGCTGGAGCTTTGACACTTCAGGATTAACTAGTTCCAGTATTGTAGTGACCACTAGGGTCTACAGCAGTGTAGACTGCTTTGGCGCTGCTACCTTGCTAGTTTCTGTGTGCTACCTGCCTTATTTGTAACCATATTGATACTGAGTACATCGGCAGTCTTAGCTCTGAATCTTTGTATCCTTACCAGGAGTTTTACAGTGTTATGCCATGCAGCATTAAGAGCTTTTCTTGTTACGGAAGAGCCAGAATCTCTGCACGTACTTATTCATAGCCTGTTCTTTTGATGATTCAAAGTCCAAGTCTAGTGATGGGGCTTTATTAGCTTATTTTGCAACAGATGAGGCAAAAAAGTTTCAGCCTGTTCTGGGAGGGGTGCTACATCCAGAGTCCCTCCAGCACTTTGTTAATCTGTTGATATGTAGAGGTCAGGTGCGTACCAAAATTTCAAGTTTTAATGAAGTAATGAAAATAAGACTACTTCCTACTGCACTAATTTGTAAGATTTGCCACTAATCTATATTTGTACTGACAACAAAAACTGGAAAAACCTTGCTGGTTAAAACATGCCAGCAATGTCTTGCTACAAAGTTTTCACTTCCACCTCGTCCTACTTCACCATAAAGCAGCAACAAACTTTCATTCAAACCAAATTGCTGTTTATTTATGTTCTTCCCTAGACCACATACTATGTATTCATAAGATTCCTGTTTTTCTTCTGTTCACAAATGATCAAGAACCTGAGATACATGCTAAAGATTGTTGAGGTCAATGGCTCATTCTGAGCACATGTTCACACTTCCCTCAAAATAGCCCAGTGGGTTTCAAATTAGATATACAGTTGTGTGAAAAGCTGCTTAAACGTGTACTAGGTTTCAGGTCCATGCATTCTTTGCATTGGATAGTAAGGGTCATACTTGATATTTGGATGATTGCTTTTGTAAACATTATTTCCTGGTGGAAGTAGTGACACTGAATGTTTCTGTAGCCCTTGTGCTGCATGTGATAGTTAAGTGATGAAGATCCTGCTGTTACCAAGAGAAACATAAATGAACAAACAAATTGGGGAAATGTGTTTTTTAAGGTATCTTATCCCACACGTATTTATAGACTTGCACTAGAATAGAGACATAACTACTGAATTTAAAATCTTAAACAAGAACTGTATAGTGCTGGAATCTCCTTTTTTTTACCCTTGTGAGATCTTTGTTATGGAAGTTCAAGAAAATTTATTGTTCAGGAAGCTTCGGTCTTGAACATGCAAAGATGCAAGAGCACCACAGAGTGTTTTAGGACAACATGTTAATCCC
This sequence comes from Tapera naevia, assembly GCA_033556795.1. Classification (NCBI taxonomy): domain Eukaryota; kingdom Metazoa; phylum Chordata; class Aves; order Cuculiformes; family Neomorphidae; genus Tapera; species Tapera naevia. The sequence goes on from JAUMJJ010000374.1 coordinate 2,631,999, forward strand.
ACATTAACTTTTTCCTAAACATTACTGTTCACTAGCATTTAATGCTATTCCTTAAACATATTTTAGTAATTTCTTAAGTCTTTTGAGACAAATATAGCTATTGAAGTCAATTGTTTATACAATCTTGTTAAGAAATGCACAGCATTTTGAAAGAAAAGTCGATTTCTCTTCCTTTTGTGAATTCATATTATGGAAATCCTAGTGATTTATTCTGCAGCGTTTCAATTCTCTTCAATACATTCTTTTACCAGAATGCTGCAAGAAGATCCTGTTTTGTTTCAGCTTTATAAAGACCTTGTTGTGAGTCAAGTAATCACTGCTGAAGAATTCTGGGCCAACCGTTTAAGCCTGAATGCAGGGGATAATTCCGGAGCACCTAGTAAGCAGGATGTGGGCATCTCTGCAGCATTTCTGGTATGTTGAACCTCTAACTTAAAGGATTTTTGAGAAACAAATTGAGAAAGGGAGTTCTGGTCATTTACTTTATTCCCGTATCCTTTAATGTTATTCTTTCCTGGTTCCTCAACTTAACATCTTTCCTCATGTTAGGCTATTGCAAGTATAAAAGAGAAAAAAAAAAATAAAGATTTTATGCAAATCTGCAGTCTCAAAATGTTGTCAATTTAAGATGCTTGATTTCAGCTTTAAAATGATAATATGCATGTGTTGTTTATACTGTTGCTCTGCCTTCTGTAAAACAGGAATAATGATGAACTTACAGTCACTAGATTACAGTGTATTTATTAACTCAATAAGTTAAAAGAGTATCTATTGCAGCAATGACATGCATAAATGAAGCTGCCAGGACTTTGCCTGCAAAAGATTTTATTACACACACACACACACACACACACACACACACACACTCCACCCCCCATTTTTTTTAAACTAGTATGCTTTTGGCTACTTGAAGAACACCTTGTGTATATGAAAGCTCATTTTACGTCTCTTCCTCAGCTTTCATTTATAGTACTTGTTTGTAGAAACCGTGCTTCAGTTATCTCAATGCAGTCTATAAGTAATCTAGAAACAATCTTCAGATTACTCCCACAGAGACACGTTTCTGCCTCTGCAACAAAATTCATACAGATGACTCTTCTGCTGGAATCCCATTTCCATCTTTGTAATGATTGTGCGTACATCAAGGGTTTGGGAGGAAAAGAGGTGGTGGAGTTATTCTATGGCTTAGCTGTTGTGCAAACACTTGGGTTTTTTCCCCCTCTAGGGATCACTTGATTCTTGCACCTTAACATTGAAAGACAAACAAGCAAACCTTCAAAACAAAAGCTTCCTTAAAATAACTGTTTGTATTTGTGTAGTTGGTATCAGTGAAGAATAAAACTTCAGATATTTGTGTGTCCTAGTTCAAGTTAAAAGAATGACGTGGCTCTGCTCAGAATGAGTGTTTCTGTAGAAAGAAAGTGGTACAAAACTAGAATTCAAATGTACAGCAAAAGGAAGAAAAGAAGGCAGCATATGCAGTCACGTACTTTTTCCTATTAATGAGAATTGGACCAAGCATTTCCTTCTCCAGAGTTTCCTAAAGAGATTACTGAGATCTAACTTACAACATTCTGACTAAGGTTTACCCTCAATTTTTAAATTCAATGTTATATATTAGTTATATGGAGGTGCTTTTAGTGTGTAAGTAAATAAGGTGTAAGACCCATAAATCCTTCTTCCGTCACTTCATTACCATCACTGATTATTCACTAGCTGAGCTGTTGAATGAATAATAAAAGATTAAGCATATACAGTAAACAATTATTTACTTTGGAACAAGGATATATTAAACTAAGCATACCTTCTTTTGACTAATGAAGTGGTCTTTGTATTTCGTCTTCTAAAGCTTACAGTCTGTCTATCGAATCAGCCTTTAAGTGACAAGTATATTAATTAATATATCCTCTTTTATTTCTCATTCAAAAATACCTATTTGTGATCATATATGTTGTGAATTGTTGGAGGAAGATGATAATTTTATTTGCAGCAGAATTAGATTGCAAGGTGCCGTTTTTTTTCTTCTCCAGAGCTTAAAGAATGCTTACAGAAGGCGTTCAGACATGACTGTTCTTCTTCTCTGTATGCCTTTTTCTTAGGCTGATGTACGGCCTCAAACAGATGGCTGCAATGGTCTGAGGTACAATTTAACTTCAGATATCATTGAATCCATATTTCGAACATATCCTGCAGGTAAGAATAGAGCTTTACATAACAAATACGTTAATTTAAAATTTGTTTTTTACTGTCTTACTGTGGGAAAACTAGAATGTTAGTCTGAGCCTGAAAGTATAAAGGATTGTATCTTTGGTCTTCCGGATGATTTTCCCTGCCTCATTTGAGGAGGCATAAGAAGAATGTGTTAAAACATACTTCTGAAATGAAAACTTGATTTTGTTAAATGAAAACATTTTAACTTCTTGCTTTGACTTTTTTTTAAAAATTATTAGTAGATATTTGGCTCTCATGATACTCTCCTACTCAGCATTTCGATTAATTATTATTTTTCATGAGACACCTTTGGGAGGAAAAGAATCTTGATTTCCATCATTCCATGGCACTATATTGAATACTGACACTGATTCATCTTGGCTCCAAGTTAAAAAGACTAGGTCTATTCTGAGGATAACTAGAACTTTGGCAAATCAAACTTCTTATGTGTGTACAATTCAAATTAGAGTATTCAGACTACTGTTACATGCATTTCTTTTCAAAGCATTAGGTAGCATTGCCGGGCATAGGGGTACCTGTTTGCTTCCGCTGAACTACTACATTCCCTTGGATTTAATTGGCATGAATGAAGGCAGCATTAGACAGAAAGCAAAGAAGCAAACAAGGAAATATAAAATACCAAGTTAGAATTTGCAGAACAGTTTGTAATCATAATGTGTTTTGTTCACAGTAAAAATGAAATATGCAGAAAATGTTCCACATAACATGACTGAGAGGGAATTCTGGACACGATTTTTTCAGTCTCATTATTTCCATCGGGACAGGCTTAATACAGGCTCAAAAGACCTCTTTGCAGAATGTGCCAAAATGGATGAAAAAGGTAGGCTTTTTGACTTTATTTCAACAATAGGTTGCTAAAGTCTCTGCTGTGTCATAGCACAACCCTCAAGAGGTATATCTAGTAAACCTAGCAAAGCTGAAAAAAGTTTTATGTCTGTTTACTGGGTATCTTGTTTGTTGAACTGTAAAGTGAAAGGTACAGATTGTCATTGAAAGTCAGCTATCGCTGAGTGCATTTCTTGAAACAAATTAGCCCTTGGAAAGTCATAGCACTAGAAATACTCTTCATTTATAACTCATGCAACAGTAAATCTGTGATAAATTTCATAATATTATAGAACCATAGAATGGGTCGGGTTGGAAGGGACCTTAAAGCCCATCCAGTGCCACCCCCCTTGCCACGGGCAGGGACACTTTCCACTAGATCAGGTTGCTCAAAGCCTCATCCAGCCTGGCCTTGAACACCTGATGCGTGCTATCACGCTACATTGGTTATTCTTTGCTGTCAGTTACTATGGAATATTTTTGTTTACCAAAGGCTTCATTTTGTGGTGTGTATGCAATTTATAACAGTTACAGCTTCTGTTATAGATCAGTTTTAGTAATAGACAAACATGGATCCTGTTAAAATTTTCCAGAGGAGTTGCTATCCCTGTCCACCTTTTTAATATGAATTCTTAAAATATTATCTGACTGAAGTTTTTATTGAACCTATGAGGTAGGTTTGTGATGATACAGAAATGTGGAGAGTTGAGATCACTTAACACCATTCCATAATATGTATTTTGCCCCATCAAAGCGCTCTATTAGGAACCCACAACCCTTCACAAAGTAAAAGCTGTCACCAGATATCAATTACCATTCTGCCTAAGACAGGCCAGCAAGCCAGTGCTGAAATTAGAAGAAACAGAAAATTAAGGCTTCCCACTAATACAACTAATATAACTGCATCTTCAGGTGTTTTTACCAAACAGTATAGAGTGACGTGTAGAAATCAATAAAAATGGCATTAATTAGTAGGACAAGCTTTTACAGTGACTTTAAGTTTATTATTTATTTTAAATGGAACATTGAAAAAGGCTGAAAGTTTTAGTCACCATTCTACTTGGGCATCTGCAGAACATTTATCTTCGCCTTTTAAACATTAAACTTAATGTAACCTACAATTATTTCTATTTCTTTAGCTACAGTTTTCATGTGTTTTTTTTCTTTGTTTCATGCAGGGTTAAAAGCAATGGTATCTCAAGGAGTAAAAAACCCTCTGATAGATTTAACAGCTTTGGAAGATAAATCGTTAGATGAAGTAAGTAGATGGCAAAAAAAAATCCAACCACCCCCTTAGTTTCATTTAAAGACAAAGTGGGTGCTTCTCCTATTAAAATTACTACAAACACTAATTCTAAAACACATCACTTAGTAGGCTGCTGCAGTGTTTGAGTAGTCAACATTTATACAGCTTTATGTGTGTAAAGAAATGGAGGCTCTGCCCATGGACATGCGTGGCTGTTTTAGTGTGCTGGGTATGAAAAGAAGACTTTGTTTTCTAAAGAATTATTATTTCACTTGGATGGCTTTTTTGTCTAAAGTAGACTCTCTGGTTTCTTCCTACCTTTTATAAGCTGGGACGATGTACAGAAGAGTAACACAAAACAGGAAAAACTCTTCGCATTTATTCTCACTTTGAACATTGCTCATTATTTTGTTCAGCATAATTATTTTAAGGATGCTTTATATGCTTCTATTTGTTTAGATGTAAATACCATGTTTTGTTAAAAATATGACTAACTTGAACTATTAACTGCCTCCAAGTACAAATGAAAACAATTGTTATAGTGTGCCATAATGTGAGATAACTTAAAGATGCACTTTACTTAAGTAGATTTAACTTTAACTTTTGAGTTGTAGTTAATAATGTTGCTGCATTTCTGAGTTTTTTGTTGTTGAAAGACTTGTACAAAGCTACCAGTCTGAAACTTGACTAGGGGTTCAGGACAGGTATGTTTGGAGCATTATGCAAACTGCCCTAGGTTTCTTTTGAGGCCGGTTAACTGCAAGCATGAAACTGAGCACGGGTTAAAGTGAGTTGCCTTCAGCCTGCTGGTAACTGGGGTACACTGCCAACATGAAGATATGAGTTTTTTTTGAATTCCTAGTGGTATCACATCCTCCTGGCAGGTGTCATTTAGCCTGTGGGCTGCCGGTGCCCCACAAGATGTTAAAAAGAGGTCAGCGAAACAATTGCTAGCTCTTACTTGCCATTAATGCTTGTCTGTTTCATAGAGGTGATCCCTGAATTTTTTTTAAGCTAGTTCTGTTTACTTAGATCGTGATCTTCTAAAACTATCTGTCTTAACAATTTTTTTTCCTTCTCTTAGACGCCTCTAAACTGCCAAGTGTTAGCAGAATAAAATATTCTATGGAGACTTTTCAAAGTATATAAAGTGATGGTGGGTAGGAAAACACTGCTTTGGGTGATGATACAGTATCACCATGTAAAGTCAGAGGAAGTGGCATGCAAGTTTTCTGACTCAATGGAAAACGGGGAATTGTCCTTCTGGTCTGGGGGCAATAGGTAGCTAATGGTGTTTTCTTTATAGGGCTTTGGTGTTGCTTCTGTTGCCTCTACATCAAATGCCTCAAAATCTGCTAGAGAAAGTAGCAATGCTGCCATTATAAAACGCTTTAATCATCATAGTGCCATGGTCCTTGCAGCTGGCCTCAGGAAACAGTAAGTTTCAGTGTTGTATAAAAGCTTTTTTGTTACAAATTTTAAGGCATTTCCAAAACAAAAACACTTTCAATTACTCATCCGACCTTTTATTTTTTATGAATGAAGTATTTTGCTCTAGAAATGAAAATACCTTCAGTTTCCATTTTACTTAAGAGTTCATCAGAGTTGTCTGAGATGATAAATGCTATTTTTAGCTGAGTTGCTATCGTACAAAGCAGATTAAAAAGGAAGGGATGTTTCTGCTGCAGTCCCTTAGGCCTGCTGAAGGCTGCAGGAGGAGTGTTCTTTTTACTATGTGGAGTTGAGGTCTGGTGCAGGCATTTCCTATTTCCTGCCTTCCTGGAGCACGTCTTCTGGGGCTTCCTGTAGTGGGGTGCATGGATGTAAGTAAATGAGGAAGCAAAAGACCAGTGTGGCATGGGTGAATCAGATGAAAGATTCTTCCAGTGCAATACCCTGTCCCTGACGAAAAAGAAATCTATCAACTGGTTATATATATTTACAGTAAACTTCATAAATGAAACTTCTTAAGAAGCATGACATACTTTTGATGTGGTCTGCTTTACAACTGGCTTATAGACAACCACTCGACCCAAATTCTACAGACTTTACCTGTGAGAGAATTTAATTAAATACTTTCTTCTGTATAGCTGTGCTCCGTTCTTCTGTTTTGTGCAAATTGAATGGTGGACCTTAAACAATATCTTCTGGGTAATGCGTGTTTCTGTTTCTCAGTTCAGAAGGACTCAAAACAATAGCTCTCGTTCTGAAGCAGTAATACCTCAGTGCTGCCATAGGTCTGCTAATACCTGGATGGCATTAATGTGTATGCAAAGTTTCTAATTTACGAGTGATTTTGCTGTGTCCCACTTACATTGTGGACTATTTCTGAAGAGAGGGAGAAGCACGCTGCTGTTGAATTTCTCCCTTGATAAAGAGGGTTATTTAAGGAATTGGTTCCTTCAATCTAGATCAACTTCTAGAAATGAAGACATAAGGGGAAAAAAGTTGATATTGCCATGTGAACATGCATATAAAATTTTTGAAATAGATTTATTTACTTTGTCTGTAGCTTGTATCTTAAGTTTCGTGTGAGGTGAATTCTTCTTAATGCTGTTTCTCTATTTTAAGAGAAGCACAAAATGACCATTACAGTGAGACCAGCAGTACGGATGGAAACTCCAGGGATTCAGATTTCTTTCAACCACCAGTTAAAAAGGTATAAAAGTTAGCTGATGCTTTTGTTGTGTTTTGTGTCTCCCTCATCTTTGTTTCCAAATGTCTGAAAACTTGTAGAGAACATCCATCAGAAAGGGATATTGGTGTTTAAACACTGAAATTAACCTATCAAGTGTATTGTTTGTAGAGGGGATGCATAAACTGGCACATGGCAGCTTTTATCTTAAGGTCAGAAGCTGAAGTGAGGTTAAACTGAAAGTGCAGGGATGCCTGGTGCACTGAAATACAGGCTGTTTTAGACTAACCATAGCATCTGACAAAGTAGAAGAGAGTACTTGCTACTAAACTGAACTGAGTACTCTTGCTAGAGTTGACAGCCTAAAAAGAAAATGCCAAGGGCATTCAAACCTGGTGTATATTGTGAGAAAGGGTTGTAGAATATGTGTGTCATGTGTTGAGGTAGTCAACAGCTTTGACTTCTGTGAAAGCTGCAGTTCTTACTGGGGATTAAACTATATACCAGGACTACAGTAAATGTGATAGAGTGCAAGAGTAGTACAACAGTAGGAGACTTCAAAAGTAGTTTTCTCCTTGTTCAAATCTGGTATCGCTGTGCTGGTACCTATCGCTGCTAATGCTTTAGTTCTACTGTCACCAAGAGCTTAGGTAACTCTTATGTTTTCAGTTTTACACTCTTGTATGCCAGCCACTAAATCATCACTATTTCTGCTAATCTGGAGACACATAAATAAAGAGCACAAAGAATGATCTGTGTATAGCAGAACACTTTTGCAAGTAGCAGGGACGGACTGCAAGTTTTTTTGTCAAGAACCTGCAGAAAAAGTAATAGTGCCAAGACTGTAAAATTACATACTCTAAATAATATTGAGCTCCCTCTGTAGGGGAGGCGTGAACCATTCCACGCTTTCATTTTCTTCAAGGTTTTAGTAACTCTTAGGCGCAAACTCAGGGAACTGGAAGAAAGCCCTAGATGCATTGAATTTTGTCCTCATTAGTCATCTGTGTAACTGTTTGGCTTATTTTAGGTGAAACTCCAGGAGTCCATTGAGTATGAAGATTTAGCGAAGAATAATAGCATTAAAACTACTGCACTAAACTTAAAGAAGTCTGATAGGTAAGTTAACAAAATATGCATAGCTATTTCAGCATGTTCAGTCCCACCAGTCTCTCATCACAGCCTGCACAGTATCAGCTGAACCATAGATGTAACTGCAGAAAATAAGTGATACCACAGGAAAGAGAACAGTACCAACTGTGCACCTTACTCGGATTAGCTTAGTTTCAGTCAAAAGTGGTGTGAATTTCTCCATTCTAATGATATTACCAGAACTAGCTGGCACAGATAGCTTTTCATTATCAAAAAGATGCTTGCAGATTCAACAATAGAAGCTCCTCTCTTATTTAGCTGCCGTACCATTCCAAATCCAGCCTCTTCCCATGTAGCGCTGTATTTCACTTTACCAGTAGCATCAACAGTTGCAAAGCATCTAAAATTGGAAACGTTTTAAGAACTGTCCACTGCGTTTGGCCTCTATTTTACTAACACTCCTATTAATACACTTCTCTTTCCTTTTTTACCTCACAGGTATTATCATGGTCCAACTCCAATTCAATCACAGCAATATGCAACCAGTCAGGATATAATTAATTCTTTTAATAGTATTAGGCAAGAAATGGAAGCATATGTACCCAAACTAACTCAGGTATGGAAGAATACTCAAAAGAATTCCCTTCTTGATATCAGCATCTTTCTTTCTATATAATTTTGTCTCTTGTCTACTGGAGTTTTAACTTTTCAGGGTAAACTTCATTATCTCCAGTAGTTGTATGTTATTTGATTTATTTTACAACTATACATCATGAGTTATTGTGTTTATTAAACAACAGGAAATTGAGTCATTGCTACTATTCAGAGTTAGATTCTTTTGAGGAAATGGTTAAATGATATAGTGGAGCGGGACAGTCGTGCAACACGAAGCACAGGCCAATGTTACTGATCCTAACCCCTGCAGTTTGGGATGTAGTGGTCTTAGCAGGTAAGCAGGTTTGTAACTGAACGGGTCTTTCACTCATAAGTGGATGTAGATCTCACTGTGGACTGCACAGAAGTGCTGTCCTGGCAACGGGAGGGCAGCATAGCTGTGTAGGCAATCTCTCCAGACAGTATCTGAACTTCCTCTGTTAGTAAACTTAGATTTGGCCCTAAATAAAGCAGTCACAACTGAATGGGTCATGTTTCTATATAGTAATTCTCTATCTCATTTCAAAGTAGCTGCAGAGCCAGTTTGTGTACTAGATAAAGACTGTTTTCTCCATAATTAATTACAGAACTTCCACTAACAACAAGAGCCATAGTGCTTAAAGGCAGCACCTAATTCTGTAGAAGTGCAGACTCTTCACTGGAACTTCCATTGTATCTGCTCTACTGCACCTTTGCTATTGGAGTTCAAATGCAACTTATTTTAAAAAATATTTTGTTGGAAAAAATGATGTGAAATATTTTTTCCTTCTCTCCTTCAGGTTCTTTCAAGTGGTGATGCTACTAGCACTATTGCAGTCCTGTCACCTGGAGGAGCACTTATGCAGGGTGGAACACAGCAAGCCATAAACCGTAAGGATTTAGGATGTATAATACTTTAATCGTATCTTATTGTATTATAGAGCAGTACCTGTCTTGCTGTTTCATCTTCCTCTTAGACTATGTTACAGTGATAAACGAAATTATGGAAAGATGTAGCTGGAGTAATACTGAGTTGCAGTAACAAAAGAAAAGCAACAACTCAGCCACAACAGTGAGGGTGGTACTGGCTACTGCAGTGCAGAGGAAAATGAATGAGAGAAAATTTTACAGAGTAAGTGATGAAGGATGCACTTGATACAAAGCCGTCTTACAGATAATGGATTTTGCTTGTTCAGTGTTCCCCTTTTCAGAATTTTTTCCTGTATTTTAGAAAATAAAGGAATACTCTGGGAAAGATATAAATCATTGTCTGGAACTGGGTTTTTCGCAGCCTGCCTTTGAAATCATCCACAGCTTGCATGGAGACTGCAAGGACGCAAAACAGACAACCACCCCATGTCCCAACTCCATTCAACTACCCCTTTCCCTGTTGTCACGTTCCTGCCACTTTGAATTCCTTTCCCTTTTGTCTCACTGCAAAAGAATCCCTATTCTCACAAGGCAGGGTTTATAACAGTTTTCCAGTCTAAACTTGTGTTACTTGGTCTGAAGAGCAGCAGAAACTAATTCAGGCAGCTGAAACAGCGAATATGATTTTTTTGTGCTACTGAAAGAAAAGGAGTCAGCGATTGGTAGTGAGGCTTTCTTACATATCCCAGTTGACATATTGGTGCTGCACTCAACTGTTTGAGCCTGAGCAGCACTTTTTCGTTTTTGTTTCGTGAAACAGACTTATCCTAGAGTTCTCTGTTCGCTGTTCAGTTCACTGGGCTCCTGTCATCTTCATTACTGCTTGTGCTTTTTGTCCTTGTTTTTCCCAATTGTAGTTCCTTCCCTGTTCTTGAACCCTGTCATGTTTTCTTTTTTAAGAGTATCTGGGGTACAGTTCTTCGTTCCTGCCTGGATTTTTGATCTTCCACATGTTGTGACCATATTCTCATTGCCAGTGTAAGAGAAAGAGAAAAGCTTGCAGTATCCACCACGTAGCATTTAGCGGTGTGCTGCAAAGAGAAACAAGGTGCTGGTCCCAGAAGCAGTACTGCCATACTGTTAGAACAATGCAATTATACTGCTTCTAATCCTGGGTCAACTTCAGTGTCCATTCTTTGCCTGGCATAGGTCTTACTACATAATACACAAGCTTCCAAGTGTATTGCCATAAATAGCGGCTGATCTGATCTAATGCTGCTGATAGTCCTACTTCAGGTGTGAGGCACCTCAGTGTTCCCTACCAACCAACCTTTGTGCCATACTAGTAGAAATGTATATTGCTGACATCCTTCATTAGCCTTACATTCTCATTTTTTGTATGATAGTTTTGAGTGATGTGACAAAATCTTGTTCCTGTTGCAGAGATGGTGCCAAATGATGTTCAGTCTGAACTAAAACACTTGTACGTGGCAGTAGGGGAACTGCTACGACACTTCTGGTCCTGCTTTCCTGTTAACACACCATTCCTTGAAGAAAAGGTAAGGAAGCGCCTCTGAATGTGGTCCTGGTTGTGATGTGGCCAGATAATGGTTTAGAATGACTGTCGTTAACTTGAAGTATAGAACTAATGCATTTGCTTTAAGTCAGTGCAGCACTTACTCATCTGTAGAACTGAAGGTCACAAAAGAATGCAAAACATTATTTTTTCAGCAATTCTTTTGGTGCTACTGGTTAAAATCATCCTTGTCCCTGCATTCCTATCCCCCTTCAGGAGCAATTGCTGTAAGCTAGTTTCAAGAAATAGTCAGCTGTATTCCAGCTGCAGATTTCTCATTGCCACTTTAAAACACACAAACTGAAGCTGCCATTCCCAACTCCAAGCCATAACCTCTGCAGTGACAGCTACAAGAAAGCTTCCCTTATTCTTGTGTCTGCTGCAAAAATCACTCAGTCGTAGCCTCAGAACATACTGCTTTTTAGAATGAAGTTGCCTTCAAGAAGAGGTGTCTCTCTATGACTAGATACATGATTGTAACTATTTTTCTGTTGCTGTTGTTTCTTCTGACCTTATATGGATCACAAAGATAATTTGCATTCAGACATATTGGATTTTCTGCTGCAAAACCTGGCCTGAAAACCCATGGTACAGTCTTTTCTTGAAGCAAAGAAAGGTGCTTTTTTGAATATCTTATCTATAGTATTTACTGACAAAGTAATAATGATCGCAGTGGCACACTGCACTTTCAGTCACATTGCACTTCCCTCAAAAATAAACACGCACTCAAGAATTGTTAGAGACTGATACTTTAATAACATATCTTCCTCAAGCTATGCATACCTTAGAATAGCCCCCAGAATGGGGTGTTTTCAGGGAGAACAGTTTGTTAAATGAAATGAAATTTCTGTGCAAGTGATTATAATATTGTTTTCTGTCTCTCTCAGGTTGTGAAAATGAGGAGCAACTTGGAAAGATTTCAGGTTACAAAGCTCTGCCCATTCCAAGAAAAGATTCGGAGACAGTATTTAAGCACAAATGTAAGGGGGAAATATTCTTTAATTACATGGGTGCATATTAATAACTTGAATTGTAATAATCAGAGGATGGTGGCTTTTTTACATTTTATCCTTGGGCATTTTAAGTTTTCTGTTAACTAGGAAATGGGCTGAGAGAAATTGGTTACACAGTTAAGCATGTCTTCTCTCCCCATGTAACTGGCTGAGTAATACTGTAAAGTATTATACTGTAACTTGAAATTACCAAAGTGAGAAAACCGAAAGGGGAAGTCGTATTTTGTTTTTACCAACTTTAAAACTGCATCCCACCATGTTAGACTTGAAGTGGTCACAGGCTAAATAATGGAACAGATAGCACAACTGTTTGACTTCCCTGTGACTTTCTCAGCTTACCAGCTCTCTAGACTGCTCCTTCAACATATACTTTGCAGTAGACCCTCAAGGTCCTTTCTGTCTGTCGTACCTCTTTTATTCTAGTGAGATTACTCTAGTGAATAAAAGGAAGAATCCAGCTCGACTATCTGATCCCCGGGAGGGGTAGGAAACTGTTTTCCAGTAGGTGGGACATGATTTTTTTCCCCTCTTAATGTTTCAGTTGGTAAGTCATATAGAAGAGATGCTGCAGACGGCCTACAATAAGTTCCACACATGGCAGTCCCGGCGTATGCTGAAGAAGACGTGAAAATGCATGCTGTACAGGTTTGAGAGCAACATCTGCAATAGGTATAGGAGTACAACCTAGCATGTGTGCAGATCTTATAGTTGTTGCAGGAAGACCTGCAAGCTGTGGACTTCTGGAAATGATGCTATCTGAACTTGCACATTTTTGAAAAAGAACTGAGATTAAACTTGAAAACTAGGGAGAAAAACAAGGAAGAACCAAAACAGAAGAGCTGAGGCGCAAAAATATTTAAAAGACACTGTTTACTGCAGTTACTCAGGAACTGCTTTTGATTTGCATAAAGAGCTGCTTTCAGAAATAAAAAATTTAAAGAGGGTGTATTAATAAAATCTGTTTTTTCTGTCTAATTTTTTTAAGAATTATATGGCACAGGGTAGAAAAGGTTTTTCTTCACTGGATTCTGACATTTTATTGAATTCTGTTTATACTTTCTGCAACAGTTTAACAATGATATTTTAAAATACAGCTGAGACTGTTTTTGCTTCAGACATCTGGGAGAGTGTAGCTGTCAGAAGACAAGCTTCTACCATATGCTTCCCCACCAACTGGAAGCAAGAGACATTGCACTGAAAGCTGTTGATGTTCTGGGGTCCCTAAAGGCACATGGGGGCAAACTTTTGCCTGAAGTCTTGTATTTTTATGCAGAATTTTTTCAGCCATCAGTTTTGCATGTTTTCCTTTGAGTGCAAGTGTATGCTACTGCAATCTTTTTTTACAGTAGCATTTGTTCTGAGAATGCATTTTTAAAAATGAAGTAAAATAAAGTTTCTTACAAAATAAGTCATTTATTTTCAATTAGACATTTTTTGTTTCTTCTCCTAAGACAGTTTTCCTTCACTATTCCCTTTTGACTGTTACACTATTTTTGGCGAATTGATAATCATTGCAAAGAGAAAAATGTTATTTACATAATATCCGTAGATACTGGAAATCTGTGCCATACTTTGTTCCAAATAGGATCAGTTCACAGTTTCAGGCCAACTTGTCTTGCATTAAATGTGGCTTAAATGAAAAGTAAACCTGTTTTCTATAATATATGGAGTTTAATGACATCCTTGTATCTTTGTGTCATCTTGACTGTAACGGAAGCCCAGTAAGGGCTACTGAGCTTTTTCACTTCTGACTAAATGTGACTGTTACAATATAAGATGCATTTACTACAAAGACAAATCAGAGTGACAGTACATATCCAAAGCAAGCACAGCAGTGTTCAGTATGGCAGAAGCAATTCCCATTAGCCTGCAGGAAGGCTTAATACTAAATTTTGCTGATGTTGGTATGATGATAGGATGTTGATAGGTCAGAGGATTCTTGCAAAGAAGTATATATAGCCAAGTCTGTGCTTGTTCTGTGCTGCTGTTCCATTTCTGCAAAAGGGTTTTTTTTTCTTTAACTGATGAATGGAAGTGAGCAGCTTCTTTTTATGCAGTGTTTTTGTATTATGCTAATACTTTGGTAAAAGCTGAGTTTCAGTTAAATGTCATTGTCTGCACCAGATTTCTGTTTGGAAATGTATGCATATTGTTAAGCCTAGTTTCCCTGTCTGCTTTTTGCAGATAGATGCATGGTACCTGTGATGTTCATGTGGTTCTGCTACAAGAAGTGGCTGGGCTCAACAAGAGAGCCGCCCATTATTTTTGACAGAGTGAAAACGTCACTAGGAATAAACAGATACACGTTCAGCATTTGGGGGATGAGGTGCACATCTTGTCAAGAATTACCTCTAGTGATAAACTGTTTCTCTAAAGTTTAGGCTTAGGGTATGGCTTTATTAAGCTTACTCCTCTTGTAAGTGCAGGCAGCTCCCAGAAAAAAAGGGTAGTTTTGTTCTCCCCCACTCCAAAGCATTTCATCTAACAATTCTGTGGCCAAATTTCAACTGTTTAGTAAAAGCTATAACACCTTTCATCATATCAGAGGGCTAGGTTCCAGTCTGATTTATATTCTAACTGTGCCTGAAGCTATGAACAACTCAACTGAGTGTTAGACTGCACTGAGACTTCATTTAAAAAAAAACCCCTCAGACAGGAGAGTTTTGAATATGGAACTAATTCACCTTTCAGTCAGTATTTAGTATTGCTGGAAACACTGGGCAAAATGGTCAGCACAGTGAAAAAGTTTCAGTGCATCACAAGAGCATTTTACAGTTCAAAGTCATTTATAATCATTATGGGGGATGGTTTTGCAATAGCTTTAAATTATTAGTGTGATATCAGGCTATCAAAATGTACCTTAATTAACAGAAAGCGGGGGGTGGAGAGGACAATGATACTAAATTCAACAGTTTTGCCTGGAGACTGTACAGGTGAGGCTGCTATGCACTTCATATTGCTTTTTCAGGTATTGTGGCAATAAGGCACAGGCCCCTCCTAATGTAAGGGAGGTAAACTAAATATTCTTTCTTCTACATTGTGTTCCCCTTTTCTGTAGCATGGTCCAAAACCCAGATTCATTCCTTAAGTTTTGAAACTGAATCTTCATGCATTATATTACTATTGGAATCTTTATACTGACTTGTATTTTTAATGAGAATTCATAAAACTTGTATCATTGGCATTGATCTAAGATTTGTAGAATAAACCCTGCTGAATTCTAAAGTCAAGACTTCTCTAATGCTTAGGCTGTGTTTTCTGATGTTCAATTAAATCCTAAACAGGCTTCATTCAGGTCTGAATTGAGCGCCCTGTGTATAGCGCTAGCTCAGCTGTCCCTTCATGCTGGTAGAAAAGATAGGAGCAAAAGGGTTACAATACAGTTACTGCCAAATAATTTCATTTTCAGGTGTTGGTGACTTTTTCTTCTGCACAAGGAGTCTACACCATTATTAGTGCTGCTGTCCTTGTTCCTGATCATACAAAATCCAGTTTAGCCTCCAGGGATTAGTACTCTTGCCGGTTCCATTTATTGATCCAGCAGCTGTTGGTTCAGGAGAGCTGCACAGGCTGCTTTGTCAGCCATTCAGATCCAGCCTTTGCTGGTAGAGGAGCAAGGATAACTTAAAGCAGATATTAACACAAGTCAGGCTCAGGTTATTTGTAGCCTGTGAATTTCAATAGATAAAAATACTTCAATGCACCATGCAAAGGCTGGGCTGTCTCTCAACAAGAGCTCTACCACAGTCAAGGATGGGAAGCAACGTCTTTCCACTGGAGCCATTCCCACAAGTAGTTTCTTGCATGCTTATAGAGTAGACTGATGATCTTCAGCTTCCCTATGTGACAAAGCACTCATCAAGGCCCTGTGCTTTCCTAGATGGGCAACTTTTCCCCACCACTTGTTTAAGCTGTGTTTTCTTACAGCTACAACTGTTTTCAGGTTTTTTTAACTACATCCTTGTGACTTCTATCCTGAGGCATTGTTACTAGCTAGAAAGCATGCGCTATCCTTTGCCAAAGCTCTGATTGAACAGCTGCTTTATTGAGAAAGTTACTTGGGTAAGCAGGGGAGGTGACAAGAAGAAAGCTAAGATCCAGTTTTCCCCTATCCTTCCTGTTTCCCATTCTTAAGGGAAGAGCCTACCCAAGTATCCCTGCTATCTGCAGGCAGCGTATTCAGTGGCTTTGGAGCCTTTGCATTGCAACGCAGTTTCAGTGTGAGCCACAGTATTCTGACCCTGTTTCCCAGCTCTCCCTTACCTTACAGCAAGAGCTGGAGCTCAATCCAAATGGAAGACAGCAACTTCAGTTTGAATAGTGATCAGATATCACAAACATTGATTCTCCATTAATCCTGATAACTAATGGCTCCTCCAGTACACTTCAAAGGCTGGGGAACTGTTAAATTACCCAACCCAATCTCCTAGATCTTTTTCAGGACTCTGCATTTCCCCTCATCTACCTCTGAACACATCTGCCTAAAGAGATGTCCAAAGGCCTTGTCTGTAACACCAAGCAAAAGAATTCACCACTCTCCTCAACATCCTCAATAGAAGATAACATATCGGCTCTTTTGGGTCATCTCCTGTGGAATATGAGACCCAGTGCTGCAAAATGCAGCCAGAGTAGTTGATCAGACTGAAGGAACTGGCTGCCCAGAGAGCACAGTGCCTGCTGGAGGGGACAGACCAGAGGCCAGACACCCCTGTGCACCCAGCCCGAGGGCAGTGAGCAGTCTGCAGGCAGCCTCAGCTCGCTCATGGAGGGAGATCAGCATGTTTGCACCTCTGCTTCCAGCGAGGCCATGTGATGCCAGTCTGCTTTTATTCTGCCCTTTGGGCAGCTTCAGGATCGCAGGAGGGTAGCAGAGGGCTACAAGAGTGATGTGAAAGATGCCTTGAGGAGTAGCTAAGACTGAGGCTCTTTGCTGATATTTTCTCAGCCCTTGTGCCCACAGCTGCTGTGTTTCCCACACAGTGAATGTCTCCGTCCCCTTCAACACCCTGACAGTCCTCCGGTCTTCCTCCTCCCGCAAAAGTTCATACACCCTGGTAAAGCCAGACTACTCTAATAATTCAGATATTGGCATGTCCCCAAGGAAAAGGATATCCTGGACCTACACAGACCCTGTCCTTCCTGCCTGCTAGGATCCCATTTAACAAGGTTGCTTTTTTATTATCTTACCCACAGCCCTTACAAACCACAAAATTAAATCTGAAGCTTTGAAAGGCAGTAACCCTGCTAAACACTAGCTAAACCTGGACAGGTGTGTTCTCTGGAGTGTCAGCATCCACATAGCCCCACTCCATCCCCTTCCAACCCAAGTTCATTCACAAGCACAACATGACAAATGGTCACTTTATTACAATTACTGGCCCCAGCAGAACGATCCTCAAGAACTGCTGACATCCCCACTTCCATGCACTGCCCTCCTTGAGCAAGCTCTTGCCCTTTTTGCTCAACCCACATGACTGCCCATCGCTCCTTTTGCGAAAAGATGTCTCACGACACTTTAGCACCATGGCCCAGCACCTTGTAGCATGAGACTCCCAGATCGCTTCTGCAGAACCTCCCCAGGACTCAGCTGCTAACACAATCTATGCACACCCACACCTGTGCATTTCATCCCTACACCAGGGCTGTCAGACTCACAGCTCCCACTGTTCTGCTTCTGCAGCGTAAGGCTCATCACACGCTGCACACGTG
Organism: Tapera naevia; assembly: GCA_033556795.1. Lineage (NCBI taxonomy): Eukaryota > Metazoa > Chordata > Aves > Cuculiformes > Neomorphidae > Tapera > Tapera naevia. Next base: position 2,649,830 of record JAUMJJ010000374.1, read on the forward strand.
ACCAGCACTGGCAGGAGCATAGGGGCAAGGAGCTCAGTGCTGCTGCCAGGTAGAAACAAGGTGCCCGGCTAGACAAAACAAGGTGGAGGGCTGGATTCGGCCCACAGGCTGTGAGTTTGGCAGCCCTGTCCTAAACTAAAAGGGTAAGTGTTGTGCTGTTCTTGGTGGCACTCATATCCTGCCTTTTCTACTCTACAACTGCCATCCTGCATTATCTCAACAAGCCTCAGACTGCAGATTGCAGAGAAAAGAGGGAAGGATTCGAGCATATCCAAGCTTAAGCTTCTGTTAAAAATACTTTGAAAATTGGCCAGAGATGACCACACTTGCAGGGGCAGGAGCTGCCTCTTGTCTAGGTACTACACAAGGAGTATTGGCTTCAGCTGGGACTTCCAGCCTGCTGCATGAATCACAGCAGCACCTTCAGTTCCTCTCAGCCCTAACCTGCAGCCTCTCCACCTAAAGCTGATGGGCTGATCCAGATAAAAGAGTGCTGATAAGAACTTTATTTGACATATGGTGTGTTCCATGATCAGAATTGACAACTGATGCAATGGCCCCATAGTAGCCATTTCCCTGTAGGCACTCCCCTGGTCCTCCCTTTGCCCTGCTTCTGCAGATAGCATGTTAAGGAAATAAGTGCCGAGTTGTAAAGCCACGTGCTTCCTAACTGACAACCCCTGAGCCAGGGCGTGGCTCCGTGCCTGCTGCCTGCAGAGGCACAGTGCTCCCCTCCTCCTCCAGCCACGAGCTGATCACCAAGTGAAACAGCAGCAGTGAGGGACAAGGAGGGGCGCTGGCATCAGGCTGGCTGGTTTTGCCAGGTGTGCACTCAGCAGGGGCAAAGATTGCCCAGGCAGAACCAGACAGCAGATGACCCAGCTGGCAAGCACCAAGCATCTGGTTCAGGAACAGAGGGCAAACAAAGCATGTGACTATGAGAAAATGCTTTACAGCGTGTGGCATGGGCACATCGGTGCCCTCAACATGCCACGTATGGAGATGCTATGTCACCAAAAGCACACTTCCTTTTACCCTGCTGAGCCTTCCTGATCCTTCAGGGAAACAAATCTCTCCATAAAACCTGGTGTGTGCTTGTGCACACCCTGACATGGTTCCAAAGAATTTCAGGAATGTGATTGCTGATGCTGCTAAGGTGAGCACGGTAACAAACGCACCAAGTACTGTAGCTGGAATATGAGGACATGGCTGACTGGTTAAAAATGGTGGAATTAAAATGAAGGAGACCTCATTAGTAATTTATGGGATGGCAGCAAAGGCCACTCGTATGGTACAAGCTTACTCAGACTCCCAAGGGTCTGTGTCACTAGCACCTCTTTTGTCTCAGAATAAAAGGGAATCTCTAGTTTTTACATGCTGAGCGGCTGAGCATGGCACTCTTCTGCATGGGACAGACACAGACAGCAAGGGTGCAGTTATGGGGAAAGAAAGCATTCCCTCAAAAAAGGGACAGGAAGGAGCTCAGCTGGACTCCAAATGAATTTTAACTCACTTCACTGAAATGCCACTTTGCCTTTGCCAGATTCTGTCACTAGCTCCCAAACTGGCTTGTGCTGTTTTACAGCAGACAGTGGAGTCCTTTTTTAGGAACCTCGGCCTTTGACAGGGATCCTGGATGCTGCAGTAATTTAATAGAATTTCTTCATGGCTTGCCACTGCCCTGGGCACAGCTCCTCTATTTATCTTAACAAAAGCAAACACATACAACAGTCCAAAGACAAACACAGGAGTTACTATTAGATTTTGTGATAATCATTCTCAGGTGATTACTACTACTTCAGACTGAGTGAATGCCAACACACCAGTACAATAAACCAGAACAAGAACCAGCTGTCAGAGCTAGGATCCAATCTTTAAATGAGACCCTATTCACTAAAGTAATGGGGATCTCTATCTGGGGATTTAAGATCCATTTTTCCCTGGGGGGAAAGATTTTCCCTCAGGGGCAGCAATTTTCCCCAGAAAGGGGGAAAAATCCCACCTCTTCATCAGTCCTCCCACCCCAAACACTTCACGTCATTCAGAATTAGTCACAATTTCTAGATCTAACATCACAGAAGGCAGACAATCCCCATTTAGGTCTAGAAATGAGGAAGAACCCTGGTCGCAGTCAGCTCAAGGTACTTCCTGGCTAGAAGTTTCCTTGGTGCTGATCTCTCTCTCTCTCACGAGGAGAGAATCCATCGACAGCAGCTTTGAACCACACTTCCCAGACAAACCAAGCCACACCACTGCCAGGTTGACTTGCTGTCAAGCATCCTTCATACCAAAGCATGTATGAGGCTGAAAATAAACCAGCCCCCCAAAAGCCAGTGTCCATTCCCCCACCAGCTCCAGATTCACTGGATTCCCAGTCCCTGTTTTGACAAGTACCGAGACAGTCATCTAAATAGCGACATCTAGTTCTTATTGAGCTCTACCAGCAGAGAAAAGGAAACAACTGCTTTGTGACCTCTCTGCTTCCCCAGCATTCCTGCAGAAACAACTGACTTTTGTAGGACTGGAATGGGAACACAGCCTCAGGGCTACCAGCTCTGGGGGAACCATGAGGCTGGACAAGTGCCTGGTTGCGAGAGTCTGGCCTTATTCCCTGATCCTTACCCTCCACCCTCATTAGGTGCAGGCAGTGTGGTGCCCAAGGCCACCTTCCCACATAGGCTTGCAGAGGACTCTTCCTTGGGAGTTCCCTGTCATGCCCAAGCTGGATGGGAGCTGGGACAAAGCACTGTCAGCTCCCAGATTCTGTATCTTTTTCTTATGTGCAAAGCCAGGGACAGAGACACAGAAGAGGCAGCTAGTTTCTCTAGGGCTGGAAGGAGAGGTGACCTCAAAGCACAGTCCTGTCTGTGTGGGGATCAGTAACTGACTATGCTTTGAGATTAGACAGAAAAAATCTGTCACTGCACAGAGCTGCTTCTCAGGAACTGTACAACATCACGGCCTCTGAGTGCAAAACCAGGCCCCTCCACCCTGCAGCTGTTGGCTGTACCCGAGCACAGAATGACACAGGCTTTATGAGGCACTGGCCTACATTCAGGAATAGCATATTCCTGGGGAGGCAGGCACGCAAGCAGGAGGGGTGAGGGATGCTGGCCTGACACACAGTCTGCTGTCTGCACCTCTGCAGGGAGCAGCCAGGGCTCTGCAGCACAGGCACTCACGTACACAGCCCCGGCTCCTGGGGGATCTGCAGCGCGGATGGGCAGTGAGACACCACAGCATGTATTAGCAGCTTTTGTAGCCTGTTATCAGTTTGGATTTGGCTCTGGCAAAGGCACCTTTGGAAGCTTGGTGCCTCAATTCACAGGCTGCAGCTGGCATCACGTGCCCAGAACCAGAGCACTTGAACAGTTGCACAAGTCCTCCAGCTTTTGAGCAACTGAGGCTGCTTCAAGAAGCCTTTGCCTACAGAAGCAATGCATGTGGCAGCCTCACTAGCAGTGAACCTAGCTGGGACCAGGAAATTTTCCACTAGAAGTATTGTCTAGAGAAGCTGCATGTTACAAAACAAGTGCCTTTTTCCTGTCAACTTCTTTCAATCCATGATTAAACTGCGGTTCATGGAATGGGAGGAGCGTTATGCTTCCTGCCACTAAGAAGGACTACACAATCCTTTTTTCCACCACAGGAAAGCTCACAGAAATGAGGAAAAAACACAGAAAAAAGAGCAGAAGTAGCTATTAGCTTTGTTTCTGCTCTAGTCAGACTCCTATATAATCCTAAGGGACACAGCCCAGAAACTCAACATTCAAATGCTGACGTTTTGTGCTCTGCTGTTGCACAAACATTTCTCCCCTCCAGCCCTGACTCACAGTTGTTGCTTCCCTTTTATGCAACTCTGTTTCTCTTCCTGCACAGCCGGCGATCCCTTGGCACCAGCAAGAAATGGTGCCACATCAGTGCAGAGGCCAGAGACGGGTTGCTAGGAAGGCAGCTTTGCTTCTTCTGCACTCACGCTACTGCCTAGGTTCAAGTTACATTATTTCATTATTACCCTCCCACAAACATACCCCTCTTCTAAATAATAAATATCAAGCTATCTGAAATCAGATTCTGATGCTATAATTAGACACCCCTAAAGCACACATTGCTGTGTTACACAACACAGCTCAGAGCTCCTGAGTACCAGCTGAAGCTACATTAGCATTTTATTCACACCATGAATGAAAGCAAAATTTCCAAAGTGTTCTTGGTTACTGAGCTTTGGTTCAGAAGACGACGCAACCTCAGAGCATGCAAACATGCTGTTTTTGCATTTCCTGGTCTGAAACTAAACCTGAGATGAACTCCAGTCACTAGTGGGTGTCAGGCCACAGGACTAGACTAGAGTTAGCTAGAAGTAAAACATTCAGCACACATATAAAGCAGATATTGTGTCCTCAGCATCAACTCTTTGCTCAATATCTAACCCCGTGTACTGCATAGAGCTTGTGAATGCAGACATAGCTGGTCACAGATCTGAGCTATTGACAGATCAAGAAATGTCTTTAATTCATTTGAAGGATGAGCTAAAAACAAAAGCCAAGCTCCAGACTTCAAGGCTTCACTGCTCAGCCTCATTTCTTCTTTCTCTTCCCAGCAGCAATGGGGCTCTGTCTGAATTTGTTCCTCCAGTAGCACCCGGAATCACTGGAACAGCAGCAGAACCTCACATTAAACTGGACAAATATTTCATGACTCATTTTCAGTTCACTAACATGATGAGAGGTCCCTTCTTTTTAAAAGGACTAGGTTTAAGGCAGTGCAATGCTGCAGCAACATATGCTTTGTAGGAGGCCAATATCTACTGGGGGCAGGGAGACCCACAGGGCATGTCCAAGACAGCAGCACTGTGAGCTAGAGCCCCAGGCTCTGTGTGCAGCTCTGCCACATATTTGGTATGGTTTATAACCAAGTATTTGAACATCTGCCTCTGACTGGATGCAGCAGGATTAAAATACTTATGGTTCTTTAAAAATCCTACCCTGGGGCCATCCCTCCTACTGACTTTGCTTGGCAAGAGCCTAACTGGGTAGCACAGAGCTCAAACCTTGCCAGCTGCACACCCAACCTGTACAGCTGTTTTGGAATCTGCATCTGCCAAACAACAGCATGAGGAAAAATACCAAACAGGGTCAACATTTTAGATGTGTCATTTTCCAAGATTACCACCAACTGTTAGGAACATTTATGTAATCAGAAGGGCAGTACCAGTGGTCAAAGACAGCCTTTTAGCTGTCTGTCCCTCATCAGCACCAAACTTTCTATACAAAAGAGATTATCATCTAATTCAACCTAAAATGGAGAGCATTCTCTCAAACACAAGTTTTCTGCACTATGTGCATGATGTGATCTAAATAATTAAAAACATTACAGGATCTAGATCACAGAGAGATTTGGTTTTCAACAAGATGCCCCAGAGGAACTGGCTAATTTTTTTTTAAATTGTTGCTGACTTCCAATGTCATACCTAAGGATACCCATCAGCAGATGGAGTGGATGAGAGAAGAAATTGGAAGGATACTGTCAAAGACTAACTTCAGCTTGTTGAAGCTGGGCTCCTTCTCACCCTCTTGGAGGATGGCTCCTCTGAAGCTGCAGTTTTAGGTCTGTGTCCCCTAAAAGTTCACAGGTTAACTACAAGAGATGTGTGAGAAATCCAAGGAAAAGCAAGCTTATCTTCTATTTGCAGTGCCAGGATCCACACAAGCATCAATAAGAATCTGAAAATAACAATGGCTGAAAATCCATCTAAGGAAAGGAGACACCAATGTTAGCAACTTCTTCTATGCAACAACTTCTCTTGGTTGACTATGGAAGGAGCCATAGTGGAAGTGCCATGGCAACATGGATGGTAACCTTTCTGAACATCTCCCAGAATAGCCCTCAGGCTCATCAGATTTATACAGTTTATAGAATTGTGAAGGCAAAATTTTTTATGCCCAAAATATTTTTTTGCACATTTGTAGCCATCACATCAAGCAGTTAAGAGTTCAATGACTTACTCTACTTTAGGGTATATTGCTGTTTCCTCCCCTTTATTTCTTTGCATGTTGTAACAGCAAGGTATATACAATCAGGAAACAGCATCAGCCCAAAGTTCAAGCTAATTTCCCTATGGAAGGTTTTGCATAATCATTTTTACAACAGCCCTCTAATAACATCTTTAGTCCTGCTACAGGGCTGAGATTACAGGCATTTTCAAGTAACCTGTGCAGGTCATCAATTCTTTCTGGAAACAAGTTTTCTTTCTCACATTTCTTTATCAAACAAGATAGCAGTGATTCCGTTAATATCAGAGAAATCAGAAGGTGCTATATACTCAAAGGGACTACAAATCACATGAAAACCAACAATTTGCCTCCATTAGGCACATAATTTCTCAAAGCTGTTTTATCACAAGCAAGCCATTTTCATCCTAAGTACTGGAAATTGAACAATGTAATATATCAGCCAATATTAATCATCTACCAACTTTATCACACACCTAATTCAAGATTCCATATGAAATAAATACTTTATTTCTCTGTTCAAGGTTTCCAGACAGATTAAGTTAATTCAAGGACATAAGCTTCAAAGAAACACCGTGCAACAGTCTAAAAATGCTGTACTTGAAGGAAGTATAGGCTGTCCTGATATGAATTATCTAACCTCCAAGAACCTGGTCTTTGTACGATACCTCAAATCGCACCTAGGAACTGTTACATTTTAAAATCCTAACATTTTATTCCTCCCTCCCCAAATTCCATGTTGTATATTCAGCAGAACTGCATGGGAAAATATGAGAGATTTTAGATTAGAATTATCCTAGTTCTGTTAGTCAAGGAGCTCCAGCGTTATGGATCTTATGCAGATCTGTGGGCCAAATTCATCCTGTGCTGTCACATCACTGGTTTTAAAAATTATTTTTTTTTAAGTGCTCTGTCTTAACTGGGCGTTTTATACCAGTACAAATCATACCCTCAATGCATTAGATGTCTAACGTCTCAAATTGTTTGGGGGCAGAGTTCAATATATCCACTGCCTCTATCAAAATCATTATCAGCGATTAAAAAATGTGGCAGATATTCTCAAGATTCTTCATCCTACTTCTTTCTCATCTCAAACCAGACCACAAGGAGAGTCAAGTCCTGAACTTTAAAACTTAAAGTGTTGATTTTTAACTTTTTTTTTTTTTTTTTAGTTTAAATTATTTAACAAGCTGTTTGGATGCCTCCTCTCTCACTGGTCCAGTAATTACCTCACAATTTGATGCTGTGCAAACCACGAGCTATGTATTTGCAATATGCAGCTCCTTGGGACATGCTGCCATATCCACCACCTACAGCAAAGGTCAAACAATGGAGCCACTGTTTCAGCCTGGCCTCCTGGCACACCTTCTCAGCTAAAGTTTTGCCTATTGGCTTCCTTTCAGTGCTGCTAGATCTGAGCAACTGCTGTGGCTCTCCTTAAAGCTCTGCTTTCTGGAGTCCTGGCACTTTGTTAACAAATAAAAAAGTTCTCATTAAAAAATAATAGCTCACAGCTTATAAGAAAAATCTTGAGAACAGAAATTCAGATCTTGGAAGTCAGAAAGTCAGAAGTACAACAGATGGTAAATTCAGAAGTTTTAAGCCAGTCTGGTTTGGGGGAGGCTGGAGAGGAGATTCATGGATGGATTTGTGCAACTGACAGCTTTTTACATGGCAGTATGAGAAAGGTGTAGGAAAAGCCTCTTCAACTTTGTAACCTGCAAACAATTTACAAGGTCTGCTCCTTGGATCGTGCTGTGGTCAGACGCAGACTCCTCTGTGTTTGAGTGTGAGCCTTTGGGCTGCCACATCACCTGCCGTTCTCCTCCCCCTGCGTGAAAGTGACAGTGCCTCAGGAGCCAGCTAACCCTGCAGCAACGGGGCTGCAAACCATCTGCTCCGACAGTGCTCCCACACACAGGCTGGCAAGGCAAAGTCCTACCTGGGCACAGATTTGAACCAAAGCTGCTCCTTACACAGCTCTGCTCTCTCCTCTCACTTGCTCACACACACATGGCCAAGTGTCACTCTGGCAGGGGGGATGTTTTGAGCATCCCTTCCCGTCTACTGCAATTAAACCAAACAATAGCTCTGTGGAGCAGGTCAGCCTTCCTGCTCTTTGCTGCTGCAAACAGGGATTGCATAGATGAGGCTCAAGCACAGCAAAACCACCCTAGCACATTGCACTGGCCAGCACCTTAGTGATGAGCAACCAGGCTGTAGCAGCACACTGTGCCAGGGCATCAGCAAGTTCTGGACATGGACATGACCCAGGCTTGCCAGTGAGCACTATGCCATGGGAACAAGGCATCTGGGATCCTCACATGGCTTGTAGGCCCTTGCAAGGCCTCGCTCTGCAACAGTCTGGGACTTGATATACCTTGCTTTTTGCACAGTTGCTCTTGCCCAGGAACGGTTTCTGGTGGTTCATTTCCTGCCTGCCTTCATTCTTGTGGGAACAAGAGCCTGCAGCCATCCAGTTAGCTCTGCATTGTGCTGGGGAACATGTAAAATCATGTCACAGCTCCAGGATTTACCAGCTCAGGTCTGCAATTGCCGGTGCTTACACTTTAGGTAGAATGCCTTAGCACTCACCTGGCTTTGAGCTAGAAAGTTTCTGACCCATACTCTGAATAAAAAGGGGTGCTAAAAATCTAATATATGTCTCAAAGGAATATTGCACCGTGATTCCAGCAAAGAAGCCAAGACTGAATTAGGCAATGCTTGTGCGGCTTGGCACTTCCTGGTAAACCAAAATGCAAGTGTAGGCTGACATTGGATTGATCCTGAGCCAGGATCAGAGCATTAGAGAAGCAGGGTTACACCTAAACTCTCTGCAGCTTCACAATTTTGTCTAGAAAGTTTTGGCTTTGAGGATTTGGATAAATTCAAATACCAAACACAGAATGCAAATGCAGACCTGCATATCTATATCCTTCTGAATTATTTGCTATGCTCCAAGAAATCACCCAAGTCACTGCATCTAATTCTCCCACCAAGACTTACCCTATTCTTCTAAGCCTGCCCAGACCTGGACCTCAGAACAAAATTTTTTTTTCCACATTTCAGGAATGGTTTCAGCTGCAAGTTTTGAGTTTAGACACTTGTCACAAGAGATATTTCGATCCCAGTCTTGCAGTCTGGTATTGTCCATTATAATTTGAGGTTAAGGGCATTTCCAAGGTATTCACCCATATGAAGAACCCCTCAAATCTCAGCATACTCAGAGCTAAATTCCAGGATCACTAGGCTTAAAGGAAACGTAGTTTCACCAGCACAGAGGTCAGTGGTGCTGACTATGTGCGCGCTGGCTCCTGGCTTCTCATGGTTACATTTTGGTTTGGCAGGTCTATCTGTACTGTTTTTCTGTGGCTTGCAGCCATATGCCCAAGAAAATGAGTGCAGCACGAGTTAAAGCCTGTATGACTGCACAAAACGTGCAGCACATATGGCCCTGTATGTGTGCACACATGTGCACTGCCCCCCCTCCAATTAACCACTGTACTTCAGGCAGGTGTAAGGCAGAATGAGTTCCTCCAGGGACTTCAGTTACTCCCTCTTAGAGGCTCTTAGCTGAAAAAGGAAGCTGAGTGGGTGTTTGGGGAGGAAGCTGTTGGTTGTAAAGACAGGCATTTGCTGTCCTTTCGCACATGACCTCAGATGCAAGATCACGCATGGCAGACACTGTGACAGGTCACAAAAACATCCTACAAACCAAAACCATCCTGCTGTGATCTCAGGAACCCTGCCAAAGTGAAGTTCTCATTTCTGAAGCTTCCTCCACCCGCTCTTGCTTTCAGTATACCTTTTTTCTCCTTCCCTTCCTCCATTTCTAGCAACACTGCATTCTGCTTGCTCCCTGAGAGAAATAGGGCAAACATAACCTGATTAACCAAAGGGATTTGGACAGGAAGGGGCGGAGGGGCGATTAATATGCAGAGAAACACAGAGCCTTTCCCTCTTGCATTAATTCTTGCCTATTCAATAATTAAAGTGTTCTGCGGTGACTGACTTTGGAATTTGCTGTAAAAGCTTCCTGTAAACTCTGTCTCAGCATGCAGATATCAAGAGAAAAAGAACATTTGGTCTGACAAGCTGAAATTTCTTTCAGACTCGGGGTCAGTCAGAAGCTTAAAATTACTTGGATGCAAGCCTATGGCTCCGTTTTAAAACATAAGGGTCCTTCTTGCTGTTGTTCATCAGTTGATAGTTTGAATCCAGCCTTAATTTATCTAGGCTGTCTTTGAAGCATGGTTTAGAAGTTAACACGGGCTTTCTCCATTTCATGTATGGAAAAATCTGCAGGGCTGGCAGCAGTACGTACAGGCTTATATGATTAAAGAATTTGCTACACAGGCTCTGGCTGCTGCCCAAGTCCATTTTGCTATTCTATTTTCCTTCCATCCTCTCTTGCTAGCTTACCATAAGACATCTAGATGTTTCAGGTCAGAAATATAAAGCTATCCACATGCAGAAAAGATGCCTTCCCTGACCTTCCAAGGAGCTATTTTTGGCTGCTCTTAGACGCCTAAGAACTCTTACAGAGATCATCACTGAACTAACTGGCCCTCAGTAATCTTTGCCTAAGAGATATGAAATGTTAGAGATTATTTTTTATTATTATTATTTTAATTCTCTCTGCTACATAACACCCTACTGACTCCAAATCTCCAGCTGCTGCTATTGCCAGGGAGTGTATTTTAAAAGCAGATGCAAGACTAAGCTTATTAGCTAAGGAATGTGTGTTCAACATTATGGCTAAACTTATACAAAGAGGAAAAATAATAAGGACACATCCTCAGTCCAGAAATTTTCACAATTCATTGAATACCTTTAGCCTTCTACTGCCTTCACATCTGAAAACGAAACCTGGAGATACAAATACTACTTAGCGTCACAAGTTTCTAAGTGAAACAGAGTTCTTTCCCTCATTATGCCACTCAAGGCACACACAGTTGATGGGATTAAAAATGAAGGAACACTGGGTTGGCAACCACACACATACCGAAGGATACCTCATAAAGCAAGCAACAGATCTAGCTCCTTCTATCTGAACACGTAAATACACCACATGACATCCTGGCAGTCAGAGACCTGAGCTCTCTTTTCTCTCTTTTGTCCTCTGTCTCCCAGATTCTGATGCTGACATTCTTCCATCAAACTGGCACTGCCTGGTCTGCAAACGTGCCAATCCAGAGGCCGAGAGTGAAGTGATGGGTGAGTCTCACTGCCCCAGCAGCAAGTCCAAAGTCTTGACAAGCTGCAAGGAGTTAATGCCGACCCAGGGGACTGCATATCCCTCTTGTCACTCCAAAAATTGTTTGTCCTCACACAGTGAGCAAAAGATAAAGCATGATGGTATCTTTTCCCTTCTGATATCTCAGCACTAAAAATTAACAATATCTTCCACAAAAGCACAATGAATCCCACATAGCCTATAGACTGTATAAAGCAGAAATTATTTACAACTAGCAAAAAAGTATATGGAGAATATATTGGGGTTGAAGTGTTCAGGAGACCCAGTCATCAGAAATCCATCTCCTGTGCATGTATGCTCACACACAGACAGAATCCATGACTATCTCTCAGCACCTACTTTTATCACATAGGCATCTTTTAAAATTGTACCTGCACTGAGATATTGCTCAAGAACTGCATAGGGTCTAGGAATACAACTGAATCTGAATAAAGTTATGAGATAAACAATACATGGTTGGAGATAGCCTAGCCAGTGAGAAATTATGCACCTTGCATTTGCCATCCAGGACCCAGGCATGCTGCTCCTCTTATTATAAGGCCTAAGCCAGAGAATCAACAGCTTCTGCAATTATCAGGATTCCCCTCACAGGAACTAAAAGTCCAGTACTTATTCCCTTTGGTAACATCCACCTCCTCAAACAAGACTCACCAAACAACAAAGTCATGGCATGCAAATATTTGCTGTATGTTTGTGCAGTTTCATCCAAATACAGAATCAGAGGGCCCCCAAGCCAGAGACTCCACATATATTACAGCGCTGTGAAAATGGTTCATTGGCAGTCTGTAAGCAAGAGACAACCTTTCATTTCCTATTTAAAATGTGAGCATAAATAAGAAAACTGAATTAATTGAGACAAAGGTCAGTGTTTGTGCAATGTGTCTGAAAAACACAGGATAATAATGCAAGCACCATATTTAGCAATATTTCTGCCTTTCTCTGCTTCCACTTTCATTTCCCTGTTTTGTTCTGTCTTTTCAGCCGATGAGCTCTTTGCTGAGGAGAACTGTTGTGAGTCTGTCCAATGACTACGCTGTGAAGCTGTGCTCCCAACAGAGATGTTCAGCCTGGTACCTGCTTAAAGTATTATTAATGATTTCACTATGGCTGCATGATGAAGCTGAGTCAAAAGAAGATTGCATGCCAGCAATGCAGGCTGCACCTCTCACTATCCACTTTTATTTTCCTTTGGAATCGTTGCCACAGTTTAGACCTTAAGTACTGAGTCATGATGCAGCCTGTTGCATTTCAATTAAGAAACATATGCACTTAAAATTAAAAAAATAATGGAAGAAAATAAGGACCACAAAAATATCCTTTCTTGAAAAGGACTAGAAATTAGCCCCTCTTCCTGCCAAGCCACTCTTTGAGCCAACATATGACCCCAGGGCTCACAGTTGGCTTTACTGTGAGTAGGATGAAGTCTCCAGCACCAAGCCACAAGCCCAGGGAAAGTGCTGGCCACTGAACACCCACAGTCATCAACCACAATGGCCAGCTAATATCTAGATGATGGTGTAAATGCTTAATAGCACAAGCTAGGAGAATGTGGTCACAAAGGATAGGGTGTGAGTCTCTCGTTCTCTTAGCTACCATCTACTTATAAAATGAAATTGAACAGAGCAAAATTTAAAAGCCCAGGGAGCAGAACTTTCAAAGACATGGTAGAGGTTTTTCCCTGGGGAATAGCTCCACATCCACTCCAGCAGTACATTCTCCTGACAGTAAATACGATATAAGCAGTATTTAAAATCTCTGCTTGGTAAGCTCACAAGACTTTCACAGTTGAGTCCTCCCACCGAGGGCTCTCTTTTCACCCACTGAGCTGCCAACAACAACCACCACAGAAACAAAGATCTAAAGGAGTACCTTGTGCAGAAAAAATCAAGTTACTTTTCCCATCTGAGAACAGCAGAAGAGTTCAGCCCTGTAACACAAGCCAAAGTCCCTCCCCAGGCCTGCTATTTTAGCAATCAGCCAGCCCAGCTGCAGTTCTTTTGAAGACCCTCAGGTGTGGCCCAAGTGTGGGGATTGAAATGAAAGCACTGGATTACCTACTTCTATTCTATTGCTAAGTTTGTTGAACAGCAAGTTAAACTTCATCTTCCTTCTCCAAGAGACAGAAAAGTATTTGTTACAGAGTCATCTGCAGACACACACATTTTGCATGTTCCCTGGGCATTATTTGAGAATACTAGCAAAATGTTAGGATAGGCTGTGAGGCTGTTACAGCATCCAGGCTCCAAAAGGCAACTGCAAAACTAGAATGTCATTATCTCTTGATTTCTGGCTTTCCCACTCCACTCTAGGCACAGAAGTGGATTTTATTCACCAGGACCCACAAAGAGCTACAGGAACTAACCTGTATGTTACAAGCTCCAGAAAGCTGTAAAAATTGTACTTTATAGTACTAATGTCTTCAGTGAAACTTGGAGGAGAGGTAACCTGCACGCTGAAGAGTGTCCTTCATGAAAACACAGATCAAACTGTTTTCAATGTCTGGGAATTCCCTGCCCATACAACTTTATGCTGACAAAGTGAGACTTTCCTTTTGCAAAGTCCCTGCTGTGATGCTCCTGTCTGATAAAGGGATCAATTCACATTTTCTGCACTGCTTCTCCAGAGCAGGCAGGGCAGGGAGTTCCTCCACCAGATCTGTGTGTGCGTGATGTTGAGATGTACTCACAGCTATCTGCACTGGTTGTACAGCCCAGTAACTTCTCAACTATAGGATGCTGAGTTTCAGCAATGGAACTTGGATTTTTATTCACAAAATTGAAAGTTTGGCCACAGTAATTTTTGGATGGGAGAGAATACATAACCTGCTATCACTTTCAATACCCTGAGAGTTAATCAGATATGTAAGGTTTGAAATGCTGGAAAAGTATCTCCTTCCGTAAGGAAGGCAATATTTTGTCATTAAATGTAGTGTGTCGCAAATGGCCTGGATCAATAAAAACTTCTCTTTGCAGACCTCTGTAGCTCTTTACCCTCAGCTAACCAGCTTGTTGGCATGTGATGTGCTGAGAAGGGATCCTGGGGAAGTCAAAACTGACAGCTGCAGAACGAATACGAATATTAAAATAAGGGCAAGGGAGCCTCTGCCCCAGACGGAGTATAGGGAGATGCCTCTGACCTTTTGCTGCTGAGCCTGCCTGCCCTCTTGAATTGGCAAGCAGCAGTGGCAGCAGTCCACAGTCCTCCTCTCATACCCTTCAGTTCCTTACTGTAATTTATAGAAAGTCTCCACTTACTACAACCTGCCAGGCACTCAAGAACAAGTTAGATAACAGTAATAGTTCTGCTGCTGCCAGTTTGAAGGCAGCAGCAAGAATGCGTTAATGATTACACTCCCCTTGACAGTCAACAGGAGGCAAGTGCTGAACTGGCTGAGATATCTTTGTGACTTTGTTACGCAAAGCCTGAATAACATCCCGTGTTCACGGGAGTGCCTCTCCATCGCTCTCTGACCATGTAATTTATCTGAGCATCCCACTTCCTGCAGTTCCTAAGTAAAAGAGTAAGTATTCACAGTTGCATCAAGGGAATGGGTTTGGCTTGGAGAATCCTGCACAGTGACTCATGCTGCCATGAGTAAATTCACTTCCTTAGAGAAGTAAGACAAAAAGCTTGCATTCTGCTTAGTCTCTTGCAAGAAACACAGTTTTCTCTAGCTTCATATTGAGAAAGTCATTGCAAGAAACACAGATTTATCTAGCTTTTTACTGAACACATCCTCCCTTGCTGTTGTGCATACTAACCTCTTAAGAAGAAAAAACCCCAAGCATTTAAGGAAGTTCCATGTATTCAAACAGGTCAGCTAGAGAACAGCTTGCAATCCAAAAGATACCTCTTACAAAAAGGCATTGTGGAAGTCTGGGATCTTCAGAAATTGACAATTATTTACACAGGCCTCCCTATACATTACCCTTATACACACCTAAAAATAGGTTGTAGAAACACATATGTATAAATACCGGGAAATGAGAATTGCATCAGTTAGCCCCTCCCCCACACACAATGACAGTGCAAAGAAAAAAAAAAGCACAGGATTTTTGTAATACCAGCATCCTTCCCACAACATGCATGCATGGAAGCAGCCAGACAGAGGGACTTGGAGGCATGTGAACCGTGAGTTTTCAGTTAATTGCAGAGATACCTGTTACTGCAAGCCGAGGTGAAGCTCAGCTTTTGGTTTTCTTAGGACATCAGTTTAAATGGTTTGATGTGGCTGTATGGTCCAAGTTTGAAGAACACAAAATATGCTTTTTTTTCACAGACAATGAAAAATCTTCCTGTACCTTACCCTGATGAGTACTTTGAAATTGCAAGAAATTTAGCTCTGAGTGCTTTTCTGATGTTGACAATTTAACAGAGCATATCAAATTTTGGTGCCAAGCTCTAGTCCATTTTTGGGTACAGGCCTGTCTGGTTTAGGTGAAGAACGTCCATCATTTTCATTTCATTTCACGAAGCTGAAGCATTTAATAATTAACTAATACCAAAAGTACCACCTTCAGGTTGGTAGACAAAAGACCCTTCCCACTTTACAAAAGAGAAATGAAGCCATTAAAACTGAAGGGAGTTGTTCAGGCTTCAGAATAAATCGACGGGAAAGACAGGACCAGAACATCTTTCATAGCCATCTTTCATAGAATCTTCTGGTTGGAAAAGACCTTGGACATCATTGAGTCCAACTGTACTCATCTTCTGCTAAACCATATTTTTCAAAAACTCATCTGCCTGTTTTTTAAATGCCTTCAGGAATGGTGACTCAACCACCTCCCTGGGCAGCTGTTCCAGTGCCTGACCACCCTTTCGGTAAAGAAATTCTTCCTAATACCCAGTCTGAACCTCCCCTGGTGCAACTTATGGCCATTTCCTCTTGTCTTATCACCTGCCACTTGAGAAAAGAGATGAACACTTGTTCTACCACAGCCCCCTTTCAGGCAGCCATAGAAAGCGATGAGGTCTCCCCTCAGCCTCCTCTTCTCCAAGCCAAACAACCCCAGTTCCCTCAGCCGCTCCCAGTAGGACTTGTTTTCCAGTCCCTTCACCAGCCTCATCGCCCTTCTCTGGACGTGCTCCAACACCTCAATGTCCTTCTTGTAGTGAGGGGCCCAAAACTGAACACAGTATTCGAGGTGTGGCCTCACCAGTGCCCAGTACAGGGGCACAATCACTTCCCTGGTCCTGCTGGCCATACTGTTTTGACATAGGCCAAGGTGCCATTTGCCTTCCTGGCCACCTGGGCACACTGCTGGCTCATATTCAGCCAACTGTCAACCAGCATCCCCAGGTCCTTCTCCTCCAGGCAGCTCTCCAGCCATTCTTCCCCAAGCCTGTAACGCTGCATGGGGTTGTTGTGTCCCAGGCTCAGGACTCGGCATTTGGTCTTGTTAAACCTCATCCCATTGGTCTCAGCCCATCGATCCAGCCTGTCTCTTTGAAGAGCCTCCCTTCCTTCAAGCAGATCAAAACTGCCACCCAGCTTGGTGTCATCTGCAGACTTGCTAACGGTGGACTTGATTCCTTCATCCAGATCATTAATAAAGATTGAACAGGACTGGACCCAGCACTGAACCCTGGGGAACACCACTTGTGACTGGCCTCCAGCTGGATTGAACTCCATTTCCCACCACCCTCTGGGCCCAGCCATCCTGCCAGTTTTTCACCCAGCAGAGAGTGTGCCCGTCCAGGCCAATGGCAGCCATTTTCTCAATACTGTGAGAAACGGTGTCAAAGGCTTTACAAAAGTCCAGGTACACCACAACCACAGCCTTTCCCTCGTCCATTAAATGGGTAACCTTGTCATAGAAGGAGACCAGGTTGGTCTGGCAGGACCTGCCTTTCATAAATCCATGTTGACTGGGTCTGATCATCTGGCTGTCCTGCATGTGCTGTGTGATAGCACTCATTATGATCTGCTATGACGTAGCTATGTCTAGTGTCAGGTCTTTTCCTCACACACTGACATCATACGAAAGCAAAGCTCTTGATGATGTCAGAGCAAAAGCAGGACTGATCATATTGAGAATAACACTTAAGATTTTTAGGGGCAACTTAGACCTCAGAGTAGAGTGAAGAGATTTCACTGACCTCTCCTGGTCAGCATCAGCGGTGGCTTTCGGTTACTGGTAACCTCCTAGCTGACCTGTAGCTCATACAGGAAATATGTGTGGATCATGGTTTAGTGTCTTTATTCACCCTAGCAGCACTATCAGATTTGACTTAGTCTGTCATGAGCAAGGACCTGAGCAAACAGAAAGTGTAGAAATTAAATATCACCACATAAATCCTCTTGCATATTAGCAAATTTGAGATAAATCTACTAATATTTTTAAGTGTTTTATTGAAAATAGTGAGATGTGCCTACTGAATTCATATTGTATAACCATTTCTGGACTTCATTTTTGTGAAAAAAGTTTAATTGGTACTTCATAGTTTAAAGACAAACACATTTTTTAATAAGAATGGGTCATTATTTCTTTCTGTTATCGACAAAAGCCTGATCAAATGCCACCTGAGGCCAGAAGAAAGGCTCTGCTTGTAACTTCTAGAATAAAATTATAAATATTTCCACATTCAGCAATTTCCTTTGTTTTATTTTTCACGTTTAATCTCTGAAAGCTAATATGGAAAAGAGGGCAAGCAGGCTTAGGAAAGGCCAAGCTTCCCCAGAGAGGCCCTGTCACATTTAAAACATTCCCATCACTCTATCAACATTACCTCCCGCTACTGCGATGAGAGGCAGCAGTGGAAAAAAGAACAGGAAGAATAAAACTTCTTATCTATATGAGTGAGGAAAGTCAGCCCCATCTCTACAACCATAGTCAAACCATGTAAAAGAAATATTAACAGACCTAGCCTCCACCTTGCATGTGCAAGAAAAATGTCCTTAATTTGCTCACCCCGTTGTTTGTGTTGTATGAGCCTTTTCTGATTGAAGCTCTCTGAGGCAGAAAATCAATGTCACTCATGACAGATGACTGCCTTCCTCCTAAGTGTCTACTACTGCTGCTAAGATCACAAAGGTCACATAAAAGGAAAAATCTGGCAGTTCCAGCTTTCTTCTCAATTTTATAACCCAGGTGAATTAACACTGACATATTAAATACTGACACTATTTTGTAACAAAACAAGGCTTCTGATCTGCTTATCATCATCAAGGACATGATGGGACCAGGATGCTTTTGAAACATTCTAGTTAGCTTGGTTTGGTCTACTCTACTAAAGCTAAGACCTCTGGAATCTGAATAGGCACCAGACAGCTAAGAACAACCTGATGCCTTATGCTATAAATAACAGAGATTTGGTCTTGTTTCTGTTCTCAGTAACGAGCAACAAAAACACAGGCAAGTGAAAACTTTATTGGAATTTATACCGTGAAAACCACATCCAATTTTATTTTGTCTAAGATTTTATTTTGACTAAGAATAGTCTTATAATACCAACATTCTTCTCTTAGGAGACTTCGTCTCACTGTGACAGCAGTAAAATACCACCTGCTCCAAGTTGGTTACATATTTTTAAATGCCCCTTAATCTACCCAGCCAGTCTTGTCTCAGAAGCCTCCTATCTTAGAATTAAACTCTTCAGAAGTCAAAAATTTTATAGGGAGAAAATATTCCTTCTTGATCATCATGCCTGTCAAGTGTTCATTTTCTGTCCTGCCAGATGTCTGGAACCCAAATTCTAGATGAATCAGTTGGTCTCATTCACATAAAGCCACTGTAAATACAGATTCCTGGGATGCAGAATTAAAGTTCTTAATCCATCCTTGAGACTTATGATAGAACAAGATGCTCAGCGAACCTAGGATAATGCAGAATGACAGAACTACAACATACGGTTTCCTTTTGTTCTGCATTCATGCAGCATTAGGCCCACTCGGCGTCTACCAGCACTGTCTCTTCTTTAGCTACCAATCTCCTCTGACATGACACATCTCACAAGCATCACTCATGGCTCAACTAGCAGCAAGGAACAAAGCATATCTAGTTTTGCAACTGATTGATAGATCATTACATTTAACCTTCTTTGGAAGAGGTGGTGGTCTTTGTATTTTTCTGGCTTTCTGTTTCATGCAAATCTTTATTCTACATTTCAAGTATTTCTAGATGTTTTCTCACATGTGCTTTTTGTTTCTTTTGTTTTGCCAGTAGACTGTTAAAGATTTGCGAGGCTTAGGGCTACCATTCCTGCCAAATCATCACTGCAGAAGCGAATGGTCACTGGGATGGTCTGTGAGAAGGTGTTAGTGCACCTTGAACAGCAGCATGAAATTCTTTCAATTGCAGAGCAGAGCTATGTAGAGGAGTACAAATCTTACGTGTGTTACAGTCATCTCCACACCATCTGCCCTGGTCTAGCATGACTGAGGGCCATGTTTTAAGCTTGCATGCACTGGAAGTGGGATGAGACTGCGGAGAGATCAGGACCTCCACAACAATATATATCCTCATTTGTAAAGTGGCTAAGTTTAGTGACTAAGAGGTAAACTATATGAATTGACTTTAGAAAAGAGAAAACACATCCCAGACAAAACAGAGATGGAAAGACTACTATGGGTACAGGAAGACAAAGGGGCTAATTGTTAAGGAAGGCCTTCTGCCATAGCAAGATAATCACCTCCAAAAGGAAGTGAAGTACATTCAAGAAGCCACAAATAGATATTGTCGAAAATCAGCTAGCATTAGAATCCCAAAAGGAACCTCAGAGAAACATCACAAAGGTATTGCAGCTGCAAAAAAAGGTACATATAAAAAGAAAAAAAACAAACAAAAGCCCAAACCCCACCACAACAAAAAAAAACCCACCTCAAAACAACAGCAACAACAATAACAAGGAAGAAAACCAGACCACTGCAAAACAAGAGTGGGAAAATAAAGGTACCCTTCCTACTACTCATACACGATTACATGAATACTTTCCTGATTTTCATTAAGGATGAACACATTGATCTCTCAGGTAAAGTGAGGATGTCTAAGAGGAAAGGCATAAGGGAGAAATGGATAGAAGATAATAAATGAACACAGCCAGCTGGTGAGTAAAACTCACAATCTACTGTGCTCCAGCTGGAAGAACGAGACAATCTCAGTCTCAGAATCCCAACGCAAAGTAAACCACAAATGCACGTGCAAAGATTTTATGTAAATCTACTGACTTGGAGGTATCATCACAGGACTGGAGAATTCCAAGTATTTAAGAAGTGAGCCATGGTGGAAGTGGTCTGAGTCTCTGCTTTTTATGTTCTTCAGGAAAATTTTTGAAGGGAAGTTTAACTACTAATATGCAATTAAACGAGTTAAATAAAAGGTACCATGGATAAAAGGTATCATGGGTTTACTAAAAGCCAGTTTTGTGGGACAGAAACTAGAGGGCATGGACTCAAGCATCGTCAGGGAAACTTTAGGCTTGATGTTAGGAAAAAGTTCTTCACTGAAAGGGTGATCGGCCATTGGAATGCACTGCCCAGGGAGGTGGTGGAGTCGCCGACCCTGGAGGTGTTTAAGGGGAGATTGGATGAGGCACTGAGTGCCATGGTTTAGATGATGGTTGGTGTTAGTGTTGGGTTATAGGTTGGACTTGATGATCTCAGAGGTCCTTTCCAACCTTACGATACTGTGATACTGTGATACAACGCTGTAGCATCGTATAAAATTGAAAATTCAAGCATCCAGGAAACTTCTTGCTAGTATCCTAGCAAGAAGTGAAGAGGAAAGGGACTTGGCTTTATTAACCAACCACAGGGTGATAGAAAGCTGATGCTGTGCTGTGTGCTGTGGTGTGTGCTGTGGTGTGACTGTGAAAAAGACAAGCATGAGTTCAGTCATGACATTTCCATTAACAACAGGAAAACATCAGAGTTCCCGTCTGAGCCATCATTGGGAAGACTGTCTAAAACATTCCATATGGCAGCCTCTCTCAAGAGAAAAACATTCAAACCAAGAGAGACCTGCAGAAAGGACATTCCAGTGACCAGTGCGCAGCTTACATTACACAAAATTGAAAAGGTTCAGCTGATGTAACTTAACAAACAAGTGGGAATTTGATATGTAAATACATGGAGAGGGGAAGCAAATGCCAGAGAAGGATGCCTGTAACAAAATGCCAGACATCTATAAATGTAGATGGAAATTAGAAGCAGATTTCTTGCTGCGAGGCAAGAGGCTCCATCCGGCACTAGGGTCGTTAGCCCAAAGGGCTTGTACCGGCAGTGAGGCAAGCACTGGGCTGGCCAGGGCTCCCTGACAGGGCAGGAACACCTTTAACTCCCTAGAGCCCTTTGCTGCTTCACGTAGTGGCTGCACACACACTGAGCATCTTCTTGCTAATGTTTTAAACCACTTTCACACATTCCTGGTTGATACAAGAAATAGTCACTGTTACAGAAAGTGGAATATTTTGATATAAGCTTAAGTAAAACTAGTTTTCTATAGAATTAGTTTTCTAACTAATTTCAGTTAAGAATGATCTAAGTAACTGTATTTTTTGAAAATTAGACAGACACAGGCTGCTCTTCTGATAGTATGTTATTTTCTAAATAGTGCTGTTCCCAGACAATACTGTCCTTCCTTATTTAAGAATGCAAGGTTGGACAGAGAACTGGCTCCAAAGCTCTAATAAGCAGAGATTTGGCTGTTGTGAAGTCCATAATAACATTAAAATTATTCTTGGAAAGTAGTAGAATATGCATGAGATTTCTGGGAGAAATACATGTGTAAGTGGGTTATATATTCTGTTTTTGCCTTGTTACACGATTTATGGAAATCATTCTCTCATGCGTCCAACACTGAAACGAAGGATGTTTGCTTGCTAAAACTCCAAAACGACCCTTGGAGACTTTATCTGCTGGCATTTTCAGTATCACGGTTATTACAGAAAGAGGGAAACCTTTCTTCAACGTGGAAGGACCAACTTCCCCCCTCCTCTCCACCCCGACGTGTCTCCGGGCACGTCTCCCCGCCGTGTCCCGCCCGCCCTACGTCAGCATCCCCCTCCCCTACTTAAGGCGGCTGCCACCTCCCACCCCGCCGCTTCAGCCTCAGCCGCCGTGGGGTGAAGACGCTCGGTAGGTGCTATCGCTTTCAGGGGTGGGGAAGGGGGGGATTCGAGTGCCGGTGGCCATAAAACCGTGCCGCGGGGGCACTCGGTGGAGCCGGCGGCTCCGAGCAAAGCCACTCGGCGGCGCCGGCTCCACCGAGTCCCCCCAGGCTGAGGATTTGCCAGGCACAGCCCTAAACCCGCCCCAGCTGCACCTCCTCGGTGGTGAAACTGGAGTTGGAAGCAGCGCCTCAGGGATGTTCCTGTTGGGAAGGGTGCTGGGAGCGACCCTGTAAGGGCTGTGAGAACTGGCTGAGGGTTGCTTTTGAGATGGAGCCTAAGTATCCTGCCTCAGGTACTGGCTTATCCCTAAGCTGCTACTTTCAGGAGAATCACAGCGTGGTTTGGGTTGGAAGGGACCTTAAAGATCATCCAGTTCCACAATCCTCACCCCCCCACCATGGGCAGGGACACCTACTCCATCAGGTTGCTCAAAGCCCCATCCAACCTGGCCTTCAATGCCTCCCAGGGATGGGGCATTCACAGCTTCTGTGGGCAAACAGCACTCATGAAAACAAAGATTGTTGACTACTAAATGTAGGATTTTTTGACTACTGAGTGTAACTGAGAACTGTTTCAGTGGGTACTCAGTACCTGCCCTGCATATTAAAGTGCTTACAGTGCAAAGGGAGAACTTGGCATGTGGTGAGAGCGTGTACTATACTGGGCCGCACTTCGGGAGACTTCTGCAAAGGAAGACTGACGTCTCTCTCTTAACTGTTCCTAAATATGGGCACTGCTGGCTTCCTGTTACTGCTGCTTCACCCCTGCCCTTGCCCCAGACTCATAGTCCTGACCTGCTCTGCCAGTGCTGCCTGGCCTTTCCAGCTCTGAACGAGTTGCTGCCTGTTCAGCTCTAACTTGAAAATCGGTTTTGTCTGTACTTGCATCCATCTGCGAGGCTGCCCCTGCCTCTGCTCTTCAGGCAAAGCTGAAGCTGTGATGCTACTGCCTGGGAAAGCATGGTATTGGCTTCTGCAGGAACCCTGAGGTGAAAGCACAATGCTCCATCACCATCGTGGCATTTCAGGACACCTGCAGCTGTCAGATTAGAACGCCTATAACCGGGCTGCCATGCAGCTACTAGCTAAAAAAACTGAGGGTGGGAGAGATGGTAAGAACTGGCTGTAGACAGCTGAATTCAAAACTATGTGGTTTCATTTTAAAGCAAATCTGTAAAGTTGACTTTGAGGATCATATTGTGCTTAAGAAGGGCTTGCCTAAGCGTTGTGCAACTACAGCTCTGGAAAGGCTTCAGGGCATCAAGTACTGGTTTTGCAGGGCAGCAGAATCGAGATTGCCAGACTGTGCTGTGCTTTAGAAGTACCAAAATGGCTTCCTTTACTGAAGTGTAATATGGATGATCATCTAGAGCATTCAACTAATGCTGCTGGAGTGCCACCCAGCTATGGCATCAGTGGTTCTCAGGCTGTATTAGTGGCAGAGCTATAGTGAACTTAGAGTGCAGTCATCAATAATTCAGTTTGCAAAATCATTTTGCTGCATACTGGCAGTACTGCCAGCTATTTTAGGCATGTAACTTAGATCCATTTTCTTATCATCCTGGAGTAAAGTCCATCTTGCGTGATACAAATATTCTGGCGTCAGTAATAGCTCTGAAGTCTGGAGAAATAATCTGTTGCTTTCCTTGCAGCAGTGCACCATGTCTCTCAAGGATCAGCTCATCCACAATGTCCACAAAGAGGAGCACAGCCATGCCCACAATAAAATCAGTGTGGTTGGTGTGGGTGCAGTGGGAATGGCCTGTGCTATCAGCATCCTGATGAAGGTAAGTGTTCAAGCTTGTGACAAAGCAGCACAGTTGTGACTACCTGAGGCCTAAAAGAGGGGCAAAAAATCATCTCACTTATTAGATTAATTGGTTTAGCATACAAGATGAACCTTTGGTTGTCTGTCTTTTCTTCCTTTGGGCCTGAAATGAAGCAGCAATCTTCAAGCTATTGAGAATAAATAGCTGTAGTTTTTGAAAACAAATTTTGTCCCAGTTATTGGACAAAACATGCTCTAGGTATCACTTTGACTTAAGAACTGCACTTACCTTTGAATGACTTCCAGAATCCCTTCTAAGAACTGAAGTGATATTTTGTCTGAAGCGGAGTGTGATGTAATACCACTTTGCAATGTGGAATGGAGAAAGTGGTCCTAGACACTTGGAGTTACTTGTCTGCTGCATTGCATTACTATATTGAAAATGCTGTGTTTAATATCACACTTGCTGTTCTGAATTGTAAAATAGGTTGTTTATAAACAACTATTAAATTATTTGTCATCATTGACATGCAAAATTGTACAATTATTCCACACAGAATGTGGATATGAAAAGTACAAAACTAACTCAAAGTGAACACTCCAGGAGACTAGTCTGCTGGGAACAAGTAAAGTGATACGGATGAGCAAAATTATTTAGACGGATCACTGGTTTTAAAAGAATTGTAACTTCACAGTTGGATGCTTTGCTCAGAGGCAATAAAGTTACTATTTAATTCTGATCTCTTGCAGGACTTGGCTGATGAACTTGCCCTTGTTGATGTTGTGGAGGACAAGCTCAGAGGAGAGATGCTAGACCTACAGCATGGCAGCCTCTTCCTCAAAACACCAAAAATTGTCTCTGACAAAGGCAAGTAGCTGGCTCTAATGTGCTCATTATTGCCAAATGGAGATGGCTACTTCATATCTCAAATTGGTCATCCACATCTAGCACTTGCTTGTCATCCGAATTGTTAGGAGGAAAGCTTACTTCATTTCTGCTGAGCTGACAGGCAGTTTCAATGTAGCTTGTTAAGGCTGGTCCAACTAGGACTCCTCTGCTCCAGAGTTCATCACTCGGTACAGAAAGATGGATTTCTTAATTACTCCAATGCTTTTGAGCATTTTATTTCACAGCCAGTTAGCCCCTGAATGTGTTACTGCTTACTTCTTGGCCATAAATGTCTGACAGCTTTAAGTGTAGTGGCAATCTGACTAGGGCAAACGCTAATCATCTCATACTTAATGTGCAGCTCCAGTGTCCACAGGTAGTAGGCCATGAGGGCAGATCTATCTTGATTTTGAAACAACACGTGCATGGGATGCCATCCAAACAGCTACCCTGTTCCCATCTGTGCCTGAGAAGTATGTAATACCACTGTCCAATTCTACATATTAAGATTTTGACATGGACTTAAGGTTGCCACTTGTGACAATGAACCACAGTCTTAAAACCTGACTTTCTACAGAAGCAAAGTCCAGGGTAACAATTAGTAGGAGAATTTCAGCACTGTCAAACTTGGGAATTTTAGATATCGATACTAAAAGGAACGTAGGACGCCTGTTTTGAACCATGTTTGATATAGCCCTTTGTCTACAGATTACAGTGTGACTGCACACTCCAAGCTGGTCATTGTCACTGCTGGTGCCCGTCAGCAAGAAGGAGAGAGCCGCCTTAACTTGGTGCAGCGCAACGTGAATATCTTCAAATTCATCATTCCCAATGTTGTTAAATACAGTCCTGACTGCAAGCTGCTCATTGTCTCAAACCCAGGTTTGTCTTCTGTTGCCTTAACGAAAGGATTTGAATTAGAGAATAGTATTTTCTTCAGTAAGGTGGCATTAGTATGTTAATACAACCGAGCACAGGGTTTTAGAAAATATTTATGTCACATAGCCAGGGTGTCAGCTTCTTTCTCCACACAAGCAAGCTGGTCCTCTGAGAAATACACCAAGCTGCCCTCCAGCTTGGGTCTTCAGTTTCTTTTTAAGTGATCTTTAGCATAAGATACAGTAAGGGGCACTGATAATTCCATGCATAGCATAAACAGCCTCCCAATTCTGCCTTTAAAACAGTCATCGTATTAGTCCACTGCAGGGTCTGGCATTGGGCATTGCTTTATGCTTTATTCCATGTAACTAGCGTGCAGATAAAATCCTTAAACAGAAGATACCATCCCAGTTATCAAACTACTCATGAGTGGTACTTGTTATCCTCCCTGTTCAACTCGCAGTGGATATTTTGACCTATGTGGCCTGGAAGATCAGTGGCTTTCCTAAACACCGCGTTATTGGTAGTGGCTGCAATCTGGACTCTGCACGTTTCCGCCACCTCATGGGAGAAAGACTGGGCATCCATCCTCTGAGCTGCCATGGGTGGATTGTTGGAGAGCACGGAGATTCCAGTGGTAAGGGTGAAATCTGACTGCCTGTTACACAGAACTCTTTTTCTGATTGTTTGCAAAAAAACATCTCCAAAAGCTACAGCAAAGTGTTGCTCAAACCTTAGCAGCACAGAACCTTAAGAATGCAAGTCCTGCATTAAGTCTTCTGCTGCATAGAGTAACCCTAGATGATCTATATTTGACCCGAGTTACTCTGCTTGGAAAAGGTCATTACTGTAACCTGAGGAGGCTAAAAATTTCTAGGCTAAGTTGTTTCCATAACTCTCCGAAAAAAAAAACCCAAACTGAAAAAGCAAGAGGGTAAAGTTCTCTGCAAGGGACTCCCAAAGATCTGCACCTAGATCTACTGGTAGTCACTTGGGTGCCTTTACTGGCAGCTCTGGATTACTTTGTGAACTATGTATAGCAATTGAAGTGCAGAGGTAGGGCTAGATGACAGGAGAAAGAGGAACTTTTGCCTTACTTAACCTGTACTTTCTCTAGCAGCACCAGAGCAGTACTGTCTGCTTCCTGCCACTCAGGAAGACTCATTTGGAATAAATTTTTATTTTGAGAAACATTTACAAAATACAGAGTTACTGTCACTTTAGTTAATGTTGCCTAGGTGTTTTGCTTTAGTAAAGGTATAGTCAAATGTTGTGACACTGTCAGCTGTTTATATGCCTCTAGGTTCTCAGCCTACAACTTGGCCTCACAGCTCATGCTATATTTAAAGGCATATCTAAATCGTAGTGATGTGTGTTGCAGACTAATCCAAGTAGATGTTAACAGTCAGTTTCAGGAGAACAAAACTAATTTTTCTTGTGAGATAATGAGTCTATGTGTAACTTTCAGTACCTGTCTGGAGTGGAGTGAATGTTGCTGGTGTCTCCCTGAAGGCTCTTCATCCAGACATGGGAACTGATGCAGACAAGGAACACTGGAAGGAGGTCCATAAGCAGGTGGTGGACAGGTAAAAAAAAAAAAAAACAAACAACTTTTTTCAATACAAGAAGAAATGGTGAAGAGCTGTAGCACCTCTGAACTTCAGTATCCATATCTGCTTTCATAAATACTATAGTAGCCCAAAACAAATGTCAAGATGCAGACATAATAGAACTTGAAATATTTTAAGGAATAATGTAGATTTGGAAGAGGTGATTTTTTTCATATTTGGTGAACTTTAAACTAGGGAAGTGCTTCAACTTCCAAGTTTGCAGTATTGCTGCAGGGGTAGTGTAAAAGGCAAATAGAAATCTTCACTGCTGAGTTCATTTTGGTCCTGTCAGCACGTCAGGCTTGATAGTTCCAAATTGATAAAGGCACCTCCAAAAGAGCTTCTCAAACTTTAAATATTTCAGTTGTTGGTACTTGGTTTTTAATGAGTAACTTTGTCTCTGCAGTGCTTATGAGGTCATCAAACTGAAGGGTTACACATCTTGGGCTATTGGCCTTTCTGTGGCAGATCTAGCTGAAACTATTATGAAGAATTTGAGAAGAGTGCACCCGATATCTACAATTGTTAAGGTAAGCAGCCCATTTTTGCTAACTTGTCTTACTGAGGACTAAAAACTTTGGGAATTCTGAAGAACAGTGATAACTTTCTACTTTAATTTCACCTAAACTTAGTTGTGTTTCCCCAGTAGGATATTGTATAAAATACACAGATGTACACAAGACATACACAAATCTAGCCTAACTATCCTTACCTACTTTTCAGGGCATGCATGGAATAAAAGAAGATGTCTTCCTAAGTGTTCCTTGTGTACTGGGCAGCAATGGCATCACTGATGTAGTGAAGATGATCCTAAAGCCTGAGGAAGAGGACAAATTGAGGAAGAGTGCAGATACACTCTGGAAAATCCAGAAGGAACTACAGTTTTAAATATGCCCAAGCCGTTCAGTCTTTGCAGTTTAATGGATTTAGTGGTTTGTCTTATGTTGCACTTTCCAAGTAGGTCAAATCTTTCAATATATGTATCAACCAGAACACACAAACAGCTCTAATCTGAAAAAAAGTTTCCTGAAGGTAGCATTAGGGAAACTACTCTAGGGTTTCCCTGTTCAGACACTCATGTTCTTAGCCAGAGCTAGATAACCTAGTCAGTCTTGTACAGTGAAGTTGTGTAAGAGAAATCCAGCATTCAAAACAGCACTGCCTAGAAAACCCTCTGCCTTTTTCCTCATCTTGTTTAATGTTGGTTCAGAAAAATAACTAATTAATACACAACATGAAACCAAAGACTACTTTTGTGCAGTTAAAGGACTGTCAAGCCAATTGACCAACCTTCTCTGCTGGCTGAATAGCTCAAATATTTCACTGTTGGTAGGTCCAAATGTATTTTCCTAACACTGCTTTGGAATTTTTGTGTACATTTTTTTAGAGAACCTTATTTTTGTGTACTATATCAGCCTAGTGATATAGCATGTTTAAAAACGTTAATGTTTCTATATGCAACAAGACAGTGACTTTCCACCTGTAGTACCAGCTCCAACACCAAATAAACCACAAACAGTTATTTGTGTCTCCTCATTTTCCTTTATAAGGCTTTGCCTCCACAATGTGGCTTCGCTTGCACCTATCTGAATCCAACTGTATTTCTTCAGTCACACTCAGACCTCACTTGTGTAATAATGTTATGTGTGCAGCTACACTGTTGAGAGCTCCAGATATTTACATAGTGAAATTTTTAACAGGCTCAAGAGAGGAATGAAAAAATTAACAGAAGTATCTAGACACTCGGAAGTTAAACTCGATTCTCCTCTTAATGCACAGAAATGGGCTCTATTGATATTGTTGAGGAATGGAGAAACAATACAACAAAAAAGCATCACACAAAACTGCATGTAGGAAGAAATGGCTCCACATTGAGTACTTGACAGCCATTGAAACTTGGCTTGCTGCCAAACACAGAAAAGTATCTCCTCTACATTAGCAGCCACACATAGAAACAATGGCCAATGTTACTCCTTAAAGCCCAGGAAAAGTTAGATAAGGAAAATAAAGGGTTTTTTTTTTTGTCATTAATACTTTAAAACAACATGTATTATTACAATGAAGAGGGAAAGGCCTTATTCCTAGCTTTTTCTAACATTGGGCTACAGCATGTAGCTTAAGAACAGAAACAGATCACCTGATGAAGTCCAGGGTAGATTTCTAATACAGACTTCTGATGATACTTATCAGAACAAAGTATTTTAGAATAAGCTGAAAATGCTCATGAAGCAACTTCAGTAATAAAGAAAAAGCTGTGGCTTTCTCTTACCTCCACATCACCAAAATAGCACTGGGAAAGAGAGCACGTAGCAATATTGTTCCATGCAGATGCCAGGAAGATGGTATGAATACATCTTCAAAGCTTTTAGAAGATCTTCAGATCCAATGGTTTTGAGCCACATTGATTACTGTGCTGAGACCAAGACACTGGCTTTCAAGCTAGCCTTGCAAGCCTAGAGGCAGCCTACACAAGCAAATGGAACAGCAGCAAGCTGTTGGGAGGCAACGAGCACTGCTGTGAGTCTCCACAGCGCTCAGAGATGCTCTATACAACGTACCCTCTTTTGCAGATGGTGCAGTGTTTAACCACTAGGCTTGTCCATATCGGCTTTGACCCAGCTCACACAGCCAGAACCCATGCTTCCTGTGGCGTTCTGGTGCGTAGCATTTTCTGCTCGGCAGACAGTACAACACCAAATGCAGCAGCCCTCCTCTTGCCAAGTGTCTTCTAGTGGCAAAAAAAATATACACCAAGGCCTCTTAAGGCACCAGAGGGTGTACTGCATTATGACCGTGATCTCATGGTAGAACAGGCAAGTCAATATAACAGTTACTAAGTTCACTTGAAGAAAACAATGCTTGATGTCAGCAGCTAGGTCAAACAACAGGCCTTGAAATTTTCATTTTTCAGCTTTCACTTGCTATAGGAAAGGTTAGCTACACTGAAATGTGAATTTTTCTGGTTTAGGACACATACATGTCTTCCAGATCTCAGAAGGATAGTGAAAGTATGGTTTAGCTGACACCGTATAAGTTAGACCTGATTGTAAAGAAAGCACATTGTACACAGTTCTGTAGAGGAAGAAAATATGCAACAAGTTTTATTCAGCGTAAGTCCACCAGCACAAAGATTACAGGAGATAGAAAGTGCATTAATAAAAGCTAGTTTTTACCAAAAAGAAAATATATTATTGATTCAAAATATCTTACACTTGAATGATGTAATAACTTATTCTGGGCACCTACTTATCAAGAGAAATATCAAGAGAATGGCTGCTTCTTAAGGAAATCTAACTTCCCATTTAAAGTCTTCAGAATTTAGTAGAGATCACTGAGTCCAGCAGTCTTCCTTGCTTTCTGCATTAACGCCCTCAGCTGGAACTGCTTGCGAGACAGAAGACGTACATGCTGCAGAGAGAAAGAGCAACAACAACAGGCTACTGGGAAAGCTTTGATATAATCTTAATTATATCGCAATATAATTTTTCAAAGCATGACACACTCCATAAACCAAACAGGATGTTAGTTTTTCAGAAACACTATACGTATTACCCTACTAAATGGCCTTTTCTTAGCTTAAAATGACTTGCAGATGGCTATCAAATGCAATCACTACAGTATATATTTTGTGATTTTAATTAACTCTGCACATAATTCTTATCATCAAAGAGAAAGCAGTAATATGTACTCCAAGGTGAAGTCAGACTAATGCACTTCCCATGAGGCAGAGACCAGTTCTTTTAACAGTACAAACAGAACTAGCAAGCTACATAAGAAGGAAATAATATGTTTCTACGTAGTGCACTGTACACCGGATAAAAGCAAAGCTTAAGTGGTAACTTGGGGGGAACCCTCAAGTGTTAGGAAAGGAGGGACTGGTAACTCTTGTTACCCAGTGACCACGGTACAGACTGTTAAGACTTCTGCACACTGATCTTTTCCAATCTGATGACATTAATTACTCTGACATATACCTTTTGTGTAGTTTTATTCCATGTTCAAAAGTGGGTTTTTATCTTCTCAAGATAACCACATATCTGTTTTTATTTCAAATGCCATCACTATGCACTGAAGTTCACAATAAACGTTATTTGATCAGACATTACGAAAACTTTCAGCATCAAGGACAGCAAAGAAAGGGAACATACTGCCTAAGAAGGTCCCAGCTAGAGACACAAAAAGCTGGCTTTTTTTTTCTTATGATTCTAACACTCCACTGCCTGCCTCAGCAGAGGTATCCACAGACTGCCAGTAAAAAGCTGTCTGAATACTCCAATCACCCTTAAACTTAATTTCTCCAGAATAAGGATGCAAGCCCAATGGAAAGCTTATGTTGCCACCGTTGCACCCATCTAACAACAAATGACTTCGTAGTTATACACTTTTTAAAACTGTTTTTTTTATCTTAATTCTGAAAATCCTCTTTTAAAACTTGTTTCCACATATAAATATTGATGTTCTTACAGGATCCTCTTCAGTGAGGAAACCACTAACATAAATAAGCTGAACAAAAGAGTTTTAAGTGTTTAAACACATTTAAAATGCACATCATAAAAACATCCCAAGAAACCTACCTTTAAAAAGACATCTAGATCTATCACTCCACGTCTCAATGCTTCCCCAAGATAGAAGATGGTGTCTTCAATTGCATTTTCCTCTGCATACAAGTTCAGGATCTGCTTGTAAAGTGGTGCCGTAGGAATAATAACTTCATCTATGTCATTATTTTCTGACTGACTTTCCATTTTCTCTAAGGCAGAACTGAGCTCCTCATCCTTCTTCTTGAGAAGTTCAATGTTCTTGTCAACTTCAGCCTACAAACGATTAAGATGTTTATTTCTTAGTTCTCAAGAAGAATGTCTTCTTATGATACAACTATCAAGACGAAAGATGTTTAGACGTACCAGTTTGATTCATTTCTCTACTCATCTCTATTATGACTTTTACAAAAGAGAAAACTACCAATCTATAGATTTCAAATACTTTCATTTAAAAAAAGTAAAAGCTTTTTAGATAATGCTAATCCATTATCAAATTATAACTGTAGAGAAAGCATGCAAATAGTTTAAGTATTCTGAAGGTGCTACATAAGGAAAAATAACCATTTAAACTAACTAACTAAAGGCAATAAAAGCAAAGCCAAAATAATTATTTTCTTTGGAAATGTGTATTTTGGATTAAGTTCCTACATGAGTTTGCTGAGCATGGATCAAAGAAACACCTGATTGTATTGACAGGAAACAAAGCACGCTGGCTTTAACAATGGCAACATTTAACTCCATCTGTATGAGATGTACTTCCTTTTGCTACTTTTGAATGTGCCTCCTGGTATTTCTGATGACCCACAGCTAACAGAATCATAGTCACAGAATCATAGAATTGTTTGGTTGAAAAAGGCTTTTGACATCATTGATTCCAGCTGCACCTGTCCACCACCAAAACATATTCCTGAGCAACTCGCCTGCCCATCTTTTAAACACCTCCAGGGACGGTGACTCAACCACCTCCTTGGGCAGCTGTTCCAGTGCCTGACAACACTTTCAGTGAAGAAATTTTTCCTGATGTCTAATCCGAGCCTCTCCTGGCTCAGCTTGAGGCCGTTTCCTCTCATCCTATCACTTGTTACTTAGGAGAAGAGACCAACACCCACCTTGGTACAACCTCCTTTCAGGTAGTTGCAGACAGCAAGTTCCCACGGTTGCCTCTCATAAGACTTGTTCTCTAGCCCCCTCACCAGCTTTGTTGCCCTTCTCTGGACATGCTCCAGTGCCTCAACGTCCTTCTTGCGGTGAGAGATCCAAAAGCGAACACAGTGTTCGAGGTGTAACCTCACCAACACCAAGCACAGGGGAAGGAGGACTTCCCTGGACCTGCTGGCCACGCTGTTTCTGATACAGACCAAGATGCCACTGGCCCTCTTGCCCCAGCCTGGGCACACTGCTGGCTTATATTCAGCCAGTTGTCAACCAACAGCCCAGGTCCTTCTCTGCCAGGCAGCTCTCCAGCCACTCTTCCCCCAGCCTGTAACGCTGCATGGGGTTGTTGTGTCCCAAGTGCTGGACTCGGCACTTGGCCTTGTTGAAACTCATATCGTTGGTCGCAGCCCATTGATCCAACCTGTCCAGATCCTTCTGTAGAGCCTCCCTACCCTCAAACAGATCAACACTTCCACCCAGCTTAGTGTCACGTGTGATCTGCTAGAGGGTACACTCAATCGCTTCATCCAGAATACCGAACAGAACTGAACCCAAAACTCAGCCCTCAGGAACACCACTTGTGGCTGGCCTCCAAAAGACCGTACACCATTGTGTTTTTCCTCATATTACTCAAAGCCATACAAACTAGTATCATCATATTCCACTCTCTCTGTCCCACTGTCTTTATTCCAGAATGAATCCTAGCTTACTTAGTCGTGTTTTATATGGAAGCTGTCTGATAAGCTGGATCATCCTTCTTCCCCTTGCAAACATCTGCAGTTCTATGATGCCCTTTCTTTCAAAAAAGGAAAGACTAGAATTATACAAGACATTTTAAGTGGGCACATCATATATTTATAAGGTGACATAACAGTATTCC
This sequence comes from Tapera naevia, assembly GCA_033556795.1. NCBI lineage: Eukaryota > Metazoa > Chordata > Aves > Cuculiformes > Neomorphidae > Tapera > Tapera naevia. The sequence goes on from JAUMJJ010000374.1 coordinate 2,683,928, forward strand.
CCTTATCTGATCACTGAGCTGATTTCAGAAACCGCTTATCAATCCCAAAATCTTACTCCCAAGCAGTAATGCAAGGAGCAGATGGACTACGCAGAAAACGTCAGGCCTTAATGAAAAAATGCAGCAATTTCTAAGCATTAGAAGAAGGAGAGACTCTTTTAGAAGTAGGAGAAATAGAAGCAGGAGAGACTCTTTCCTGGAAATGAAAAGTCTACAGGTTATTCAACAAGGCTGTGACTGAAATCAGTGTCTCTGCACTAAGATACTCAAGTGTTCTCCAGTTACATGTTATTATCCAGAAACTGAGACATGATGATGAAATAATCTCACACCACTGACACCTTTCACAGGAAAACCTACACTGTTTCTCTTCTACTGAACAACAGCACTTACGAGGACAATGCATTTTACAGTCACTGCTATTTCTGACTTGCTTCAGACTGAACGCATGCACTTCAATTTGAAAAGAGGATATATATTAAAAAAAACAATACACTGGAAGCTTTGATATTTCTATCAGGCTTAACAATGAAAATTACATGCTTCTGTTCACTGCTAGGAATACTCAGATACAGAGCAGTTTCATCTCAGCTTACCACTTCTTGATCCAGGCGAGTTACCATCTCTTCCAGTTTCTGGTGCCCCTTCTTCAGGTCCTCTTCTGTCCGTTTCAAGGCATTGAGTTCAGCTTGTGCACGATCCATTTCTTCCTTCATCCGCCATCTCAGTTTATCACTGACTGCCGAAATAAGGGAAGCTCGAATGGTATCCTCACTGATAGTTCCATCTCTACTGGGTCCTGCACAAAAAAATTCACAAGCATAAAATTAACTCTGTTCTGCGCTGGCATCAATATAAAGCCAGTTTGGAAAAAGGGACCAATCCAGAACACTGTTTAAAAATCTAAACTGTGCCTTAAGAAACAAGCATCTGAGTTGAAAAATTATCGACTTTCTATTTAGGTCTCATCATAATTTAAAAAAACCCTAAAACTTGGAGTGTCTGTTGGTATCTTTACACTCACAAAGGCAACCTTTTGTTGGCAAGGCTGCACATCTCAGAATCCTTAAAACGCCCAGAGGATATTTTTGATTTCTGCTGCTAACAGAACAAGACTGCATAAATTCATCTCTCTTGCCTATACCTTTTACACTATTCCTGTCCACAAAATCTACACCAACTCAGATATCTAGAAAAGTAGAGCTATGCAAATGACATGAGAAAAAATATGGGAAAATGCACATCATGCTTACTGATCCACCAAATTATTCTAAAATTAAGGAAACATCAAATTTTGATAATTAATAATGTAAGCACTTTACTTAAATACAATTGTACCAGAATACATATATATTTTCCAATAGTAATTAGCTTATTTTTAAGAGACAATTATTAAACAACTGGTGCACAGATAAATCTTACAAAAATATAAATGTTCCAACACTTGATATGATTTACAGTTCTGGCTTAAGCAATTCACCCTAATGCTAGTCAAGAAGATAATTTTCAACATTTGGTTAACTATGTATTAGAATCAGCAACAGAAGCTGTCCAACGGCACCATGCACACAAGCGCAGGAATTCATCATTGCTGCTTCTTATGGGAAGGAGAACAGGAGAGTACTTTCTACACAGAGAAGTAAAACTTACACTATGTCAGTCAGACTATCTGGGACAAAGAATCTATTCACTGTTTAGGCCTTCCTGTTTAAGACTAAAGATAATTTTAAATATGTGTTCTAACTCAAACCAAAAAAGTTCCGATTGATCTTCAAGAACAGCATCAGCGTGATTTCAGTTACTGCTTACTTTACATAATGAATTATTCTCTAACCAGAACCGGCCATTCTAAATTTAGAACCAGCCATCATTTCTACATATTTTTCCCCTGATGTCCCTCACTTTGGGAGATTTTATACAAGGCTCACTTTGACAGAAAGGCAGGACAGAGGAAAAAAATACAATCACAATATACCTAACACAATGAAAGTTCATGCAGAAGTGCCAACAGATAGGAAAGAGGTCTTTGCACATATAAAGGATCGTTTTAATACAGCTCAACTAGATTTTATGTACCTTCTTAAAGAGCATGAACCCGTAGCATTTTCTGTCACTTCCATAATTAGCCCAGCTTGGGGAAGATTTTATGGCACATAGCCAGTAAATCCACAGAGTACTGAAACCCTTAACCTTTACCAGGCAAGAGTCTGGTTTCAGAAGTGACCTTAAAGAATCATCAAACTAGTAACCACATCAGAAGAGTAATTAATGGCAGATAACTGAACAGAAAGAAAAAGCCTGAAGGACTGTTTGTAAAATCAGCTATTATTAAAACCTTAAGCTACTCTGAATGAGTATTTTCATTCAATTCAAACTAAACTCACTATAGGAAACAACCCACCACCACCCACACAAAACTCTAAAGTTGTAGCACCTGATATGCTTCTAAACTATCACAATAAACCATAGTCAACAATCTGTATAGGAAATAAACATTTGCAATGAAAGAAAAAAATACTAAAAACCCAAACACTACTGTAAATACAGTGGGTGATTAAAGGGAGATGTTTGCATTTCATCTGGCACAAGAGATAAGCCACGTATAACAGGCGTATGACTTTAACCTACCGTCACATTTTAGTCAGAGCAAGGGAGCTCAGGGGAGCCTCCTCCGGCTCTTTACAACCTGACCAGCCTATTAGGTCCCCACTGGCAGCATCACAGGGACAAATACCTTATGCAAAGGGAACCACCTCGGGCCTTTTACAATTTGTTCAGCCTGCCACAATTGTGCTAATAGTATCACAGTGGCAGATCCCTTATGTCCCTTATATTGTGCTGGCAGCGATGCAGGAATAAATCCCTTATAGAAGGGGGACTGCCTTGGGCCCTTTGCAATTTGTCCAGCCTGCCAGGATTGTGTTGAGAGATTAAAGTTTCTGGGAACTTCTATACAATGCATACAAAAAAAATTTATTATATAAACTCATGACCAGATAAGGGTTTGATGGTAGTTGGTGATACCAGCTGTGAAAGCACGTCTTCAGCAATATACAGTTAAAAACCCAAGTACAGATGGAAGCGATACAAAGTTAAAGACCAAGTACAGATAGACACTAACAGTTAGCATGATGTTAGTATCTAGTGTGCATAACACACAAGTATTACCCAATGGTACCCCTACTAGGGAGGAGACAGGACCTAGTTTGTCAATTGATCCCAAAAAGTTTTGATAAGGGATCTTCCCAAACACTTTCCCCTTTATGTTACATTTCAGAATGTTGCTGCACCTTTGGGCCCAGTCTGGGTGACTTCAGTCATACATTCTTTTACCCCTAATCGGTGTGAACACCTCTTGCTTTGAATTTAAAGGTCTAGCAATAAAAATTGAGTGCGCGTGCCCAGTGGGAGTGGTTATGGGAGAGGTCTGCCTCAGAGGGGGGTAGCCTTTAGGATGGAGGTGTGTTTTCGTATTACAATGAGTAAAGTTCAGCTAAAATAGAAGTTTGCATCCCAGTTGCTGAGACATCAGCTGTAATCCATCTTTCTTGAGAGGAAATATGCAGTTATCTTCGTGGATCCATGAACATAATGCCCAGTGCTGATATCAGAGCCAGGCTGTGCCATTGTAACAGCGCCCTGTGAAGCAGAATTTCCAGAACAGGCCTTTTCCAAGGCAACTGCATTCCTTTTGCTGGGAGCAGCCTGCTGTCTCTCATGGTGAAACTGCTCTTAATATCACCATATACCTAACCTGGGCAGGGGGCTTTTGGAGAAACTTGGGGTTCTCATTTCCCCCCATATTTCATTATCTCCCCACGCTTAGCTGCATCAAATGAATCAGTCCAATGTTGAATTGTCACTAAAAAAATCTGGCATTATGACATGGTATCAGATGATCTAACTCAGGACTTGAAGAGCCTTCTATGGCATTTAGTAGATATTCCACCTCTGTTCATCTTCACTGTGGATGAAAATGAGGGAAAGAAACTAAAGAGGACATGTCTATATTTTAAATTAACCCTCCACTACATAAAAACAAATCTGCACCTGTTGAAGAAAGATGCTGCAGAAAGCTGATGTCGCCTAGAAAAGTTTATACCACCTCCTTAACAAGAGCCAGGGGAGACCATCAATTCTCAAGGATGTAGTTAAGTAGGACAGTGGCTTTCTTGCAGTGTGTATAGCAGACACACAACATCTCAGAGTGGAAGTGACCACTGGAACAGCCAACAACTTTCAGAAAACACTTTTTTAATTCAGAAGGTTGAAATAACATTGACACAAAGGATCAGATCAGGCATAAGAAGAATACAAATTCTTATTGTTTCCAAATTCTGTAACAGAACAGCTCCTCAAATATTTTAAGAGTAAAGTAGAAACATCTATCTGCCTTTGCCAGGCTCTGAAGTTCTTTGTCCACATTTGTACGAAAGAAAAGTTCAAAATACACACACTTCTGGAGGGAAGAATGTGTAAATAACTCAGAGTTCACACACTAAATGAAGGACCCATGAATGCACTTTCAAATTACAGTGTGAGAGACTACAAATTATTCATACTGTGAACAAGATCACGAAAGAGTCTACATCCTTACTATATATCGGGTCGAAAAAAAACTACACTCCAATTGGAAAGTTACTGCACCAACCTCCTACTTATGTAGATGACCTTTATCACTGGTTCCCAATTTGTTATGCATCCACTAAAAGTGAGGTGCAGAGTGGAAACCAAGCTAGTGTAGTTTGCCAGTACAGGGCCATGGAGCAGCAGACTGGAAAGAGATGCACATTAATACCCTAGATCTTGCTGCTGGAGGGAAGAAAGAAGTGAAAAGTAGTGACCATTAAGAAGCAACAGTGAAGAGGCTGGAGAAAAAACAAAGCTCATACCAAACACACTGGAAACCTCTGCTTTTAGACAGCTCCCACTTTTGGAATACAGTAAATATAAATAAAGAATAAATTGAGCACAATATGTGATTAAATGAGGACAAAAATATTTTTATAAACCACAACCATCAATAGAGCAATGTAATCAAAAATCAACTACAAATAAAGGGTGAGAAAAAACCCAACACTACTGTTAAAGTGAGCCTTGTATAAAGTCTCTAAACAGGGTTCTTAAAAAATATTAATAAAATGCAAACAATGCATTGCACAAACCCAGGAATTTATCAATTTCCTGACTGAATAAAATTTAAGATGAAGGACACAAAATTTATTTTATTCTTCCTTTGAATAACTTTTTAAATTGATCAATACTTTGGAAGGTCAGATTAAGAACAATAAAATTTTCCATTTTCTTCCTTTACATATCAGTTATAGAGGGAAGTTTCACTTCAAAGAAATCCTTTCAAAGCTGCTCACCAACAGTAGTCACAGGAGGCTGAGTAGGGTAGTACGGAACGCTAGTGGTTGCTGGAAATGGAACACCACCTGGATAAGGATAGCTTGGGTAGCTGCTTTGACAAAGAAAGATACACTAATGTTACATAACTATTTGTAGAGTACCATCCACATATATTATCTCTATGTCAGCATGTTAAACATTTGTTTATAAAATAAAGTGTTTAAATTGCAAGCCAAGTTATACTTTTTCTCTTTTTCCCATTCACATTAACATCTTTCACAATTTATATTTGTTATGATTTAAGAAGATACCATTTTATCTAAAACCCTATGTAATTATTGTCCGGTCAAGCATTTGGATCATTCCTAGTTCTCTTCAACCTCTTTATCTTGCCATGCAATTTGTAATTTGCCACAAGAACACCCAAAAGTACTTAAAAGAAATTATTCTAACTACAAACTCACAAACAGTAATTTCAATTTAATAATTTTTATTACGAGAATAGTTAACAAGATGACTGCTGAGCCTTTTATGTAAGCCTAAAAATGTTATGCAAAATCTGGTTGCTAGACGAAACTCATCTAGAAGTTCTCAGCCCTTCTCTGAAGGATGAAGAGAAGCAAAAGCACTCATTTGTTCACTGAAACAACCATGAGATGACATGTAACATGACAGTCTACAATAAACTTCTCAATTACATTTACTGCCTACTGAAACAAGGACTCAAATAGTCAGTACTAGACTGACAAACAGTGGCAGAGTATTAATCAGCTGTAAGTAAACAAAGTGGTCCAAGAAAACATGTAAAGTATAAAATAAGCATGCCCTGAGACTCTCCAGACAACTGCAAATTTAATAGTTCTTAAAACCTTTCTATCATTCACAAATTATATTATTTTAAACCCAGTTCTTCTTCTATTCTTTTTTGTGCTAACATTAAGAGCACTTAAATAAACATATTTAGGAGGAAAAACTTGCCATAAACACATATCAAAATCCCCATTTTTCACCTCTTAAAACGTAACACTCCACCTTCCTAATGCTTACAGGGTTTTAATTTCATTTTTTTTACATCAAATGTTATCTGCTACATCAACTCCTCAAATGCTCCTAAAAAAATCAAGACATAACAATATTAATAATAAAAAGAATTAATTATGATGTGAAAAAAAAAAATCACAGAATCACCTTTGATACCATCAAGTCCAACTGTACCTGTTCACTACTAAATCATATGCCTGACCATTTCATATACCCTTCTGCAGGGATGGTGTCACCATCCTGCAGGGACACAACCACTTCCCCGGGCTGCCTGTGCCAGTGCCTAATGTAGGTATGCACTAGGAGGCAGCAATCAGCACCTTATTGATTTGCTAAGATAGAACTGCAATTCTTCTGGAAAAGCTGCACTCCAAACTATTATACAATACACTTAAAAGAAGAGTATTGGTTTATATTAATAAAAAGCTTTCAAAATAATTGTGTGCCCTTCCGATTCTCTGAGAGTTTATGAATGAAGGCCATATTTATGCTGGAATCAAGGTTTGTGCTAATACAGCAATTGTTTTGTTCAATGTTTTGAGTTGATAATTATCTCAAACAATACTAACAAAGCTAATAAAGCCCCTCAATTTATAGGGGTACATTTCTTTCCATATTGGGTAAATATATCAACCTTATAAAAACTAATCTGATACATGAGTGAAGCAAGATAACATGTGGGAGTTAAGTAATAATTTTCAAAATATATTTATCATCCAAGTATACGGTACTTGAAGCAAGCAACACTAAGAAAGCTAAACCTTTCTCAAACTTTGTTTTAGCTATTGACAAGAATTTCAGTCCTCATTCTAAAGAACTGCTAACACAATTATTATACAACAAATATACCGTAAGAAAACACACTCAAAACTAGACACTATTCAATGAGACAGTTTATTATGTAAACGATGATGGTTTAAAGGAGTTCTTACCTGGGGTTTGGAGTGCTTCCTGCTGGATAGCTGGATATTCCACCTGGAATGCCCGGTACATAAGAAGCTAAATAAAATAATGATTTTGTATAGTTTTAGTTTTCGGAAGTCTACACATATGAAGATCTCACTAGTGAGCTGTGAGATGCAGTGAGATGCTTTTCAAAATACTACTGAACAATGAATACAGGATAACACAATGAAACAACAACAGTAAGGGAAGTCATTCTATGGCCAAAACCCCTCAACAATGTGTATCCTGCAGCCTCTAACACTCTCAAAACACTCCCAGATGCTTCCCATGCTGCGTTTGTGCAGCATGGCAAGAGGGATATATGCAGATATTTGCTGTGAGTTATCTCTGTGCCAACTGTCCAAGGCAGCTGCTTCTGCTCAAAACACGGGAAGGACTAAACTGCAGCAGAACTTCCCTCCTCGTACCAACCAGTTAGAACTTCCTTTCTGTATTCAAGCACATTTTCAGAAAACATAGGCAACTTTTGCATTTCTGAAGATTATACCCCCACTTATCAACTTTGTATAAAATATTTTCAAGAGTATTTTGTTTGGAGAGAGAGTATGAGAATTGTATTTGAAGACAATTACATATTTCTTAGAACAATTGGCTACAAAACCTCTCACTGCATATTTATTTTCTGATTCATCATTACTTTAAACTAACAACTGCATGGATAAAAATTGATATAGATTTAAAAATACACAACGAGTAGTTGTACCATCTAAAAGGTGGATATATAAGGAAAAGTATCTGAACACAAAAAAATTGTATGTTATTAAAGACGACACACCTGAAAAGCTGTCTCCATTGTTTTATATAATAGCTGAAAAAAAGAAAACAACCTCTCCAATGTAGTTGCTGTTCACTACTCACTAAATGAGTGTATAATTTAAGTACCTTCAGAGTAGCTAAATTTCTTAACAGTTGATTAACTGTTTAACAATCCAATCACGTTCTTATCCAGTAATTTGTGCCACTTAGAAGTTATAATCTAAAAAAAAAAATTATCAGTATATATAAATGCCTAAGGCTTTAAATGTCCTAGCAATTTTAAGTTCCTTCTTGGAAATTGACAATTCTATTATGAAAGTTATGTTTTGAATACATTTATTCCACATTTCTAGTAATTTCAGGAATATTACATCAAATGGCTTGTTCTAGCCGAGCTATTTTCATCCTTGAATGCTTTCAAATGTTTCAGATTTTTTGTAAAGGGTTTCATTATTTCTTAAACAGTGTATCTAGAACTTAAGAAAAAAACTCACCAAACTAAATGACTGTAAAATAAGGAAAAACTGCCTACAGTAGTAAAACTAATTAAAACTATTAACAGTGTGAAAATCCTGAAACATTTCCAATAAGATTACTTCAGCTACACCGGCATGGAGTGACTATAAGAGTAATTAAGTGTGTTTCAATTGATGGCCCTTCCTTAAAGTGCAACACAGGTCACAGTTTCTACTAAAACTATACCTGTACTGACACCTGCTGTTCTTGGACAATCAGAAGAGTAGAATCATTCATTAGCTGGACAAGCTAAAAGGTCCCTAACATCTACCTTTAGACAACTATCTCTAAAGGTCTCCTTTGTATCTGCTACTCCTTTTCTCATGTGTTAAGAACCTAGGACCTTGTTAAAAATGGTTTCTGATGGAAACATAATGAATAGTACTTCAGCTTTTCAGAGGTAACACTATGGTCTGATAAAAGCTTTATTTCAATAGGAAACAGACATAGCCTTAAAAACACAGAAAAAATAGATAACCCCAAATACAGCTACCTACCATTAAATTAACATAGAACTAAAATACCACCAAACAACCTACAGCTAACCTACAGCCTCCTGCCTCAGTCTTCGGCTCAAGTAAGTCTACTCTATCGAGATTTTTTTCCCCTCACACAACGCAGTCTCCTTTTGGAAGAATTTCTAGGACTTTCTGTTTCCCACTTCACCTTTTTCCCCAACCCACCCATTCCCAGTCTTCAAAACAAGATGCCTCCAGAAGTTTAAGAATTTCAAGAATTTTTGTAGGAAAACAAGAAAGAGTACTAAGTCAGAGTACCAAATCAACAGAGAAGAAGGAAAAATCACAAGGTATGTTATGTTCATATTCAGTCAGCAATTACTAAAAAATAGTAATAGTAAAAAAAAAATAATCCAGGAGCACAAGCATAGAAAACACAAACAGTATGCTTTTCCTTATGAAAATAATGGTTGCATTATCAGAATACATAAAATAAGATACAAAGACAGTTCCCTGAATAAGCTATTTTTACAGTTATCTCAACGTTGACAGGTTACTGGTTGTTTTGAGAGGCTCAGGGGGGGTGTCTTTTAGGGTTTTTTTAAATACAAACTATACTTTTTCTTCCCTTCCAGAAGCTGAAAAACCACACACGTTCTTCCAGTATAGTCCAAAAAGGTCAAATACAGCACAGGTGAATTCATTAACCAGTAATAAAGAAAGTAATTGTACAGTAGAATACACCATTCGTTGACAAATTCTGCAGAGCAATAATACATTTTTGAATATTAACATGAGTACTTGTAGAAATTAGCAGCCATGACCACTTACTAGTTGGTGGGCCTGTTGCCTGATAGGGTGGGTAGCTTGATGAAGCAGTTGGCCGAGAAAAGACTGGAGGTTCCTCAGCAAACACAACAATCATGACCTGAATCAGTTCTATCAAGTCTGACTGCGGCTGTAAGGGTAAGCAAATCATAAGTTGTTGATTTTGTTAACAGACAGCTAACTGACTATAATAATAAAACTCTACCATCCATCGGCTCTCAAAAGCCACCCTTTCGCATGTGTCCTTTAAAATATTTATATATGTGTGCGTGCATATTTAACTTCCTTTCTGGATTCCTTTACAGATAGCAAACCCAGACAGCTGGTATTCAAACAGTTAGCAAAACACAGCTGCAGTAGAGCTTACACTCAGAATAAACTGGGCAACATATGGTTCCATATAACTGCAGGGCAACAAAAGACTATGCAATCATAATTTTTTAAAAACTTAAATCACTCTCCAACATGAAAAAAGTACAGATCACTAAGGTTGTAGACAGTTCAATTTCATACAGCATACAGCTTTTGCTCAGGTTCAAAACTGCTCAAGAGAAAATAAATTCAAACCCACAAAGGAGTGGTAGAAATTTCCTTTAAAAATAGCTAAACTTGGCTTCTCAGTTTGTAACTACATTTAATACAGGCATGATTTCATTTTGCCAAAATAAGGACAGGTACCATGAATGCAGCACCAGATTAAATACCCTGTTTTCAAATGTTCTTGCTTTATAATCCACTTATTTATTTTTACTAGTATCTCAAACTGAATTCTGTATCACCTGCATCTTAGATGATTCCCTTGCTTGTGCAAGACCTACATCCTGATCTGATCATTTCCCTTTACCACCATGCAAGCACTGAACTATCACCCGTGCTTAATATATTATTCCTATTAATCGCTTTTTACATAACTATGCATCTTATACCACTCTTCTGACCTCATCAGCACAGTTTATCATTTTTTGACTCCATGCTTTGGTCAAAACTTCTATGAGGTCTGCACTGCTCAATGCCTTTATGTATTGGTAATATATTGGTAATAATATATTCACATACTTGAAGCTCCAGCAATCTCCACAAAAAGAAATTCAAGTGCTCATAAAAGTCCAATTTAGTCACAGAGATTAATTTCAGCACAGAGATGTTTCAGAGAATTTGTAATTCCCCTTCTGTAAATATTCTCATCCCACAGATCTTCACATCACAGTCCTGCCAGTGAAGCATTGTGCTGCACAGTGATGCCTGTGCTGCACTGTTTAATCCAATTGTAACTAAAGATGCAATTAACCAGGCAACTGAATGCAACATCTCAAACTTTAAGACTTTACAAATAATAAGCAGCCGTTTTCATTAAAAAAGGTTAAGATCTCAAATAAAGAAGATTAAGGTTTTTTGTTAAAAATGATACAACTATCTAAAGGATTTCAGAACTGAGCAATTTAAGGATTTCAAGTTCCCTATACTTACATATTTCCATTCATGAAGATAAGGAAGGTATATCTTTCCATTTGCATCAACATGCTTCCCAGTTTTTATTGTCATAGAGCTAGTAGGTTTAACAAAACAAATCGGGGGGTTGAAAGGGTAGGTGTCCAGCAGCCACAAGCAAATTGGGATATTGTATGTGTTACCTAGAAAAGATATTTTGAAAGATTTTAAAAGTTACTCCAACTCCCTAAATGGCCTCTTGTATCCAGATTTATTAAAAACCCCTAAACCCAGTAAATTCAACTTCACAGTCAGAAGCTGAAATCTACTAATAACATTCAGCAAAGAGCACACAATATGGTGGTGAACTCAACATGCTTAAGAACCATTTAACTTTGATTTATAATTATCATTTACCACTAACACGTTATTTAGCTTGTTCTACAAGGCAACATTACTAGATCCTAATTTGGATTATCATTAGCTGCAGCAATAAATGGTTTGCACCCTCATTCAATTGAGAAGCTTGAAAAATGCACAGTATTGAAAGAAGAGAGATGTTACAGAGCTATGCAAGACTGAAAAAACAACAGTCAATGCTAAAATTTTATCCCACAGAAAAAACAGAGAACAATTCCCTTAAAACATTATACTTAGACAAGCAAAAGATTTAAAGAAAACCACTATCACCAAAGTAGTGAAGTTGAACCAGGACAAATCTAAATGGTTTTTCATGTAATTTGGGAAAATAATGGTGGTCAGGATAATAATGATAGATTCATACCTCTGTAAGGCACAGGAATGGTTCCACTGAGGCTCATCAACTCTCTAGATGAGCCATCATTAAAAACTGAAAGGGAACAAACATATTTGCTACCTTAATCTCTATTCAGATCATACCCATCTATTTATTAGTATAAGTTTACAGAATTTACACATACATATAAAACTCAGCTTGAAAAGTTCAGCTTCTCACATTTGTGGACTAGTGAATTATTGTCTACAGTCAAACAACTTCTTATTCAATGAATAACATTTCTGAGAAATTAATAACTAATTATTGTCAAACTAACTTGACTGCAAATAAAAATGTTCCCTCATTTAGAGACCAAGCAAAACGTGTTGGAACCACACAAACTGCAAATCATGTAAACTGTTGCAAAGATAACCTGAACTCAAACTTAATTTAAAAAAACAACTGCCATTTTAGGATTACAAAGAATTTCTTATGGTTTCACCAAACAGGTCAGCAAGAATACTGAAAATTACTGGGCCACAAGCAGTTCTTAGATAATCAGTAAAGGCAATTTAACCAAACAATAATACACTGAGGAGGAAGAAATGCGTAGCACTTGACACACTGCCACATCTTAATCTTAGCTCACAAACTGCACAGGAACGCTGATGTCAATTTACTGAGTTGCTCTACTTAATTAAGGCAGGTAGAATGTGTTGGAAATTAAATGGGGGTATATATTTAATTATTAATACAAATTTGAAATCAACAGCAAAGTAACCATTTTCTGTTGTTCATTTCACCGCTCCAAACAGTATCAATCATCTGCAAGTGGTTCTGTACTCCGCCTTTTTGAAGCAACTTAGTTAGGGTTAAGTAACACATATGGGCTTCTTGCTACAGCTCAAAGCTCTCTGGAATTCTGGTCACTATCATTACACAAACTTGCTATTCCAATAACAGTCCTTTCACTATTTTTTTGATTCTCCAGTTACTGGATGAATTTTGATTTCTGTGACAGCTGCTGGCTTGCAGTTATTCAAGTTAGAACTAATTTATATTTTACCTGTCCAAGTCACTTCTTAATACTTCTTAATCAAGATTGAGAACTTAGAAAGTGGAAGACTATAAGGTCTCTAATGATGTATTAATAATATAAATTAGCTCACTAAGGAATCACACAGGTGACAGTTAAAAAGAGGTGATAAGGATGACCTCAGCAATGCAGGTCCACTCTGTCTTGTGAAACCATTCCTTCAGTCTCTGGAACTGACTCTAGATATCATCTTCATTTAATGCACTTGAATTTAGTCAAGAGACTTCAAAATAGCTAACAAACAGCTACTGTCACCATTAATTTACACTACAAAACCCATCATACTAACTTTCTACATACTTGAACATGGTTTCTTCATCTTCTTACAGATTGCCACAATTACTTTTAATGAAGTATTTGTTTATTGATTTTCATTTTTTCCTAAATACAACACTAAAAATACCACTATGTGACACCAAAACTGAATTTGTAAGATATCAGCAATGTCAGGTCAACAGCTAATACGACATCACTGAGCAATTAACTAAAAGTTAAGCTATGACAAATGCAACACTTCTTGGCAGGTTAGACAAGACTCAACAACACAAAGTTTATTTCAGAAAATAACTGTCCGTGTTTCTAAGGCAGTACTGATGTCAAAAATCAGGGAGAGAAACTCAAATTAGGTTTTCTAGCTTTAACCTCCTTTTGCCCCACAAAAAATATCAAATGCATCTAAGTCATCAACAATTCAGAAATAAAAAATTTTGTCATGCACAGACTGACCATATGAATCCATGACAGGTTTGAGGTCCTTGTACTGTATAATAACACTGGTTGTCTCCTGTATAGTTAGGTCTTTATACTTATACTGGAAAACAAAAGAGAAAGAATGATTTTAGAGACTGAAATTTCAGTGTGATTTAATTTGGTTTTATTTTACCCAATAGAAAGCCTTTATGAGCATTTTACATTGATACATGGACATTCTTCTCCATTCTTATTTTGGAGCAAGAATTTATTTCTCCATATTACTTAACTGAACACTGCTATATAACTTGCCAAACTTCAAGAGATGTTATGATATTTTTAGTCTTAAATAAAGGTCCACATATCAAGTGATTTTGGGTAAGCTACTGCATTTTCATTCATGTTCTATTATAACCAGTAGTATCTGAGAGATATCTGGATCTTAAAATCGCATTGCCGAACAAAGACAGTGATGTTTTGAGCATTCCTGATGCACAGCTATCTAGGATCTGAATCTCACCTGAAACTGATATGAAAGATATCTTTCAGAGCACTTTTCAAAGCATCACAGTATTTATCAACCATTGACCAGTATTTTCATGTATTTTATCAACAAGAAAGTTAACATTTCAAACAGTGTTTTCACTCCCTCCCTTTTATCAGGAGCACAGAGTAAGTCACAGCACAGAACATCTGTAAAATACAGACGATCTACTACTGAATTTAACTGCCTCAGAACTATAACCCACAGAAAAGAAAGGAGATTCTCCTGGGCAAAAGTGAGCTGGTTCATCACCTGGTGAAGCTCTTTAACTTTGTAGCCATTGATCTTGATAACTACCATTAAAAAGAAAGCTAACAATGCCCTTTGACAATGTTTTTATTGTAACAAAATTGAAGTAAAAATCACAATCTTCAGATGTGTTAAGGAACACAGACAGCATCTTTCTTTCCATTTAACCATGGTAGGAGGACAAAGAGGCCAACACAATGAATTGTCCAATACCCAAAGCACACAGATGTTAACAACATCTGAAAAAAAAATAATTCAGATATTATTCAAGAGCTAAGTGTGGTGCCACAGCTAAAGGTCATCTTTGCTCAACAAACACTCATGAGTTGTGAAGCTTAGAAACTAATTCTTCTTCCCGTTATCTACTAAGATTGACAAGCATGCTACTCCTGGGCATGATTAACTCTTATTAATGAGCAGAAACAAACACACCATGCGAGTTCCCGTAATGCCACCTCAGCCTACCAAAAGCACTTGGCCTTTGGGGGATGCTGTGACTTATCTTCCTGAAATGACTAAAGGTGAAACAGCCAAACAATCAGTCTGCAGAACACTGGTCTGTGGGAAAAAAAAAGCAGCCCCTCCAGCAGGGGTGCTTGTGTGTGCAGGGAGGCATTAGCATAGAGGTCAATCAGCCAGACTGGCACAATCAGTATTAAAAAAAAGAATAAGCTTCCATGAACAAAAGCTCCAAACAAGCACAAGGATTCAGAGTCATGATTTAACTCTGCTTTTGGCACAAGAGTCCCAAGTCAGTTTAGTCAAGGAATATATAAACAGCACCTGCCTGCTCAGCAAACACACTGGGAATCTGTCACACAGTGGTTGATAAAACCTAGATTTAGTTACCTGGGGTGCTTTTTAAAATTAGGCCTGACATCTGAAAGTTAAAAATAAGTATCTTCATAAGTCTCTTAAAACTAAGAAAAAGAGTATTGCTGCAAAAAGTTTTTATACTGAGTGATGAATAATTACTTATTTAGTAGAGGTAAGCCTGTAAGATTCCAGTCACAAGCAAAATTAAGTGCTACAAGAGCAATTAATTTCCGTACTTAGAACCAAATAACTACAGCAGACTGATGTTCTGTGTATTAAAAAGACACATGAAGTTTTTCCTATTAAGAACAGTGGCTTTTTTAAAATTGTTTATTATTTAAATCACAAAGTATACCCTTGTGTGCTTACTTCTCTATTCTAATCTAAGCAGTACTACAACATTGTGGGACAACCTTCTGTGTTCTTAGCATAGGCAGTTGAGTATTTCCAAGAAATGTCAAAATCTCTTTGGAAAAATATAAGATTCTATTAATTTCTACAAAAGTACTAAAATGGATTAATTTGAATTCTTAATTTCTAAACTATTTTTTCCTTCTCCATTCTCAGATGGCAAATACATTCTCCTCATTTTACATATCAGGAAACACATCACAGAGAGATGAAGCTTTTCAAGATCAGACAGCAGGTAAACACCTATAGTTAAATTAAACGCTTATGTTTACCCAAACTAGGGCTCAAGTCTTCTGTTATCACACATGCTGAACTATTCAATACGGGAAACACCACTAAGCTTCCTTCTATAGAGCAGAAAGTGGAAATATTATTGAAAAATAAAGTAGTGAAATAGTAACTTCATTTTTCATCAGCAATTAAGTACAGTGCACTTTGAACTTACCTACACAAAGTCAGATAGCATTTAGGGCATAAAATGGGCAAGTGTAGGGGAAAGAGAACATGGGACTAGCTTAAGTTCTGTTTCTTCAGTGGCATAACAATAATTCCTTTTGGGAAGACAGGTGTATACAAATACACCCATGATCTCACTTACTGACAGCTAGGTGGTGTTTGCTTATGCCCATGCAGGTTAAAAATCCTTTAATAAGGTTTCTTAAGTTTTGATCAGATTCTTGTCTGTTGTGTTTCATTTCAGAATTGTGAAAATTGACAATTAAATGCTTTTTTTAAAAAAACCCCCTCCCCAAAACTGTAACTCCCCTTAACTCTTCAGCCTTAGAGGTTTGCATTTCCAGCCACTGGACAAAGCTCAGTTTTCACGAGAAGAGTGGCCCAACTACAGGTGGCTCTGTGTGATTCAGTGATTAACTCACATTCCACGAGATTTTTTTGGTTTCCTTAAACAAGGGTGATAAAAACCCCACCCTTATCCTAGTCAGTGAAGCTGAACCTGCCTTCCACCATCATTCAGTCAGAAAATACAAATGCTGCTTGTACAGCCCCAACAACCCATATTGCAGCTCAAACGGCATGCGTCGGTGTAGGTCAAATTCCAGTTAATTTAGATCCCGTGCAATGGGTTACTGTATAGAAACTGTAAAATATTACAGATAAAAAAAAATCTTAACCCATTCTACACTTCGATACACAACAGCCTCAGCGAGACAAACGGTTTCTATACAGTTTCACCGGCAATAAACTAACCCAAATTTAAAGTTCCGTAGGCCTACCAGAAGAGATAAATTTCATGGTTTGGTGCACCGTAGTCCCTTACAAAAGGAGCCCAAGTCACAGCCTGCAGGTGGCCAGACACGACTCTCCCACTGCCGCCCCTCCGGGTCAAAGCCACAGCCCAGAAGCGGGGACACGGGAAAGGGGGCCCGGCCGCTGCCCACGCCTGGGCTGAGGGAGGCAAGGGCTCCGCTCGGCCCAGGCCGCAGGCAGGACCCGTTCCCCGCGCGCTGCGGCCGCCAGTCCGGCCCGGAGGGCGGCGCGCCCGTGGCAGGCGGGGGCGGCCCGCAGCCACCCAGCCGGGAGGAGAAAGGTCTCTCGCCGTTACCTTGGCGAGCATCTTCTTGAGCTGGCTCTCGGACACCGCCATGGCGGCGGCCCCTCCTCCTCGCCCGCCGCTGCGCCCGCCACACACTGGCCCGCCCGGGCCCTCCACACAAACAGGAAGCGCCCGCGCTGCCGCTTCCGGCAGCGGAGCCCACTTCCGCCCGGCCGCGACGCCAGCTTCCGCCCGGCCGAGAAGGCACTTCCGTGCAACAGACAGTTCCCACAACGTTCAGCAATTCTTTGCATAGCAGTTTATTGATCACAAATATTTCCGAGAGTCGCTCTCCCGCGAGAACGTAGCGCGCCCCTTCCCGCCCGCTGCCGCCCTTTGGTTATTTTCCAGGGAATGGGACACACAGACAAGTGGCGCTTGCTCTCCACAGCAAAGAAGAGCTGGTTTGTAAGGAGCATGAGACACGCTGGAAGAGTGCAGCTTGCCATGAGTTAAAACTATTAATAACACCACCACCCCCCGAAATAAACCAACCACCCCGACCACTTACATGAGAACAGATGCTCAACAGCTTAACACACAACACCTTGAAGACCAATGTAAAACCATAATGTGTTTTTCCATGAAAAAAAAAAAATCTGAATTACTTAAGGTTTTTTCCTTTCTATTTTTATCTTCATTCAGAGATTAATATAAACTCAGAATTCCTTGCAAGTCTGGGTCTTTGTAAGATAAAACCAGAAGGCACAAAGGACAGTTTGCTCTGACACATATCCCACTTCTGCTTAGAAAGCTTCATCAATACTGAAGCAGTCACACCTCCAAGCATAAATGTGGAATGACATTTCTTAAGCTGAACGCAGCAGGAGTCCATGTCTCCCCTGCCTGCATCATGATGCCCAGGTATAACTGGGATGAATAGTCTCTTAACAGTGCAGTTCATCAAGAGTTTAGAAACCCCTTCACCTTAAAAACATCTGCTTTTTGATTCATCTAAAAATCCAGATCCTGCTTTTTCACATCCTTGGCCTTCCCCAGGGCAGGTTACCAGTTCTGTTGCCTTCTTGAGTAGCTGTATTCTCCTCAGGCTAATGTAAAGCTTGCAGACATCAGCTGGCTTCGGATCAAGGCCTGAACTTGCAGATACGTCTGCATTACTTCACTGTCAGATTTCATTTTATTTATTTGAAGCCCACCCCCTGCTCCTCCTTTCAGGATGAGTGCCTGTTCCAGTGCTGCACAGGATAAGAGCATTGTGTGGATGTACATAGAACTGCAGATGCTTTAGCACTCTGAACATCCTTACAAAATAAGGGCAGACGAGTCATGACCAGAAAGTCTCGGACATCAGTAAACATACAACAGAAATACATATCCAATACTTCAGGTTTGAAGGATACTGCTAATGCCATGCTTTTAACTCCCCCCCCCCCCCCCCTTTGTAAGAAGCAGGAGGCCACTGACATAAGAGCATCTATGACAGGCGTGAATGATCGAGCTATGAAACTGGATCCCCCAGGGCCCTGAAGAGCTGGAGTGTGGCTGTTTAATAGTCAAGCCTCGATGCAGCACTTACAAACCAGGAGGAAGAGTTCTAGCTGGTTCTACACACTGGAGTCTCTGCAGAGCTGGGTAAGCCGCTCTCCTAGACTGTGTCCTAAAGAGGTGGGAAGAGCTAAGAATAACCCAAGAATCAGACTATACTTAGCAACAAAAAACCACAGACAAAAGTCACTTGAATTTAGGTAAAACATCTTTGCACATTACCCTCTCATGCAGAGTACCAAAAGCACACTTTTCAAATAAGAAATTACTGTGCAGTGCAGCATTAAATAATCTACACCAAAACCGAGAAAACACTTTATGAAAGTAAAAAAACCTTCTTGTTTTCTATAGAAATCCGTATATACTAAGCAAATCTCCAACTTCTGTGAGCAGACACTGTGGCTTCCCTTGTGCTTGCTTAGAGCTTCAGTTGCTGCTGAATGTCATGAATTGATCCTGCGCTGCTTTGCAGTTTCTCTTGCACTAGTGGATCTTCTTCTAGTTTGACCATTTCAATCACTCCATTGGTTCCAAGAATGCATGGTAGACTTAAGAACACTTCACTGTTTATGTTGCAACATCCCTGGAATAATACACATCACACATTTATTTATTTCTGCTCTGTCCAACGCATGGACCTACACAAAATAACGACTATTTTAATTAAGCAAGGATATTCCATCATATGGCATGCTTTGTATAGGTTAAATTCCAGTTATTTTAGATCCTGTGCAATAGGTTACTGTACAGAAACGGAAAAATATTACAGATAAAAAAAACCAAACCTTGAACCATTCTACACTTGGAGTAGTGCCCCAATATACATCTATCAGACATCTGTAATGCAGGCAAACCTGACACTACAAAACAACATTTGACTAGTTTCTTGGGTAAAACAAGCAGGGACACTTGATTTTACAGTATCATTAAGTTCTTTTAGGACTGAACAAAAGAAATTTAAAAACGCAGCCAAAGAGAGCTATCTGGGGAATATTTTTTCAGGTTTTAATTATTAAACTTATGTCCCTGTAATTCAACTTTACACTGTAGGTTTTCTTTATTTTTAGGATCTGTACAGGAAAATTTAAATTCTGTAGTTACTCTGCAACTTAAGAGACCTGCCACTCCTCCATATCTGCATTTAGTTCATAAACAAGTAGAAACTTTATGTGAAAACATAATAATTAAATTAGGTGTGTGTCTGTACTTGATGCAATAAGCAGCCTGCTCAACTTCCCTGCACTGACACGCATATCACTCTTCTGAAGCCTGTAAATACAAGTGACCAGTAAGTGTTCCTACATGTGTTTTTTCCCTCATATGAAATGACTTAGTGCTTCAATGAAGCATCTTAGGATAAACTTTTAACAAGGTTCAGTCCATAATTTTAAGTTAAATATAGCTTCAAAATCCTTTCCTCAATGTAAAGAACCAAGGAGTAAAAAAGCAGTTGTTTCAAAGTTGGTCAAATAAAATAGTGGCAAAAAAAATAATTTTATACTTCCATAAAAGATAGTGAACTCTTTTTGGCCCCTGGAAAAAATCTACATTCAACACAGAGCACTTGGAAACAGTGACACACACATTTCTCTTCATTTGCCAGATCCAGTTGTTCCAAGGAACTGGTCAGAAACCTTGAACGTATCTTCCCTCTGGATTCTTGTATTTTTGGGATAATAAACCGCTATTAACATTGGTTTCAGATTAACACAACCATTTTTTTCTCTTTTTTGGGGTAGAATGGAAAGCTCTTGTTGGAAGAAAGTAAGAAAAGTACTGCCACTTCAGAACAGCTACTTTAAATGAGATGTTTGTGCTGCTAAAATTAATGGTGACATCCAGTATAAATATAATAACCAAAATATACTAAAAACACATTTACCTTTGCCAGAGTGGATACAGAATGAACCTTTCTTTTATCTTTTAGTATACTGTCAGTCAAATCAGCAACTGAGAGCCCAACAGACCAAGATCTCTGACCTCTTCCCTTCAGAACTTCCATAGCTCTATATAAACCGGGAAAAGGAGAAAACCATGATGTTTAATTATTCCTACTTTGGTTTATATGTAAAACCGATAAGACAGATCAGGTGTACCATACTGGGTAAAGTGTACTATAAAAACACGATCCTCTCTTTTGAAAAACAACAGAAGGGAATTAACAATTCCTTAATTTCTTTACGCATATTTTACCCACACTAGTAACAATTCTCATTTCTGTCAAAAGGTGTAACTGATATCTGGCTAATTAAATTAGCTTCACTGACCAAAACACTTACTTGGCTTTGAAGCAAGCTGCTTCCACACAAGCTCTGAGAAAAGTGTGCCAGAAGGCTTGTCTACTATCTTTTTTTAAAAACACAACTGAACTGGCAGCTTTAGTATTCTAGTGTATATTCTGCAAAGCTTGTCTTGTCCCTAGATCTTCACAGGCACAATATTGAGAGCTTCAGAAAAACAGTGAGCATATACACATATGAATGACAAGACCCACAATTTCCTGTAAACTCAAGATTTTAAGCAAACTTTGTCCACTGCACAAAGAGCTGAAGGAAAAAACTCTGTGAACATCAAGTGCCTTAACATGAAGAAAAAAATTAAGCTTATAATGGCATTACCTGTTAGCAACCTTTTCCCTTGAGTTACAATCAGCCATTGCTTCTGTTTGATTCCCAACTGAATTACAACTGGTCCATGACAGTACTACATAGAAACAACCAACATTTAAATGTACATCAAAAAAGTGACTAAAATAGATACCAGACAAGGTGGGAAGAATTTAAAAAGAAATAAAATTAAACTTTCCTTCCCCCACAACAACCCAAAATGACCTTCTAAGGTTCCCTGGACTGCTGAAATACATCCTATAGTAGCACCTGGCCAGAGACTCTTGCTTAAAAATAAGTAATATGTAATAATTCTTACACTAGAAAAGTAACCTACCCTGTATTATACCACATTTCTCTTTCTGTACCTTTAACCCATATTGTTATACCAAATTAAAAGCATTTGAGGTTGTATTTTCTGTACTTTTTTTCTTACTGTGACAAACATCAAAATGCTTTTGCTACCTCTCTAAGGTCTACAGTCTCAGGCACACACCAAAATTCTATTATTTAGAACTATTATTATGAAAGTCTACCACCCTCATTATGACTAGTTTCATTACTTTCCTCAATTGTTCCTTCATTATTAAATTACTTAAGTGCTGCCAGGTGACAGAGTCATAATAAAGTTTCACTTTACCTCTGTCTTCCCCTTGTTCACCAATAATCCAAGCATCTTTTGCCAGCACCTGTGCTTTTAAAAGGTTTGTCAGTGTGTACTGAAATCTCTCAGTATCTAGGTTGGCACCTACTCCAATGACTCTGCTTTTGGGAAACACACTCAGCTTCCATGACACATATGTCATCACTTCAACTACATATGGAAGAAAAACATGTTGACAATGAAGGTTAACTCAAAATTAATCACAACTGCAAACTACAAATTACAATTATGAAAAACTCAGGACAAAGTTGTTTAGTTTAGAAAAACTATAAGCATGTAAGAACGTATCAGTAGTTTATTTCAAACTAAAACTTCAAGTCAGGGTTGGGGGGGGGGTGTTAACGTGACAAAAATTCACAGACCAGGTTAAGTTTTAAGAGAAGTCGAGTGAGACTTCAGAAGGAAGCATGGTGACTCATTCTACCAAAAATCTCACACACTTCTAAATTTAATTCAAACAGTGTTTTATTTTTTTTTCATTTGGCAAACACTGTTTTCTCCAACTCCACAAATTTAAACAATAGGAAGGGCAAGAAATACTTGAGTAATAGAAAAGGGCTATCCTCAGTGCATTTACAGGACTGAGTGGCTCACACATACTTCTTTCCCTTTTAAGTAGTGGTTTCGCCTTGTCTTAGTCACAGTATCACTGACCAGACATAAACCTTCCACCAAAACATTAGCTGCAATATTTACTACTGACACATTATGTCTTAGTGGTCTGTGAGTCTGATCATATGGCACATAATACACACACTGCACAGCAGAAAAACACACATAAAACTCACAACGAACAATACAACAGCCAATGGATGCTATTCTTGCAGGTACAGTGAAGTTGAAACTATGTACAGAAACATACAGGAATACATACCTTTTATACAAAACAAAGTATATTATTTTCTTTTATCTTGGTAACAGTAAAGAAAAAACCCTCAAAGACAGTGTCCTGCTCAAAGCTGAAAAGGAAAACATCTTTCAGAGTAGCAAGAATTTTTGACTAAGGGGTATATTTGGCAGTAATGTCTTTTTAAAACAGGCTGCAGAGAAAGCCAGCTGAGGACAGAACATTAGGCAAAGTACCAACTCACCTGGACGAGAAGCAACAAGGAGAACAGTGTTCTGACTGTAGTGTGATATTGCTGGGATAATTCCTCTGAACAAATCCACGTTGCTTTGTATGACATCAAGATAAGTCTGAGCACTACCCAGATAATTAACCGTTAGTACCACAACTTTTGAATCAGCTGAAGCAGAAAAATCTGAAAACATAAATAAAATGTAATTTTAAAATTTATGTCATCCTATCAAGTTTTGGATGAAGAACAAAGAGCTGTCCTAAAAGCTGAACTATAGCACCTAGCTTAGTTAGGGATTCTTCTCCCGCCTGTTGCCCCATGTGGGGTTTGGGACACTTCTACAGCACCTATAAAACACAGCTCTCCCACAGAACTTCTTTTACTGTTTCACAGTTGGCAAACGCAGAAGGCAGACTTCAATTTGACCATGGTTACAGAGCATAGACCAGAAAACATTGAGGTGGGGTTGACAAATAAGCTTTTCCAAGTTTTCTTGGCAAGACAGTTAAAAAAAAAAATACATCCATGCAAAGATTCCTTCATTTTTTCCAGATTTTTAAAGAAAGGGAAAGACTTCTACTCCTTTATACAATTAACTGTGTATCAATGTTAATTGCTATGAAGGGAGAGAAGTTTGTGGATCTCGAGTCACATTTCTTTCACATTATTCTTTGTCTTTAGTATAGGTCCTCAGTATAAAAGGTAGTATTAACAATGGTGAGGCCTCACCCTAAATACTGTTCCCAGTTCTGTGCCCCCCAATTTAAAAAGAATGTGAAGGTTTATAATGCTTCCAGAGGAAGGTAACAAAGCTGGTGTAAGGGTTAGAAGGCGTTTCCCATGAAGAGAGCCTGAGCACTCTGAGTTGGTTTGGTTTGGAGAAAAGGAGGCTGAAGGGCAACCTTATGGCTCTCTAAAGCTTCCCGACGAGTGGAAGTGGAGAGGGAGGTGATGAGCTCTTACAGATCAACCAAGGACACACAGACAACCATGAAAAGTGTTCCAAAAGTTTAGCTATTAGCTCTGAAAACATGTCTTTATTAGCCCAAGAAAACACAAAACTACATTTGCCGCAGAAATTCTGAAGTCACAGCTGCCTTAAGTGGGTAACTCCACACAGGTAATCAGCTTGAAAACAGAAACATGGTGTTTTGACTGTCACACCACTGTTGTAACTAGCTGGAAGCCAAAGCAGAGGCCTAGTGCACTGACAAACTTGAAGTACACTAAGCAGAATATAATCACCACCCGCAGTAAAACCTGCAAGATAACATCTAAGGATGTAAAGCAGGCAATGTCAGGTGCAGAATAAACAGATAAGATGCCTGGTAGAACTAGGACAAGTCCGTGTCCCTGAAATAAAACCAATTACATCAGAAGCACATGAAAGCCCCCCATTCCATCTTGCAGAGAGCACAAAACATTTCATCTTGCCGAGAACATAAAACCATCAACGACGAGCAAGGAAGAATGGGGGGGGTTGCTCAATTCAGATCTAGCTTGCCCTGTGGAAGAACTTCCAAGCTGCATCACCTCAGCCTCTGCAACTAAGACCAAAGACTGTAGCCATCACCACTAATTATGGAAATACAGCATTGACTGTATTGAATTGTACACTCACAGGTAACTGAGAACGAGATTGTTAAGAACTAATTCTATGAAAATGCAGTGACTACTGGCCACACGCGTACTTAATGAACGTAAATCTAGGAAAACAGTACTACAAAATTTAGCTTTATTTATCAGCTTTATTTTTAACTCTGGTCTCACAGCTGTGTCTAATCCCTTAACACAGATGTATTGTTCCCCTCCTTCCCTCTTTCCACCTATGACACTGAAGTACTAGGTTGTCTTCTCTATATTTCTGCATGAGTCCAATTTCAACATTAGCCACTTACCCTGGAAGTACAGACTCACACACCTCTACCTCTATAAAGAGAGCAATAAAAGCTTGAAATAAAAACAATGCAAGCTTTGCCAATTCTTCCCTTCCTACTTTTACCCCAAAAGGATAACAACATATTTTTAAAGAGATGGCCTATATGCTAGAGCCTCTGTGTGTCCCTAGGTGTCCTGCTCTCATTAAAATGAGCACAAATACAGTACTCACTCCCATTCCAGCAACAACATTCAATACCTTTGCTGATCTCCACATTTGGCAGAGCAAAGATCTCCAAGTCCATGGTCCCTCCTTTTGCTGCACCTTCAGAAAGATCCAGAAGAACCACCTTGTCTGCAGCACCCTGTACAAATAAAAATAATGCAGATCAACAATAAAACAATTCAAAACTTGTTCTTTTGGGAGTGAGGACTAAAAACCAGTGTTCCTCCAATTCCAGTGTTTGTTGTACTGTGTATAAAAAAAAAAATCTGACCAAAACTATTGTTAAATCACTAGAAATAATATTTAGTTTAGTGAGTTTAATTGGAGCATAATGCATTATGAAAACAAATACAATAACTCACAAAACCATCTCTAGGAAATTATAAACATTGATGTTACTGTTGCCTCTGAGAAAACATCTGTAACGAAGACCACCTACAGGTAGACTACAGACTATCCTTTTCCAGAAGACTATGAGATTCTAATTGTAAGAGGCTTCCACTCAGGCAAGAATCCTTTAACTAAGGATTTTTGAAATAAGTGAATTCAACATTCAACCCTTTATATTTAAAAAGCTGACTGAGAAAACAGGGCACTAATTAACTTTTCTATGTGTCTGAGAGGTAAGTGACATAAGCAGTGACATGGCTATTAAAACATTTATTTCTATGTATCAGACAACAAAAAATAAATTGGAAATCTTGCTATTAACTGGATCTGTTGCTTTTTTACAATAATTATGTACCTTTGCTGAAATGGCTAGCACACATGCAATGCCAAGATCTCCAGCTCCAACAACAGTAATTTTGTTAACACATCCTTCACTTTTGCCTCCACCAATTTTACTCTTTGATTTCGTGTCAGTGTCTCCTACAATTAAAAGAAAACCACAAACTTACATGCTGGTCCACACTGTATCAATACAAGTATTGCTGTTTCATAACAGATCATAGTTGTGACACAGTTAAACCAAATTACATAAACTGCTTCAAAATAGTGGTCAAGCCTGACCACAGAAAATTCATCACTTGCTAGCTCTTAAACACAAACACTTCTTTCTGCATAGGTATGTATTTTCATTAAATAGAAAATAAGGGCACAACAATAGCAAGAAGCTAGACACTAGGACCATACAAACAAACAGGTGTGAATATATACCATGTCCTAAAATTTATAAGAGATCTCATATTTTGAGAAGACACACGCAATGGAATTTGATTGAACTACAGAGATCTGAGGTCATTTAGCTGATGCTACTGGTAACACAGCCATTCTGATTCTGAGTATAATGCAGAGAGATTTGTAACACATTAATATTGACTAGAAATATGTATTGTGTGCACACATCCGTGCTCTAAGCAAGTATGTGTATGCAATTACCAGAAGAAACAGTAGAAAAGCGTTAAAGGGAAAATCTGCACTACTTGCCACAGATCACCATCTGTGATTTCACTTAAAGAAGAAAAGACTGACCTGAAGAAAACATGTCAGGATGAGGAACAACAGGACTCAAGCCATAAAATATCCAGATAAGGAAAACACCGGAACTGTGAAATTCAGGAACTTGCCTGAGACTTTCAATGGGTGAGATAAAGTAATGAGGCAAAAATGCCAGACAGCATTCACACCCAAAAGGTACAAAAGACAGGTCTGAACTCAGCTTGTCATTACTGAACAAGAAGAACCCAAGAGACGTGATACGGGCTTCGCAGCCAGCACTCCGTGTCCTCAGTGTTGCACACAGTGCTTGTGTTCAGACTGGTTTCACGGCTTGCAACTGTGGATGTGAGAGCGTGAATCAATGAGATCTCAGAGAATCACAGAGTAGTTTGGGTTGGAAGGGACCTTAAATTAGTAGGGACACCTTCCATCAGATCAGGTTGCTCCAAGCCCCACCCAACCTGGCCTTGAACACCTCCAGGGAGGGGGCATCCATGACTTCTCTGGGCAACCTGTACCAGTGCCTCACCACCCTCACAGTAAAGAACTTCTTCCTAATATATAGTCTAATTCTCCCTTCTTTAAGCTTAAAACCATTACCCCTCAACCTATCACTACACTCCCTGATCTGTGCCAGTGTCTCTGCTGATGTGACAGGTGTTTCCTCTTCAGACTGCAAAGCCATCAAGCGGTTCTGCGAGGACAACTCAGGTATCACACACACACAGTATCATAAGGTTGGAAAGGACCTCTGAGATCATCAAGTCCAACCTATAACCTAACACTAACACCAACCATCATCTAGACCATGGCACTCAGTGCCTCATCCAGTCTCCCTTTAAACACCTCCAGGGTAGGTGACTCCACCACCTTCCTGGGCAGCCCATTCCAATGGCCAATCACCCTTTCAGTGAAGAAATCACCCTTTCAGTGAAGAAGGTACCTCAGAATGAATGACTGTGACTGGATACATCAACTTGTTTATAACAAAATCACATTTCTCTTCCACAAGATCTCACACTGAGTTTTGCTACAGTAATTTCCAAGAAACAAGTAGTACCAACTCTACAGTATTTTTCAGTAGGCTTAAATGCAAACATCCGAAATGATATGCTTATTCAAATAAAGGGAACCAAATCGCTCTGTTCAAAAAGAGGCACTTCTGATTATACAAATATCAAACAACATGGACATGCAAACACAAAAACTTCAGATAATACAGATAAATAAGGCATCTCCATGATATCAAGTAATAACAGTAAATAAAACATATATTGTATAAGAACATTACAAACAAGTACATGAAAACCTCCAGACCTTCAGTAATCTTTGCAATGTAGGAGAGAAGTTCTGATCGCCTGGTTGCATCAGAAGATGACAGTGAGTACAAAGGGAGCTCTTCCTCAAATTTTGCTATCATTTCCTTGATCAATCCAATAATAGTTGATTTAGGCTGAAATTTGGAAATATAGACAACAAAACAGCTTCATAAAATGGTATCGACTTTAACCCACAGTAATTCATAGAGAACCACAGCTATACAAAATTTAATCAAATTATAAACACCGAATTATAAATTTTTACACCCTTAACACTGACATAAACACTTCAGGGCATGGCAAGCATCACTTTTGAGAAGATACTTTCCAAACAGGAGAATTGATTAAAAAACAATTTAACAAAAAGGAATTATAAAACTGAAATTATCAGTGCAACTACTTTTTGAAAGCATCCATGAACATATGGAAGCCTGAGGTAGCCACAACCAATATTATCAATGGGACAAATTATAACTAAAGGACAGCTAGCTTCATTGTTCTCAGACAAGCTTAATTGTCCAGAGTTTTGGCAATTCAGTCGTCCTTTGGGCAAAACACACAGTGAAGTCAGCAGAAGCTCCCATGGGAATTTCTACATCGATAATGTAAAACATATCCCATCCATTTCAGAAAACTAGCATTTATTAAATAATTTTACTGGTCTGGCAGTGCTACTTAAATTAGTTATTTAATACAGAGCATAAAATCATTTATCAACAGCAATGACTTTTGAATCTCTATGCCAATGTTTCACAGTTCTGCTGAAAGAGACATATACAAAATGTCCGTTGAATTTTCTTGAGGGGTACTCAATCAGTGTATTATTATTACTCACAGTAACAAATGAAAATGTATCATGAAGCTTATACTACCTTTTAACACAGTCAGTCCCTTTTTTCTTAGCTTAAAATAATTTTCCTCACAATCACTTATAATTTCCTTTACAACTGCTTCAGACCGCCTGAAAGCTGTAATTTCAAGAGACAAAGTTCTGCTTCTCTTTGCAAAATCATTATATATTTAAAAAAAAAATGCAGAAAACAAAATGCCCTGAACCTTGCTCACTCCTCTCTATTGATCTCCATATGATACCATGCATTATTCCAAATATTTGCCTCCCCTGTCAGCCACTACCACCTCTTACATGGCTCCAGTTTTGCAGGTAAGGCAAATAAATCCTGCCATGGGCATCAACATGCTTTCCCACTGAAATGCCCATGTTCACAGTTGGCTTCAAGAAGCAAATGGGGGGAGCAAAGGGATGAGAATCCAGAATCCACAGCTGAATAGGTATGTTATAGGAATTACCTGTTCAAAATAAAATAAAAGCCATTACTAGCTTCTGCATCGAGAAGAGACGCTGAAAAACTTGCCATGTGTGCACATGACTCACATTTCATAAACAAAGAAAAAAGACAGATGACTTTCTAGATTCACACTGGCAAGTGTTTATATTACTTTGGCTAATTAATAAAATCAGACTTGTCTGGATTAACTTGAAGCGCTACCGACTGTGTCTTTCTTAATGCAAACTTTGTTGTTTTGTTTCCCACTGTACTATCACCAGCCAATGTGTTCCCTTTTCCAGGCAAAAAAATATCTTACAGCCACCCATCTCATACTTATTTTGGGACTCAACAACTGATGCAAAGAGACTATTAAGAGATTAAGATGCAAAGACTATTAAGATGCAAAGCTCTATTAAGAGCTTTACCTCAGACTTCAAAGGCTTTAAGAAAAAAAAAAAAATTACCTACTAGTATTTTTGGACACTGTCTATACAAACATAGTGCTGTTTGAAAATTCAGATTTGTTACCTGGCATGCAAATAGACAGTCTCGCACACCAAGTCAAGACATTGATTTTATTACAGTTGCACAAGTCTGGGTGCTTGCTGGCTTTCCACAAACCAAGCACACCTGGCAGGAGCACCTGAAGTTACGAAGTGAACACATGCCAAGTACTTCCCTCTATAAATGATTGGTTAGTGATTACACAAAGTTACAGGTGATTTATCATACAAGTTCTCTACTACTCAGGCTCAGTGAGTAGGGGTCTGCTCCTGAAGGTGGGTTTCTTATGTTTCTCTGCCAAACATGATGACAAGGCCTGATAAATACCTCATCTACCCTGCAGATGTCCAGAATGTTCTCTATCAGATCTTCCAATTAATACAAGGCCCAGATGTGCAGGATGTACTCTGTCAGGATGTACTTTATCAGATTCTCTGGATGCCTAGTTTTTTTAATTAGAACAGCGCTTGCTATTTCATTTGATTTAATATGAACAAATGTTAGCCCACTCTGCCGACTGCTTAAGAAGATGTTTAGAACAGTACACTTTTGCAACAATCGGGCTTGTAGAGTTCATGCAACCTCCATTACAACCAAAGAGATGCCTACACAGTCCCAAACTACATGATTTTGTTAATAGTTAATTGACTTATCTAATTAATACCACCTTATTTCAGCACCTCTGCATGCATGGACACTTTTTTTATGCAATACAAATGGCTTCCACCAATTCATGCAAAACCCTTTATAGATACCTTTAAGGATGCTGCACAGAACACTGTTAAGAGGCAGTATCCAACACATTTTACAGTCAGATTCAACCGCTAAGAAAATTATATTTGATTTATCTTACCATATTTCACTGGAATAGTACCACTAAAATTCAGGAGGTCCTTCTGGGATCCATCCCTGAAGGCTGAAATTAAAAATGTGATTTAAAATAATAATAAACCTTTTTAAAACCTATTTAAAATAATAATAAACCACATGAGTTCAAAGTAACTGTATCACTTACTGTACGTGCTCATGGAAAACGTGAAGTTTGGGTAGGTCTTGTTAACATTCTTCAGTTCTTCTATAGTCAGGTCTCTGAATTTATACTGGGAAGGGGGAAGAAGAAAAAAATCAGAAAAAAAAATGTTTCATTTCAAAGGCAGCTTCTTTCATTACCAGAGATACAGAAAAAGAACCATGAGAAGGCAGAAACACAAGAAGGGGAAGGTATTACAATAATTGCTCATAGTACTAAAAATAGTTATGGTGTGAAAAAAAAAATTTAAAAAAGACATAAGGTTTAAAGGTTTACTGTCGCTACATTAGAACTCAAATTCTAAACATTCTTTATATACCATTCCTTCCCCTTTACAGCTGTGTGAGCAGACGCTTAATAAAATTTAGTCTCCTCTGCACAGAAAAATTAAAACCAATATAAAAATATAACCTTTTTTCCTAAGGATTACCTTATGACTACCACAAATTCAGATCCACACGCACATGTCTAATAGGCTATCTATTTCCATGAATTAGGCTTTGAGAATTTTTTCCACATTTAAGTTGTTCTCGAGAGTTCAGAAAATTCAAATAAAATAATGTACCCCTCTATCCCGCACACAGAAAACTCTCTCATAGATTAACATAAATACTGATGCTTGAAGTTTGATCTGAAAGTAATTATCAGCCAGAATGAATCCTTGCTACTTCATTTATACTGTTCCCAGCCAGTCCAATACCTGAACTTCCAAGGGATTTGCATCCTCCCACATCTGAAAGTTACGAAGAATATTTTCTGCCTCTTAGATTAAAACATCGCCTCTCCTTTTAGGAAGTCTGGAGCCATCCTGGAACCCTTGCCTAAAGCAAACACAGCCCATTGCCTGACAACGGCTTAAAGAGCTGCTCTCTGCACTGGAATACTGTCAGGAAGTAGCAGCTAAAATCCACCACCTCTCCAGTGAGGCTCCCCACCAGAAAGAGCAGCGATGCTACAGCTGCGCGGATGGTAGGACTGTTTTCCACTTTGTACAAGAAAACACAAAGCTGCTGAAAAGAAACACCTTTTAGTCAGCTTCTCCACGTTCAGTCTTACAGGATCCTGCAAAGTCAGGCAGTAAGAAAAGAATAATCACAGGTGTCCAAGGTCGAAATGCTTACACAACTGAAATGTAACACATTTCCAGAAGTCTTGACACATCTGGTTGTGAAATCACAGCCATCTTCCCTCAGCTGACTCCCTTCTTGTTTGCAACACAAAACGAGGCATCCCTATTAAATATTTTGATCTCTTCTAAAGCTCAGACGATCTTTACGAGTCAGACACAAGACTTTTCTCATTTTCCACCTAGAATTATTCAGCACACCCAGAATTTAAATACGCATTCCTCAGCTCTGACAAGGGCACCAGCGCGCCTCTGCCTCAGAGGGGTGCTATAAACACACATCTGTGTTTCTAAAGCGAGGAGACACCCATGCCGGCGTTCTCACTGCAAAGCCCCGCGGACTTTAACGCTCTCGCAGCAGAGGAGGTTTCAGCTGCGCCCACCGCACCGCGCGCGTCACCGCGCCCTCATCCGCAGGGCCCACGCACGCCTGCCGCTACTCTTACAGCCGCCTGCAGTCACGCCGCGTAAATCCCGCACGCCAACTGGGACAGAAATCCCGTCCAGGCCGCTCCGTTCCGCCAACGCGCCCAAAGCCCCAACGTTTCGCACAGCCCTCCGCGCCCGGAGCGGCGCGCGCCCCCCGCCCCTCCTCGCCCCGCGCACCTTGCCCAGCCGCTTCCTCAGCGCCTCCTCGGAGGGCTCCATGGCGGCGCGCAGCGGCGGACGGGGCCGCCTCCCAGCAGCCCCTGCGCGGGGCAGCCGCCCTCTGCTCTGTCCCGGCGTAGTTCCAGCTGTCCCTGGGGCCGGGAGCGTCGGTGGCCGTGTCCCTCCCCGGTCTACTCCAGGGGAACCGTAAAAATCAAAGTCCTTTTTCTGTTTTCTTTCTAGGGGATCTGTAAGTGGGAGGTCAATCAAACGCCTCAGTGCATTGCTGGGACAGGTGGATGCAAAGAGCTCCTGCTGGGTGCCATTTCCACCCATCGTGGCATCACAGAATGGCCTGAGTTATAAGGGACCCACAAGGATCACCAAGTCCAACTCCTGTCCCTGCACAGGACAAGCCCAACGTTCACACCGTGTGTCTGAGGGTATTGTTCAAATGTTTGTTGAATATTGTCAGGCTTGGCACCATGACTGCTTCCCTGGGGAGCTGTTCCAGTGCTCCACCACCTTTTTCTAATATCCAACCTAAAACTCACCTGGCACATCTTCCTGCTATTCCCTCGAGTTCTATCATTGGTCACCAGAGAGAAGAGATGAGCATTTTGCTGCTCCTCCTCCCCTTGTGGGGAAGCAGCAAAATGCTATGAGGTCCCCCCTCCACCTCCTTAGTCTCCAGGCTGAACTAAGTGACTTCAGCTGCTCCTCAGATGATTTCCCCTCTATCCTTCACCAGTTTTGTGGCATCCTCTGGAAACTTGATATCCTTTTCATACTGCAGCACCCAAAACTGCACACAGTACTTGAGGTGGGGCCGCACCAGTGCAGTGTGGAGCAGGACAATCACCTGCGGGATGTGCCAACCTGCCAGCCTGACCCCAGCCTCTAAAAAAGGGAAAAAGCCTCACAGCTATCTGGTAGCCCACTTAGATGTGTTCTTCAAGATGACAGGCAAGTGCATTTCACACACAGCCAGAGAAGAGAGGTGTTGCAGGTTCCTCACATGCTGTTCCTTGGGAGGTTCATCTCCTGGAGCATGACTGTCCTTTCCTGTGCTGGAAAAGTGAAACCTGCAGAAAAACATTACAGAGACCATAAGGGAGATGAACAAAAGCTCTTTCAGGAGATCGCTTGTAGCATGTGACAGCACCAGATATTTCCTGTCCTCCTTTCCTCTCTGTTTCTTTTCTCACTTGGCTAACATAAATTTTGAATTGTAATCTGGCTGTGTGGAATTACGGAGAAGTAGTCTCAGATATAGTGATTCGGGGGATTTCTTCCCTCTATGTTGACAGTATCACAACTGATTTGAGACTTTTTAGTGCTACAAGTATGTAAATAAAAATTGAGAATGAACTTCTTTCCCCACATTAATCTACCTCTTACTTTTTAAGCGCCCCTATCACATAGTAAAGGTACCAGAATACTGCCTTTAAGAAGCGGGTTGTGGAAGTCCGATGGCCAATTCAGTGGAAAACACAGCGAGTTAACCTACCACAACACTTCCAGATCATAACAGAACAGACCATACACAGTACTAGCACATGTATACAAGGATTAAGATCTGCTCAAGAAAGCTCATACAACTTTTTCCTCCCTCACTGATGTGAGGCCTGAGGCAAACAGTAACCAAGAACATAGGTGGTTGGTGGTACAGCCAGAGCAGAAAATAATTAGGTTTAGAACAGTGTTCATCAGGTTTTTCTATCATACGTATTGCTTCCTGATGCTGTTTAGTTTCTGTGATGAAATTGTTTTCTGTGGCGTAATGAATTACCTTACAGTTTCAGTGTTCAGTTTGGAGAGTACCACAGCATCAAAGTGACAAAACTGCTCAAGATCAGTCCATCAAGAATTGGCATTGCAGATCCCAGCACATGCTACATATCATTTGCCCAGCAAGCGCAATACCTCTTTTGGTAATGAGGTTCTGAAACAATTGTACAATGGTCATTACCTTTTGGATGTTGTTTCTTCTGTGAACACTGACTGCGAAATACTGTGGGGCAAGTTCAAAATAAATCTACATCCCCGCAAAGGAGTTAGCTGTTTTATGCAAAAGGTCAAAATATCACTAGCAGAATTTCTGAAACAACACTTAGATTTTAAGCTGTTTCTGCACACTCTGCTAACAAAGCAGAACCAGAGATGTGCTCTTTTCAAGCAGCAGCACAGGCCCTCTGCTAGAATAAGTTGCTGCAGTTAACCAGACTTACAATGACCTAACGCACACTGAGGATCTGCTTTCTGGCCGTATGAGGATTCTCAATGAATTAGCATCTGATTATTTAAAAATATTGCTAAATAGGGTGTTCTCAGTATCAGAGACTGATGTATAATATAGAGCAGATACTGTCACCATTGAACACAAGTAAGTCAGGAAGGAGACATTAATAGACAGCTCAGCTTGAAGACAGACTGACAGTATTGTTTTCTGCGAGAGGATGCTAGGACCATTACTTATTGGTCTTTCTTACACTTGCAAATCCCAGCTAGGTGGATTCACAACAGCATCTTATATCCAGGGTTGTGAAAGCCTGTCCAGAAGCAGAAACCATAGCTTGGCATTTAGGAGGAGAGTTTCCTGTGGCTGCAGCAGCAGTGGTGGTGGAAATGGCCAGGCTGGCGCTCAGCCTCTAGCAAATAGCAGCTGGGACTTAGTGGACCTGAAGGCAAGGGGAAATGGGTTATGGGACCTCTTGAATGGGGAAGACATAGTGCAGTAGTCCAAACTTAGTCTGCCTCTCTGTGAATAAGAGATACGGTAAGGACTGCCTTTCCTCATTCCTGACGGGCTCACTTTGCTTAGTCCTGCCCTTCCTTCAGGCCCATTTTTGTGCAGAAGCTGCTGACCTCCAGGAAAGTGTTTGCAGTACTAGATGCATGGAACAGCAGCAACCCAGCATATCACGTCTAAGTCCCTGGCCCTACTCTCCACTGTACTGAGTTGTCTGTTTATGCCTCCATCCTAGGTGCTATATTCCTAACCCCATCAGCCAAGAGAAGCCCCTGCACTAAAGAGGGGAGGGAGGATGTTTGTTTCAGGGACCGTCACCAGTGTAACCTTGCACACTGGATTCTCTAGGGTGGTGGGCACTGTTTTAGAGACCTCCAGTGAACAGGGGAAAGTATTCTGAGCAAACTGGGGTTTGGAGCAGGAGGAACAGGAAACTAAAGCTTTCCTAGGACCCCGACAGCTCTGGCCTGGGAAACATGCAATGGCAGCTGCCTTCACCTCAGGCTCCTACAGACTCTGTGGCTGCATACTTTTTTGGGAAGTGGAAACATAGCTAACCCTATGATGAGCTGTTACAGAATGACCTGCATGAACATTTATCTAACCACTTTCAAGAGATAATTTGAAAATAATTTTGTTTCAAAAAGGTCCTAGCACAGACTAATGTTTGATGATATGGTTTCCTTTTACATTTTTCATCTCGAGCATTTACATTTTTAATTTCTCCCTATTTCACAGTAAACCAGCTGATAGATTTTTATTGTTATTAGCACGTTAGGTGTTTGGAAACACTTTTAAAAATCTCTATGTGCATACATAACCAAAACAATAATAGGAACCAGAACAGTAACAACATACCCTTGGTAGTGAAACACCACTATTGTCTCAAGAATAAGAGTGGTAATACCATGCAGGGCTTCAAAGTCACCCTTGACAAAGCCTGCACACAAACTACAGATCCAAACTTCTTAGTGCTCGCTGTCCAAACTCTTCTTTAAATTCACTGTTGTGTCTATGACTTCTGACTCAAAGTGTGCTTGAAACGTCATTTGCAATAAATAACTCTATTAAATTAACAGATCCTAATACCAACTAATCTCTAGGTAATGAAATATCTTGCTAGCAGGCTAATGTTCTGCCCATACAGAACAGCCTTGCTACCTCATGCACCAGTCATCTAGTAGCTCCTCACCCCCCATCACTTCATCTCTACCTTTTGTTACTGAAGTCCCCTTCTATACCTCAGTTTCTAAAGCTAGCTCTCAACTTCCCTAACCCAGCACCTCCCAAGCGCTAAGCAAGAAGAAAGCCAGCATTACAGTTATTTCTGAAGGTATTTTCTGCTACTGATTTACTTCGACTCTGTATGTGTTACACACTTGCTTCAATCAGCCAAAGTAGTAGGAGGCAGGCCAGAAGCACTCAGGGTAGTACTGTAGTTGAATATGGCCAGATGGAGAGATACCAGTAGCTCCAAGAGCAATGAAGGTGTTCTATTAAAAGCAGTCTTGAAGATAAACACACCTTGCCTTACACCATCCATGGGTGGTTGCCAGACAGTAATCAGATGTCCTTTACTGGACGTACTAAGTTTTAATCTGCTACAAAAATCTTTCTTTTATTTGATTGTCTATCAGCCAGAGTTGTGACTAACATCTTTTGGATTTGATGTCAGTTCTGAGTTTATATGATTTCTAGAGGTAAAAACATGGAAAAGCTTTCAGGATCAACTCATATTATAAAACACCATCTCTGCTCTAGAAGAGTTTTCAAATGCATATTGACTTTCAACATAAATAATCCAGTAAAGCCACTGCAACTCGTAATGCTGCGCTCTTCCAAATGACGCCATAGCATTTTGCATATGTTCATACCAGTCTTACTGAACACAGAGCTAGTTCTACAGCACGTGGGTTTTGAATTTTATTCATCTCCACGTAAGAGGAAAACAGCATCATTTTTACTTAGACTTTTATACTCTCAATACTAGTCTCATTTTCCTTACTCACAGGCATCCTGTACCTCTCAGTATGCTAGCTTAGAGCAAAGCCAAGGGAAAGGGTTCTCAAGAACATGAAACTACAATTCAGGAAGTGTTTCAAAGAATTTTCTCTAGTGGAGAAAATCAAGCAATACTGAATTGTCCAAATTAAATTAAGAGTAACAATAGAAATTACAAGTTGAACTTATAAATAATAAGTGATAGTAAATGCTATTGGCAAAATTTGCACTTTTGAAATACGCTTGAATGATTGTTTCAGTTACTGAAGTTTGGGAATAAATGAAGACCAACTGCAACTCAAGTAGCAGAGGCAAGTTTCCTCCCAAAACCTAAACTGGCTTCAGCTCTGGAAATACCATGAGTAAGAGTATTATTTACCTCAGCATTCACTTTTGTTCTGAAACACTAGTAAATCAGCTCTGTGTGTGAATTAAAACTGTGACCATTTTATATGTCCTAAGCATGAGTTAAAAGCACCATCCAGCCAAGGCTGGATTTCAACTAGCAGTTTTGAGGTACATCAGGCCTCGTTGCCAACTGCGTATGGAAGCAAACAGTCTTCCACAAACGTAGTTAAATTTCCCAGCAAGCTTCAGCCTCTTGCACTGCTCATGAACAGCTCCCCATAGCCCTGGGCCACACTGCATACTATATGCTGCTATCACCATGCTCCTTTTGTACTCGCAGCTAGCCAGGCCGACAAAGGTTTTGCTGGTTCACTCATTTTGGCTGGGGGAAGAGGGTTGTCAATGCCTGCCATTCTGTGTGATCTCTGAAGATTCACCTTAGGTGACCGAGCAGCCTGTCTACACATCACATCATTTACAGTCACATTTGGCACTGCAGTAGAAGTCTCAAAAAAAGGCTTCTGCACATTCTATAGAAATCAAGAACCAGATAAAGTGGATTGACTCACATTACTGCCCATCCTGTGCAAAAATAATAAGCAGAATCCTTTATCAATTGCAGAGCAGCAGGTCAGTTGATAGGTGTAGTGTTCCAACATATAAATCACTTCTTTATGTGGACAAATCTCATGACACTTTGAGGGACAAAGTATTCATGCAGTACAAGAGGTGGAAGCTGGGAGGGAGAATTATTGTAATAGGGAGTTGAGGACAGACCAATAAACATCATATATTCTTAACTCCATTGTTCAGGGAAGCTAGATACCTCTCATGAAAAAATGTACAAAAGATGTTAAATATATTAAGTACATGTAAATCACTCAAAATCACCCTTTTACACTGAGTGTGTGTGCATGCAACTGTGCTCTCAGTTATTCTGAGTGTGCTATAGAACCCAGAATAACTACACCCAAGTGTTTTTCAGGTCAGAATCAAGAACATTCCTCTAACAAAAGAAAATCCAGAGCTCTGATTGTCTTTAAATTGTCAATGGCTATCAGCTTTCACACACATAGTATGATAGGAGATGTCAAGAGATACTTGCCTTTCTTCAGCAGAGAAATATTGAGAATCTGGGCAGAAGTTGCATGCAAAAAGGAAAAAAGAATTTGACAGTGCAGGAAAAAGGACGGAGGTTAAAAAAAACAAGACTCCATGAAGAACTAAACAGAAGACACCCCGAAAGCAAGTTAAGCCCCAGGTAGTTTGGGAAAACAAAACCATTCATCAAGTTGTGGACATAGAAGTTAGGACTAAACTGGTGACATGTTTCATTACTTCAGGAACATCTTCTGTCTTTAATTTCATCTCAAAGAATGTTAAGCATGATATGCCTAAGGCTTTTTGGATCCCTAGACTCAGAAAATTTTCCATGTGCATTTCAAGTGGTATGAAAAGGCTATCTATAGGATAACTGAACTGCAGTTTGATCTTGTGGAACTAAAATGTTATTTCAAATACAACTAAAAATTGCCCTCAAACAAGGGCAATCTGTAATTATTTTTTTCCAAACCCAAGTAAAATAATTTTCTTGCTTCCAGAGAAGTGCAGCTTTACTGGCTGGATTAAGATAACTCCATGTAGAATCACCCTCCACCTGAACAGAATATATGTGCTTTGAAATAATGACCAATGACTGATCACATCTATTAAGATACATTAAAAATCTCAAGGGAATTTTGTACAAGGTACAAAGTAAGATTTCATGCCTTCAGAACAAGGTATGCATAGAACACCCATTAAACATGAATTTGCAATACAATCTAAAAAAATTTTCTTTTAAGCACAGGAATGTGCAAGCATTGCTGTTTTAAATGAGCTGCAGATGGACTCACTGTAATTGTGTATTCATTTACCTATTTGGAAGTGAGTCACAGCACCAGCTGATCAGAACAGTCACTAGTATTTATCCCCCACCTGTCAAAGTAGTAAATCATTCTATAGCAGACAGCAATCAAGGACATTCAGATGCTTTACATGGGAATAAGAGAGAAATATGCTGCTTATGAAACTGCAGGTTGAAACACCACATTCCAAATGGAAGAGATTAAAGGCAACTGCCACACTGGTGTATATTATCATTCTAAAATGCAGGTACCTCCAAATACATA
Source organism: Tapera naevia (assembly GCA_033556795.1). Taxonomy (NCBI): domain Eukaryota; kingdom Metazoa; phylum Chordata; class Aves; order Cuculiformes; family Neomorphidae; genus Tapera; species Tapera naevia. The sequence continues at coordinate 2,723,897 of JAUMJJ010000374.1, forward strand.
TTATGTCATAAGCCTAAACTGCAGGAGACAACAATGATTTTCAGATCTTTTCTGAATGCTTAAGTGACTCCATTAGTTTTTCAATCATTCTTGCTGGCTACATGGGAACAAGAGAACAATGCTTAGAGAACACTGAGCCCAGTGCTGTTTTATGTGACAGCTCAGACGAAACCAGCAGAAAATAATTCTGAAATCTTCCATAAAGTAAACCAATGAGCAATAGCAGCAACATTTTTAATGCCTGTAATTTATTGTATACATACTCTGCAAAACCTATATGCATTTGGTGTGTGCAGAAGTATATGCTTTCTTGACAGCATCAGAAAACAGTTAAGCAATGCACAAGTTCTTAATCTGATTTGTCGCATTGTGTAAAAAGACATTGTGCACAAATGATATCCCCAAAGAAAAAAGAAAGTAATTGGCTAAAAATAGAAGCACCCTTATTTACACACTAACACTTTAATATTGTATCACACCCACTCACCAAAATAAATAGAAGTACATTCATCACAATTTAAACACCAGTCTCTCCATATATTTATTTTTCTGATATGTTTTGGTCTCCAGAAATATGCTAGATCTAGAAATATTCATCAGCCAGTAGATTGTTACAAAATGCAAAAAAAAAAATAGAAAATTAGTTTTCCTGGACAGTATTTTGGGCTTTACACAAAAATAAATCCACATTTTCATAGAGATCTCATATACTTCTTGAAAGATTTTTATTTTAAAGCACAGCACAGAGTTGCACACTAAGGCTTCCTGTGATATGCAAAACCCTGGCCTCCAAAAGAGACATTGGCTGTAAAGTGAAATACAGCTCAAGTGTAAATAGAAGACATTTTCAAAAAGTAGTCATCAATAGAAAGTGCCCTTCATTTGATTTAGCATTAGCCATAAAGAAGTAGCTACTGTAATTGTGCAATCAAAGCCAGACCTGGAAGGGTTTTATGAAAAGTATGCACCCCACGCTATCAAGTTTAAGGATATAGAATCTGAGACAGCAGAAACCGACCAACTGTTTTATACTCCTACATTCATTTTTTTGACACAAATTTAGTAAAAAGGCACAGTGTCAAACAATGAATTAAAAATCTAAAAACCAAACCAGAATTTCATTAAATACAATTAAATCATTAGCTTAACGTCAAATCCTCTTAAACCAATATAAGCATTTTTCCAGTTTTTCTTAACCTCAAATTCAGACGCACTTTGGACAAGTACTGAAGTACTCTCATTAGATTAATACTATTAAATTGGCAAATAGTAAACATGTTTTTGGATACAAGGTCAGGAATTAAACCCCCTAAAGTTTAGTTCCTTCCTAGCAGATTTACAAATACGCAATAAATGCAAACACATTAAACCCCAAACATTTGTACAAAACTTGAAAACCATTAGCATCCCGTGCCAATTAGGAGAAGTTACTTGACTGTAAAATTACAAGTGTATCCTTGAATAATTTTTCCTATGAAAGAGAAAATTTAACAATAATCACTGTGTGAAGAAAGTTATACAGTGCCTTAGGAAGGCTAACAGAGTACATTCCAGTCACCATCTGAAAGATAAATGACAAAATGCTTTACAGATTAAGAAACATAACTGATCTTGCATGACTACATAATCAGAAAGTGGCGAAATAATCAAGTTTTATTTAACCTTTATTTATCTGAAATCCAGATTTAATTCCCAACTGAAACCATTTTGAATTAATATATTTCTTTTGCTTTGAGACTTCTTTCCCAGCCAGGCAGGAAGTTGCTCACAGCTGACAGCTGTCTGGGTTAACAGATCCAGAGCTTTTCTCCAGCGAAAATGAATTAAAGAGAACCAGTAACTCAATCATGGTCCCAGTGTTTATAATTCTAGGAATTATGACAGAAAATTTTAGATGGTCCCAATGAAGCAGAGCAAATACAATACACTTCTAGACAAGGAATGAGGTTACATTCTTGCATGATCTCAAGTGCTTACACTGAGAATCAGTTTTGTTAGTTAATATCGGAAGTTAAAAACAGAAAGGGAGTAGTGGTGGTATCTTAACTCAGGCTCCCTCTCAGCTAATACTGAATTAGTTTATAGAATCTATCCCAATAGCTTCCTCATGTCAGTGTTTCACTGAGGCAGTGAAATGCTACACCATTGACAAAAACATCTTGAAAAGGCAAATCTGTTTTTTCTTACATTAAGAGTCAGATGTTTAAACTTCAGCAGCTTCCAAGATTGTTCCTTACAGGTTGCTATCTAAAGTGCTTCTTAGAAGCAGTGTCCTAATAGGAAAGGTTCCTTTGTTGTTTTTTTCTAGCAATTTTTCATTTTTATTCCTTTTCTTTCCCACCACACCAAACACTCAAAGCCCTTTTTGCAGTTTCTGAAGTACTTCAGAGGTACTATCTGAAGTACCAGAGGTACTATCAATGGAGTCCTGGAGCTTGAGGCAAAGCCAAGTAATGATACTGGTGAGCTTTGAAGGGCAACTGGGGGAAATCTAAGTAGATGCAACACCAGATTTGTGCTTCAGACTCTCATTACAACTCCTGCAGACTTACATGAATCCTGTGCTGATTGTAAACTAATTCAGTTACTGAAAGAAACAGTCTTTAAGTGCATAGTTAGAAATAATGTGCAAATATGGGCATTAAGGTAAGTAACTGAATTAACTCCTGCTATACGTAACATTTTAGATTTTTGGTTTTATGAAATCAATTACAAGTATCAACTAGTTAAAATGAAGTTAATATTGAAGAGCTGCAAATACATTCTAAGGAAACTTAATCTGATGTGCTTTTGAAATAGTAAACCTAATTAGAGAAATGCTTCATATTTTAAAACATTTAATACATCAGATGTTTAATGCAAGAAAAAACATGTGCACCATACACAATCTATAAAAGCAGCAGAAGCTGTTAAACAAATGTGAAGATTTACAGGGCAGGAAAAGAATTCCCAAGCATACGTCTGAGCCCAAATGCCCAAGTTACATACAAACACTAGCAACTCATGTTTTCAGTATAGAAATTTGTCACTCCAAATTAGATTGACGTTAGAAATCCAGACACAGCAAAAGCCAACATAATCTTTAGGCCATATCTAAAACTGTATGATTTTCAAATGATATGCACTTTTCTGTTTAGAAATAATTTTATAGGTCCTGAAACCAGAAAATACGCTGCACTTTATTGCTTTGAATATCTGTGGCAATGGCTGAATTTACACCCAAGCTGCTTCTGTACAGAAGATGACGTTTCAATACTTTCAGGCTCAAGCTGGGAGACAGTAGGCTAGAAAGCAATTTCTAAGTCTCAAAAATATTAGGGGACAAGACTGCTGTTCTTTAAAGTCAATGCAAAATTGGTTTACTGGTATGTGGGCCCATGTGTTCCAAGTCAGTGCATAGCTAGTCAATATTTCTGCTGGCATCTTGAACTGGTTTAAATTGAAACACCTATTAATTTCCATTCCACTTAATATGCATTAGTGCATTAATTTCTTCATAAAAAACAATCCTGGCAAGTATTAAAAATAAATATCTTATTTAGGTCAAACTAAAGCCTTGTTTTTCAGTACTTTCATCCCTTTAAATATTCTTTTGCCCTCTAACAAGCAAATGGAAATTGAAATAGAATAAGGTATGTATGGAGGCAGAGGGTAGCAGAAACATTAACAAAGTCAACACCATAAGTCATCTAATGTGTCCGCAGCTTCTTAGACTGTCGCTTGCGTTTTAATTCTTCTTCTTCCCGTCTCAATTCTTCTAAGTCCTCCTGAACACCAAGTCTCAAGCTGTCAAATAAGATGAAATCCTTTACACACTGCTACTTAAACATGAAATTTTACTTCTACCCTACCCCCAAGAAAAGCAATCTTAAAATTATTACAAATAATTTCAGCAAAAATTTTACATCAGTCCAACAATCAAGGTTTTTTTTAATTACAGCAAGAATACAGCTTTAAAAGAAACCAGGGGTTTATCTTTAGGTTAAAATCAAATCTTTGAAAGAAAAAATATTTTTTTTAAATAAAGATTGTGAAAACCCAATTTTAATTGCAAAAATCTTTTCTTCCATAAAGCTGCTGCTGAAACACCTTCATCAATTCTAGCCAATGTAACTCTTATGTACAAGTCATAGCAGTCCTGACTCACTGACTTCTGAGAGCGACCTAAGCCTTTTACATTGGCAAGGGAGAGAATAGATATAGCAAGCAGCAGAGAAGATTTTGTTGCAACTTCCTGGCTTGTGGGACCATTCAGGTAACTACAGGCACAACATTGCTCCACCCTCTGCTCATCTGGCTGCCATGACTCTGGTGAACAGGCCCATGGACAAGACTGCAAATACAGCATATTCTAGCTAGGTCCCTGCATAATTTCACCAGCTTTCTAGAAAAGTTATTATGTTAAAAGTAATACTTAAAGCAGTATCTGCAATCACTGATCTCTTCAATAAATAAGGGCTAGATAGTCCTGCTGGTTTGATACTAGGAATGGGTGTGGCAAAGTTTCATGATCAGCTACTGCCTCATTTGCAGCCCTATGAAGTGCATTTGTACATCCATAATTCATTATGGAGCAACATAATGCAGTGTAGCATGCACCTCGATGCAAATGGTTCAACCACATGACAATGAGGATTCAATTGTTCTGGGCTAAACAGCTCCAATACAGGCTTTAAAACAGATTTTGCGTCTCAAGCACTTCAAAGTCATCTTTAACTCAGGAAACCAGTCATCCAAATTAAGGATAAAAACAAATATATCAAGAATCTATGTGATAAAACTCTGGCTTGAAGCAGTCCTCAAACTAACAGACTATCGTAATGTTTGGGACAAACTGAAGGGTTTAGCATTTCAACATACAAGATTTATTTACTGCACCCACCACTGGCTGGCCAAGTTTCATTTTTATCTAAGCTTTCTTATAAAAAAAATGCTAAGTCTTATTTACCTCTGCTATAAAAAGCATCAATATCCACTCTAACTTAGCCTCATGACTTGGCAATAAACATACTTCCCACTTTCTATCTGTGTTTAAATCTGTGCATACCTCCTAGCTTCTTCTTTCTGTTGCTCTCTCCAGCTGCTCTCCATATAACGTAAGGCATAATCACTTTCATCTTTGTATCTGGAAATTAAATATTAGGTTTCAGCACACTAAAAATCATGATAGTTATGAATTCACATCCCTCCTTAGAAAAATTACCTTGCCATACAGATTTTCATGTTTTGAAAGAACCTAAGGCACAAGCCTTTAAAATGCTTGCTTTCTTATACCTTCTTTTCAGACAAGATGGAAGTACTTAAATAATCCAAATAAGAGCCTTCATTTTCTAGTAGTTGCTGGCCATACCAAGTTATAACCTCTTACAGAACAGCTAACTATTGCAGTTAGCAGTTCATACTCAGGCAGCTACATTTCATGAATTCTGAAATACTGCAGACTGCTATAGAAAGCTTTTTAACATCCAATAATAGGAAATAGTTGCTATGAATTATACAGTTGAGACAACGAAGAAGCTGTTTTGTTTTTCAATTATGTCCTATTGCATTATATGTTATTGCTTCCCAGAACAGCATGGCAGACAATGTCAAAATTCAAGGTCCTTTCTGCACAAGAAGGAGCCCTAATACTTATAAAAAAAATTTCTGCATTCAAAACCATTTTTGGTTATCAGCACTTCCCTAGTTCTAAAATATTTTTATTTGTCAAATTATATTAATTTCTGTTGTTCTCTTACTTGTTCTTAAGATATCTTAAGATTCATATTTTTATTACCTTTTCCGGTCATAGCCAAATATTTCCCGAATATGTTTTGATATTTCTTCTTGGGGTTCTCCTTCATCCTCAATGAAATCATCCATTTCAGAGTCATATTCATCATCATCATCATCATCATCATCTTCTATTTGTCTCTTGTAACCAATAGGTGGTTTTCCAAGACCTAAATGACAGGGGAGTGAGAAAAAAAATAGTAACATTAATTTAACAGTACTTTTTGCCATACCTTGGTCACAGCCATTTTACAGCTCTGGGCTTCAAGGTAGAAAACTTCTTCCTCAGGTTAATTAGCAATTCTCAGAAACTCAGTAAAAAGGAAATACTTCTTTAACGTTGTGCTAGATTACCTATCAGTATCACCAACTGCATCCTGAGGAAACTACCAGACAGAAGTCTATGTTCTTGTTCCAAGTTATCTAGGCAATTATTTGCTAGAGTCCATGCTGCTTGTTTCTGTTCAGAAATAAATTTTTAGAACTACTTGCTTACTGGTAAGGTAAACTTGCCAGAACACTTAAATACCAGTTACAAGTTTGGTTGTGTTTTAGTTTTCATGTACCACTTCAAATATCTGTTATTTAAGACACCACAACAGTTTTAAAGACTAGGCATAATGAAGTAACGCAGGAAGCAAACGCTTCAATTCTTTTCCTTCTAGTAGCATTCATGTACCAACATCCATCACAGGCTGCTTAGTTTTCTTTCATGTAATACTTCACAATCCAGGTCTGTATTTCAAGGAACACTGAACATGGGTAAAAATAAGGAGTTCCAAACCAGGAAAAGTATTCATATTAAATACACTCTTTAAAAAGGCAAACAGTATTTTCTCCAGGTCTTCCTAATTGGATCTATAATTGTGGAAGACTGTCAGTGACCTCAACTTGGACATACATAAAAAACCAAAACAAGTAAATGAAAAAGTATTTGCTCTAAAACTTTATACCTTGTGGATGAAGCCCAGGTCTATGCCCTTGAAAAGATCTCGTTCCATTTATCTGTCCATTGCTAGGTCTTGTGACTAGGTTTTTAGAAGAAATAGTTTCTGATACAACAGTACACTTTGGTTTTACAGTTGTACCCAAGCCACTGCCTGGTCGTCCAGGTCCTGTGCTTGGCCTTCCTGGTCCTGTTCCCAAGCTGCTGCCTGGTCGCTTGGCACCTGTGCTTGGATTGACTCCTGGCCTTCCTGGTCCTGCCCCCAAGCTGCTGCCTGGCCTTCCTGGTCCTGTACCCATGCTGCTGATGGGTCGCCCAGGTCCCACATTTGTGCTGACTCCTGGTCTTCCTGGTTTTGTACCCAGGCTGCTGCCTGGTCGCCCAGGTCCCACGTTTGTGCTGACTCCTGGCCTTCCTGGTCCTGCACCCAGGCTGCTGCCTGGCCGCCCAGATCCTGTGCTTGAGCTGCCAGCCGGCCTTCCAGGTCCCATGCCTGAGCCACTGCCCAGTCGCCCAGATCCTGTGCTTGAGCTGCCAGCCGGCCTTCCAGGTCCCATGCCTGAGCCACTGCCCAGTCGCCCAGATCCTGAGCTTGAGTTGCTGCTTGGCCTTCCAGGTCCTGCAGCTGAGCTGCTACCCAGTCGCCCAGGTCCTGAGCTTGAGTTGCTGCCTGGCCTTCCAGGTCCTGCAGCTGAGCTGCTACCCAGTCGCCCAGGTCCTGGGCTTAACCCGCTTCCTGGCCTTCCAGGTCCCACACCAGAAATGCTGCTCGATCGCCCAGGTCCTGCACTTGAACTGCCACCGGGATGTCCAGGTCCTCCTTTTCCTAAGCTGCTGCCTGACCGTTTTGCATTGGAGTTGATTCCATGCTGAAGGGCTGCAGCACTTCCTGATTTTGTATGGGCAGACTTTTTCAGGCTAGATTCTTTAGAAGACTGTAGCCTCTGAGCCCCATTGGCTGCTGGCTTTGAGGGTGGTACACAAGAGCTTGAGCGAGACCTTTCAATACCATTGACAGGTAATTTACAATAACTGCTACCAGTAGAACTTTTTAAGGAGCCATTTTGTGAAGTTTTTTCCATTTGATCAACTCTGGAAAATGATGACTGTTTTTCAGTCAATGCTGGTGCTTTGGATTTCTTATCAGTACCACTCATAGAAGACGACAGATTGCCTTTTGGTGTGGAATGTTTATTTACTGAGCTTTTGTTAAGTTTTGCATTTGCAGATTCTCTTTGAGAAATCACTTTTTTTGAAGAACTGGATGTCCCTGTATTCTTAAACTCCTTTTCACTTTTCCTATGCATTTCTACTTTTTTGTTCTTGTGTCCCAAATACTCCCTCTCTCTCAATTCTTCTGCTGTTCTAGGTCTCTCTTCTACCTTTTTCACTGCTTTTATTTCCACTGGTTCATATTGTTTTTTTTCAGCAAGCTTTAAGAGCTCTGCAAAGTTCAGAGGTGCTGGTGCACTTTTGGGAGGTGCCTTTGGTTTCACTGCAACTTTGGATGGTTTCTCCTCATATTCTTCTTGCTCATGCTCAGATTCAGTCTGATTGTATTCAAGCTGCTCAGTTTCATCTTCTGCTGCATACTCGGCCTCTGAGGCCTGAGCAACATTCTCACTAGTTCTCCGCTTTTTAGGCTTCTCTTCAACAGGAACACCATTATAGCCATAAAAATTATCCTTTGTTCGTGAGGCCATAGCTCTTGCTTTTCTGTCATGTTTCAGTTCAATTCGTCTAGCCAAGAGTTGTTCTTTCTTTCTTCTTTCTTCCAGTGCTGTAAAAGAAAACCAAGAGAAAGTTATGCAAAAGCACTACTTATTTTCTTCCAAACTGATAAACCATTTAGGACAGCTGCTACCTGGCTAGCATCTATTCAAAACAGACCAGAAAGTGATCAGATGTCTGCCAACAGGGCAAAGCTAACCCACCTGGATCAGCTACTCCAACTAACAAAGACAAACAAGTAAGTAAAATACTGCTATTGCAAGACTAACTAAGATTACTCAACTGAAGCAGGTCTCCAGAATGCTATGGAAACTAAGGAGAATTACTGCATGAGGAGGTAGAGGACTTATAGGATCTCTCAGTAATGGAAGGAGTTCTGAGACTGAACAAGAGAATTTTGAGATGGAACTTACCATTGCATGTTTAAGGGAAGATGAGGAAAGGGAGGGAATCACAGTATTGTGGGGGTAAGAGGGGAATAAAAATTGGAAAATCAGCTGAGTGTGTAGAGAGGTGTAGGGGAGAGACAGTAGCAGTCAGCCACAGCTAAGCAAGGTGCTGGTCACTACACTTGTCTAGTAGAGCCTTGTGTCCCACCTCCACAGCCTGTCCTATATTCTGACTGAATTGGTTTTAGCTATCTGCTGCATAATTATGCTCTCTTTTGAATCTGTGTGATATGTCAACAAATTCTAGCTGGTGAGTATGAGAGGTCTGAATGCGAGATACTGAAGAGACCAAGTGAGTAAGGGACAAATAATAGAAATACTCAGGAAAAGCACTAATTCCTACAAAATGGATTAGGCTACTCATGTTGTGGGTGCTTTTAAAGGTACAACTCCCTGCCTATGTTATTCTGTTGTCAAGGGCTGTGATGGTACAGTGTGAATGCATGCATGCCTATGGGGAATTCATGTTCGGTCTTGCTTCTAGTTGGATCTGGCAGCAGGGATAAGGAGGAGGCTTATGACTGGTCCAGGAGAAGAGGAATACCCTGGGCCATCCAGTCCATCAGATTTTGTAACTTTTAACAAAACAGTAACATCAGAAGCAATGCAGTATTAGTTTATTCTATAGACAATTTAAAGGAAATATAATACAGTGGAAAAAACATGGCTCAAACAAAGCCTCTGCTATATGAATTTAAAATTCAGGCTGTATTAACACACTAGATTAAGACACAGCAGGAACTCTTACCATCTTTTCACACAGATAAAGCTTTTTTAAGTTACTGAAAGTCCAGATAGCGAAGTAGTTAAGGAAAAAATATGTTGCAAGAAGCCATTTCCAACCATAAATATTAATCAGCAACATTAACGTTTAACTCCTTAGAAACCATACAAACATCCCGAGTCCTTACTTAGTCCTGGCTTTACCTTAGCATCAGTTATGCTCATGAATTCTAGAAACAGATGCATAGTATTTTTATTTGCAAGAGCTTTGAATATGGCCACAGAGCCTCAAAGAGTCAATGAAAACCTCCCATAGAAAATATTTTGGACTATTACCTTTTTTTCTTTTTTCTTCTTCTTGCCGTCTGAGAAATGCTTGCACTGCTGCAGACTCTACACCCTTGACTTTTGGAACCTTTTTGGGAGGACCAACAGCCAAACTGTACCTTTTCTGCAAAGCACAACAAAATACATTAGAAAAGTTAAGAAAAATCAACGTTTTTAAAACTGAGGAGTTAGGCAACAGTCATGTTCTTTATGTATAGAGATGGTACAAAATAAACAATGAATTCCCTTTGAAGCCGAGAGTTAACACACATACTTGATTCCCAGCTGTACTTTGGTTCAGGCCAGCTAAGAAGGTGAGCTTGTGAGCTAGAAAGCCCCAGGCTCACATAAAAGGGAGTGAAGGTGTCTTGAAAAATATTTTGAAAGGTGGTTTTGAAACCCAAAAGTGCAAGATAACCGAAGTACAGAACAAGATACCAGAGCTCAACGAAGACAATCTTGTCTATACTACTGACTAGCAGCCAGCTATAAATATTATCAATATGAGCTCAATTTGAGCAAACTGCAGCTGGACTGCATGCCAGGTGACACTTCCCTTGAGCAGGGACACCTCCCAAGGTTAGAGACTCCTTACCTGAGACTAAGAGATACTTTCATAACCAAAGCAGAGAGATCCCTTACCCACAACAGATCCTTAGTAAGTGACTGATAGCATGCTGAATTAATATTATGAAGCATAACTAATCCATGCAGCTATTTAATATTATTATAAACATTGTATGGATAATTCTATTAATTATTTTATCTCAATAAAATATATTGCTGCGTCTCTCTTGAGTGAAGTGCATTCCACTCATCTGCACTCAGCTTTCTGAAGGAATGACCAAGAAACTAGGAGAAACTAGGGAAACCGAGAGAAATAAGTAAAAGGCACTAGACTGAGAAGGAATGCAACAGAAATATTTTTATTTTGTGACTGATGTCAGTTCAGCATTAAGTCTTTGACGAAGCAGGAGACAAAAGTAGACAACAGCTCAAGCTGCCAGAGTCTCTTCAATTCCAGACTGCAGATTCACAGGTCCATAAGGGCTTTCAGCTTTATGGATGCTCATTTCAGTTTCAGTTTATCTTACTCAGTGAAAATAAATACATACAGGTCAAAAAATGGAATTACTCCAAAATTAAGTTTGAACTGACTTCACCAGCACAATTAGTAGGTTGGTCTAGTGATATTGATTTTAGTTCCTACTCCAGTGATCTTAAACAGAAGACTACTGTACATCAATGAGTTAGTGATCCGCATACCAGTTGACCTCAATAGGCAGAGGCCTGCATTATACTGTACTTATCACTTGAGACACTGCATGAACTCAGCAGACTAATCCCGACAGAATATGCAGACCCACTTGGCACCTGGCAATTAAACCACTTGCACGAGGTGGAATTTGCTGGAGAAAAGGCAGCTTTGGGGAGAACATATTGAAGCCTTTCAATACTAAATGAGAGCTTATAAGATATAGACATTTTAGCAGGGTCTGTTGTGACAGGACAAAGGGTAATGGTTACTGAAAGAGGGTAGAGTCAGACTAGGTACAAGGAAGATGTTTCTACAATGAGGATGGCAAAACACTGGAAGAGGTTGTGCAGAGAGGTGGTAGATGCCCCATCCCTGGAAACATTCAAGGTCAGGCTGGACGGGGCCTCTGAGCAAAGTTGGAGATGTCCCTGCTTATTGCAGAGGGGTTGGATTAGATGGCCTTTAAAGATTCCTTCCAGCCCAAAGCGTTCTACGATTCTGTCATTACACCTGGACATGAAGCAGCATGTTTTCTGAAGTCTACAATGCTGGTGATCCTCACCACAGACAGAATTTGCGTAGCTTGCCATGCCTGAATGTCTAACACTGTACAACTTGGAGATTCCAGCAACTGAGCAGGTGTAGAGTTATCTATGCCATCCCCATTTTCCTTCTCCCATAGTCACTAATAAATGTTATTACAATCAATATATTAAGAACCCAAGTGCCTTTCTTAAGGGGACCTATAATGAACATTTGCACTAGTGTGCTACACCTGTACAGACATTAGCTTTGATAAACATGCCAATGATCAGACTGGGTTTTCGAATGATAAAATGGAAACAAAGATTTTTTTGACCTTCTTCCCACAAACAGACAACAGAAGATAAGCAAAACAATGAGACAGGACAGACCCTTATGAAGATAAATTTAGTAGAAGACAGTTAAACCCAGAAGCAGACAGAAAATGGAATACATTTCGGAAAAAAACCCCAACACTGATGTTTGAGAGGTCTCAGGATATTTTTGGATTTCAGTAGTAAGTCAACAGCTTATAACCTAAACTAAGATCTTCTACACAGAAAGTTCAGACCCTCACCAAATGAAAAATCTGTGAAAGTCCCACAATGTCACTAAAAAAGCCACACAAGTCACTATTCTTATAAACATCTTCCTATCCTCATATAGCCTTATAAAACTTAACTATAAAAGGTAAAATATCTGTTCAAGACACCTACATCCAAATGCTTTAGAAGCAATAATCAGGTGAGATAATACCACAACTCCCTACTGCTTTCAGTATCACTCAAATGGAAGCCTTTGTTCTAATTTCTAATTCATTTAAAACAGCAGCACTAATATGCAAACCCATGCACCATATTGAATATACATGTGTTGAGAAACAAGGTTCAGAGACTCATTTCTAAAATGCAGCCAAAACTGGCTCCAAGAAGTGCAGCTACAATAACAGCTCTTTGTAGTTGCCTTCACTAATTTCTGAAGTTATTAAAAAAATTACAAAGATACGACATCTACATAAATTGCAGTAGTAAAACCTAACATGTTGCCTCATCACACTAAAGAGCTACTATAGTCAAAGCTCATTTACCAAGATTTAACTCTGGGTCAGAATGTTTACTACAATCTCAGAAATTATTTTTAAATCCTTATTTGGAGAGACTCCAATGCTGAACAACTCGTTACTTACAACTGAAGTCATTAGACTTGATCATTGCTAGGACTGTTTAAAAGATAAGGAGATAGCTGGAACTGGGCCCCACACTTCTGGGAAGCTGAAGTCCTCTCCAACTTTTGTGCTGTTTACACGAAAGTATTACAAGACCTAACTGCTCAGGAAACCTGAAGCATGTTGCAGTACTGCCTCAATTTTTGTTCAAATGTAGCTCATGACTCAGTGGGCCAAAGTAATCCAGCATACTCCACCTAAAGCAGAACAGACAGAGAAGCAAATGCATGGATTGCTTATCAGTGAAAATCCTTTCAGAAAAAGACTAAAGTGAATTAGTATATTTGGAACAACATGAGGTACTCTGTAGTACACACATATTAGTATATCTATGTAAATTACTCCCAAAATTTAACACGTTATGTTTCACCATTGGTAACCTAAATTGACAAAACTCAACTATTCAATTTCTACACATTTTTTAAAACAGACAAAACAGAGCATTTTCAAGACAGATGAGACTTTTTGACTCTATCCTAGTCCTTTCAAACCCAAATGATTCTACAATTCTGAAAGTTTCAGGCCTAAGGAGCATCTTTCAAAAGTGCTGAACAGCAGGGGCAAGTGTAGATTGATCTGTCCTGTTAGGAATCCTTAAAGAACTAAAGTGATAGGGAAGCAAGTAGTTTGCAGTCTTTGTTTTGCTGCACTGTAACCAACAGTGCTATCAAGGAGCAGGTTTGGAAAGCAGCTTGACAGATGTGCTGTTTTCTCACTGCAGCTAATGTGGCAAACGGTGCAAAATTCAAGATTTAACTGTCTTCCTATCAGTAGCATTTATTGATATTAGCTATGTTTTCAGTTTTTAGTCAAACTATTCATAAATTAATATCCGTCTTCTGTACTGTGAGTCACTCCTGTTGATAAAAGTTTTGTTCACCTTCCTTTAGAAATAGCATAACTAGCTTAAGTTAAGACTTTTTAAAAGCACCAAACCACGAACATATATTCCACAAGCACTTTACTTACAGTAAAATATGCACAAGATTCCACGTAAGCCAGACAAAATAAGTTGAGGCATGTTACTACTTTACCATTCAAGCAGCTGCTGCACTATTCTGTGTTTTTTTTTAATAGCTATCGCCAAGTTGGCCAAATCCACAAAAAGAAACTTTCAGCCTTTAGGACAGTGCAGCAGGTCAAGCTGCTCTCAGAACCCTGCACTACTGAAGTTGTGAACACTGAATTACCCCTCTGGGCAGAACCTAGTGACAGCTCTGACTGAATACTGCTGAGGTACTCAAAGTAGGCACTGCTTTACTAGAAGGAAAAAGTAAAGGCTTCAGAAATGCCTTTTTCAAGTGCGTACCCTCAATAAAAAAGTCTTATCTTATCAGTGACTAGTATTTCCCCTGAGGGTTCTCATTTATTCCCTTCAGCTCTGCAAACCTTGCTGTAACTGCCTACCCAGTCACTGGCTGTCCCTGAATCTGACCAATCGTATTTTAAGAGTATGGTGGGAAGTCCATTACAGTACAAAAATCTTATTTGTTTTCCACTTTGAGCCAAAACAAATTGTTTCAGTGGGATATCTAGCACACAAAGTCATATGGCTGACAAGCAGATTTTTCTGAGAAGTACACATAAAACCAAGATGAATTAAAGATTGGTATTATTATGGCAAATAAACCCCACGAGGTTGTACGTGCCTATACATTCATACACGTGTACTGACGTGAGATATACTTCTCAGATATAGATTATATAAATAAAACATTCATCTCAAGTGCAGAGTACCAGCAGGTAAGCTCCAGGTCACAAGTTTAACTGTCATTTGCAGGATGACAAGATTTTCCTCTTAAATCACTGACTTTAAAATGTGGCACATGATATTGATACAGTTGCAGCTTTTTTGATGTCAGCATTCAGGTGCCAAATCTTGGACTGCAAAATATATATTTTAAATTATTGTAAGCTTTGAGGCATCCAACTGAAGCCCCAAAAGGTCTAGACCAAATACTAGACCCAGGCACAACCAACAGAAGTAGCACTGCCTTGATCAACGATCAAAGTTCTCACAGATAGTCATTCAAGACTTGAGAATCGGGTTCAGCAGAATTGATCGCTTAAGTAGAGCGCCTGTACAACTAATTATTTTTGCTATGCCCTAGCACACACAACATAGACAATTCCACTTGTGCTATCTGTTATGGACAACTTGCAGAGATCCTCACAGAGTAGGGTTGTTTGTTCTGTGGGTTTTTTTTTTCACTTGGTTTTCACTAGCAAATCCTGACTTCTGCACAATGTTACAACAATCTTCCTGTTCTTCCTTATCATTCCTCAAGAAGTAGCTGTGTCCAGTGAGAAGTCCCCATGCCTCCCTAAATATTCTTTAAGGTATAATTTTCTGATAACACCACTAATTGATCATTAGACCATTTAAGCCACACATACATCCTTGTTTGTGTCACTCCTGTCAAAATGCCCTAATACTAGTTCCACAAAAGGTAGCTTTCCAAACTGATAAGTGGTCATTTGTGTTAACTGTCCAGGGGCCTCTGCTATCACCTTGTGCTAGTACTTCCAAGGTCTTTGCTACATTCTTAGGCCACACTGGCATTACCAGCAGCTCACTCTACAGGTTTTCTTCTACTACATGCACATAATGCTTTCTCAACCGCTATTATCAGTTCATGACAACGTAAATGGTACTTATCAATCATGCTTGAATTCAGTTGATTCTTCAGGTTCTAATAACCCCTACCAAGAGAAAGACTTAACCAATAAAAGTATTTTAAATATTAGCTCATACTGTTCTCAACTCCCAAAAGCAATTAACAAGGTCATGCTGAATCATTAGCTGAAAACTTGCAGAAGTTTCTTCTTTTAAATGTTGCTTCACATAACTAAAAAAAGTAAAACTATATGCTTTCCTTTAGGTAGTGGTATTGTGGTCCCCACTTTCACCTGCTTATGCAAGAAGAGAGATTACCAATAGGCTGAGCTGCAAGTTTTACATATTTTAATCAGTGTTTGCAAGGACATAGAACTATTAAGTTCAGTCAAGTTAGGAGCACCTTGCCAACTTTCTACATTGTGTATCTTGCATTTCTCATGTGGATGCTGATACAATACAAAGCATTCCTAGGCCCTGTTTTGACACAGGTTTTAACTACATAATAAATGCATGCACACCAGTTGAATAGGACGCTGATTCCACAACAATATTCTGTATTTCAGAAAGAATGACTTGGTTCCAATGATGCTCTGCTGTTTTTTTTAAAAGCTGAAATACAGTTTCATACTTCTAAGAATATCTTCCATACCAATATCTCAAAGTGCCTCACCATACCCAGTATGTCACATAAAACTTGCAGCACAGAGTACACAATTTCACCAAAAGGATAAAGAGTGACATAGTAAATACTTAAATCTTACTGGTATCATGCTCAGTCAAAGCGAGATCATACTGGAACTCCAATGAACCGCTAACATAAACACATGCAACAAGATAAACACACGTGATACTGAAACCCTTAGAGAACACTGTGAGCAAAACTGCAGGTCTTTTCAGCAACTGCTATAAAGATCATCAGTAGCATACCATCAATAGCTTCTACACGAGTTCACATATGTGCTGTTTTATTTAGAAACAAAACCTGATGCAACTAATAGGGCACTGAAAGGTTGATTTCAGCAATCTTCCTTTTGAATCAGGATTTCCATAGGGAGATGAACAAGCAGAGCTGTTTTTACGGGGACATGATGCAATACATGTTTTTACACAGACGCCTCTTCTACAAGACAAAACCATATTTTTCTTAGAGTCTTTCTATAGCTTCTACTTTTGAGATACATATCCTACTAGTGGATGCTACTCTTTCATTACAATAGGTGTGAAATATTTACTTTAATGCACCGTCACGTTTAAAATAAACTTCTCTAGGGGAAACTCAGGGGATATGCTGATAAATGCAAGAACTAATATTTCTGGAAACCTGTTAACTTTACATATCAGTAAATTTTGTGATTACCCTTTATGATATTTTTCATAAAAACATTTAACTTTAATTGTATTTCTTATAGAAACACATTTTACATACTAGCTTTAATCTAGTGGAGTTACTTTATGTCCATTGATCAGAAAACCTCCACAAGCCCTCTTTTGAAGCCTAACAGCTGCAGATAAGCTCCAAGTAGTGCCAAGTGCCACTCCGCTTCTGCTCAGACTGAGGACAACTTTACAGCTAAAAAATGCACCATTAACATGCTAGAAGGGCAGGAAACTAAATCGCTTCAGCTACAGATTGAACTTCACTATCACTCCACGAGCTAATCAGGTAAGCAAATCCCAACCCTACCTTTTCTAAGAGCAACAAAATCCTTATTCATCACAAAGATTAGGATTGCCTCCCTCCACCATCACATTTGCAACAGAGAACATGGTAGATATTTCATCAATCACTATGATTTATAACTATTTGTAACAAAATAGCAGCAAAGTACACTAAAGCCACATAAGAAAACTAAGGTAAAACAATTTTAAATACCTAAAACAAAAACCTCAACAACTCAATTTATTGAACAGCTTGGTTTAATAGCTATAAAACAGGCATTTAAATACCTAAAAATATTTATACATTTGATATTTTCATATTTATGTTACAAGCCATACTTCTACCCAGAGTCAGAGACAAAGTAAATCAGGCTAAATATTAAAAAGTACATTTTACAAGATTTTAGAAATAAGATGGAATCTTATTAATTCTGCGTATCTGTTGTATGGTTTGACCATATTATCAACTAGTCACAATACTAGTGAACATTACCAAAGTTTGATTAGTTATCTGAGTGTAAGTCTGTCTATTTCTAGAGTGTCTCCATTTCAGCAGCTTCAGAACTAAAGAGAACGCTTCTCCTGGCTTCCCCACAGTTTATGCTAAAAACACCTACTACTTATTTACACTACTTTAAGAGAACTAACTATAGAAACATAGAACCCTAGCACTTGGTTAAAGGACAGGAAAAGTATTTCCCTAGTTGGTGGCTACCAAAAAGAAAAGTTTTTTTAACCAAAATAAGAACATGACAATTTGGGTCCTTCCAAAGGCATGAAACCCAGTATGTTAACATACCAAAAGGCCACAGGCCATTCTAAACCCAGACTTCATTCTGCCAAGTGAATGAGTTTTCTCACAGTGAATAAACATAAACCTAATTATTCGAGTTAAAATACAAACTGATGAAATATGGACTTCAAAATAATATCCATAACAAACCAAACACCTTTCACAAGTCACCCCCATATACTTCCTTCAGGCTGTTCCTTGGCAACGGACACACACACAGGTGTGAGACAACGCAGCACGTTCAACTGAAACTTGTCACTCTTTGACTCGACACACATTGAGACGTGGCAGACTTCTGTTTTCAGAACCAACAGACAGACTTATCCAACGTCCAACGACAACCGCTCCACCAGTCGTTTTCCCCTCAGAGCCTTGGTATTTTCAGGGACTGGAAGGCGCGAAGCCCGGATGCCCCTTCCCAGCTCCGAGCGTGCCCAGACCTGTTGGCAGGCAGGGACCCACTTCGCCCCCCGTACACAGGCGCTTCTCCAGCACCGCGCGCCTCCGGTCGCCGAGACGAGCGGCCCAGCCGGTCCAGCAAACCAGTTACCCCAGGCGGGGGCCGAGGCGAGGGGCAGCGGCCCACGGAAAACCCTCGGCACGCCGTGAGAGGAGTGCGGGGGCCGGGCCCGCAGCCGCCCCAGCACCAGTGCCCGCGCACCCAGCCCCGCCGAGCTCACCGGCACCGCGTTCAGCCCCTGCTTCTCCGAGGCCATCACGAGAATATCGCGGAAATCCATAGCTGGCTCGGGGACGGGGAGGTGAGGCACCCCCTTCTCCTCTCCGCTACCCGCCCGCCGCCCCGCTCCGCTCGCTTCCGGCCGCAGCCGCCTACCCTTTATATAACCTCGCCTCGCGCTGGCGTCACCCGCGTGCGCGTCACTTCCGCCGTGTAGGGGAGGGGCCCCGTCCTCGGAAGCGCGTCCGGCGTGTTGGGGCAGGGCCGTTGTTTCAGGAGCCCCGCAGGAGCTGGGGATTATCGCGGCGGCACCGGCTCCCCGGGAGTAGCGAGGCCTAGGGCTGCCCCGGCAGCGAGCTAATAAAGGTCTGCAGGGCCGCTCCGCCCCCCCTCGCGCAGCTGCCGGTGCTTGGCCTCGTCCCCTAGCCTTACCCCGGCCGCGCGTGGCGCGGTTTCAGCCGGGGAAGCACCTTCTCGCCCCCCTCCCCGGCTTTGGCGCAGGGACGCATCAGCATTAGCGAAACGGATGGCTGCTTTCTTTAATAGCAGCTCTAGCTGTTTCGGTGGCGATGATGTTGGAGGGAAAAGCTGTTCAGGGGATCGGGGCTGTTGCTGCCTGCCGCCTGCCCTGCTACCCCGGCGTTGTGGAGAGCGAGGTGAGGTCAGCTCAGCTCCTGGGGCACAGGGTCAAAGGGCCAGGTCAGCTCAGCTGCTGGGGGGAACAGGGCCAAAGAAACCCTGTAACAAAGCGGGAATACGTATCAAGTGTCTGCAGCAATGTTTTATTTGCTTATCAACGCTTGAAAAACAATGTATGGCTCCTTGAGATGTTAGAATCATAGTAGGAGTACGCTCCTGGTCCTGTGAATATGTCTTGATAAACAGGGCTCCCAGGAGCAGTGCTGGCCTTCGGAGCAGCTGATAAAAATACTGTGTATGTGAGTCTGTGTGTTTGAATGGTTTCTAAGTCTGACAACGCAGAAAAGGGTGCAACACCAGACAAGTAAAGATTTTTCCCTTGTATCCCTTGTCAGCTCTTTTGCTGTTGCTGTTTGACATCCATCTGACAAAAATTCTATGTGACACTGCTGTTCAGAGAGCCCTGGGCACTGAAAGGAAGCTTGTTTTTTTCTTTTTCTTTTTTTTTTTTGGTTTTTTTTTTTGTTTTTTCTTCCTTTTATCCTTCTTTAACATAATTTCTTCTTTAACATTACTATTACTTGACCATTCTTCACTTTCATTTCCTTCAGTTTCCTGCCTTTTCCAGTATCTTTGCCTCTTCACTGCCCTCACTTTATTTTTTTCATATCTCAAATTTGTTTCTGGTGTAGCTGTGCCATGTTGAAACCTGGTGTGAAGATGCCCAGTGTGGCCCTAACTGAGAGGAGAAACAGGACAATTTATTTGAGTGAGGCCCTGCGCAAGTTAACTTGCAGGGTTTTTGTAGTTCCTGAGCTACAGATCTGAAGTTGTTTCTGTAATGGTTGCTCTGGTATCTCTCCCTGGCATTGCTCTGTGCAGAGCAGACACTCCTCCTTCCATTGCTTTCTTTTGGGCCACAACCCTGGTTCCACCTCTTGTCCTCTAGGAACTTAACCTTTCTCTCTGTTCCCCTTTAATTCTTATCTCCATAACACACTGCACTGACTTTTTACTTCTGACTCAGACCTAGATCGCCTCTTCTGGTTTTCATCCTCTTTATATTATTACCTTCTCTAACTTTTTATTTTAAGTGTTTTTTAATTTTAAGACTTTCTAGTCAGTTCCTCCTCACAGGCAGTGAACGGTCACCAATTTTTCTCTGGGTTTTGGCATTCTGTTGCCTACTGTGGTACTGTCAAGAAGGAGATGATGTCACTTTCTGGTAGTCTTATCCGCCACCCCATCGCTGCTGTGGTGTTTCTTCAATCAGCGTTTCCCTGCTATGTCTTGAATTTCTTGTGTCTCTACTGCTCCCTTCCTTGAGAGGACTTTTGGTGTGACTCAGATTCATGTCTAACAACAACAGTATTGACAGAGTGATGATTGTTGCTCTTTGGCTTTTATGTCTGCTTACTTTGGTCGATGTGAGAGTTGGCAGAAACACTTGACTAAAAGCAGCCTTTATTCTGCTGGCTGCAGTCCCATAGTTGAATGGAGAAAATCCCTGCCTGAATCTAAAATAGGAGTTACCACCAGGCCAGGGGATGGCATTGCAGTTGTTTGTTGTATGCCACTTTTTGGAAACCTTTAACCACAGTTGTTACTTTTTCCTGTACATGACAACACTGTGATATCGCACATCCTTCAGCAGAGGGGATTTACTTCTGTGTGAGAGCCAATGTGAGAAATGAGAGCAGGATTGCAGCCATGTTACAGGGCAATAGGAATGAGCTATGGCAGGATTCCCAGATGACACCCATGCCATTTAAACCTAGATCTAGTATATGTCACATGCAATGCCTTGATACGGTTCAGTCTTTTTCTGGCAGATGTGCAAAAAAATGCAATGTGTCAGGCCTGAGGCTGTTAGCATGTCACAAATGGGAACATCTCTGTCTTCCCTATATCTTAAATCACTTCCCAAATTGTGTTTGCTGTTCATAATCTTTGCATAAGTTTACAATGCAATGAATTGATCCAGGCTGAGCTTGCCAGGATTCACAAGTGCAGCTAGTCTGTCAACAACAAGAGAAGGAACAACTTTGTGCTTTTAAGCCAAATTGATATTTCTATTAAAAAAAAAGCCCCCTCCTAACCAAAATGAAAAAAAAACACAAACAAACTTTTGTAGCTTTCTGCTCTATCTGATTATGTGCATCTTTAATCTCACTTGCTTTGAAAGAATTGTAAAATCAGTGAATTTAAACCTACATCTTCCAGAAAACCAGACTCCTCTCAAATCTCCCAAGAACCAATAGTTTCTGCCTCTGAAAAAGTTCAGATTGATTTATTCATCTTGTGTGCATCCTTTTAAGCAAGAACTTACTTAAGTTTTATTTCTATTAAATATCTTCACAGTAGGAAATTTCTTGGGACTATATCTCATTAGAAAATACTTAGAAAATGTAAGACAGTATTCTACCAGAATGTGTCTTCATTGCAAGTTTTTAATTAGCTGTACTCAGCAACAGTTTTTCACCCCAGCCCTGCACACTTCAGGCATGTGACTAATCCTATTAACATTAAGTTAAGTGTGTTTAAGTGTTTAAAGGATTAGAGTCTAAATTACAGGCCATCTACAGAGGTCAAATATCAAAGGCTGCTCAGAACCTGAGTTTTAGCATTTTCTGAATAGTAATATTTGTGTGAGCTATCCTTTCCCCTTTCCATCCAGCAAATTTTCTGCAGTAAGTTAAATGGTGTTCCAGCATAACCTTTATTAAATGAACTGAGTCATCCTAATGTCCAACAGACAGGTCTCTTAGTTCATAAGCTGTTTAGACATAAGCAGAGCTGGCAATATATGCTCAAAAGAACTCTAGGACTTGAGAAAACACAGGTTTGAACAAATCAAGTTTGGATAGATTGTGCCAGCCTTCCCTCTGGCTGGAATTATTGATCATTAATATTTTTTTTTTCCTAATGACATATTAAACAGAAATGGAAAGCAAGAGTATGGGGATGATAATTAGCTGGTATTGACAATGTATAATTTAGATATCTAACTCAGGTGTCTAAATTATGACCTTTGGCTCCAAACAGGACTATCAGAAAAACAGAGATGGGAATTGTCTTCTTCCTTCCACCCAAAAAGCAGAATCAATTATATTTAGGTAATATCTGACAGATACTTGTCCAATCTGCAGCTGAAAATTCAAAACCCAAAGCTGTTGTACCCAATTATAATCTCTCTTACTGCTTTCTTATCAGTGCCGTGAGAAAGCTGTTTGTAACATCTAACCCAAGATCTCTGTTGCCCACTGAGCCTTTTCAGCAGATGAGATGAGTTTATTGCCCTCTCCCTTAGAAATACAGTGCACATATTTAGCCTCTCCCCTCGTTTCTCTGGGACAAACTGCTCCTATTCCTCCAATGTTTCCGCATAAACTTAATTCTCTATTCTAGCCAAAACAGAATGCAGTACTCCAATAGAAGGTTTACTAGCTCCAAGCGTAACAGAAGGATAGCTTTGTTTTCCTGGCAAAACAATATTCCTTTTTATATATCACACGGTGCTATTTGACTTTTCTTGCAGTGGTGTGGCATGGCTGACTCCTGTTTGGTTTTTGATCTGTGCTAACCACTGAGTTGGTTTATACAGTGATGTTATCAGATCAGTAATTCCACAACCTGTATCTGTGACATTGGTAGTTGTGCAGAGAGTGAAAGCATGTGCTTGGAATCACTTTCTTTCCCCTGACTGTAATTTGCCAAGTTCATTGAGATACCAGTCCTATCCTCCAACACTTCCTGCCCCATGTCCCCAGCCAGTGGTTTTGATAAGTAAGTTCTGCCATCCAAATTATTTAATAAAAATATCAGATTGATGCTATGGAGATACTCCTGCAGAATTCTGATTGATGTGTCCAGCCAAGTTAACCACATACTCTTGCTAAATAATCTGTGGGTCCTGTTTACACTTGGTTGTGTACTCATCCATTCGTGTTTTTCTGTGACATACGCGTGAGAGACAGTTGTGTGAGACAGTGTTGTCTTTCTAAAACCAATATATCTGGCATCTGTTGCTTTTCTGCTATACACAGGACCAGTAACCTAATCAGAGCTGGAAATGAGCTTGTTTGACATCATTTACTCCAGACAAAGTAATATCACTGATAATAATTTCTTTTCTAGGTACTTAAATGTGTCAATGGAGGGAGAGGTTTAACTGAAGCTGCTCGTTGTTTAATTACTCAGGTGGTCACGAAAGGGATACAGCTTCCTAACACAGGAATGCAAGGTAAGCAAACTAAATTCAGAGGATGGAAATTCCTCTGTATATGATCTAAAATTATCAGTCATCAGAAATGAATGTATTTCAAATCCAGAGCAATCACAAAACACCACTTCTACCTTGCTGTACACTGGAGACAGAGATAAATTTAAGATGTGAAGAAACAAACTTCCCTAGTCTTTAAGAGTGATTTCAAATAACTGCTTTGGATTTTTCAGTGCTAATTTCAGCTTCATGCTTTAAACAAAAGGTATGAAACTTTCTGGTCCAGAGATAAGTGCAAAAAATACAATTGTGTCTTACCAAGCAGTTAGCCATGTAGCATGCTGTGAACCCTTGTGAGCATTCAATGTGCGCTGAAGTCAATGGGAGAACTGTATTACAAGGGTGAATAACTGGGCCCTGTGGGCCACCTATCAAACCAGGACGCTACTGATGAAAATACTAACACCTTCATGAAAAAAACCCAACTACATGAACAAAAAGTAGGCCTGCCAAAAAGTGAGAGTAATGATTGTGAGAATATAACAGAAGATTGGAGAGGAGGAATTGTAAGATAGGCTCATGTGACTTTGCTGCTGGCATGTAGCAAACCACATAAAAGATGCTAATCATTTAGTTTTGTGTACTTTACAAGCAGAAGTTTTGTGTTTAGCTTACACAGACCTGCAACAAACTTAGGGCCATCTTAGAAAACATGCTTGAGATCCTAACCCTGCTCTGAGAAAAATCAAAGCACAATGGAAAACCAACTGTGTGATTCCCTAATAAATACAGACAAAGCAGCAGTTCTGGGATTCTCACTTTCTAGCAAGGATGGAGCTCCATGGTGCCCATGTTCCTGTTTTCATTTCCTCTGCCTGGGTGCTGTTTTGGAGCTCCTCTGTTTTGCAAGGTAATGGAAACCAATTTACACTTTATATTTCATCCATGGTTTTGTCGTTGTTCTTGCATCCTGCTTGTGTTCAGTTCACACATTGATAGCGAGTAACATCAGTTGGTGGAATAGTGGTCTCTTGGTTGGTGCAAAGTGGTCTCTTAACCAGAGAAGAAAGAGTATTCCATAAAAAAAAAGAAAATACTTAAATTTTAATTTAGCAATTTAGCAATTTAGCTTATTCAGTAGTTCACTTAGCTGAATCATCTTCAAAGTGTCTGTTTCTTCTACATGTCAAAAATAAAAAAAATACGGGAAATATAATTCCCCTGCTATAGTACGCGGTAAAGGGTATATAGACAGTAGATTGACCTATATAAGCAAGCAATATTGATTCACAAGAATTATGAAAATAAGATGCAAAGAAAGGATTGTTTTATAAGAGTAACCTTGTTCCCAAATTTGCCAAAAAAGAAGACAATGAAATAAAACCACCATCACAGTAAATGTGGAAAAACCAGTATTTAAACATTAAAGAGCAGCCACGGTGCCCAGATATTATAGAGTTAATAGGAAAACAAACAACATCTGTAAGAATGACAGCAAAGCAATAAGGGCTTTTCTCCATGATTGGATTAGGCTGATTTAGATCAAGAAACACGGCCCTGGGGGAGAGCATCCCAGTTAAGAAAACCAGGACTGAGAGACAACTGCCCCAGTTCAGTGAACCGTTTCCAGCAGATCCATCATCCGAGCTCTCTGCTCTGGAAGCCATCCTGAGCCAAGCCCTCCATCTGCATTTCAGCCAAGCTCCCAACTAAGGGACCAAGTATTTGCATGGAATATAAACTCTGAGAGAATGGTGTTTCAGGTGCATATAAAGGGACTGTTGGCACTATCAAGCAGCTGTGAGCACACACATGCACGTAAAGCGACGTATGTGTCCGTGCTGGATGTACAGTCACTTTGGGTAGGGGCCCCTCTCCATCCCCATCTCAATGGGTGGGGGCATCCCCAGAGGACAGTGTAGTGTCATTGCCCGCTGCTCGTCGGCTCGTCAGCTCACCCGGCCGGGAACAGCACTTCGCTCTTTCTCTCGGAAGAAGCAAACAAGCTATAAGAATTAAGAGGCAGGCTAGAAGTGACAAAGTTGAAGCTGAGAATTGTAGTCGCTGTTCCTGGGGTTGCTGGTGGGCAGGGAGAGAGGGTTCCCACGGGCCTGCCCCCTCTCAGAGCCGCTCTCTGCTCCGGGCTGGCTTCATGACAGTAGAGGGCGATGGTGTCTTTGCATAGCAGCAGCCGGAGCCTGCAGCAGGGGCAGATCCTGGGCACGTTCAGACAGCATCTGTAACCCTCTCCGGTGTTGTTAGTGCTTCTCAGGCACTCTTGTCCACAATGTCTTTTGCGCTGTAAGGGTCAGCAAAGCATCCTCCCTCTTCCTCCAAGTCTTCGAGGAGATCTTCCCACAGAATGCTGCTGAGAGGTAAGTAAAAAACAAAAGGAGCATAGCACATGTTTATCTATTTTACTGTATTCAAAGTATTCAAAGCCCTTCATAATCATACATGCCTGTGAAGCTGAGAAGTGTGTTTGCCACATGCAGTTGCAGATGGTTGTGGCATCTGAAGGAGATCAAATGGATTGTACATTTTTTTGTATCATTCTGGAGCCGAAGCATCTTCTTTTCAAACACTTGGAGAAATATTTGGATTCATTTCCCAAACAGTGCTGAGAGCCTGATTTGAAGAGCTACTTTGGTTTTGGGGGCTGAGGCATTTCTGAACGTTGTTACAGATTTCTACTCTATTACACATGGAAAATACCCAAATATGATAAGCTGCCAAATGAAAGCAACCTAAAATGAACTGTTTTTTTGAAACTTGGCTCCTCTATGTATTGCACCTCTTCATCTCATTCTCTCCTTGTCTTGAAGAATCCATTCTATGATTCTTTGGGTAGGAATGGATCATTAAAGATCATCCAGTTCCAACCCCCCTGCCACGGGCAGGAACACATGCCCAGATTATCAAGTGCCTCCCACTCTCCAAGATTAACAAATCCAATCTCTTTTGCATATTATCAGCGAACAAGCTCCAGAATCAACTGCACAACCTCCCCTGCCCCTGTCTATCAGGTCAGAGTGCTATCTCAAGTGTTTCCTTCACTTATATTCAGGTAATATGGCAAAACCACATAGAAGGGGAGTTTTGTTTTATTTTAAGCTGATTTCTCACATGCTTTCTCTCACAGACTGTTCTCACTCCTTCTTTCATGTATATGAAGATCGAGACGTGTGGTCACGTAGCCTGGACAGGACTCTCTGTGGCACACACCAGGAGCTGAGAGTGACCCAGGCCAGGCAGTGCCTTCAGTGACTGGCTGCAGTCTCTAAACATGGCACGCAAACCTGGATACTGACAACAGGGTCCATTAACAGTCCCAAACAAGACAGAGTTAATGAATCAGGTATAAAGGCCATCCAGGAGCAGCAGGAGACAGGACCAGAGACAATTCTTGAAACAAGGCTGCAACATAGGTCCAAAGTTTATCCAGGAGATGGGGCTGAAGGCAAAGCTACAGCATAGGTCCAGTGTGCTCCTAGGACACATGCCTAGAGACAAGGCAGCTCCAGTATATACCTAGGACTGAGAGCTGGAAAACAACTGCCTCCAGCGCAGGTCTGTGATCCACCCAGGAAGCAGCCCTTGATTTTCCAAACCCAGATGCTTTCAGAAGCTGCACATGCCATTCCTTTCCCCCTTCTTATTGTTTCTTGATGATTTCTCACTTGTACATTGCTATTCATATCTCATCCATACCAGCCTTGATGTATCTATGTCAATTCCCTATGGGTGTACCATCGCATTAGAGGAGAAGTCTTTACCTGGTGGCCTGGCTGTAAACAATTCAATGAAAACCTAACACCTCCGTCATCATCAGGAAGCTAATGAAAAGCCAATGCAGACTGAAAACAACAGCATAAGACATTGCCTGTGTGAAACTGAGTTTAGCAAACAGGCTGTTGCCTCCTACATGAGCTCTGTCTTTTGAGTGTAGCCCCCATACTGAGCACTTCACAGAAGTGTAATCTCACATGCAATTTTCTCAGCATGGTTCTCTGCAGTGATAAGCTGTATTTACATGCAGTTAGCATAGTAAAAAATCGAGTGTTGTATTTATAAACAGCAAAATTAATTCTTGGTTATCACCTTCTAGTAAGGCTGGCTTTGTGCAGTGTGCTAAGCCTCAGTGCAAGGATTGTGGGCTTAGATGTAAAGAACATAAGGTCATTCGGAGCAATATAATTTCAGCTAAGCAGAAGTAAGGGTATATTCATTCCCATACACTTTCAGCAAATCATTTGGCTTCATATACTTAAACTTTAATGCAGCTGCTTGTTAGCTAAACTGATTTCAGCCTTCATTCTGCCCATTTATCTCAGATTTCCCAGAAGAGGGTGGAACATAGTGTACTCATTTGGTGTAATTTTGAGAAATAAAAACCACTTGGCATTGTAATGAATGATGCTATAATTTCTGACTTTCCTTCAACAAAACTATCTTCTTACCAGTTTTACATTGAAATAGACCACCTTTTTATCCCTTGTACAAAAATTTAGGGTAAATGCAATCCATTTTGTTTGAGAATACCTTGGTAAATCTAATTCCATTCCAATAAATGAGCAGTGCAAAGTGGATTGGAGCTTACTATGAAATACCAAAATAAAGGTCAGATTTGTAGCAGGCATAAATCAACATTCTTGCGTGGCTTAAATGGATTTATCCATTACCATTGGATGAACTACAATCAGAGCATCAAGCAGGAGCTGGAGTTTTAACACTTATTTCCTTGACTTGTTAGCTTAAATCAGAGCCTAAATATTTTGAAGACGTTTTGTTCACCATAACAACCGTAAGTTGGTCTGAAATTTGGTTATATTCCCTACCTTGAAAGTAAGTTTTCAAACAAGGTCTGTAAAGCACTATTAAATAGCTTGAGTAGAATGAATTGTTGCCAGCTTTTCCAATCCATACATTTCAGGTTGTGAAATGTAGCCTTTAGGGCAACATAAATGCAACAAAAATAGTTGATCAATTGTTCAAGGTTGTGGTGATTTGGCAGTGCTCAGCAGGAGATGATTTGGTGTTATAAACTCATTCCCCTTAGAAACACTGTTCTCCAGATAGTGCCGTCTGAATATTTAAGAAGGATGCAGCACACAGAAATTGAGCGGAGTGCAGTACCAGAAGGTGCAAGCCCAAGGTAGGATCTGTGCAGAATTGCATGAGAGTGAATAGTCATCTCACGGGGTTATACAGCTGGCATGATTGCATTGAGCTTTAATTGAAGCAGGTGTCCCACAAGCAGTTTTGGATGGCCTAAGCCAGCACAGCTGCTGAGAGAAGAAACCTCTGCTCTGCCTGTATCGCTGGCTTTTCCATCACCCTTTATTTGTGCTGGCGTCAAGATTTTTACAATTGCCCAGTGAAGCCGACCGGGAACCATTCAGCTGGAAGCAAAACTAACAACAACAAGTTAGTTCCCCTAAGGCCACAGCTTTCAGCAGTGCAGCCATATTTTTCATTGAATTCTGCTCTCCCGGCAGGCTGGAGAAGGAGGTTAAGGTCACTGCTCTGCACAAGGACAGCTATCTGCCATTTTCCCTGTTAGACAGGCTAAAGTGCAGCTGGGACAATGGATTCCAGTCCAAAACACCGACTCCTTGGCCCTCAACAAGACTGGAGGGAGAAGGGGGAGGGACACACAGGAGAGAAACCCTGGCCACAAGAAATGTCCCTGTTGGGCAATAATGGCAGAGATCATAGATCAAGCACTTCACCTACCAGGTGATCAAACACCAGGATCTCTGCCTTGAGACCAGTCAGGCTCTGGCAAAGTTATGCTTGGTTTTTGAAACGCAAAAACTGCTCAGTTTTTTTTCCCCTGGGTATCAAGTGATGATTAATGAAAGCTTTCATGCCGTGCCATTCTGTCCGTTTTCTTGCTGTTACTAAAGTGATCTGAGTTAAAGAGGCTTCCTCCTCTCAGCCTATGTTCTGTAACCAGATCCTTTAGCAAAGTCAAACTCATGGATATCATTCACTACCACTAAAAGTGAAAAACCCCAGTGTTTACTGCATATTGCTAAGAAGAGTGAAGAGAACCTCTGAAAAAAACACATTATTTGAAAAGAAAGGTCCTTTTTAACTAGCAAGTGTCTTCAAAGGTATTTTTACTGAAGCATTTGAAAAAGCATGCATATGTAGGAGCAAAATAGCCTAGTTGTGGCATTTTGCTAATATATATCAAAAACTTTAAGGAAGTATTTGAAGGGGAACTGTGTGGAGAAGCAGTAGACACAGCAAGAAGCTGTGTTGATGAGCAAGAAGGAACACTCTCTGGGGAGTCCCTTGCCCATCTGATCTGTCTTTTAGGTGAATCACAAAGCAAAGGCCACTTCCACTTAGAGATGTCAAATATCTCTTAGTATTTCCCATGATCATAGGAGTTTTAGCCTTCATGTCTATCTTAGCTAAACGCTACTCTTTCTGATTCTGTTTCCTTTGTATAAATTTCCTGGCAGTTTTCAGTTCAGTTAGTTAAATAAACCATCATTTCCTGCCTCTAATGTCAACTATTGTGGCCCAGGGTTCCCTAAGGGTCTCGCTGCCTTTAGATCGGCTGCTTCACAATCTGAGCACATTCTCCTCCTTCTTTAAAGCGTTTTCTCTGCTTTTTCACATAAGAACTTCCCCTGTAGAGGAAATCCAGGCTTTAACAGTAAAGATAATAGGCAAGTAATTTTCTTCAGCATCAGAGGGATTGCAGGAAGTAGTGCAGCTATGGCACTGAATCGTAGATTCAGCAAGATTCAGTTCACATCACTCAAAGCAGATGTTCTTTGGTTAGGGTTTCAGATTGTTGAGGGGCATTGCAAAGTTATGAATCGAGGCCTGTACTGTCTTGTTGATGGCTGGAGGCCTCCACTATGTTACTTTTTTTTTTTTTGCCTATATTCCCAGGTTGCCTCTCTATGTAGGTTTGTGCACTTCTGCTTTTTTTTCGTAAACAACCCCCAAAAACCTTTTGAAAATATCTTTGAACTTTCCTCTACAGGTGAGGAGGTCAGGGCTCCTTTATCAGGCAAACTGCTGACCCAACAACTAGCTGCAAATAGTTGCACATTTGGAGATTGCAGGTACAACTTTAACTCTATCCTGAGAATTAGCACACTAGTGGTGGAGTATCAATACCTTCCTTTCTGGTAAATAATACCTGAGATAATGGTCTCATATACATTGCAAATGTTACCTTGCATTCTCTTAATAAATGCCACCTCCTCCTGGAAGTGCTACCACATTTGAGCAGTGTAACGAAGGATACTGATCCCTGTGGGTCCAGTGCTAGAGAAGTGTGGTGTCTAACATCGACTTTTCACTCTTAAGAAACTCCCTGATTTACTTGTTCAGTAGTGGATGGTTTAGCTGCTCTGCAGGTCTCTTCCCACCAGCCAGTCTCCCTGTCTCCACACAACACTTCTGCTGGGAGCAAAGGCCACAGATTTGTTTGCATGTTTTGAAATATGATCTAAGCAGGCAGCATTAGTCAGAAGACTGATGATGACTCTTTACTAATGCAACAGTAATACTGCACTCCAGAAACAATAGCATCTCTTTCTGAAAAGAGGGAACACTTGACTCTTGAACATTTTTCCGAATGCCCAGATATATGAAGATCTCGGGCAAGGGCTCTCCTATGGAGGGATCTACAGAGTGCTTAGGCCTTGGCTGTAAACCTGAGCAGCTCCCCACCTTTCTGGTGAGGTAAGGAGGTCTCTTACCCTCAGAGAAATCACCAGGCTTGAATGTTGTAAGAATGACCTCTTGCTGCTACTTACATTCAGGTCCTTTCTATGTGAATGTTTTTTGTAACGAATGCAGTGCAGACAAATTGTGATGCCTTGTTTATACAGTCACACATTCAAAATTAAAGGTCAAATCCCAAGGCCCTTAGTGAGGCAAAACTCTTAGCCAAGGATGTGTTTCACAACCTAGGCCACATTGGGTAACCAGTTTGTTGGTGGGAAAACTCACTGATTTCTGTAGAATTATCTGAATAATACCTGGCTGAAATCATGTCATTGTTGAGAGCCCTGTCAGGTGCAAAAAACCTCATTTTCCTTATGTCTGCTCAGTATAAACTATTGTCTCAAAAGTTTCACAAAGCCTGCACAAAAGAGATGTCCAGTAGGTTTTCTAATTTATGCTCTTTGAAAGCATCAATAACCTCCTAATGTATGAAGCAGAGAAGCTTAACAGGGATGGGGAGCTCTCTTGTGCTGGCCATGCCCACTCCTGCACTGCTCAGCAGTGCTAGCAGTGAAGAGAGCTGTGGCTCGTTCTTTGCAGACCTCTAGAAGAATTCGGTTTTCTCTACCTCATGCTAGTTGTCTTCAATTTTATGTCATCTCCTGACAGTTGTCATATAATATTTGAGCTGCTGAAAAAAAACCCAGTAACTGCAGCATCTTTCTTTCCAAGTTTGCGTATTTAAAGAAAGTTTACTGCTTCTTGAATCTTCCATGTCAAAAAACCTCACCAAAACCTACTTAGAAGCCCTATTACTTTTGTGGTGTATGGGAAAAGATTTGGGGCAAACATGTCTATGTAAATGCTTACTTTGTTGTTGTATATATGAATAAGTATCAAATCAAAACTTGGTACCAGATTTACTGGCATTTAGGCTCAAATTTGTATGGTTTGGGAACTTCTGCTTGAGAAATACCCATATAAAAATTTAGGGAAACATTTGTCTTTGGGATAACAGAAAAAGTTTACAACATGGCTTTGTGGCACAGAAATCTGGTTCTGGAGCTAAAACTGGGGTATGGAATATCTGTTGACATCTCTTCTCATTCATCTCTTTATCTGAAATTTTGGAGAAAAAAATATCTTTCAACCAAACTAGGCCACATTCAAGCCTCTGCTGATAATGTCCAGGGCAAATTCACAACTCTGACATTTAATGAGCACAAGTGATGGTTCTGAGGAGTTTGACTAGCTGCCAGATTGATATGTCTTTGTATCCCATCAGTCCCCAGAGTTATATCTAATTTGGATTTTTTTTCCTGATCTCTGTTAAATTGATTTTTGGCCAGTTTGTTTGGCAATCTTGCTGAAGCACTGAAGTGGATATGAGATAGGAACAACGCTAAGCAACCAGCTTAAGTAAGTAAGTAAAAAGGCTGAAGCCATAAGAAAGCGTATTTGTTTTTCACTGTTTAAACACAATTTACTAGCTGGGAAACTGTCTTGCAGGTTATATTGCAGTTTTATTAAACTAATCCAGAACACCTGGGAGTGCTGGTGGACAGGAAGCTCAACATGAGCCAGCAGTGTGCCCAGGTGGCCAAGAAGGCCAATGGCATCCTGGTCTGCATCAGGAATAGTGTGTCAAGCAGGACCAGAGAAATTATCATCCCCCTGTACTCGGCACTGGTCAGGCCTCACCTTGAATACTGTGTACAGTTCTGGGCTCCCCAGTTTGGGAAAGATGTTAGGATACTGGACTGTGTTCAGAGGAGGGCGACGAAGATGGTGAAGGGGCTGGAGCACAAGCCCTATGAGGAGCGACTGAGGGAGTTGGGGCTGTTTAGTCTAGAGAAGAGGAGGCTCAGGGGAGACCTCATTGCTCTCTACAACTACCTAAAAGGAGGTTGTAGTCGGGCAGGGATTGGTCTCTTCTCTCAGGTGACCAGTGACAGAACTAGAGGGCATGGACTTAAGCTTCGTCAGGGAAAGTTTAGGCTTGATGTGAGGAAAAAGTTCTTCACTGAAAGGGTGATTGGCCATTGGAATGGGCTGCCCAGGGAGGTGGTGGAGTCACCGACCCTGGAGGTGTTTAAGGGGAGACTGGATGAGGCACTGAGTGCCATGGTTTAGATGATGGTTGGTGTTAGTGTTGGGTTATAGGTTGGACTTGATGATCTCAGAGGTCCTTTCCAACCTTGTGATACTGTGATACTGTGATACTCTAACACAAACATGTGCAATATGGTCTTATAAACACGCCTCGCGCAAATACCCCTGCATGCAGGAAGTGATATGGCAGGAATGGCTTAGGCAACAGTCGCTGGAGACACAGACAGGAATGAAGGGCTGTCTAAGAGAAATAGGATATTATGTCAGGTAAGTCATATCTAGGCAAGGGCACAATTTACCCCTATGTGAGGGATACCCATCCACATGTCAGCAGCTGCTCTGAGATCCTGTGGAATCACTGGAGTGCTGGCAGAGCCAGGGCCAGAGCTAGGATGACTATAGAGATAAGAAAAGTGCCAGGAAAGAGGGGTTGAGAAAAGGACAGCAGCCAGTCACCTGCAGTAGGGCATGAATGCTAAATTTGTGCCATAAGCAGAAAAAAAGACTGAGATACAAAATGAAGAACATATAAAAAGCTTAAGTCCTGCCATGGTGAATGGTGACAGATCTTGCGTTCATCACCTCCTGAGTTACAGAGTCTGGCCCTTCGCATGATATTTGTCCTGCCATAACGGGGGGGCTGCCAGGCAGTGTTGTCCTGTTGGCCTCCCCTTCATCAGCCAAGAAATTTCTGCCTCTCCTCCAGTAATGAGGAGGATGGTGACTGTCAGACAGGAAGGAAACACAGGTTACCTGCTGCACTGCTGTTGATTTTACTAATGAAGTTACTTGGACAAGTAACTTCAGGTAGACACCAGTAGAAAAAAATAACGGAAGATGATTAATGGCAGAGATCTCCACTGCATCCCCACCCTACAGGTTGGCATCCTTCCAGCTTAAAAATGTTGCCTTTCCTTGCATAAACTCAAACCCTTTGTGCTTTTCCTGATCTAAGAAAGAGAACATGCCAAGCAGAACAGTATAAATGGCATCATTAGGTGACATAATGTCATCCAGACCTTTGTTTGCCAGTCATGAGACTGCTCCTAGTTGCAATATCAAAAAGTAGGTTTTGAGGCAGTGGGTCACATTAATTGGCCTTGCTTTGGCCTCTCCTGTGTCTGCTTTGACGCGTGGGCAAGATTAAAGACTGCCAACCCCACTATTTTAGCTCTTGCTTGACTTCCTTCAGCCCATGGGATAACCCATGTCTTGTAACTGTCCTGTCCCTCTTGGCCCAACACCCTGGTTTAATGGCTGCTCTCATGACCCTGGCCAGGCCATCTCTTCAACTC
Source organism: Tapera naevia (assembly GCA_033556795.1). Classification (NCBI taxonomy): domain Eukaryota; kingdom Metazoa; phylum Chordata; class Aves; order Cuculiformes; family Neomorphidae; genus Tapera; species Tapera naevia. The sequence goes on from JAUMJJ010000374.1 coordinate 2,758,570, forward strand.
GGTTACCTAGAGGAGAGCAGTGAGGAGAGGGCAAAACATTGGTTCTGCCTCTGCCAGCTGAGCTGGAAAGGTCCCGGGCTGCTTGCCGAGCTGGTCCCAGGGCACTGATGCACTGTCCTCTGCTGGGGCACCCACTGAAGACCTCTCTTGGAGCTCTTCTTGACCAGCAGGGTGGTCCACACCCTGTATAACAGAGGCCTGGTTTCAAGAGCTTAGGAGAGCTTACTTCCGTCTATTATTGAGTTAATAGTTCCTCTGCAGAACTGTTTTATACCTGATCGTCTGGAAATTTTAAGGATGAAAATGGCTGTTGCCCACTATTGGAAAAGTTAGAATTTTTACTTGTAAGATTTATCTCTAGGCTTGCGACTTCTGATTCCCATCACATCTTTTTATTTCTTTACTGTCTTGATTTTGGAAGCTGCTATTTTAATAATTGCTTGCAGTTGAAATCAATGCCATGCAACTGAAAAGGTTGAAATCCTAGCATTCCCAAAGGAAAACATTTCTTTACCCATCCCTGTGGGATAGGGCACTGCTCAGCCATGTGTCTGTGCAGCAGCTCAGGGTGCCTCTCAGACATGCTGTTTTCATCTTGTCTCCGTCCACACATTACTCTGGCCATGGTTTTTCACAACCCCAACAGGTTTATATGCCTCCGAATACGTGAATCTGTCTAAGTAAAGGGACTTCAAGGAGCTGAGATAAAGGGGAATGTTGTAGTTAAACACTGTTGCATATATTATGTTGTTGAGGCTATTTTTAGCAGCTGTGGTCACTGTGTATTGCAACCCTAAGTCACCTCTGAACTTAAAGTCATGAAAGGAAACTGAAAAACAAATTAATTGGATCCACAGACTGGCCAAAAAGGAATCTTGTCTCAATATTTATAGGAACAATAAACATAAACAACTGTAAAAATGTCTTTTTTTTCTCTTTGATTAAACATAGACCTCCTCTGCTGCTGATCTTTTGGCTGTAGAGTAAATATCCCAGTGTCTGTGCTGTGAATAATTATCACTGGGACTTTGTGGGTTTTTTTTTAGGGCAGCACCCCCAAAATGCTGGGATGTTAAGAAGTGCAAGGGCTGACTGCCAGGCTTGCGCTTGTTCTTTTGAGCCTGAACCATTGTTTCACTTACATAATTTTTACATCAGTGAACCTATGCTGAAATGAGTCACTTGAGTATACTGATTTGCATCAGTGAAAGTCAGAAGAGCATCAGTCCACTCGTGCTCTCTTTTCTTGGCCAGTTTGAAAGTCAACCCCAACTTACATATTTTTCCAGTTGGTGGAGTGATGCGGTGTCTCATCTCACAGAGGTTGCTTTTTTAGCTTTGTTCTCCATTGACTGTGCATGCAGAGGGGCTTTTAGATGTTTGCTATTTGATTTTGTGTTTTCTTATGTCCAATTTGTCTGATTGCCTTTGCTTTTCAGTTGCACTTTCTCAGAATGGCTCCAACAACCCTCTTTTGCCATCCAAGAGTAAAGGCACAATTGCATTATTGTACTAAATTAATACATTTTCTCATACATGTAGCTGAATGAGAGATTATTTAAATAACTTAAACACTCTCTTAATTGGAATAATGACATGCTAGGAATGGGAGTGAGAGGAGAATTTATATTCAAACTCCTGAATTTCAGTGAATGAATAATCAACACTCCATCACTTCCTACAAGGTTAAACAATTTTTTTAAGCAAGTGGTTAGTATAAAATCACCATTTGACAGCATTAAAACAAACAAATGGAAACCGAAGAATGGGTATTTCTGGAGATCTTTAGATCACATGAAATTTTTGTGGACCCCTTAGCAAAGGAGAAGCTGACTTGAAACTGTGACAGCTGGCTGGTGCCTCAGGCCTTCCCCGTAGCCCCAGCCTCATGCCTGTCCCAGCCATGCTATCACTTGTCACCTTACGCTATCCTGGTGCTTGTGGCAACACCAGCGCTTAAAAGCCCATACTCTGAGCCAGATCTGGGGGATGATCTGAGTTAAAAAATAACCAAGCAAAATATGTTTGCTTGTCTGTGTGTGTGCGTGTTTGAAAGCAGGCTCAGTTTCCCCATATGATTCATGGAAAGGCTGTACCAAGGTCTATCCTGGCACAAGGGCAGGCAGGAGCAAGGCAGGAAATAGAAGCTGGGAAAGAAAATATTGCTAACTGATATTGCTGCCAAATATTGTATCTTTTGAATCCACTGCCTTAGACCTGAGCAGTTGAATTAATGCCTGTAGCCTGTACCTTAGCAAGGCTGTTCCATCTTTACATCTTTGCTTACAGCCTTATTCTTCTCAACAGGTTGGTCCCTCTCTTGGTCAGTTTGTTGCAAGTATTCAAAAGTCAGGGTGTAGTAGTCTAATCTAATCTAACCAAATCTACTATCTTTTTGTATATAAAACCTCATTTTCCTGTCATCATAGTCACAATAATTACATCAACACTTTTGATAATTTAACTAAAAAATCCTTTAAGCAGTTCTGAGTGATTAAGCTTTGTTGCCACTATTCTCTTTTGCCATCCTCCAGTACTATGCTTTTCTTTTTATTGTTTTTTCTTTCCTGCGAATTGTTCTGTAATTCATTTCATTAGGCTTGATCTGAAGCCCATGGAGGTGAATACACAGGCTTTCATTAACTTGAATAGGCTGCAGATTTGGCCTCCTATAAATGCTTTAATAGGCACTGGTCAAGGACTTGAAATGAAGAACACTATTTTTGCTGTGTGTTTCTATTGTGATTTCAGCTAGCTTCATCAAACTAATGATATTGATGCAGAAATGCAAACTCTTGCAGGCACAACACTGGAAAGTAAAAGTCTGTACTACATGTGTTGTAACAGTTCTTGGAAATGCCAATCACAGAGTAGGCTGCACTGTGCCCTGCTCATGCACCCAACAAGAAACAAATGGTGAGAGATAAACAGGTGGTTTGTGGCAGAACTGAGACTGAAATCCAGATAACATAAGTGCAAGTTTAGTGTCTGTCCTCCTCCCCACTCCCAGCTATGCCTCCGGTTCTGCTGAGGCACAATAGCACACATACCTGCACAAGTGCAATGTTCTCCAATTATTTTTTTATCTGATAATGTTACACGAGGCATAATATTAACCCAACAGGAAGGATTGAGCCTTTGGTGTTTGTACCAACCCCAGTGCTGTTTGCTTGCACAGCAGCAGTTATGGACTCTGCCACTGACAGCAATGAATATATCTTCCCAGTGTTTCCCTGATAAGAAGCCTCTTTGCAAGAGATCATGGGTATGTCTCACAGGGCTCAAAGTTTCCTAATCCTTTTGCCATTCCACTTTTCAGCATTATCAGATGTACTGTGATATCCAGCCTTGGAGGAGAGGCTTGAGCTGAAGGGGCTTTTGCTGCTCAGTTCATATGGTCCTGCTAGAAAGCAGCCAACCTTGACTGAGTGTAGTAAAAACATGAAAATTCCAGTTGAAGTTCAAGTTGAAGTAAATCCTTTTACCCATTAATTGCTTAAAACAAAACATTAGTGTTAGTGCACTGCCTCTGATGGAAAGCATACCATGCTGTCATGTAACTACAAAGTCAACCCTAAATGCCAAAAGAGCTGTATTTTTTCACAGCAGCAGCATGAACACATGAATTAGCATGAGATGAAAAGCAGGCACTTAGTGTATATCCTGAATGCAGCAGTTCTGGACAGACATACAAGCTGATCTCAGCATGTTTACTTTACAGCAAAACCACATTGTCATCTTTTGACTGTTTTCACCTCAGGAGAACAAATGAATGTTAACTATCCAGAAGGCTTAAGTATTAAAAAAGCTTTTAAAAAATTTAAAACCTATTTTTAGCAATGAGGCTAAGTTTCAAATCTCTTCCTTAAGCTTCTCAAACATTTGCAATTTGCCTCATGATCTAAATACTGATTCAGTTATTTATGCTGGATTTATTGTCCATTATGCTTTGGCCACTTGCTTACCCTGTCTCAGAGGCTATGTGAACTCTGGCGACGAACAGAGCTTCCTCTGTGCCAAACAGGAAAAAAATAAAACTATTTATCTGATATGACAATACTGATCAGTCCAGAGAAGCACTTTGGACTTCTACTAAATGGTACACTGATCTTTATGATCCTCTATTAGCATTTGTTTTTGCCCCTATGGAAGAAAGATTAGGAGAAAGCCAACTCAGCTCTGCACAGAAATACTGAGGATGATAACTGCGAGGACACATTATTTACTTAATCAGTGACTTTGGAGTGCAGTATCACAGTATCACAGTATTACAAGGCTGGAAAGGACCTCTGAGATCATCAAGTCCAACCTATAACCCTACACTAACACCAACACTAACACCAACCCATCATCTAAACCATGGCACTCAGTGCCTCATCCAGTCTCCCCTTAAACACCTCTAGGGTCGGAGACTCCACCACCTCCCTGGGAAGCACATTCCAATGGCCAATCACCCTTTCAGTGAAGAACTTTTTCCTCACATCAAACCTAAACTTTCCCTGACGAAGCTTAAGTCCATGCCCTCTAGTTCTGCCACTGGTCACCTGAGAGAAACAGTCTAACATGCTTTCTGAATAACTGTCTTAGTCTTTTGTTTGTAGCTCCTGCCTAACTCTCAACTGCCAAAATAGGGATTTTTAAATTACTTGCCTCCTATAGCTGGTTAGAAATAGGGACAGGAATTTTTAGGTACCATCTAGACCTTCCTCTGTAAAATAATTTTTCTTCTTGAGCTAAAGATTTTCAATGGTCTAAATAAAAACTCTAGTTTAACTGTCTCAGTCTTGAATAAGATGAAGTACAGGACAAGCAAATGGGCACTTAGATTGGCTATGGTCCACTGAGAAAGATACAACTATTGTACTCTTTCCTAAAATGAAAAGTGCTTGTTAAAAAAACAGTCTTCTGGTAAGGCAGTCAGAGACAGTTACCCCAAGAGGGAACCATCAACAACCAGATTTTTGTGCTTCTCGGGGCCTGTAATTGTTTTCCAAAGACATTGATTGACATCAGCTTTGCCTACTTTCTGATCTTATTTCTAAAGTTATCTGTGTTTCAACCACAGGCAAATGTCTGAAGCTTGGACATTTTTAAGGCATACATGTTGAAGACCTGAAAAAAGTCCCAAATGAGCTTAAAATATTTCTATACTTGCATGAGCAGTAATGATTGAATTATCTTACATCCCAGTGTTCCTGGGAATGAGCCTAAAGGCAAACTTGAGCTTGCTGTCGTTCATCTACCTGGTGCCCTGGGAGTGTGAGATGAGTCAGGAGGCAGCCTAGCAGCCTCATTGTGCCTGCATGCTGCTACCACACTGCTGTTTAACCTGAAAATCTCCTCTTTCCTCCCCTCTCTGCTCTTGGCAGCTGTGATAAAGCCTTGGTGCACCAGGTAGAAAGGACGGGCACCAGCACCAGCATCTCCCCTTCCCATTAGGAGACTCATGCCCTCTACTTGCAGCATTTGTCCTCCCTATGGGAACCACACAATCTAAAGTACTTTATAATCTAATGGCTCAGTAGCATACTGATATGTTAAAAACCCACTAAGGGTGGCTGGAGAAAATCATTGTATTTGAGGTTGCTGTCACAGATATTTATGGTAAAGAAATGTTGGCTCAAATTCAAGGCTATACCTTCCAGCTTATCAACTGAAAACAAGTGAAGCACAGGGGCAGTGTGGCTAAAAAAGGAGCTCCTCACTTCTCATTTCCCAACATGCTTCTGATGAGAACAAGCAGTAAGCATCACTGTGGATGGCTGCATGGGGGCATTTGCTTGTTGAAAATTGTCACGCTGGGGTTCTGGTTGGAGGAGACTGGAGCAACGATGCTGGAAGCAGGAGTTCCCAAGGCTGGGGCGTGGCATGACCAGTAATGCTGAACTGCACTGCTGGCAAAGTGCCCAGGGCCTAAGAGCATGCCCAGGAGAAGAGAAAACCCTAAGGGAGAGAAAGCAAAACAGACCCAAAATAAATGCAAGCAGAAGGCGCCTGCTAAGGCTCCCTTACATGGGCTGATAGCTGATGAGTTGTGCCTTTGGTCTAAGGGCTCCTGAAGGGCACCTGGGACTGAGAAAGCCCTTCCCACCACTGGCTTCATCCTCTCTGGCAGTGCCCAACTGTGTCATACAAGTTCCCGCTTGCCTCAGGAGACAGTGCATTGGCCTTTGACAAGAGGCAGCCTCTGACATTTGGACTGGGAATTGCTCATGCACTCCAGAGAAAGGTCTGCACCGTAATTCTGTGCATCGGCAGGCACCTCATTGCAATGGCACTTTCCCAGGTGGACTTATTCATGGTTCTTCCCAACCTTCTTGCAGGTTCTTTGCAGAGCTCTAGGTTATATTGCAAGATGCTGACAATAGAAGCTATGAAGGGGTGGTGAAAAGGCTTGAGAAGTCCAAGTAATCCAGCTTGACCACAAGATATGGAGCAGCATTATTTTGTGGGAAGAAGCAAGTCCAGCTGGTTACTTCTACTGTTTTTACTGGGTCAGTACTGTATGGGGCTGTACTTTTTTGTTCCTTCATTTCTGTCTCCTAACATTAATTTACTGTTTCAGGATGTGATTAGGGAGTGGAGTTTGGGTGCTGAAATTTCAGAGACTGAAGGAAACATTGTGCCTTGTCTTTCCATCTCTTTATAATTACTTGGCTTTCTGGGTCTTCCCTGGGGGAGTCTTCACTTCCTTTTATGAATTGTATATGAAAATTGATTACTCTGAATCACATCCTGGACCCTGGCACCTGCTAATTATGTGTCTGAAAGGGCCGTGGGTGAGGTTTGCCCTACGTAGGGCTTCCTGAACTCATCCCAGAAAAGTAGTTAAGTGAGAATTTCCTCTAGTACCGAAGTTCACTCAAAAAACTTCCCCCCTCCTTTCTTCACCAGGCTGCTCATTGGCCCTCTCCTGGAGTCCTCCAGCCCTCAGTTCTCCCTTTTTAATTCAGAAGAGCCCCACAGAGAATTACATGGGCACAATGATGAAATCAGGAAAGTGGCAGGAATGGCAGGGAGAGAAGTGCCTGTCCTCACTGAGCCTCTGCAAATGGCTTTTATGTTTCAATGAAGCCTCCAGGGCTGAAGGCATAGGTTGTAAGTGCTTTGCAATACCTAGGTGACAGTGTCAGTTTCAAGACAGGGGTCTGATTCTCTAATGCTGGGCAGTGATGCATAAATATGTACTATTAAAATGAGGGCTCTGCCACCAGGTCTGATCGGGGACCAGCACTCACATGCAGATTTCTTACATGGTTTTTGCAGTGAAGAGCCTAAAATGTCGGGCTTTTTACCTCACAGCTGGCTCAACGGAGCCAAATATGACCTATCCCCACACTGTTATGAACACAGCTGAGTCTGAACTGTAGGCTCCAAGACAAAGCCATTTTCAATAAGGATCTTTTTATAATCCATGGAAAGAAAACCCCTTTCAGCTACCCTCATCTCTGCTTGGTTTGAATTAGGCTGTGAAAGGCCTGGCAGTCAGGTAAGCCGAGCACATAGATGGGGAAAAGCCCATCCCACTACTGTCCTGTTCCTTAGTAAGTGCAAGGAGTGTTTGCTCCCATATCTAAGCTTTGGCAAGACTATAGAGAACAAAGTAATTTAAAGAAACATCTCCTGAATGTAACAATCTCAGATGAACCTGCCTGAGCTGCACACAATTTTATTGCACACCCTGTGGCTGCCACTGGTGGGCCATGTAATGGCAGGAGGGACAGACATGCTGTGTTACTTTGACATTGGTTTTGGTTCCTCTTGAGCTACTTTGCGGGTCTTTCCTGCTGACTTAACAGGTCTTGTGGTTTCTGTTCGTATCTGTGGAAAAATCAGCTGCTGATTCAGCTGTGGCTCTCTCATGAAGGGGAACCTGAGTTTTGGTTTTGAGGAGGCCAGGTCTTGCTCCAGGAGCCTTCCCCTGTTCCCAGGAGAACGCTGGAGCCAGGGATGCAGACAAAGCACAAGTTTTGGTTTCAAGTCACTTTTTTAAAATAGTGCCTTTTCAAAAACCAGTTTCCATAGTGACAGGGAACTGTGGCACCATTGTGAAGGTCCAAAAAACCCAGGCTGGGTGTCAGGCAGAAATTCGTCAGTGCAGCCAGCTCCAGATTAGCCTGCCTCCAGCCCCTGCTGGAGCGAGGCTTTGCTTCAAATACCTTTCCTGCCCACCAGCCACACTTTTAGCTGCCTGTGCACTGTATTAGCCCTGAGCACTACAGCTTTGCTGAACTGCAGGTAAAAAGATGTATATTGAAAAAAAGGGCTATGCCCTCTGACTCATGCTTTGGTTGGGTTTAGCTGTATTCAAGCTTACTTTGCTATAAAGGGAAAAGCCAGATTTGAAGACAGCTTTCAGCCATTGTTTCCTGATTCAGACTGATGCAAAAAAGCTGAAAAGTGCTCGTGATCATCCATCGAGTCAGCAGGAACCCTGCTGAAAGCCCAGGTCCCATTTAATTCTTATTTACTCGAAAGCACTGCCTCCTTTCTTTCCTCTCAGTATTTGTCATATGGGGTACTTCTACCCATGTGTATAATCCAGACCTCCCAGAAGGGCCTAGGAATATCACACAATCATATTTTTCTTCTGATCCTTGCCATAACACATAAGAAGCATTAGAGAGTAGCTGAGAACATCCACCAGATTCTACTCAATACCAGGCGGCAGAGGTTTGCAAGTGACACACGCCACTACTTATTCAAGGTGCTCATTTGCCCTTATCCTTTGTTATCTGCTGGATTGTGTTGCAGTCTGTAGTATGCAAAGAAATACAACCCCAGCAGTATTACTGGTCAAATCTCAGCTAAAATTACAGGTTCTTGTCAGGTGCTTATGTTACTTGTAGCTTTTAGGTAATGTGCATTACGCATGTTTAAGAAGTAGAGAAAAGTGCTATTTGTACAAATCTCAGGAACCCTTTCAGAAGGTCTCACACTTACATATTTCCTTGGGAATACCCAAGGCCATGGACATCAGTGAGGGTCTCTGTGGCCTGTGGAGGCATTGTGTGTGTGTACAGATTTTCAGCAGACCCAGCCAACCAGACTGGGACAAGGATATCTGCCCAAGGGACACAAGGACATAATGGCCCAACACGTACCACTGTGCATGCAGCGATTTTGAAATGGAAAGGAGCTGTGGCATGGAGCCAGCCAAGGCTCTTCTCCCAACGAAAGCATGGCACCATCTTGATTCAAGGTGTATACCAGCCACCTCCTCCAGCCCCAAACCAAGCACTGTCCCTTTCAGTTTACAATAAACTAACATTTTTCTTACATATTTTACAAATATTATTCCCTTCCTGCTCCTCCTACTTTTGCCTGCATATCCATGTGTCACTTTTGGAGCTGAGATCACAAGAAAACAGAGTGAGACTGATAATAAAACCACAGTTTTTGTCAGAGAAGAATGTTTTGCTTGTTGTTTCCTGTTGAACCATTGGAAATGGCATAGCCAAACAAAAAAATGTCCTTCTAGTGCAAGATTTAACTCAAATGAAAAGTCCATGTTCTATAGGAAAGAAAACAGAAAGAGGAACATATTTAGAGCAGTTCTTATAACAGCATTTCTCAAGTAAGGGTAGATGTACAGCACCAAGCTAAGTGCTCGTCTGTCCTAAAGCTGACAGCAGCTAACTGCTGCAGAGACCTAGAAGAGGCCAAAAGGCTAGGCATATCTTCTTTGCATACTCCCAGCCTCCAATAACCAGCAGCTCATGGATTTATTAAGACAGAGGTGAAATTATATATATATATTGCCAGGACAAGCTGAATAAAATAAGAACTATGTATGTCTTGAAAATTAAGCATTAGGATTTACTAAAACTCGAGAAGTGCACCACTCTGGCTGTCCTATGATTGTGAGTGAAGATCCTATCTTAGGGAGGTATTTCCTGCAAGAGACGAAATTTTTCCTTGCTTCCTCGAGACCTTCGAGTGACCCGACTGAATTGTTGAAATTCCGTTAGAAAGTGGCTGCTGGGAACGTGCAATAAATAGCTGCTAAGATCAATGGCAGTCTTGCTGATTTAAAATCAATGTATTTCTTGCTGACACTGCTGGCACTGTTTTCTTCTGGGAAATGTGAGAGCGATTGACTCAAATAAAAATAGTGGTAAAAAAACTTTACCTGAACTCATTAGTGATCCAAACTGATTTTAGAGTAATTCAGAAAATGCTTGTTGCCAAAAAACAAGACTTTGAGGTGATCAGTGACTTTTGATGCTGCAATTTATGGTGGGCCACTGGAATAAATCACAGAACAGGGCAGAACTTCTGAAAACACTCTCCAAAAAATCAGTACTTAAGGTACCTAGACTATCCATTGAAAGCCACTGGTCACTTTTGAAAACCCAAGATAAACCACCATGCACCCTTTCCAGGCCAGTTCCTTGCTTCTCTCCCTCCTTTTGGCTGGCCCTTATCCCACGTGACACCAAAACCTAAAATTCCACCAGAAGTTGGTCTCATCCACCAGCCACCACTATGTAGCTTTGGTCGGGCTAGGATTCTCTCCCTCGTCTCTTTAAAGCTTCTCCCTCACCATGCATACAATTTTTCTGCCAGATGCTCAACTAAATTGCTTTAATGAAAATAGACATTAAAGCATTTGCCCTACCTATGTTTTGTAATCTATCCATTTAATTGTGTCACGTTCTTTCCCTACAAATCACCTGATGATGTTTCCCAGGACAAGCCTTCACCTCTTTTCACACATGTTGTAACATTCCAGTTATTACCACCTCCTGATTGTGAAGAAGTATGTCACTAAGTTACTAATGATTTGATCACTAGACAAATTAGAGCTCTTTTGGGTGGGTTTCTAGCCTGGGAAATGGGGCATCTGAGTAAGCAACAGAAATTGTAACCATATCAGAATTTTTATTTGAGGTAGGCTGTTCTGGATTTTTTAGTTTACTTAAGAGCTTCTACTGAACCCTTCTCAATTTCTATTAACTTGTTACATGTTACACGCAATAGCTTGAAACCATAGTACAGAGATAAATGATGTCCAATACAAAACAATGAGACTGTGCCTGTAACTTTTTATTTAACAAATTAAGAAAATCAGCTGTGATCACCTTCCAAATAGTTCTCTTCTGAGCTGACACACAGCTGCATACGATGCTGCCAACATTCAAAGCAATTTCACAGATGAGTTTCTGAAAGGCTGTTGAGGATCTCCATTGATTTTGCTTTCACATCTACTGACAAAAAATGGGTTCCTTTGAGAATCAATATGATCTTCAGGATCTCTTCACTGTAAGTCTCAGTCAATAACTGAAAAGTTTCCACTGTGCATTTCTTCAGTTTCACAAGAAACTTGATATTAACTCTCTGTTCACTCTTGCACACCATTTGCTCACTGAACACATGTTCGCTCATACTAAGCGAAGTGATAGAGTTGAGCTTTGTCTCAGTTTAGAAATTTTCTATAACCACCTCTTAGTCTCTCCTCTCCCACTCTTGGTTCCTGAGCTATAGGGTTAGTCTTGTTCTTTTTGTGTTGGACCTCACAAAACTCTTCATTGGGTAACAAACAGGAGGAGTTGGAAGCCACCATGCAACTAGAAAGCTGTAATCTAATTGCTATCACTGAAACAGGGTGGGACCAACCACACCACTGGAGCTCTGCAGTCAATGGCTATAAATTGTTCAGCAGGGACAGGCAAGGATGGAGGGGCAGAGCGGTTGCCCTATATATAAAAAAATGGATTGACTGCACAGAACTGTCTTCAAAAACCAGTGATGAACAGGTTGAGAGATTATGAATAAAAAATAGGGGCAAAGTCAACAAAAGAAACCTTGTGGCTGGTGTTTACTGAAGACCACCTGAGCAAAGGAAGCCTCTTGACAAAGTATTCTTATTTTGACTAGAGGAAACACTGTGCTTGCATGCTCTAATCCTGCTAGGATGCCCTCCCTGATATCTTCTGGAAAAGAGGCACAGCAAACTGTAAGCAATCCAGGAGACTCCTGGAATGCATTGAGAATAATTTCTTAATCCAGGTGATAGACAACTCAACTACAGGAGAAGCATTCCTAGACCTGTTGCTTGTCAACATGGATAAACTAACTAGAGATTACAAGACTGGTGGCAGCCTGGACTGCAGTGATCGTGCCCTGGTGAGATCCGCAGTCTTGAGGGATATGGGCCAAATGAAGAGTAGAGACATGACCCTGAATTTTAGGAGAGCAAACTTTCCTTTATTTATGAAATTAGTGGATGTCCCCCCCCCCTCCCCCTTCTCCCGGAAACAGCTCTCAGGAATAAAGGAGCTGAACAGAGCTGGCAGCTCTTTAAGGATGTTTTTCTTAGAGCACAAGAGCTCTCAGTTCCCACATGTAAGAAATCAGGAAAGGAGGGCAAGAGCTCAGCGTGGCAGAGTCCAGACCTCCTGGTCAAACTGAAGTGTAAGATGCACAGGAAGTAGAACAAGGGGCACGTATCCTGGGAAGAATACAAGGATGCTGCCTGGATTTGCAGAATTAGAAAAGCTAAGGGTCAATTTGAGATGAATTTGGCAAGGGATGCAAAGAATAATAAGGGCTTCTACAGGTAAGCTGGGCAGAAAAGTAAGGTTAAAGAAAATGTACCACCAGCCCCAGTAAATATGACAGAAGTAGCGACAACTGACATGGAGAAGGCTGCGGATATTTTTGTCTCAGTTGTCCATGGTAATCTCTCTTCCCACATCTCTCAAGATCCTGAACCTCAAGGCAGGGACTGGGCAAATGAAATCCCTCCCATCGTAAGTGAAGATCAGGTTTGAGACAGTCTGAGAAACCTGACCAGTCTGTGGGACCTGATGAGATGCATCACAGGGTCCCCAGGGAATTAGCTAATGTACTTGCCAAGGCACTCTCAATCATATCCAAAAAGTCATGGCAGTCTGCAACTGTAAAAAGGAGATTTTTCACCTTAGGAATTACTGACCAGGGAAGATCATGGAATGGATCCTTCTGGAAGATGTGTCAAAACGTAGGGAAGACAGGGAGGTGATTTGAGACAGCCAGCATGGCTTCACCAAGGGCAACTCTTGCCTGACCAGCCTAGTGGTCTTCTAGGGTGGAGTGACTACATCAGTGGACAAGGGAAGAGCTATGGATGGATCTATCTGGACTTCTGTAAGGCCTTTGACACAGTCCCCCACAACATCCCTCTCACTAAATTGGAGAGATGTGGATTTGACGGATGGACTGTTTACTGGATGAGGAATCGGCTGGATGGTCTCATCCAGACGACAGAGGTCAATAGTTCAGTGTCTCAATGGAGAACAGTGACAATCAGGGGTCCGTACTGGGACCAGTACTGTTTAATATCTTCCTCAATGACACAGAGAGTGGGATCAAATGCACCCTCAGCAAATTTGCAGAGAACTCCATGCTAAGCGGTGTGGTTGACTTGCCTGAGGGATGGGTTACCATTCAGAGGGATCTGGACAAGCTCAAGAAGTGGGTCCATGTGAACCTTGTGAGATTCAATGAGGCCAAGAGCAAGGTTGTGCACTTGGGTCAGGGCAACACCCAGACACTGAAGCATGGGGTGTGGGCCAAGCCCAGGGTATGCAACATGGTAAGGGGCTGGGGCACAAAGTACACAAGGGCAGGCTGAGGATACTGCCTCTGGTCATGAGGAAGATGAGATACCAGAACAGGTTCTCCACAGAGGTTGTGGATGCCTCATCCCTGGAATTGTTTAACGTCAGGTTGGCTGAGGTTTTGAGTAACCAGATCTAGTGAAAGATACGTGTCACCCTCATATGCTGGTTTCTTCTTAAGTATCACCTCCAAAAGGCACAGGCCCATGGAATCCCGAAATGCTGGAAGTCAAGCAGGCAAGGCAGAAGGCCAGCCTGGCTCAGTAGAGATCTTCTACTCAAACTGAGGTGTAAGAAGATGGTGTACAGCTGGTGGAAACAAGAACAGGTGACATGGGAGGACTACAGGGATGCTGTTTGCCACTGTAGGGTTGACATTCATGTGGCCAAAGCTCAGAGTTGAAGCTGGCCAGCACTGTTGAGGATAATAAAAAGGGCTTTTTCAAGTATGTTAATAGTAAAATGCAGGCCAGTAAAAACATTGTACCATTAATTGATGAGCATGGACACCTTATTAATAGCAACTTAGACAAAACAGAGACTTTTAATGCTTTTTTTGCATCAGTATTCAATAATGATGTTGGGCTTGAGCCCACCGAGAGCCTTGAGCTGGAGGATCATGACTGGGTAAATAATCTAATCATCCCTGAACTTGTGTGGGATCTGCTGCTCCAGCTGGATTACTACAAGTCAGTGGGGCCTGATGGGGTTCATCCAAGGGTCCTTAAAGAGCTAGGCGATGTCACACTGAGACCTCTCAATGATTTTTCAGCGCTCTTGGGAATCTGGAGAAGTACCAACTGCCTGGAAGGTAGCAAATGTTGTCCCAATCTTCAAGAAGGGTAGTAGGAATGACCCAGTAACTACAGACCTGTCAGTCTCACTTCAGTGCCTGGGAAGATTATGGAGAAGTTTATTGTGGGAGTTATCAAAATACATCTGAAAGACAACGCAGTCATTGGTCGCAGCCAGCATAGCTTTACAAAGGGAAAGTCCTGCCTTAAAAACTTAATATCCTTCTACGACAAGTCATCCACCTAGTTGACCAGGGAAAACTGGTCAATGTCATCTTTCTGGATTTCAGCAAGGCCTTTGATACTGTCTCTCACAGTATTCTCGTAAACAAAATGTCCAGAATACAGCCAGATAAACACATAATACAATGGGTGCGCAATTGGCTGATGGGTCGGGCTCAAAGAATCATAGTGAATGAAGTTACATCAGGCTGGGGCCCAGTCACTAGTGTGGTCCCACAGGGATCTGTCCTGGGGCCAGTGCTCTTCAATATCTTCATAAATGACCTGGATGAAGGACTCAATTTACTGACAAAGTTTGCCAATGACACAAAATGAGTTGGAGCTGTCGACACTCTTGGGGGAAGAGAGGCTCTGCAAGAGGGATCTGGATAGATTGGAGAGCTGGACAATCACCAACAGCAGGAAATTTAAGAAGGGCAAGTGCTGGCTTCTGCACCTGGGACACGGCAACCCTGGATACACAGACTGGGATCTGAGAGGCTGAAGAGCAGCCTCGCAAAGAGGCACTGGGAGATTCTGGTCGACGGCAAGCTGAACATGAGCCAGCAGTGTGCCCTGGCAGCCAAGAGGGCCAACCGTGTCCCGGGGTGCATCAAGCACAGCATTGCCAGCTGGGCAAAGGAGGTGATTGTCCTGCTCTACTCTGCACTGGTGAGGCCCCACCTCGAGCACTGTGTGCGGTTCTGGGCACCACAGTATAAAAAGAACACCAGTGGTGGAGCACTGGAACAGCTCCCCAGGGAAGTAGTCACGGTACCAAGTCTGCTAGCATTCAAGAAGCCTTTGGACAATGTCCTCAGTCACATGGTGTGAATGTTGGGAGTGTCCTATGTAGGGATAGGAGTTGGACTCGATGATCCTTTTGCGTCCCTTCCAACTTGGGTAATTCTATGATTCTATGATTCTATGATCCTATGATACCTGTACCTGGGAAGATCATGGAAAAGATCCTCCTAGAAGCTATGGGACATGGAGAATTAGGGAGGTGATTTGAGACAGCCAGCATGGCTTCACCAAGGGCAAATTGCACCTGACTAATCTTGTGGCCTTCTGCGATGGAACGGCTGCATCAGTGAACAAGGGAAAAGCTATAGATGTTATCTACCTGTACTTCTCTAAGGCCTTTGGTAGAGTTTTCCCCAACATTATTGACGCTAAATTGGAGAGATGTGGGTTTGATGCATGGATTATAAGATGAATAAGGAACTGGCTGGATAGTCACATACAAAGAGTTACAGCTCAGTGTCCAAATGAAAACCAGTAACAAGTGTTTTTTTTACTCAAGAGTCTGTATTAGGACCAATACTGTTTAATATCATCAAAGACGTAGTGGGATTGAGCGCACCCTCAGCAAGTTTCCAGATAACATGAAGCTGAGTGCTGCAGTTAATACGCTAGAGGGAAGGGGTACCATCCATACAGATCTTTGACAGGCTTGAGGAGTAGCCCATGTGAACCTTGTGAGGTTCAATGAGGCCAAGTGCAAGGTCTTGCACTTGGGTTGGGGAAACTGTAATCTTGGATATATCTGGGTGATGAGTGGATTAAAAGTAGCCTTGTAGAGAAAGACTTGGGGGAACTGGTGGATGAAAAACTGGATATAAGCTGGCAATGGGTGCTCCCAGCCCAGAAAGCCAATTTTATCCTCGGCTCAAAAGAAGCATGGCCAGCAGGTTGAGAAAGGTGATTCTGCCCCTTCACTCCACTCTAGTGAGACCCCACCTGGAGTACTGTGTCCAGCTCTGGAGCCCTCAGCACAGGAGAGACATGGACCTGTTACACCTGATCCAAATGAGGGCCATGAAAATGCTCAGAGGAGTGGAACACCTTTCTTGTGAAGAAAGACCGAAGGTTGGGATTGTTCAGCCTTGAGAAGAGAAGGCTCCATGGAGACCTTATTGTTGCCTTTTAATATATAAGAAGGAGAGAGACTTTTTACTGAGGCCTGTAGTGTCACAACAAAGGAGAATGATTATAAACTGAAAGAGTGCAGGCTTAGATTGGATATAAGGAAGATTTTTTTTATGATGAGGGTGTTTACAAACAGGTTGTCCAGAGAAGCAGAGAAGCAGTGGATGTTCCATGACTGGAAGTGTTCAAAGTCAGAATGGATGGGGCTTTGAACAAGCTGAGGTAGTGTAAGTTATCCCTGCGCACAACAAGGGGTTTGTACGAGGTGATCCTTAAAGGTCCCTTCCAACGCAATCTATTCTATGATTCTATAAGCTGTAAGGTTTTTATATTTGATTATTACTTCTATGCTTCACAGAAATCTTTTAAATAAGATTTTAATGTGCTTTTTTTGATGGCTATTAGGATATAAACCAATCCCAAACAAAGTCCCATAATGGACCTACACTCTGGATCCTGCTTAGTTATACACATGCTCATCTAGAAATACTAACTTTTCCATATACATGTACATGCATATGCACACAGAGCATTTATTAAGCCCTAACAGCAGATTGATTTTATGCCTGGGAAGAAAACTTTCAAATACAAAGCCTAGAAATAGATCACGCATTGCCTTTCTGGCTCAGCAGGCATGACTTTGCAGTGTCGCCCTCTGTATTTCACTGAGATATGAATTCTGCAGTCTAGATTTAATACTTCATGTTTATTATCATTATGGGAATTGCCATCATGAGGGAAGCAAAGGCACTTGCTAAATTTCTCTAGGCATCAGGAAATAAATCTGTATAGAAAGGAAACAGCCCAGTATGTCCTTATGTGGAGGGGAAACACCAGGTTACTTGATATGAAAAGCATCAGGAACGAGTGCCATAGCCAGCATGCAAACAACAAATGGGCCTAAATAGAGTTGGATATGACAAAATAGAAAGGCACATTCAATGTATCCTGCAGCGGCTGACACAAACACTGCCATCCCAGGATATGGGTGCACTGTGCTTGGAGCCAATGAGACAACTTGGGAACATCTCGCATGGATGAGTCTCAAAACTTTTCCAGCACCTAATGACACTCTTGTTTCTAGTTCCTCAGTAGTTTAAGTCCCAGGCACTTTTGTATTAATAGTAAATTTGAAAGTGCAAACAGAAACATGTGCCTCCGTGGTCCATTGGCAGAGCCCATTCCAGAAGACTGAGCAGAATTGGCCCCCTCCTTGTTCCAGAGGCACCTGAACATGGGAAATGTCTTGCTGCTCTTCTAGTCATTGCTGGAGGCAGGACAACCTACCTGAATAATAAACAGCTACAAAACATAAAGTGTTGTGATTGTCCCACCATTTTCCCATAAACCCCCATATTCTATTTCATATAAATATCTATAGGCCCTGGCACTGTGAAGGCAATCAGTTTTTGGAAGAGTGTGCCTTTTTTGGATGTGTTTGAACTGTGTTTAACAATGTAGAGTTCTGAGTCTTCCTGACACACTGGGCTTCAGAGGGGAAAATTCAGTTAGGAGGGCCTGGATTAGTCCATGGACTGATATTTCTGGAACAGGACAATAAATCAGTGGGAGAAAAATTATGGAGAGGGGAAGAAAAAGGGTCACACTGTTATTGAAATTTATGGTAGTTAATTTTAAGAAGAAATATTATATCCCCATGAGCCACGCAGCTACTGCACACACACGGATCTATGGGCTATGTGCAGTATTTCAAAAAATATTAGATCCTTCAGTAAAAGACTGCTGTGTAGCAACTTTGCTGCAGATGGGACTCCTCTTGCTTTCATTTTTTAGCCCTGCACACCACAAACATGGCCCAGCAGAAGCATTTTCAAGAATAAACATGCCCAGAAATACTTGATGCTGTGTTTTGCTACTCCCAACTCCCATAAATTTATGCTCATGTAATTACTGCTATCTGTTTGCCTATTGATAACAAGTTAAAAATACCTCACACCCCCGAATTAGAACTATTTTCTACTTTTTGTTAAATCTCTGCAGTTGATATAGAACAAAATGTTGTGATGAGCCACATAGATCTCTCTTGCCTGCACGGTTCAGGACAGGAGACTGCAAGAGCGAAAAAAACGCCACCTGAAGCGTGACATGCACTGACCAAGGCAAATTTGACTGTGCTATTAAGCCATTGATCCCTTTGATTTCTTCATCAGTTGCTTGGCATTTCTTCTATGGGAATGGATTTCTGAAAAGACCTGTTCCGTCAGAGATTGTGTTTAGATAAAATTTAAAAAAGTTCTGTTCCATCCAGATTTATTTTATATTTCAAGGCGTCCCTCAGTTATAAGGAATTACTTATCATTGGTGCAGCACTTATTTTGATAGTGAAAAAATGGACATCATCTCTTGAATTATCTTGGGAGTCACATTAATTAGTCTAGTATTAAATAAAGAACAACAACAAACTATTTTCACTTCATATTCAGGTTGTAAAATGTTTGTTACAGGAGCCATCCCTTTATTACATACAAATACCATATTTGCCATTAGGACTTCTTAATCTCTGTTTTTAAAAGGTTTGTGGAAGGAACTGTTTGGAAATCACAAAAGGTCAACACCATCCCAAGCAAAACTAATGAGTCTGAGTCTCCCAGTGTCTGTTTGAGATGGGAAAATCACAATAGGCACACAATTTCCCCTTCACATCGAATATGTTTCTTTGAGCCAATGACATAGTATGAAAACCCACCCCAAGGGTTAACATATTTTGAATGTCTGCATCAATGACACAGATAAATATCTAATTTGTGAGACCAGACAAAGCTTCAGCTGCAAACCAGCGAAGACAGATACTGCATTGGAAAAAAAAGAAAGAATGCCAAGCTTCATCTACCCTAATACCAGCTCCCACTTTTGGAGCAGCTGAATGCAGACATACCCCTACCTATTGCACTGCCTGGCTCGTCACTTAAATAAAGGCCAGGATAAGCAGATGAAGACCTTGGCTGAGGACCAAGAAGCAGATTTTTTTTGAGGTATTTAAATGCCAAGACATAATCAAGCTCCCAGAAGGATTTTCAAAAGCAATTAGGAACCCAAGTTCTGAGAGTTTATTGGTCCTCATGAATATCCTGTATGGTATCAAATTAACTGCATCCTTTGACATCTAAATACCTCTGTGCTGCTTTCAGTAGAAACTGAGCCCCCCGGCCCTCTTTGATTTCAGCAGGGCAAAGCCTTTGTTGTGAAATTTCTTCCCATTCTCTAGTTCACCTAGCTCCCTGAAAAAAGGGAAAGCTTATCCTTTTCTTCTTGCCTAATGAAAATGTTACTGCCCTATGAACTCTTTCAACGGAAGTTGTAAGAACAGCACTCAATCCCCTGGCTGTGGACACACAGTCTTTGCTGTACAGTTTGCTTTGATCTGATTGGGGTTTACTTGTCACAAATTTCACTGCAATGGCTCTCTGATCTAACACTGCAGATTTGCAGTTTCTTTTTTTCAGGCAGAAATCCCTCTTAGAAAATTGGGTAGAAATCCCTTTGTGTGAATGACACAAAAGCTGCAGCATCCATCCCAGTCCCATCAGATGGTGATGGGCCAAACACTGCCCTCTTTCTATGTCCATGTCTCTGTCAATATAAATTGGGTTGCCCGTGTGGGCTCTCAGGACTGCTGTTTGTATACATTTCATCCTCAGAAACATGATACCAATCTATTGCACAAAGACTGCAAAAGAAATAGCACAGATTTGTTTTTTTCTTTGAAGAAGAAAATGTTCCCTTGATGTGATAAATACCGAGCATGACTTTTGCTCAGGCTGCAAATAGCAGATTACTTAATCATCTACTATTTAAGTACCTGTTTGTTCTGTTATGAAGCAAAACTTTTGAGCAAGATCATATTACATGTAAAGCAGCTTCCTGCATCCTTAAATATTAATCCTTAAGTAAAACCACATTGAAGGTAGTCCTTGGGTCAATTTTCTAAGCCTGAGCTGTTACGTCCCACTCTCTAGTATCGCACATTACACGTTCCTCGCCTTGCTTTGTGCCAACGCTAACATTTCAGCAGCCTCTGGATGACCTTGGCAGAAGGATGGGAACGAGGAGGTGAGCTGGGAGGGACCAGCTGCTGCTGGGACATAGGGGCCGTCATCAGCTGCTGGGAGCTGGAAAACATGGCCAGCCCTGCAGGGAGGTCTGCAAGGGCCTGCGGGTCTTAAGGTGGAGGCTATGGGGGCTGTTGTGAAACGCGAGAAGCTCCTGGAAACTGAAAAATGGAGGGTAGTGAGGAGTCCCAGGTGGAGCAGAGAGAGTGGAAGGGATCTGTTCAAGAAATACAAGGATGTGAAACGTAAGGGCAGGAGCAGGAGCGTGGCGTGCGGGAAGCCACTGGAAGGCACGGGAGGAAAAGGGTTAGGGCTGGGGCTGGGGGTGCGCGGGCACAGCCAGGGAACCGGGCGTGCCGGGGAGAGCCGGTGTGGCGGGAGAGACGCGAGACAGAGCGAAGGGCACGGGGGCGCGGCCCCTCGCTCCGCTCCTGGCACCGCCGGCTCTGGGCGGCGGAGGCAGAGCCCGCGGGCCGGGCCTGCTGGGGAGGGCGGGCGCGGCTCGGGGCGCGC
Source organism: Tapera naevia (assembly GCA_033556795.1). NCBI lineage: Eukaryota > Metazoa > Chordata > Aves > Cuculiformes > Neomorphidae > Tapera > Tapera naevia. Next base: position 2,779,705 of record JAUMJJ010000374.1, read on the forward strand.
TGCCTGGGGCGGGTGGCGCTGCCGCGGCGGAGCATTCCCCCGGGGCGGCGGGGCAGCCCCTCAGCCAGAAGCGAGCCGTTCCCGGAGAGACTTCGCTCCCGGGGAGCCGCTGCCACGAGGGGACGGCGCCGGTAACGCCAGGGCCCGAGCGAACCCCTGCCTTGCCCGCCCTCCCCGCTCCGCCTGCCTTATCCGCCCGCCCGTGCCGCTCTCCCCGCCCGCACTGCCGGGGCTGCCTTTCCTACGCTGACCGCCCCGGGGCGGGGCCGGGGCCGCCCCCCGCCCCCCGCCCCCCCCAGCGCATTTGCGGCAGGGCCCCCTCTCCCGTGACGTCACCGCCGTTTAATAAAGCGCCCCGGCAGGCCGGGCGGAGAGCGGGCAGGGCAGCGAGCAGCAGCAGCAGCAGCAGCAGCAGCAGCAGCAGCAGCAGCAGCAGCAGCAGCAGCAGCAGCAGCAGCCGCCGCCGACATGGTGTCCCCCGTCACCGTGGTGAGTGCGGGCCGCGTGGCGGGCGGGGGGAGCGGGACCGGCGCGGGACCGGCGCCCCTGCGCTGCTCGGGCTGTTCCCCCGCCGGTGCCCCCTCCGCTCTCCCCGCGGCGCTGGGCGCACCGCTCCGCTCCCGCCGCCGCGGTGGAAGCCTCCCCAGCCCCATGCCCCGGGGCCCCGGCAGCTGTTGCTCCCCGAGTGGGGTGTCTCCATCTCTTCCTTCTCATGTCATTTATGAGAGTCCATAACACGTCTGCGTTATATAGAACGCACTTGCTGCAAGCGCCTCTGCACCAGCTGCGCGGGGCTCGCACCGTGCAGCACCCAGGAGCATCCTCCTGTCCCCGCAGCCTCCCTGCCCGCGCCGGAGGTGGCCCTCCTGTTCAGGTGAGGGCCCTGGCTGGGGCTTGTGTCGGCCCCTGTGCTGGCCATACCTTGCCGTAGTCTGGGTGACCTCCCATCGGGACCTTGTGGTCCCTGACCAGCTAGTCTAGCCCTTCCACCATCTAAGGACATGAGGTGGGGATCGTGTCACCTGCCTGTCTCATGGGCACGCTTAATTAACGTGACCAGCAACTTCGCACTGTCAATAGGTAACATGTATAGCAGCACAACTGGACTGATGTAGCAAAGCTGGTAACTAAAGTAGCTGTGTCTCATGCCAGGCTGGACCACCAATACCAGGTGCTGGTCCTGCAGGTGGAAGGGACGTGTTTCAATGCTGAAAGAAGACCAAACACTTCTAGCTGGAACAGCAGAGAAGCTGTGCTGTTAGACACACTGCTTTACAAGTTCCTATTTCTAGAAAGCAAGGGATTTGTCTGGATCCACCCGCAGACTAGCGCGTGCTGTAAGGATAGCTAGCTGTTGGTGGGAAAATTGCCTGGTGTTTTGCTGCAGCACTGAGCACCTCTTGCTGCTATCCTGATTCCCTGAGAATCTGTTATTATCCTGGTTGATGGCCAGTCCATTGCATTTTCTCTTGCAGGTAGAAATGCCACCCTTTCTGTGTTCTTAATTCGCAAAGCCAGGGTTTAGAACTTCTAAATCGCTTTGCCAGTTCTGCATGGCATCTTGTGTCTTATACTTCAGATGAATTTTCCCCTAGTTATTGACATGTACCTGGTAAGTTTATCAGCAGCCTGACAGAGACAGAGAAGTAGCTTGAAAAGTATAGCACTGTAGTGCTAAACTTTTTTTTTATGCTTTTCAAAAATAATTAAAAGGCTTTGGTATCTCTGTGCTTCTGTGTCATAAGCTAAATTCATCCTTCGTACTTTTGGTTACCAGTGACTTGTGCACGTATGCTTCAGAAGTAAAATCTTATGCTGAGATAATACCAGAATGGCTCAAAAACTGGCAGAATTTGTTTCATAATCCACAGGAGACAGTATGTGGCTTTTAAGGTGAATCAAGGTGGTCTTGCAGAGTGTATTTCAACTGAGGTTTGAGAGGAAGCAAGTGGCTAAAGCATAAGTATGTGTTGGAAAGGGTGTACATAGTTCAGTTCTGGCTTTATCCCTGACATACTGACTCTTTGCTTCACCAAAGGCGGCTAACGCAGAAAGTTGGAGGGATGATGAGACCAGGAGCTGCAACTAGAGCTGCAGCTGTTTACTATGGCTGTAGAGGTAGGAGGGCATCTGATCCTCCAAAGAGCTCATAAAAAAAAGCTACCAGCCTTCAGTCTATTAAGGAGCAGTTCTTTGCACATCAATTTCAGTGGGTTTTTTACATTGCTCTTTCTCCAAAGGAGCATGCTGTGCTGTGGTCCATGACGAGCAGGCTGAAACAGAGTTGTGCAGCAGCGTGTGCTGCCTGGGACCATGGTGTGGTGCCAGCTGGAGCTGAACAAGGGGTGAGAAGCATGATTCTCCCCCCAGTGAATGGCTTGCTGAAGGGAACGGCAATGGGGAATTTGTCTGGCCACAGCTAGGTGCTACCCATGAGGCCCAGGCCTTATCTCTGTACTGCACTGCCTTTTGTTGCGTAGATAGACTAGGTGTTTGGAGCCAGCATGGCGATCTCTGCTATGACACTTGATGGGGATACTTTCTGTGGGTGCAGCACATGAGGCATAATCAAATTAGCCAGAGGAATTGATTTGTCTACAGTGTATGTCCTCTCCCAGTACACTGCAGCATCAGCATCAGCCTCAGTGAGGATGCCACTAGAAGAGCACAGTCAACAGTGATATGGTTTGACTTCCCATTTTCAAAGCCATGGCCTTTGTACATAGCTTCTGCAGATGGCCCTGACTACTGACACACAGCATGGTCTCCTGCATCTCTGCCTCTTTCTTTCTTTAGGACAATCTTGTAATAAGAGTCAGAAACCCTAAGCTGAAGGTCTACTGTGCCACTCATAGCTGGAAGAAATCACATAAGGAGGCACAGACAATGGACAGGAAGCTAGGAAGAAATTGTGGCTAGGACTGCTTGATTGGCTGCCAGATGTGCATCATATTCTGGGGGGGTTGGCATGTTCACCCCACAGTCAAAAAGAGACCATGTCATTGTGGATAGCTACCTGAGCTGTTGTCTCCAGTGCTGCTCAATTCAGGTGTGCTGAGGGGGAAGCATGCCCGCAAATAAAGGAGTCTGAGGCCGAAATACCTTTTAATGTATTGTGCCAGGTCCTCCGCTGGGGTAGAGCTCTGGTGTACTGCTGATGCCAGACACCAGATTTGCCTGGTGCTGAGCTGCAGCAGAGAAGATGCATTTGACTGCCAGTCCTGCTCCAGCTGGTGAGCAGGGCTCGCTTTGGTTGGAAGTCACCTTGGAGGGAAGTTTTCACTGCTTACTCTGCTAGGTAAGCAGGAGTGTCGTACTCAGCCATGTGGGCTGAGAGCCGGTGGCTGGAGAGAGTATTAATAACTGGTGCTTTTGCTTCAATATGTGATTTTTAATTCCCTTTTTGCTCAGCTATCAGTGGTCCCATCTTAATGAAAGTCCTCTCTGAGACTGCCCTGTTAATGATTTTTGTACTTTTTTTTTGTTTTGTTTGTGTTGTTAACTATTGGTTAAGCAGTTTTTAGCACGAGCTTGTGGGAGACAGCCCTTGCCCTAAGGGCCTCTGTCCAGCAGGCACCATGACTGCAGGGGCTGCAAGTGTGCAGGAGGTGAGCCTGGAGACACACAGTCATTCTGGCATTTGCATAGTGCTCATTGCTCAAAGGGACATTATTTTTCCCCTAAAGTTAAACTTAGTACAGGACTTCACACCACCTTGAGGAAAACAGGGCATTGGAAAGATGAAGATATTAATTGGCTGAGAACAGGTCTGCTTTGGGGTGGGCAGTTCTAGATAATACTAATGTGTCTATTTGAGCAAGATGAACTATGGGCTCTCATCCCTACAGTATCCCCTCTGTACCTAACTTTTACAGAAAGGTATGATCTGGAAAGGTGATAATGAGTAACAAATATTGAATATGCTGGAGAATTTGGTGGGTATCATTTGAGTTTCCAAGGAGGGGCCAAACCACACTTATCCAGATGAATATAGAAACCTGATGTAAATCACGTTGCTTAGACTCTGTGCTATGGCCAAGTGTAGCAATAGAAAGTCTAAGCATAGTTTTAAAGGTTTATTATTAGAAAGTATGCTTTATAATCCTCAAACTGCTCACACTTTGAACTATTTCAGGCTTTGCTTTTTAAATAGAGGATAATTATTTCTGTATTAATGAATAAAGTGTTGGCAACTCTTTTAAGTCAGAAGTAACTCTTATGGTGGAGAGGTTAATTTTACTTGTTCTCTTTGTTTATATCCAACATTGTGGCTTTCATTGTAATTTTCCCCATTACTTAAATGAATCATAAATTTTGATTTTTATTATGCAGGAAGCTTGTAAACATGCACATTTATATACCACATGGATACTTATGGAAATAAGGCACTTGTATAAAATCCAAACAATTTAAATGAATCCATAGAAAACATCTGAACTCAACGAAATAAGGGAATGAATCGTTACCTTAGGTAAGCTTAGCAGGATCTTACTAACGTTTATGTCAGTCATACCTTTTGGGAAAAGCCTAGAAGCTTTGGTCCTTCTGAGCAAAAAGCTATGCTGCTGTATGCCAGTGAGAGCCCAGGCATAGTGTTACATGCCATGATTTATTTTTTCAGACTGAACTTGCACATTCTTCCTATGACATTGACATTTTTTGCTCTAGCTATTGGTATGATAGGGTGGGCTTAGATATGGGTAACTGAAATTCGAGGCTACGAAGTGTGGGCTTCGCTCACACTCTTCTCAGTCCCAGTGTGGTTGCATTAAGTAGTTAGTGCTGATGGCTGCTGCAGGCAGTGCTGTAGATTAAAGGCTTCATTAACTCAAGTATATCACTCAAGTCACACACATCTGTTGTTCAAAGTATGCTTTGTGTGTTGATTGTGGATCCAATTCAGAAGCCTGTACTTACACATAATTCCTCTGAATGGACAGAGATGCATTTCTTCTATTCTCTTTTGCTGTTCAAGTATCTATGTACAAAGTACACTGAGTGCGACAGAAGAGACAAAGTTATCTTTTTCTGTGGGTAGCTGTATAATACTAAGGAAATTATAACTCCTGTGAAATTAGACTCTTAGAAAAAGATGGCGTCTGGAACCTGTCTTCTGATAGCATGTGGAAACTCTTGAACAGTGAAGGTTTTGGGTTATGTAACTCCCTTCCTGCCCAGAGGCTGAAGTGGCTGTTATATTAGCACTTAATTTTCGTACTGCCCTTCGTGTCACATAGTGCACCATAGATTTGGAATGACAATAGAGACGTAGGTTTTGCTTACTGTAGCATGCTCAAAATTAAGGTGATAGTTACTGTGTCTTGAAGCTAGCTTGTGCTATTCCTGTATCAATTTCCTGTACTGCTATGATCTAAATAGCATTTAAGCTAATGGCAGGTTTCTGTATGACAAGTGTGTCAGTCTGGAGAGTCCCTCTGTATAGTGCTGAACATGAAGACATGTCCAGGTGACATGGAGCAGAAAACTGTGTGTAGGAGAAGATTACACACCACCAGAGCTGAAAGGTGGTAGGTGGGCTGGGTGAGAGCTTTCTGGGAAAATTTCAAGTGTGCTAGGGTAGGAAGGATTTCAGATCCCTGCAGAGAGCCTAGGGGCTCACACTGCAGACTCTGACCCAGAACTGCACAGGGCACTGTTTCTCTCCAGGTAAGTGCAACTTGTGTCTCTTCTTCTGTTAATGTTGCAGGCTGATTCTTGTGTTGCAAATCTGCCTGCTAATGAGTTTTGTGGCTGTTTTGATTCATGTTGCCGTGAGCTTATGGAAATACTTTGTTTCTACCAGGCTACACATTCTCCCAAAACCAAATTTCTGTAGATTACTGCAAAACACGTACTTTCCAAGACAGAGTGGAAATGAGACTGAATTGGTCTTGGGACTTCTGTCAAGTTTGAATAGTGAGGTTTCATTTTTTGCCCCTCATCTGACACCACCTTTGGAGACAGATCTAACACCAGTTGGCATCAGGCATTAACTTTGCAATTATGTATCAAAATGAATGCATTTCTTATGGTTATATGTAGTCTCTGATTGAATCATTGCTTGCCACCTGGTTACAGCAGGGCATTTGCAAGTGAAACATTTGATATAATAGTGTGAATCCTGGCAGTGTGTGGGTTAGTGTTTGCACAGGTTAGTGTTTGCACCTGCCCACCCCACAAATATTGAGATTGGCTGGGAAATTTATCTTCATGTAATTTGTGTCTGATACTAACTTGCCCAGGTCATGTCATGTTGGCACAAGAATAGATACTGGAAATAAAATCTGTGACTCCACTGTCTTACTTTGACCGTACCTCCTTCCATTTCTTAAAGCATATTGGTCCCATGATAACATGAGGAGGGCTGTTGCGTTTTTATAAGGAACCAAAACAGCACCTCTCTAAAGACAGGTCTTTACTGGGATACATTGCTATTTTCCCTTCTAATTTTCTTCAATGTCAATGTTTCACAAGCTTTCAGCCTGCAGGGTGTGATACACAGGTGGAGCATTTCATTCAGTGTTTCATCAGGCACAGGATATGGTGAGCTGTCCCTCCTGGGTTTCCCAGCACAGCCCTCCTTGCTTTTGTCAGATTATGCTGATTTTATTGAAGCCCCTTGTGAGGATTTGTACAGTAAAAGTCTCTTGCATCGAGCTGCCAGTTTTCCCAGCCACTGGCAGCTGCCTTCCCCTCCTCTCTCAGTTCAACCTTCCCGTTTCTTTTGCAAAAACCTCACCTACCAAGTGTGCTTGAATCTGTTGTGTGAGTTAGAAAGGTCATAAAAGCATCTTTTGGGTGCTGGAGGCAGTTGCAACCTTGGCACATCTTTGGGAATGGCTGGTAGGGCTGATGCAACCTGCATAGGCTATCTGCCTTCTCTGCTACACTAAATGCTCTTCAGCTGTATGACAGCACCAATGCCTGCAATGCTCTTCATTTAGACCTGTATTATTTCCCTTAGACTATAGGTAAAATGAGGTCTTCTTTGAAGAAGTTTCTTCTGGAAGGAAGGGCCTCCCTTACCTCCTAAATACCAATGCCTGGTGGCATAGCAGCATGTGGCAGGTAGAGCACTGCCAAGTGCCTGTTTTACCTGAACACCCATTCTTCTGTGCATCCCCCCTGCTGCAGCCAAAGGATGGGGTTGCTGGGACCCTTCAACAAGTACATAAATGTTGCAGTGTGTTGTGGGGTACAAATCAGGCTGGAGATGGAAGAGTGAAGGCAAAATGTGGTGCTGCTTTCTGCTGTGGCTCTGTGTCCCACAGCCAGTACACCGGGCCTACAAAACCTCTCTAAGATAATGCTTAGAGCAATGAAATACCTAACACTACTTCATCACGTGTAATAGAAATCTGCATTCCCTTTCACAGAACAGTCTGATATAGATAATGATATATCCTGAGAGCACGTACTTGTAGCCTGGAAACCATACCCAGGATGTGTTGTGGACACTTTTCCATAAGCAGTAGAAATTTTTTATCTGAATTTCAGTGTGACAAGCCAACTAACTGCCCCTTCCCATCCTGAGATAAATTACCTGGGACAGCCGCTGACTGCCCATTTTAGGGTGGTGGTTGTCTGGCTCCTGAAGTTCCCTGTGGCTTACAGCCTCTTCCTGAATCCTGGGATTCAGCCCCACCTGACCTCACTTGCTGAGGAAGGGTCCATGCCTTTGTGGTGGCAGCACTGCAGCTCTGATGAGCAAAATGAAAAGACAGACTCATTGTGTTTCAGTTTTTAAACATTTGCGAGGAGTTCTTTTGTGAATGTTACAACAAAGGAAATGCTTAGAGAGGCTTGCTTTCTGCTACACAGAAAGAAAGATATGGAATCCCAGGAGGGAAAAGCAATCTTTGCTCTGATGAAAGATGCTGGCAGGCAAATGCTATTTTTTTTTCTGTCATTTCAGAGATCCAACGGACCACCCTGAAAGCATTGGTCTGAGACAGCTCCTACAGCCCTGCAGAGACATTTGCTTTCTAGAGTGGGTTAACATTGTTGGTCATTGGCAATGGTACATTGCTGTCAGTACTCAGAAGGCAATTTCCAGAAGTGCAGACAGCTATAGGATTGCTGCAGATATGGATTCAATCATTACTGCTGCAGGTTAAGAGAAAATTTTTAAAATAGGACTGCTTGTGGTCCTGTGCCAGTGTGGTAGACAGGGCAGATGATGCTTGGTAATGGAAAAAAGCAAAACCAACCCAAACAAAGCAACCCCAAACATCCAAGCTGAATCTTGGGTGAAATTTGTCTGTAATTTGATTTTTATGAGTTAACATCTGCTAAAGAAAGACTTCCCCACCTTGAAGGCTTCCCTGCAGTCCCAGAAAGCCAAAGGCAGATACTCCAGTGACTTTGTAAGGTATTGGCTGGTGTAATGATACCTCGTTTTGTCTGGCCTGATAGCAGTAGATCTTGCATAGTAGAAGAAGGTCCCAGAGACACTGTTGCGTAGCTTGTTGACTGCAGTTAGCCAAGGTGACATGTTTTCTTCTTCTAATCAATACAGGAGATACCTTTATGGATGCTGCAACTTCCTTAATTGCTGGAGAGAACACTGTGGTCCAGTGTCTCGAAGATAGCTTTGGGTAATGGCATAGTTTAAAAGGCAAGAAGCAGGAGTAGGTTCTTGATGCAACGCATGGCACAGGCAGTGTCCTGATGCAGTGGGGATTATTTCCTTGGCTCCAGAACCTCCTGCCTCTACTTTAGGCTGTTATGGGACTGTTCTCTTCCATTTCTAATCCTCTTGAAAGGAGTTGTTTGAAGGAGAGACTCCAGTTTCCTATTTCTGACTTTTCCCCGCACTATTTTACATCCCAGGTGTTTGCAGATCCATGTTTTTTTAACTTGTGTGTATAGCAGCAAAGAGCTGCCATGTACAAGAGCTCTCAGGTCACATTGGCTGCTGAGCCAATCTGGCCTCGTCAGCAGCCCAGTGAGCACGGTCAGTGTGACTGCTCAGCACCCAGCATTTTTTAGTTTATTCATTAAGCACCTGAAGACTAGACAGGACTGCTGTTGTATTTGTATTGCAGCTTTGCTAATGTGAGCTTTGCTATTTCTATGTGAGCGGCAGTTTGGCTCCTCCTGGTAAGAGGCAGAAGTGAAGGCTGCCTGCCCCCTTTTGTCTGTTACCACCCTTCTCTCTCCTTGACTGCAGCACAAAGATTCACGGTTGTAGGTATTTTGTTGTCCTCTGGAGAAGGCCACAAAACTTGTCTAATGCCACCCTTGCATTTCTGCACAATTTATTTTAATACCCCTCATACATTGTCTGTTCAGTGCAATTTTCTCCTAAAACCTATCCTAGGCAATCCCCTTCAGAAATTGACTCCCATACAAGAGATTACAGGGGCTTTGGTGGTAGATCACAGCATGGTTAATGTAAAGCACTGGGCAGCACAGACTTCTCTTGAGCAGTCTCTATAGCTGGGGACAGACAGCAGTGTGTGGTGGAGAAATCACACTTGGGGAGCATACACTTAGGAAAGAGACCTTTGCAACAGCCGCGTCTGCAATCTCGCATTGCTGGCACTCCCACCACATGATGAGCCTTCCTCACGTGCTGTGCAGCTGGCTTGGCACAAAATGTCCATTCTTGATACTTGCCTGCTGCCACTCAGCTGGGTGGCCATGCCGTGCCCTTGCTGTGCTCAGGCACGCTGCTGCACTGCAGGGACTTGAGCTGTGGTTTCCCCTGGGAGAGGCTGGTGCAGGTGAGCCTTGCCCAGCTGTCAGGTGGCACGTGCCCTGGCATGGGGGAACTGCTGCTCCAAATTCCTCCCTTCTTTCTGCATCTGGGAAGAAGACATTCATCTGGAAGATTTTTATCCTTGGTGCTGATAGGTTTCCGTCTCCGCCCGGTTAATCCGGAGATTAGATTGAATGTGATGTAACTGCAAATTGGGCAGGATTTTGGCTTGGAAATGGGAATTTTTGTTGTGGCTCTCGTTTCTGCTTGCAACTGTGTATGGAACAGCCTAGCCCTGCACAGGGGCCCATGCTAGGTGCCAATTTGATTAATTCTCACCCACTGCCTGCTCCCCCATGCTTCCACCAAAAAGCGACTTTTCTGATGCCAAGAACTTGTGCAGCAATATAGCAGAGTTCACCACCCAAGGACTGTGAAGGCCTATGCCAAATTTTTAATTGTATTTTTCTGGCAAATAACCCTGGCTTGATCTTAAGAAAAAGACGTTGAATGTTTCTGGCTCTCAACCCTGTGTCAGTCCATTGCAGAACAAAGGTGGGAAGTGCAGCTGGACCTTACTTTACTTAACTGGGGGGAGGAAGAGAGTATCCAGGCTGCTGCGGTAGAGGGAGGGATAAGAAAAGCCAAGAAACCAGCCCTATTTTGCAGGAGGAGTTGAAGAGACTGTGAGGATGCCTTGGACCAACTGCTTCCGCCACATGTGGCTGAGCTGGGATGATGGTCCTTCGGCAGGTGGGAAGCATTCAGGCCGAACCCTGTTATTTTTGGATTGTGCTGAATAATGGAGGCTCTTCTGTCAGACAAAACTGTGATTTTTTTGACCACTTGCGAACAGGTCTGGCTGGATAGCCCAGCACAAGCCAAGTTTCCGTGCATTACCCTTCCTGGAGAAATGGAGGCCCTGAGTTGTGCTGGGGACTGCCAGTAGCTGCAATAAAGCACCACGAAGCCTAGTAAAACTCATTGCATGACATAAGCATAATAGAGACAGAGGATTATCAGCACACACATTCTCCCAAAGGCAAATTATGAACAATCTTCTGAATAGTTTATCAGCTATTTTACCAGTCCATTTTAGGTGGAGCGTCTTTGATCTTGTCTCCACTTGAGCGGAGGAGGGCTTGTCGATCACCCTGAATTTCATGCAGCATGTGGAACCTGTTCAGGAGCCATCTGCCTTGGATGCCTGGCCTGTGGCACCTCCAAAACAACAATAAACCCTCTTAATTGCACAAATATGTTGCACCAACACAGTATTTCAAGCAGGTTGATTGGCTGGTTCAGTAACTCTTCACCACCATCCATAAACAATCACCTTTTCTCAGAATTTTACTCATGCACAACTTGGGGCATGTATGAGCCAGTGCCTTTGTTGACAAAAGGCAGGTGGTTCTCCCACAGGAGCATGTTTGGAGGAGGGTAGAATCGGATGTGAAGAGATTTGCACTCACCTACACTCACCAGAGTGTACCAGTTAGGGCTGTTCCAGCCAGCCCTAATATTCAGCAACCTTGTGGTGTGTGAAGAGCCAACTGGCCGGCCCCTTCATGTCTCACCTGTCTTCTCATCTCTGCCAACCACCCGGGAGGGATGCAGGGCTGGGCAGCCAGAGTGACTGCTGGGGCCTTTTCTCTGTGGCCCCACAAGGACCCACACTAGCGCTGGTCATTGCCGATGGCCCGTGTCCACCCAGGATAGGGAAGATTTAAATAGTGATTAGGAGTAATGAGCAGCTGAATCCTCCCAATTACACACACATCTAGCTTCCTGCCTAAAAATTATCCCTTTTGTATCAGCTTCAGTGTGTACACTTTCAGAAGGCTTGATGTTGCACTGTCTGAGCAAGAGTGGGAACATGCAAGTAAGCTCCAAGAGAATGGCAGTTTTGCACCAGCTCATGGAGGTCCCTGGCCAGGAATTAACAAGCCCTGCTGTGTTTCTCCTTGGTTCAGCAAAAATTGATGGGTTATTGAGTTTAGGGGAAAATCAACTGCCTCTGGCCAGGGTCTGTGCACACATGGGCTTTGCCTTATGGTCTGCTCATTTTCATTGAGCACAAAAATAGGTTTTCTATAGGCTTAGTTTGATGGGGAATAGTGTTGGTTCCCTGTCGCCCCATAGATGAGAGCCTGTTGCACTTACGTATACTTTGTTCTAAGTGTGGTCCATGCCCAGGCTAAAGCATCTCTCCATCTGTGATTCAGACTGCACTGAGGATCATCAGTGCCTTGTGGAGAACCTGATATTCTGGGGAATGAGGAACATGAGCCATGGCCTTGCAGTTGCAGCGTAATATATGGCAACAAAGCCACATACATATTTATTGATGCACAACCTGGGGGTAAGAGCTATTGTCACAGTAGGGCAGAACCAAGGCAGGATCCACGATGTAGGATGCCAAAAAAACAGGAGAAACAGCTTTGCTGAGGATACACAAAATGATAATCAGCCAGCCAAGGCCACCAGGAGGGATGGGTGGAGGACAACCTCCCAGCTTTTTTTGGCCAGTGTGCACAGTTGTGCTCAAGTGTTGCTCAGTAGAATAGCTGGGGTATTATTTTTGAAACATTTTTCCTGAAAAGCAGCATTTTACAGCACAATGGGTGAGCCATATCCCCACCACAGGCTGGCACGCAGCTGGTGTCTGGAAGAGGCTGTGTTCTCCTTTAGGGGACTTGTGGAGAGAAGAGCATTCTTTGATACTCCGTGTTGTTTCCTGGGTCCAGTGCGAGGCTTAGGAACAATGAACTTTGTCCAACTTCAGCATTTCAATGCTTTTGATGTTCTTCTATACCTCAGGAGCAAGACATCTCCTACCCTGTGGTGGCTGGATTTTTTTCATCCCACTTGTAACGTAGATACAGACAACTGACTCCAAAATGTTTAAGAAAAACAGGGCACCATCTTACAAATGCATCTGTTCCTTTGTGGATGCAGCTTATTCTGGGGTAAAGGAGCTGGTTGTAAAATTTTTGGCTTGGTTATGTGTCTGTAGCAGTCAGGCTGACTGCTGCTGGGGAGCAGCATAGATGTTCTCAAGTCATACCCCATAGTGAATATAGATTTATACAGCCGTGAGTCATGAGCATCTCCTAGTGCTGCATAGAAGGAAGGTGCAAGAAGAAATCATCCAGCAAGGACCCCTGGGCTCTTGGCGAGTCACCAATAACCAATTTGTGAATATAGGTTGTGAGCTATTATATGAAGATTTTGGTCATGTTTGTGTGCTACATGTTGTATTTTTCACATTGGGAACTTTTTGTCAGTCCTTATTACCCAGAGTTACTTCTTCAGGTAAGCCACTTCTCCCATAATAGTTTCTTCATTGCCTAGCCTAATCTCTCAAGACATCTTACACCAGTACCATATCCCAACATGGTTGGATACTTGTGTGATAGTGTCATCTGTCACAGTTGCACAACAGTAACAAGGAAATGAGCTGTATTTCAAACCGGTGCAGAATGAGAACAGACAAAACAAGAGTGGACACTGTAAACCAATGAAACTCTAGCAGGGAGGTGGATATCCAAGCCTTGAGCCTCCAGAGAGCTGCATTCTATTTGAAGACCACAGAATCACAGAATGGTTGAGTTTGAAAGGGACCTTTGGAGATCATTTGTTAAAAATCTCTTGGTGAGAGCCATGAAACAACTTCCTTCTGGTCTGCCCTAAATCTTGGAGGGTTTCATTGAATTTTGTTTAATACACATAGTTTACTAAATGATGCTTTTCAATGTAATTCCACAAATACAGATAGGGGCTTTAGAGTAGTTTAAACTAATTTTTAAAGACTAAATAACCTAGTAGTCATAGTAGTTGTGAAAATGCCCTAAATTATGCTCACTTTAGAAATTCAAAACTTGGAAATACTGCCTTGTTGTATTCAAGATATTTTCTGTACTGCATTTCAGCACAGGAGAAATTAGCAGTGGAAAAGGAAAGTGGTAAGAAAAATGCAAAAGGCTTTGTAACAAAGTGGCAAAACCCAGCTTAAAGTGATGACAATCGCATACTTCATCAAAAAGGATCTTGCCACCTGCATCAAATACTTCCGTTTTCCAACACCATGGCACAGCCCCATCTCATCTTCTGTCTCTGAGTCACAGGTGCAAAGGAGATGGGTGGTTTGGCGCAATTTATCCTTGCAGCCAAACAACAGTGTTCCCTTCCATGAGGTACTGGCAAGTCCAGTCATGGATTATGTGCTTGGCTTTTTTCAAGCCACAGTCTCCACTTGTGCTGGTACATAATTTCCCAATACCAGACTTGACTTGTCCTTCAGGTGGCAAGTTGCCCCATCACCTCTCCCCAAACCTCTGCCACATGTCCAAACAGAAGGCAATCCTCATTTATCCCCTGGTTGCCTCAGTTTTTATTAGGAATCTTCTTCCCATTATTCCCAGGGCCACACCATCCCAGCAGGCCCAGCCCTCAGCTGTGCAGGTACCTCTGTCTCATCAAGTAATGTCCCTCATGGGGCATTTGGTCAGGGCCGTAACAGGGGCTCCACTGAGCTGCAGCATTGAGCAATGGGCAAGGGCATGTTTGGAATAAACTCTTTTGAAGTATACTTGTAGAAAAAGTGCAAAGGAATTCTTATAGGAGGACTTGGTAGCACTGTAAATTCCAGGGTTATGTGTGAGTGAGACTGGAATCTGAAAAATTCCTCAATTATTATTAGGATGGAAACAATACAAACCATTATTTTAAAATAATGCTGGCTGGGCTGGGAAGATTCACATTCAAATGGTAAGAAATGGTAACTTTGGGTTTACCAAGCAAACATAATCTTTCTGCACAAGTGCATATCCTATATTCAGTAAGGCAAGGTTCCCGGGGAAAATGACAAGTTTAATTAAAACCTGTCTCATCATGCATGCACCCAGGGGAGGGCAAGCTGTGATTGTAATAGTAACTGCTCCTAGCAGGTGTTTTTGTTGTAATATGAAGTATTAAATACAACTTCCCGTGTTTAGTAACCCAAATACACTCCTGTAAGCTTCTAACAATGCCTCTGTGATGTGTTGCAAATGAAGCTGAAGTTGGACTACATCTTTCAGCATAAATTCTTGTATTCAGAGGAACCAACCTACCCACTTTTGCTGAGACTATTACAGGGACCTGGAGCCCTGTGGATGCTGCAAATTATTTAGTATTTTGTAGCTCTGGAGGTTGTTTCTTTCCTGTGCTGAAGATCTTGGACTCATTATGGGGTAGCAGGGATCCTCCACAACTGGTGGGGGAGAGGAAGAAACCGTGCCAGAAGTGCTGTCTTCTGTTGCCTGCAACTGTGAGAGAATGAACGTGATCAACTACATTTTAAATAAAATAGAGTCAGAAGGGGAGGAGGGAGAGCTGGAGCCAGGCACTGGCTTTGGATAGTCTGAACCTGATGTGTCACTTCAGATAGTTCCTAGGCACCCTCAGTCCTGTGAGATTACGAGCGCTTTTATGACTTTTATTTCAAGTTAATTTGTTATTTGCTGCCAGAATTCTCCCAAGAAATGTAGAAAATAAGTGGTAAATGTTGATTAATTGAGACAACCTAAGTAGAGGACTGACAACAGGCTCCCCATGTAATACAAGAAAGTTAACAGCTTGCTGATGTCCTTATGTGAGTGAATTGTGTAGCCTGGTTGTTTAATGGAGTGTTTAAAAATTGTGTTGGCAATAGCCTATGAATAATGTATACAGGAATAATGAAATACCTTACTGCTAAGAAACTGCTGATATGCTGGGGAAATTTCCATCAGATGTAAGAACAATTTTGAAAGCACTGTCTTCTCGGGATGCCCTTTACTTATGGGCTTGCTGCTTCAGAGGCTGCATTCCCTTTCTAGATACGGCAAGTGGAAATGCCCTCCACTGCCTCTGCCTCTGTCTTCCAGCTTCACCTGACTCCCTTTGCTTGTGTAAAGCTCATGGATTTTGATGAGTTTAGGCTTTATTAACTGAGTACTGTAAGAATGGAGATATTTGCTGTGCAGTCTTCTAGGTTTCTTTCCCCAAGGCACATCGCATCAAAGGAAGATGGATGCTGGTTTTGTGTCACTGCAATGTCCCATGACGCAGGAAGCAGAAACAGGGCCAAGTGATTTGGAAAAAGAGACCAATATTTCTTTTGCAGGTTTTTGGAACGTGGGCTCCTTGTGTAAGATAAGGAATCCTAGAATGTCTCACAAATTCTGATGGACTTTGCAGCGTGAACCCAGTTCCAATGTCTCTAAATTTTCCCCCATGTCCTCTTCCAGTGCACAAGGCCTCTGTGTGCTTTGGCCGTGAGTAGTGGGAAATTGTGATGCTAAGCAACTAAATCTTGCTTGGCCAAAGAAGTGAGAAGATTGAGATGAACTACTTGCAGGGAAGCTCTGAAGGCTGAACGGCCTTAACTGCAGGAGGAAACAGGCCTCCTAAAAGATCCCAGAACACAGCACAGGCTGGCACCTGAGGCAATCACAATCTCTTCTTCGCTCCTTGTTTTGACCCTCAGCTGCACTCCAGGAGCAAATAAAATCATAACTTTCTTTCTCATGTGGTGTTTTACCCACCTGCACTAAAATACAGAAGTATTGCAGGGGGGCAGGTGAACGCAATAAATATCTTATCACTGTTGGGAGTGGTCTCAGATAAGTGTATGTTAAGAGCAAGACCCAGCCTATGGAATCTGTAGCTCTGTGCTCTGCCTCTGCTGTGTCTTTGTTATAATGAGTAGCCTAGTACTCGTGCTGCATTTTTGTGTTGGGATTTACATAATACAGCCCTGAGTCAAAATGTTTCCTGCAATATAGGCAGTATATTATTAGTGTAATTCTAGAACAAAGCAACACGATTGATGTTGATATTAGTCAGATGATGAAGAGGCATCCTCACCTGGGAGGTGAGGTGTGATGGGTTTTGAAGTTATGTAGTGATGCCAACAGGAAGCTCCAGGCATGAAGCTAAGGATAGGAGAGAGAATGGGTTAGAGGAGAGATTGTATTCTCAGGGTGATGTGTAACTGGATAAGTAAGAGGATTTGCCAAAATGGGAGGGAAGATTTGGACTTCATTGACTAGTTTGCTGCTGGGATGTTCCTCGGGAGTGCACTATTTTGGCAGCTACAGGAAAGAAGCTGTATAAGAGGGGTTAGTCTAAACATAAGATAGTTGGCAAGGACCACCAGAGGAGTAATGGCTTAAATGTTTTCAGTAAAACAAATAAAGGGAAAAGGTATCTAAGATTTTCTCCGCCACCCAAACCCCATCCTGCCAGCTGAAAAGCATCTTCAGCAGAGAGGGGAAGAACGGTTTAGGCTGAGGGTCGTGGTCAAGTTCAACCAGCCTTTCACAGGATAGAAATGCTGACAGTATACATGAAAAAGCAGCTTTCATAAGGAAGGGATCCACTGATGCTTCTGATGATCCTATTAAATTATCTTTTCTAATGTTTGTTTTTTTCCAGGTGAAGAGTGAAGGTCCCAAACTGGTGCCCTTCTTTAAAGCCACTTGTGTCTATTTTGTCCTCTGGCTGCCAACTTCCAGCCCCTCTTGGTTCAGTGCCCTCATCAAATGTCTGCCTATCTTCTGCCTGTGGGTTTTCCTTCTGGCTCATGGAATTAACTTCTTGGTGTCACATCGGAGCGCCAGCCGCATCCTAGCAGGACTCATATTCTCAGCAGTGGGAGACGCCTTTCTCATCTGGCAGGAGCAGGGCTACTTTATTCATGGTGAGTGCAGTGTCAGTTGTAAAGGGATGCCACAGTGTCCAGCTGTTTCTTTATTTAGTAATGAGTTGCCACGTGTTTTGTTTATTCATACACAGCTTAAGCCCTGGGCAGTGGGAAGCACTCATCCCGTGAATAAAATCCATCATATTTAGAGGACTCATACCATGGATGAGTCTTCTCATGAGCTTCTCTTCATGTTAGAGAGTTAATTGGAGCAGGTTTGGTTCCCTGGCACATGCTCACACCATCTCAGCTGGTTGGAGCTGGGAAGGTGGCATGGGCAGGATCCTTGGGGAAGAGAAGGAAACACTCATGGCACTCAGTAGCTCCTATGAAACTACAGGAAGTATCTACCCCCTGCTTCAATGCAGGGATATGTGTCAGCCCTTCACTACAAGGATCAAAAATAGGACACGGTGTAAAAGTCCTGGGTGGAGAACAGGTGGAGAGAACCCTTATGTTTTGATAGACAAGCCCATAGTCTGGAGAAGGTGTTTAAGTGGATGCTAGAAACTAAAGCATCAGAAATCTTGTCCTACTTGCAGGCTCATCATTATGAATCATGCAACCTGTTGTATGAGATTTGTCTGTTTTGCAAGACATGTAAATGATGGAGTATCAAGGACAAACCTTACCACAATGGCTTGTCTTCTCTACAGAAAGATCCACATCTCTCAGAGCAAAACAAGCTTGTTTTATTTTGTTAGTTTACAGACTAGAACATAATAATGTAGATTAATCACTTAAAACCACATTAAAACTGCCTGTAGCAACACTCTCCCTGGCCTTGGACTGTCACAAGAAATCAGCAGCAGTTGAGTCCTTCACTAAACTGACGTGTGGGGTTTCTGAAGTTAATTTAACAAGCACAGGGATCTCACTTAACACCCACCATTAATTGGCTGCTGTGACTGTCCCATTGGAAAATGTGATGAGATGAAGGAATTTTTCTGACTTGTGCTGTTGTCAGCTCTGAAAGTCAAAGGCTTATTTTTCACCCCTCTCATGAGGTCAGTATTTAGTTTTATTCTGGGATTCCCACAACCTCTTTCTTTATGAGAGGGAAGTGTATGCAGTGCTAGATACGAAAGGCCAAATGCTCTGAATCTGGTTTTGATCCTGCTTCCCAAGGGCTTATCCCAGTCTCATTAAAAGTTCATGAAAAAATTTTCACTGATTTTGGTGGGGTTTAGATTAGGCCCTGAGGATTGGATCTATCTCGGTGAACCCAGCTCAAGCTTCTCTTGGGGTGTTGTCTCCTCTGTGCTGAGTGTTGGCATTCCTACTGATGAGCCTCCTCCTAACTGTGGTACCTGGCTCAGTGCAGGTTGCCTCAGCTCAACTTCTTGTGCTTGTTTTGCCTCCTGGAGTTGCTCCTCGAGCTGTAGCTTGGAAAACATTCAAGGCCTGAATCTCACCATGACTTTTTATACATGCACTGTTCCAATCTCATGTAGCTGGGATATCTCTGAGTTGCCTCTCCTATTTAGTGCTAGAGGAAGGTCAACCAGTCACAGCAGTTCGATTTCTGGTTAATGTGTCTTAATCTGCAAATAAGTTGGATTTTTGACCCTAGTCTCACAACTGAGAGGTGTTGCTTTGTGAGTTTAGATGCATTTTTCTTCTTAAGGAGAAGAAAAGCTCTTTTGGTTATATTGAAAATCTCAGCCTTCATCTTGGCTTTCTCCTGCATGCCTCAGTCCTTGCTAATCCAAGCTACCGTCTTCTACAGTGAAGTGTTAACATTTGCATTTCAGCTGTTAACAGAAAAAGCTCACCACCCCACTTCATGCTGCACTTCTGCAAAATGAATTTTCTCCTATTTAAAACTCAGTAGGTGGCTGTTGTTGACCACTGGCAATATTCAAACTTTTGACATCATTGTTCGAGGGAATTTGAAATTTCAGGAGAATAAGAGGCAATATTAGATAAAATTTACTTTCTGTTTAATTTCTTCAGCTTTCAGGTTGAAAAAAAGGGTTGAGAACTGGGCTGACTTGAATAGCATTTGAGACAATGAGTTTATAAAAGGGCATGTGTTCATTACTTTGTAGGTAAGTGAGAGCCTAGGAACCTACTCCAGGCACACTTAATTTTTTTTTCATTTTTGCTGTTTCAGTCCACTAATAACACGCTATTTTCTGACTAGTGTCTTACTGCATGTAAAAGATATCTTACAGTGTTAGCAATCACCTTCTTTGGTAGCAAGCACTTAGAAACAATTTATGTATTTGAACAAGGGACTAACAGAAAGGCCTTAACCGCCAGCCTGAGGGGAAACTCCAGGCGCTGGGAGTGGGAAGGAAGCAACAGTGAGGAGGTGGGCTGTTCTGGGAGGACCAGGCCAAAGGCTGAGAAATCCAAGAGAAACGCATACACACCCCCCACCCTGTGCAGCCATCACAGGTTTCCCCAGTTCCTGATTTGATTTGTGGATGTTGAATGAGCAAACCTGGGAGCTGACTCCCTTGTTTGTGACCAGCCTCACTACATCATAAAACTCTTCCTGCGTTTCTGGGTTTCTGTGTCCTGTCCTCCTGTCCTCTTCCTCCCTGTTGCCAGCTGCCTGTACAAAGGACAACACATTCTTCAGCTCCCCATCCCAGGACTTTCCATATAATTGCCACTAAAGGAAAAAACACTCCTAACTACTAGGGTGCTAGGGCAAAATAACCTTCTCCTTACCTATGCTCCAGGGCTCTAGCCTTTCCTGCACTGTAACACTATGAACAGCTCTAAGTCCCTCCTCGGTTATCTCAGTGCTGTGCCCATGATGCGTAATAGCTCTGTGAAACACCAACATTTTTGCACTCCTTTGTGCTTCTCTTCCTTCCCCTTCACACTGTCCCATTTTCTCTAGCCTCTCCTTGCAGACCAAATCCCTGCCAGCCCCCTCCCTCCTGTGAGTTCTCCTCTCATCCCACCATGGCTGAGATTTCAGTGGATACCAAAGGCAGAGAGACACTTGCCTTTCTTTAAGCTACCTCAACACAAGAGTATTAGGATGGAAAAATGGTTGCCAGCAGCAGGTTTTAGAGACTGCCCTATATACCACAGCATCATTTTTTGAATGTAAACATGTTTTCTGCTGGAGGTCTAAGCTTCCCAGATACTTTTCTCCATTTCATGCTTTAGAGCTCCATGAAAACTTCCAGCTACTCTAATAACACTGTCATGATAAAGTGGGACAGCCTGCAGCTGCACTGTGTGTGGGCCTGGGAATCAGAGGACTGGACAAGCTGGATTCAGCTTGGGGTCCATTATTTACAACTGGCATGACAGCTCGTAGTCAGCAGCTGTACCAATACAGAGTGACATTTTTTGTCGTCAAGTGGATTAGTGGTGAGTGAGTAACATATGGGCAGTACCTTCCAACACCCACATCTGGCATTTCTCAGGAGTGTTGCACTTCAAAGGGAAGCTGGCATTTTATTTTCACAGTATGATTCCAGCTAAAGTTCATCTGAATCTTGCAAATAGCCTTAAAATTGTTGGCAGATCACATTGGTGCAGTCCCTGAAGTATGCCAACTGCTTCTTTCCAGCTTAGGTTTCTCCTAGCTATGGGCAGAGATGGAGTAAAAGCCAGCTTTGGGTTTGTGGCTAAATGTGCCTGGGTTCAGAGGGACTGGTATCTTTTTTCACATTTTGTTCCTTTGCAGTCTTCCTGTTCCACAGGTGACCTATTAGCAAAACACTTTGGATAGTTAGAGGGGATGATCTTCAGTTTGCTTTGCCCTCACCCTTCTATCCAAAGCAGGGGAGAAGGAACCACCTGAAAATCCAGCTTGTTCCTTTTGTGGAGTTCACCTGGCCTCTCCCCAGAAAGGGTTGCGTCACAACAGTGTTGCAGCTGTTGATGCGCTGGGGCTTCCTAGGGTGGGAAGTCGGTGCTAAGGCTGATATAGGCCTATGTTTTTATACAAAATTGGTCCCAAGTGGTCAGTATGATTCTCACTGAAAGTGTTGAGGGTTGTGACACTGCAAGGACATCTAAGCGTGTGCTTGTTGCGGTATTTAAAACCCAATAGAGCCACATGGGTTTTTTCCTGCTGCCAACTGCCAGTCACTGATGAAAGGTCACACTTGCTATGTCAATGCCTCTTTCCAGGTCTGCTGATGTTCGCAATCACACACATCCTGTACTCTTCAGCCTTCGGCATGAAGCCTTTGGACCTCAAAGCCGGCTTGTTCATGGGCCTCGTTTGCAGTTCCTGTTATGCCTTCCTGTACTCCTACCTCTCAGGCCCATTCACCTACCTGGTAGCTGTCTACATCGCCTTGATTGGCTTCATGGGCTGGCGAGCAGTTGCCGGCATGCAGCTGTGCAACGACCTCTGGACATGGACCAAGCTCTCGGCCTGCATCGGCGCAATGCTGTTCATGGTGTCGGATCTGACCATTGCACTTAACAAGTTCTGCTTTCCTGTGCCCTACTCGCGCTTCATCATCATGGCTACTTACTATGCAGCCCAAATGCTTATTGCACTGTCAGCTGTAGAGAGCAGAGATGAAGAGGACTTCAGAAAGAGGAGCTAGGTGGAGTGCCAATAGTCTGTGAAAAACATGGGTTATATCTCAGGTGCTGTAGCTGCATTCACCCCTGAGAGAGATCTCCATTTCTCTAGGCACATTGGTGATGTTGATTTTGCTTCTTTGAAGCATTACCTTTGGGGCTTTTTTGTTTTTTCTCCAATGGCTTACTTCAGTGTGAAGTCCCCATCAGAAAGCTTAGACTGTCCCTGCAGTAGCTACTCATTCAACTTTTCCTCCTTGGATGTGCTGTACTACTGTATTTTACTTGTTAGTCATGAAACTGATGCTGAATATCTGGCAAGAGGAGACCTGATGGAAAGAAGGGATGGAAAGGAGGTTTGGCTATGCATTGTGATAGAAGACTTGCTTTTAATAGTAGGCAGACAGGCACTGCAGATCTCTGCTAAAGTCATAGGTGAAAATTAATTTAACCAACTTTTCCTTTTTGTGCATTACAAACTCAGTGTGCAAACTGGAGCTATTACTTCTGCTGATGATGCTATCCAGGTGAGAGTTGAGCTTTGGAGTCAACAGCAGCATGTGGGGCTGCTCCCAGCAGAACCAGAATGAAAGCAAAACACCAGGTAGAGAGCACAGAGCAAAAGTTACACTGACATGCAGTGCTGTGTGTTTGATTGTGGTTAATCACTGCTCCAGGGCAGGTCTGTTTGTGTAAGTCAGTGTAGTGGCATATGGCAGAAATAGGAGTTTGGTGGAATTTCAGGGACATTGAGGTAGCTAGGCCACTGTGTTCTCTACCACTATGTGTGCGCTGTTACATGGGCACAAGAGGAACTTCAGTTTTTTACAGGAGGACTTAGAGCATGTCTTACTAATGTATTGCTCTGATTCCCTATAGTATGGCAGACAGGAATCTAACCTTTATCCCTTTCTTCCCCAGTATCCTAAGAAATAGTTTTCCATATACTCATTAAGCTTTACAGTACTGCTGCTTGCAGTATCTCTCTCAAATCTTTGTGTGAGCATTTCCTGTGGTCAAAGCCCTGATTTAGGATGTAGATTGTTGTGTTTTGCCAGCTGGTGGTAAACAATCAGCTTTGCATCACTTGTTTCTGGGAAGTCCCTTTTCAGCAGAGCTTCCTGAAAAGCACTGTCTGGTGTGTTCAAAGTGCCTGCTGCTTCCTTCTTGAGCTCTCATGGATGCAATAAGAATGTGCCATCAGGGCTGGGAAAGCCTATTTAATTCTGGTCCAGATTCTTTGGTTTGTTTGTTTGCCCATCTGCTGAAGCAAGATTACTTCTGACTTCAGACTCTACTAAAAAAGATATAGGAAGAGGTTGCCTTGATTTTTAATCCAAGTTCATTTGTGATTATTTGTATTTCTTTCCTCTTATTCAGCAGCAAGCTCTGATTCTGTTTGAAATTATCTTGAATGTGCTTTTTCGTTCTGTCAGTCCTAGGGCCACTCCTGTGGGCTGAGATGCTTCCACAATGGTTTGTTTCAAGACACGAGTGCACTCAGGTGTGCAAAGGAAGCTTGCTGAGGTTTCCTGCACCTCCTTAAACTGGCAGCCACAGGGACAAACAGATCAGACTGCACAACAAGAATCCATGCTCACCCCAACAGCCCTTTGCATGCACTCAACGTGAGCAGGAATGGAGCAGGAGGGGCAGCCCTCCAGACCAGCCCCATGGGCTGAAAATCATCATGGTCTCCATACCTAGCATGCCCCGACCGTTCCACGTGAAAGCCTGGCACTGAGCCTCTGGCACAGTTGGCAGAGCAGGAATTCCTCTTTGTGAAGAGTCCAGCAGGGTCAGGGGGCAGCTAAGGAAACCTACCAGCCCTGCTACCTTTTTCCTTGGTGTTGAGAATTGTTAAGTGGGTCTTCTGCTCCTCCGCAGCCTTGCATGGTGGGACTGGTTTTGGCATTGGCATTGCCTCCCCATGAGTTCTGCATTAGTGCAAATGCAGCCAGTATTACAAAAATCTAGGTTAACCATCTTGACCCTGGGGAGTCATCTCCTGCTTTATAGACACAGATCAGAAAGGTCAGCTGTATTACCGAGAGGGAAAGCATTGTAAATAGCACAGCTTCGTGTAATCTCTTCCCTTTAATGCTGTTGTGTAATATCGTCAGTATTCATTCACTGGCACACTGGGCCCTGCCTGGAGTAAACTGCTGAGGGAATTGAGAGCCATAAAACATCTTCATTCATCAGCATTGCTTATCCCCTGGCCGCAGATTGAACCCTGCAGTGTAGCGCTCTGCGGATGTCACCTGCTGTTACTCTACTTGACTGTTTGCAAATCTCTTCCTGCAACACATTGACCCAGTTAAGAGGAAATCTAAGCAATTGGGGTGACCACCACCATCCTCCCAGCATGTAAGCAAAGAGAGCATTTCAGTCTGATTTACAGCACCTTGTCATGGGTCAGTCCAGCACTCTCAGTTCTTACCTGGCAGTTCTTCAGAGGAGCCCACTACATCCTGAGCTTCCCTTTGCTTTGAGGAAAATGCACATGTGATAAAGTAAACTTTATTTAAGGGTTAGAATTTTGATTATCTCTTTCTTCCTGTCTAGAGATAAGTAGTCTGTCATTTTGTGAAGATGGCTGAGTTGTTTTTCTGCATGCTTTTTCATCTTGGCTTGCTTTGTTATCCTGCTCCACCATCAGCCACTGGATACGTGCAGAATAGGATCTTTTAAGCGTTATTAGGAGGCCTGCCCTCTCCTCTCCACTGCCCATCAGAGGTGCAGTTTACAGTGGCAAAAGTCTCTGGGCAGTTCTGACTGCAACAACAGAAACTTGTGCAGCCCAAGTGGGCTGTCGTTCCCTTGCTGTCCCCTCACCTGGAACAGGCTGGCTGGGATGCATCCTGGCCAACCAACGCTGGCCCCCTCCATCCCAGAGCTGCAACATCTTCAGTCTTCCCAGGAACATGAGGCAGAGTCCTCAGCATGCAAAGTCAACAAGAACCTTGGCTGGCTCAGAGGTTTGCCAGCAAAGGCTCTCGGTCTTCAAAATCTCTCTCCTGCTCTGCATTCCTCCTTTTAATCCATATTCCTGGAGGCTCTTTCCTGCTAGGAAAAGACCAGCTGCCATGGACACTGATTTGACACAATTTTGAGTTTCATAAACCCTAAGAAACACTAAACAATTGCTGACAGTCTGTAAAATACCTTTTCTTGGGATTACAACTGTCCCTCAATCCCAAACGAGGGTAAACTTGACTCTGGGAGGAAGCAAACAGGAAGTAGGACTGTCTGTGGCACTGCCTTTGGGGACATTTCTGTTGTCTTTTTACACTGTAAAACTGTGAGGTTTAATCCATTCTTCTTCTTTTCAGAGGTACAGTCTTTGAGACGCACCCAATCTTTGGCCCAGGGACATTTCAGAGGGAATGAAGCACCCCAGTGGTGTAGTGTGCCTGGCCCTAGCACTATCGGCTCCTTTACAGATCAAAGCAAATAGCAACAGTAGAGCTCAGTGGCTAGTGCCTCTTTCTCTTTGCTTGGTTTCTGGATACAGACAGGGGCTCTTTTAAGCAGAAGCATCATTGTTGTGTTCTTAGAAGAGAACGGGAAGTTGCCGACTTTTCATAACAGAAGTCTTCCTGGGTACTCCTCCTGCCTTTTACCCATGCTTGCTCCTTTTGCGACCTTGGGTAAGTCACTTAAATTTGCTGGGGCCAGGTTCTCATCTGGCGAGCCAGTGCTGTGCAACACCAGGGAACCAGGCCCTCACCCCATTTCTAAAATGGGGATGTTAGTACTTACCTACTTCACAAGGATGCTGTGAGGATTAATGCTCATGCAGCGCTTTGAAGATGTAAAGTGCTACATAAGTCCCAACTATTATCCTACCTTAATGTTAAAAATGGTTTTAGGGATATGCAGTTCTTCACCTTAAGGCATGGAATGAGTGACTGCCCTTTCAAGCTGTATCAGAAGGGAAAGGAAATATAAGATATTTATTCATACTAGCTAACAGGATGGGCTCAGCTGCACTTGAACTCTGAGGAGGGTTAAGCCTAAATGTCTGAAATCTAATTTCAGTTTTGCAAATGGTTTTTAGTTCTTCTAAAAGCCTGAACAAAATTCTTAGAGGAGAACCTTGCATCCAAATTTTGCAGTCTGATCTTATCCCTGACTGTTAGCTAGAATAAATCGAATCCAGCCAAAACATAGTGCTGTCACAGTCTGCTATGGCTGGTGAAATGACGAGAACAGAAAATGAAGTCATTCTGTTCAACCTTCATTCTGCAGAAGGTCAGCTAATTTTCATGGGACAACTTGCAAAAGGCTGTTTAATTTCTGTGATTTGCTGGCATTAAAATCAGCAGAGGGAAGGCCTTGATGGAGTCAGTAAGGTTGGCACATCCTTCGTGAATTACTTCCTTTTCACCTGAATCAAAGAAATAGCAGGTTCTGTAGCAAAGGAAGTGGTTGTACCACCAGTTCTAGGGCTGAGAACAAAAACTGGTTTAGAAATACAGCTCTAAAACCATCACCATGTTCTCAACTAGTACAACAATGCCACTGTTCACTGATTTTAAATCTAGACCACAGCTAGAAACTACTTAGTTCTGGTAGCACTACCTGCTGTACAAACACAAATGAAGGCGAAGAATTGCACACCAAGGAACATGAGATGTGTACCTGTGAAATGGACCATAATTTTGAAGCAGCTGCAGTAAAACTTTATCTTAATATGAACTCAGAAGCAAACACAATGCAAATTTTTATGGTTTCTTTTAAATGTTTGATGTGTTTTAGTTTTCTTAGTTTGGAAGAAAATTTTCTTAATGTTATTTTTTTTTTGCTCTTATTGTAAAGAATAAAAATATAAAACTCTAGATGGTAGACTACAAATGAAAAAAGGTGGCCAGTTGGCAGGAATGCCAAATCTTCTGTGGCTTGTATTGTTTCTGCGGTGACACTATGCTGCTTTAGGATGAGCTAGCTCTTGGAGTTGTGCGATGGCTCAACAGTGAGGCTGAAGCACAAGGCCAGTCTCATATAAGAGGGATGCAGGGGCCGAGCCACTGAGACTGCAGTGGGTGCATGACTGGGCCAATTTGGATTGGTCAAAAGACGAAGAGAGCATCAGGAAATAAAAGAAATTTATTTTCTAACAGATAAAAAGCAAGAAACCAAAGCCAGCCCATTGGGCGATGGTACTGAGCCAGTACAAACACACGTATCAAACCTTGGTTGTGCACGCTCCTGCTGGACCAGGCCTTGCTCTTAAATCACCTGGAGGAGGCTTGCTCCAAGCCTATGGTGCTAGCAGGGTCAGGCCAGCAAAACCTGACACTTTGTTAAATAAAACTCAAAAAACCAGAATATACCCCCAAACAAACAAACAAGAAGGTAAGAAAAAGCAAATGGCACTGGGTAAGTGGTAGTCCTGCCTGGCCGAGGCCGCAGACTTGCTT
Source organism: Tapera naevia (assembly GCA_033556795.1). Taxonomy (NCBI): domain Eukaryota; kingdom Metazoa; phylum Chordata; class Aves; order Cuculiformes; family Neomorphidae; genus Tapera; species Tapera naevia. Next base: position 2,807,075 of record JAUMJJ010000374.1, read on the forward strand.
GTCTGTCCTGAACACTAATCTCCACGTCATGCACCCATGCGAGCCTCTCGCTCCGGCCCCTCTCCCATGCATTCCAGGCAGAGTGCACTGAAGATGTGACTGAAGCAGCTGCTCTCCCCTGGGAGCCAAGCATTTTGCCATGTCTGAAAGTCTCTAGCACTTACTTACTTCCTTTACCATGACTGTAAAGGTCACCACAAGCAGTACGGCCACTTGATCTGGGAACTTTTCTTAACACATTTTTATGCTGATTTTACTATTTTAATTCTTTGTTTGGAATGTAATTTTTTCTCATTTCTTCTGTGTAACAGCAATTAAAAATATTAATTTCCTGGGTATTTTTACTGTGCATATACAATGTTTCCTTGCTCATTTTGTGTTTCCGTGACAGTTTCAGCATGGAGTCTGTAGCTGACTGAACCTCTGTGGCAGTCGGTTTTGGGCCACTGTTACACCCATCAGTTGTGTGGCTTTGCCCTGGCACTACCCCACACCCACTGCAGCCGACAACCACTGTCACAGCCGATGACATTACAGGAATACTGTCTGGCCAACCGTGAAACACAGCCACATGCACCCCACAGAGCACATCCAAAACAAACCGACCAGGCAGCACTGGAACTATAGCACGTGGCTCGTGTTACAACATGTTCCAGGTGCCCTGGGATCTGGAGGCCTGAAGCACGCTTGCCCCTTGCTGCTACAGCCAGTCCCACATACAATGTCCATTTGTCCACACTTACAGGGAGAAGGCAGCTTACTGCAAAGAATTGTTCTGGGAAAGCTGTGTGCTGCCCAGAAATCCCAGACAAATGGCCAAGTCTCTCTTACCCACCCCAACAAAATTTCCAGGAAGAAAAAGTAGGGTAGTATGGACACTTTTCTCTGGTTGGGGATCTGATGCTAGTTTCTTCAGCTGTTTCATGTAGTGGCACAGATATGTTGTTTCATTAATCCTGAACCAGGCCATCTGTCACCAAAGGAACAGGTTTCAAGGATTTATAGCATAGAAACACAGAGTGTGTAACCGCTCCCAGTCCATTAAATGGATCTACTCACAGGCTCCTAACTAACAGAGGCTCCTTCATGTTCCCCTTCTGAAGCAGAGTGGTTCTTGACCTGAGAATGAATCGGTACCAGAGAGAAATACTACAAAATTCTCTTCACAGCAGCCTAAAGGGGGTAAGGATGGGAAAAACGGGTGCTTCTTTCCTCTTTCTTTAATTTGGTATTCTAAAATTCCTTTCGAAAACTTTGAGGTCTGCTGGGAGGAGCATCCTGTTTCCTCACACATCCTTCCTAGCTCCAGATGGAATAAAGGTGAAATATCGTCAGACTGAGCGTGTGTCTGTGGCTGACCACTGCTGTGCTTTTATTCCACAACTGGGTCCTGGAAGAATTCAGTCTAAATTAAAAAGAGCAGCACCAGTATATATATATATATATATATATATATATATATATGTGTGTGTGTGTGTGTATTTATCTATCCATCAATCTGTTAATCTTTCAATCATTCAAATATTCTGTAATTCCTTACCTAATCTTGGCCACCAGCAGTGAAGTTCCTGGGCCCTTCTGTATCTCAAGTTTTACCTTCTACAGTCCGCTCTTTCACAAAGTGTCGCCGTCATTTGCAAAGCTGCAGACTGTTTTTACTTTCTTGGTATAGCAAGGATTTAAGTACTTCAGATTTATGGTTTACACTGTGTTAATATACAATCTGACATAATGAAGCCTACATTGCCAGGGAGGTCCTGCCGGGCTATCTTGGGACATGGAGGCAGAACCCCAGTCTTTTCTTGAACTCAGAGGCAGGATTCTCCTTGACCAGTGTGGAAACAAACTGATACAAAGAAGTGAAAACTGCAGTCTTTGGCTCCTTTTATTATTGTTAAAATATGGTAGCAGATGGTATTAGAAATATCAACTTTAACATGCACCCTACTACCCAAAACCACTTAAGAGGGAAGGAAGACAGAAACATCAAAAGCACCCCTGCAGAGCAGAAGCTCCACTCCTCCACCTAGTTTAATTGACCATTACAAAAGCCAAGGACAGTTGCATTTTGAGCCACACAAACAACAAGAAACTAGACAGCCCAGCAATGCTATTCTGCATGCTGAACCAGGCAGAGCTAGTTCCATCAATTATATATTGTGTTTTGACTTCTGCAAACTTTCTGTCACTGTATCCAGAAGGCTTTTATAACCTTTTCCTTAAGGAAAAAAAAAAAAAAAAGACTAACTGCTATAATTACTGCAACCAACCCTACGTTTTGAGTGCAAGTGTCATAAATCCCTGGCTAAAAAGCTTTCCACTGGATAAAGGAAAATTTGTCTGGTTACAGTTTTTGTAGGAAGTGAACAGTTCAAATCTAGGGAGTTCTCATTTTTGTTCTCATTTCCCCTTGCTCATCACTGTTCCAAATAATTAACTTTGGGTCTAGCAGGTTTTGTGTTCTCTGCAACCTGTAACCTCCCAGCCTAAGGAAAATTATATCTACCCCTTCTGAGCTACAACAGCAGGAAAGACAGAAGAGCATACATTAAGAGGAGTGAAGAGAGATATTTGAGAAACAGAGGTTTAGCTCCCATGGAATCAGCGTAGAAATCAGCAACTGAGAGTCCTGCACAGCTACTCAAATCAGCAGATTCACTCATTCTTTAGATCACTCATTACTCCATTCCCTTTCCCTCAGAACAGCCTATCACCAGGTAAAGACCACTGAAAGTCTAAAAAAAGTCCCTAAAGAAAGCCTTCCAAGTTCTGGTCTGTAATAAAGAGTGCTTTCACATGAGGTACGATATCCTCCAGCTTACAGCACTTGACTCCACGCAGTAACTATACCTCTTCCAGAATTAAAATCAGAAAGAATATAGTTCTTGAGATGTAAAATAAACCTCCAGTTAAACTCAATTTGAAGTGAATTCATTAAAGTCAGTTTTACAGTCTCTTATTTTGATTCCTGCTCTCTCATCTCACTCAGCTGCAAATTGCCCTAACAGCAGAGAGACTGTCCCAAGAGATGGTCAAGGTCTTACCAGGTCAAGGTAAAGGAGGAGCCTCAGGAGGCCTCAGAAATAAGCTCCCATTAAGGAATCTGAATATAAATTAGCACCTCACCCCCACAGTGCTTTTGCAAGCCTTGTTCCTTAGCTTGCTCTGCTTGTAAACAAGGCTGCTTTGAATATCTTTGAAGAGGTGTGTTCCAGTTGTAACAGTCCTCACCTCGACAACCACTGTGTGGGAAGGCAGAAGGCACTTCCTAGCCAGCAATCAGATCTTTGAGAAGATAGGGAGTTGTTCTTTTGCCTCTCAGGCCTGTGTGACCTGCTGAAACCTAGGTGAGCAGCTGCCAAGGCTCCTTGTGTGTCAACCTGGCTGGCAGTGATGCCAGGGCAGAGAAAGCTCCCACTGATTTTAGGGACTAGGCAACTGTCCTTGAGCTGTGGCTTGAAACACAGGCTTCAGAAAAGAATGTATCCGGGAGCACAGGAAGTGGGAGACCAAATAACACCAGGAAATCTTGGTAAAGAACTGCTTTCAGTCTTTTAGGTAGGCAGTGTTTGGCTTCAGTGAAAGAAGTGTTGCATGTATCCTACACACAGAGACAGATGAGTTTGCTTGAAAACCAGAGCAGGAAACCCAGCGTGAACTTCCTTTCCCCTCCACGGACTCACGCTAAGCTACTTCTGCATTAGCAGAAAGAATCAGACCCTGGGGGAGGGGGTGGTTAACAGTTGTCGGCAGGAGCAAAGATCACAGACGAAAATAACCTTAAAAGACCTTTCTAAATATAGTCCCTTATAATTGGTGCAGTATCAGTTTCATTTCAAGCTGTGTCTGGCCATTTGTTTCTCTTGTTCCCTTTATGACAACACCAACAGGTCCTGAGACAGCAGGGCCCTTATTTAGAGAGGGTGAATAGGGGAAACAAGCTTCAGTGTCACAATGGACAAAGAGATGGAGAACTCTTGGTCTCAAATACTGAACCTTGAAGGCTCCATAGTTAATCATAAGCAAGGTGAGCTTACCAGGGGCTGATGAATTTCAGAGGACACAGCTGTTTCAAGGCACTGTTGTACATATTTTAAGACCATGCTGCAAGCTATAAGTTTGTGCCCAGTACCCTGGCCTACATCAGGAATGGTGTGGTCAGCAGGACTAGAGAAGTTATCATCCCCTTATACTCGGCACTGGTCAGGCCGCACCTTGAGTACTGTGTCCAGTTCTGGGCCCCTCAGTTTAAGACAGATGTTGAGATGCTGGAGTGTGTCCAGAGGAGAGCAATGAAGATGGTGAAGGGGCTGGAGCACAAGCCCTATGAAGAGTGACTGGGGGAACTGGTGTTGTTTAACCTGGAGAAGAGGAGGCTCAGGGGAGGCCTTATTGCTCTCTATAACTACCTAAAAGGAGGTTGTAGGCAGGTAGGGGTTGGTCTCTTCTCTCAGGCGACCAGTGACAGAACAAGAGGACATGGTCTCAAGCTTCGTCAGGGGAGGGTGATTTTCACTGAAAAGGTGATTTGCCAATGGAATGTGCTGCCCAGGGAGGTGGTGGAGTCATCGTCCCTGGAAGTGTTTAAAAACAGATTGGATGAGGCACCTTAGTGCCATGGTTTAAACAATGAGTAGGTGTTAGTGTTGGGTCATAGGTTGGACTAGATGATCTCAGAGGTCTTTTCCAACCTTGTGATACTGTGATATGGAGAGCCCATGTGTGGGTCACGGGTTACTGTACGTAAAACCTCACCTCACACACCTGGAAGTGATCAGTCTTCGGGGGCCAGTTTGAGGCATCTGGAATCAAGCTGTGTGTTACAATCTGATTTAAAACTTCACCAGGTGCTTCCAGCATGGAAAAAAAACAGAGAAGGGAGAGGGATATATGAAAGGTCTGTTTTTCTTCCTTTTTGTGCCTTGGAAATTTTTACTAGTTTTCATAAAACACTGATAAAATCCTGCCATTCCACGAATGAAGAGAACAGATTTACCCAGTGGTATCTGCAAAAAAAGTACAAGGATACTGTCAGATCGCATCAGCTGACCATGTGCCATGGGTGCAGAGCAAGCCTGGTCAGAGACTAAGAAATAGCCATATTTGCTTTTGAGCCATCTAGGGAATTCATGAGACCTGCAAGCTGAAGTATGCCATTTTAAGGGACCCAATACTGCCTGCAAGCAACTGAAGACAAATCTTAATGACCAGAGGAAGACAAAGTCAGAGTTAGGCTGGTTTTTGGACACGAAGGTAAGTTCTTACAATGTGGCCCTTGCAGCTCAGCTGCCGTACCTACAGGCTAAGCAATCTCTTCATCTGTGGACAAGGATGAGAGAGAAACTGGCCCAGAGAAGTGTGATCCACAGTGTCAGTCCCAGTAAGTGCACTTGCCCTGGAAAATAGCAGTGTGTAAACTATACTCAGAGACATGAAATTTAGGGTTACTCAACCTGGAGGGAATCACCCCTAACAAATCACAATGGTTGCAGATCTGACCTACCACAGATGATCAGCTTGCAGCTGCAAGTTGTAGGGATCACATGCAAACATACTACGTTTTCAGTTGACCCACAGCTTAGACTTGAATGTGATGCTAATATTGCCCTTGTACAGGGTCACTATTGGATGGGGGCTGCTGACGAAAGTGCATCTCATGGCACAGTTGTTGCCATGACTCACGCAGTGGCTCTTCAGTGGGGTGATGAACCGGGAAGAACAGTCCTTCCTGGGATTTTCCATTTTGAACTCAGAACACTCTGCTGAGGACAGAGTTAGTATGGGCAGTTTCACACTGTGCTGTCTGTTGCAGACACAAACACAGAGCCAGCACCATCAAGACAGAAAGTCTTCTCCTGCATCAGTACAAATCCAAAGAGCTTGGGTATGACCTGAGCCTTCTTTCCCACCAGAGAAAACTCAGGGAGGAGGAAGAGTCAACAATACACAGCATTACTCTCAGCATCTGACCAGCATACCTATCTCAACGCGTAAAGAAATACAAAATGAAAAACAAAAGAGGAAGAAATAAGAAATCTCATTCTCATATTAATCTGCTATGCAACTGTAAGCAAGCAATTAATATCTTTGTTTCTTGGTCTGTAAATAAGGTGTCAAGTTTGCTCCATGGGGATATATCAATGCCTTCACTTGCTAATGTCATTAAATTGTAAAGTGCTTTTGGATATTTGGCTCCCCAGGCACTTTAGAAATGCATGATTAAATTACACTCAATTATAAACCAAAGCAGGTGATCTTGTAAAGGAAGGGATATTGCTCTGCTAGCATTGCTCAGAGGCAGTAATTGTCTACAGAATGGCTCTGGGGGAATCAAGGGTAACTGCATGTGCAATTTAATTTCCAGTGTCCACTGCAAATTTTCCATTTTCAGCCTGTACCTAAAACCTTTTTTTCAAATTTTTATTAACTCATTTTGCATTGGTATGGAGTTCCATCAGGTAAATCTCATGGATCCTGAATCATAGATTGGTTTGGGTTGGGAGGGACCTTAAAGATCATTTAGTTTCAAACCCCCTGCCATGGGCACAGACACCTTCCACTAGACCAGGTTGCTCAAGGCCCCATCCAACCTGGCCTTGAACAATTCCAAGGAAGGAGCATCCACAACTTCCTCAGCTAAACTTTTCCAGTATCTCACCATCCTCACTGTGAAGAATTTCTTCCTAATGTCTAATCTAAATCTTCCTCCTTCCAATTTAAAGCTATTCTCCCTTATCCTGTCACAACTTGTCCTTGTAAGAAGTCCCTCCCCAGCTTTCTTGTAGCCCCCTTCAGGTACTGGAAGACCACTTAAGATCTCCTCAGAGCTTTCTCTTTACCAGGCTAAAAACCACAGCTCTCTCAGCCTGTCCTCATAGCAGAGGTGCTCCAGCCCTCTGATCATCTTCGTGGTAGCACTGTATGGCAGCATTCTCTTAGGTGACCTCATTCTCAGAAAACAGCATATTATGCACCTTATCCTTCAGACTTTTTTTTCCATCTCTCAGGTTTGTGCAAATAAACCTTGTGACTTGCCATTTCTAATGAATAACAGGAAATCAGTTCACATCTGCTCATGTCCTGCTGTCCTGCCTGAAGACAGGCAGGCTGTTATCAAGGAAATGCACTGCAAGGCACAACCAATCTAGCTTTCCTCCATTTACTGGTCTTCTATACTTGCCTACATACACAGTAGTTATTGAAGCTATTTCAGACTCTCTAAAATCCAGGCCAGTGTTGTAGCACTTCCATATAAGAAAATGACTACGGCACACATTTGGAAGTGCTCTTTCTCAGCTGCTCTTGTAGTCAAAGTAACATACCTATGGTCTAATTATATGAATCAAAGAAAGTTGACTGTTAAATACTAATAAACGATATGGCACCTGATTACTCATTCTAGAGTACTATTTATTTTGTTATTTTAATGTATTGCCTGTTGATCTTAATGGGATTAGAAGAATTGTAGCAGCATGTGGATAGGTGTCTGAAGAAATAAATGCATAATCTGGTAATATATATTAAGATATAGTTTGTTTTATATTACTGTATTGTTTATTACAACAGGCATATACTAAGGAAAAAAAAATTTTTGGCTTGGATCTCACTACTCAGAATAATTGCATTCTGCTTTTCCCCCAACTGGGCAGAAGGATCACTCACTGTTTTGATCTGATGAGCTGGGGCATGCTCAGTTTTCTTTGGGAGTACTGCTAATGAGACACACCAACTAATGATTTGGCCTGAGCAGAGAGTGACTGAATAAAATAGAAGGTGTTTACCTGATAGGATGACCTGTGAGTGTTTAATGTAATGTGCTTTTAGGGACTTCATGTAGCTTCTGGCCCAGAAAGACTGTCAGTCTCCTACGTGTGATGGGTGTTTGATTTTCATTTAGGAAATAAATCCCAGTCAGACTGGAAAAATGCTGCAAGACAAAGGACTTGTAATGCCAATCTTCTGTTATGGAAAGAGATGATAATATCATGCCACCTGCACAAGGATGGCCCCTACTGTCTTGAATTTTAACTTAAACAGCGTCTGTATGCACTGCTATGTAATGTGCGACACATATGTGTTGTAAAAGGAAGCCTGGTCCTGAAGAGATGGCCATCAAAGGGATGGGCATAGGACAGAATTTATTCTTGTGCTTATTCCCCAAGTCCGGGCTGGAAGCACTGAATAGGTTAGTGATACCCAAGGCCACAGAGGGAGCCTCAGCTTAATCCAGTCTTGTTTACCAGAGCACCCATCTTCTTCCAGTACTGTCATGAATTTTTATCCTTACCTCTGTCTTTGGAGATGCACCAATGCTCCTGTGAATCCAGAGGGTCAGTGTTCCCAGTGTGGTTGCAGCCAATGGCTCAGAAGAAGTATTCCCTCCCTGGGAGCAGGTGTGGGACAGTATACTTACTGCTGTAGACCTTCTCTGTGGCAGTGAACCGCACAGCAGTACTGAGGTCATGTTTCAGGACACCATACTGAGTCTGCTAGCTGTCTTCTAAATCTGAGCTGGCATTTAGAGTCACAGTATTGGGGACTTCTTCAATCAGCTGCAGATTAGTGGGTGGTCAGGGGAAATTAAGAATTAATGAGAACTTAACTATTGGTTTCTTCTGTTTGGGACCCCCCTTCTGTCCTTTTCTGGGGCAAAACTTTTTCACTTCATCTCCTCCCTTACAAAATCCCAGTTTTTTAAGGAAAATATTTCTTTCCTCAATTTCTTCTACCCTGAGCAACCTGAGGACCACTTTGCTCTGTTCATGTAATTCCCTTCTGATGCTAAAATAACGCTGTTAGCTTTAGAAAGCACTCTCTGAAGAGATGACAAGCACAAAATACACTGCAAAGGTCCCTGTCCCCCAGCAGATCATTTCAGTACCAGAAGCCTCTCTAAGAAGCAAGCCAGCCTGCCTCCACTTGGCTCTCACAGACCCACTTGCAATGGAAATGATGTCACCAGATTGCTGAGGAGACAGACACAGTTGTGTTAGTGCTGTTATGGGGATCTGCATGATCAAACAAGGCAGCATTTGGGGATACCTGGAGCAATAACTACTTCACCCTTTCTCTCCATATTGCACAGAGTGACCAAAGCCCCAGTAGTACCTTCGTTATCCCTCAGCTCTGAATTATGCTGCTCCCCAGCCTGGCTCAGCTAAACAGCTGTAAGCAAGCAGACTTGGGAAACACAGTGAGAAGGGATATGAAGATCTTTTCTGACCAGGCAGTCTTTCTCTCCTTGAGTGGAAATGTAACATTTTGGATCATTCTCGTGGCATTTTTTGGATAAGGGGTGTATATGATTAGGATAATTTGGGTTTTTTTCCAAGAAAAAACAACCTTCCCAACTCTAGTACTGATGCAGAAATTGTGAGAAATTTCCACTGGCAGAGGAATATCTCCTGTTGGTATCCAGAGGTGACTGAGATACTCAAGTTTGCTCTATACTGTACCTGCAACTTGCATTTGAACGTTGTAAAAGGCACCTCCGTAATTATTTTTGAAGATAATCTGGTACAAGTCTGAAACAAATTGCTTGGTGCTGTGGATAAGGACTAGGAATGGTTCTTGTCCTCCCTCTTGTCGATATGCCTTCTTTTTGCCACATCACTGGTGGTGGTGGTGAGCCCTGGCCAAGACAAACGTGCAGCTATAACATTCTGTTTCCTGACTTGAGCAGCAACAGAAACAAACCACATCTTCAAGCACAAAAGGGATATCTGTGTCTACAGGAGCCACTTGTACACTAGCCTGATAGACAAATGTTTCATGGACAACAATCTTGAAGATTTCTTCAAGCTGTAAAGGCAACGGCAGGCTTCATCCCCAGCAAAGTGCAGAGAGCTGGCTTGGCTTGGGAGATGCCACATAAAACTTGTGCTACAGCTCATTGGTTTGACCACTTTGAAAGCTGAGGGAAAACAGCTGGTGTGATACAGATGAATTGTACAATTTAGACAGGGATACATTTTTACACTGGGGCTGATTCTGCAAGGTACTTGTAAGAGACTGTAAAAGACTCGAAGACTCGTTAGGTGACTGTCTTAACCTTGCTGAAACATGAGACCATAAACCAGGCCGGAGTTTTATGGTCTTCCTGGTATCTGGTACATTGTTCCCAAAGAGACTGGAGAGGCCATCTTCTGTTTTTGCAAGAGATAACCTAACCCCTCCCAATAAGCACTGAGGTACCAGGGATCTGGACAGAGGGGCCTGGAGACCCCCGAAGACCCCCCAACGACGGTACTGGGCATGTGTATCACCACTGGGTGGAAGGCATGGTTAAGCAAACAATGGAGTTAAAGCAGCAGAAATGATTGACATTGGGCTGGAAGCACTCCCCCACCAAACATTGAAGCAGGACCCGCGGGATGCCACTGGATCTGTGGTGGCAGCTATACTCTCTGTCTCTGTATCTTTCTCTCCATTCCTTTTCCTCTCGTCTCTTCTGCATAGGTTATAATAAACCACAATGTTTGATTGTGACATTTGACCCTGTTTGTGTCTTAATTTCGCCCTTGGGATCATTCCGAACCCCCTCAGATCAGTAACGGATTGAGACAGTACTGTAGAGCCTCAGCTCATGCAGTAGTCTAGGCATAAGAAAAAGGAAGCACAAAAGTTGCCCTTAGCCTTTACAGAAATTAGCTCAACATCCATGTTAACGGAAATTGTACCTCAGAAAGAACAGTGTTGGGACCTTGAGCATTGCCTTTACAACAGGTTCACTCCCCTAGGTCATTCAAGGTTTCATCAAGAATGATGATGCTCAAAAAACTCTGCTTCTCGTGATGCATCAGAGAGCTTCCCCAATGTTTTATGGTTTGCTGAACGCTGTTGCTCCAGCTGCAGAGGGCTGGATTGTGCAGCTGACAAATTTGTGCGCACAGAAGTCCCTCTACCCGAACCACCACAGGGAGGCTTATAAAAAGACTTAATGTTAAAAATAGCGAGCAGTTATGCAGGATTTCATGAACCTAAAGCACTGCATGATTTTTCTCCAATAGTCAACAAACTTTAAACCAAAGTGACAGCTCATGTGATAAAGGCCAAAGGGCAACTAGAACCTCCAGCAGCTCAATTGCACCATATGCTCAAAAAAATTCTAATTGCAAGATTTCTCCTCTGACAGGACACAACACAGAAAATCACAGGGAAAAACGTATGAATGCATGGTGCTGTCCCAGCAAGAGCCACCATGTGGCTCTTCAGCCTTACAGTCAGATCAAACCTATGGGGGAGGATAAAAGAAAAACAGATAGAGAGTGAAATTTAAAAATTAAGAGAGTGAGAAATTGCACAGAAAAGTAAAGCCATTTTTCAGTCTGTTGAGTCATGTTTGGAGAAGTGAATGACAGACTGGAAGAAGAAACCTTCAAATTGTTTCAGCAGAAGGCAGTTAGCGTAAGGGTTAAAATGTTGCCAGTTCTCTTCCTAATCCACCAGAAGAGAGCATTAATGTTTCAGCAATCAACAGCATAGCAATGAGCGCCTATTTAGGACAATTTCAGGTGATGAAGGTGGAACAGGAACATTTAAAAACAGTTTCTGTAGAAAGTTAATAAGAACAAAGAAAAAGACAGCTTTAAAGCCTCATTAGATGACTTTACAGTCCACCTTCTGCCAAAACCAATTTTGTATAAACATCTGTCTTTTATAGGACTTCTCATACTCTTCAGCATAGTACTGCATGAAGCTATTCCATACTGAGAAGCTTGTCTGGAGCCTTCAGTCTCTCTGGGATTTTTTGGTGTTTGTCTGGAGATTGGTAACAAAGCTGTGCTGCATGGACTGGTTGCATAGTTCCAAAGTGAAGACTGAGAACAGAAACAACCATTTATGTATCAGTCAGCTGAATGTTGCCTTCTGAGATACCCTCGGTTAAGCCTGAATGCCCTTCTGTTCTATAGGAATCAGCACTATATAACATGCTTTATGAATCTTGCATCTTTACTGCTACTAAGGGCAGTCAGCACCATGCTTTGTTACCTGGGAGTATCTTAGACATAAAGAGGCTTAATTTCCCAATTACCAATTAAGCAATCATAAGTCCTAAACAATAAATGTTTAAATACTTGGCTACCTCAAATAGTAACCTATCTAGGTATTTCATGGCAGGTCATGATACCTTCATCCTCAAGACATAATTGGTGCCTTTGAAGCATGATAATACTATTTAAACCTTAGCATGCCAGCACCAGACTGTTCATCCTACTCAAACTGAGCACCTGAAACAATCACCATATTTATGAGCATTTAAACACGATAGCTTATTTTCTGGAGTACCTACTCTCCTAACCCATACTCAGACCACAGTATCCATGACAGGAATCTTCCAACGGTGCTCCGTAATGACATGTGAGATGTGATGTGAGAAGTCAAATGGTGGAAGAAACATCTGCCACTACACCTGACACACTCATTAAGGGGACAGTTCAGCAAGAAGTACGGCAGAATAACTTTAATTTGGATCAAGGACTGCACAGTTTATGCTTCTCTCCATCTCCTCTCGACACCTCCGAAAATTCAGCAAAAAGAAGCAGAGTTGTGATGGTAAATGTTCCTTTGTGCAATTTTTTTTGATAACCCTTTAAAATATGAGGCATATTTTAAAAACATTAGAAAGTAAGAGTTGATAGATGAGAGCTCCAGCTGGACAGATGCTGCTGGTCTTACCTGAAGGCAGCATTGCTAGAACTCCTTCCTGTCACTCCACTGAGTCTCCCACACCAGTTTCATTCACAGCTCAGGTTCAGAAGTAGCATCTGTCTCTCTTGCAAGCCTCCCACAGTGGAAGTTGTACTAGAGATATGGATCTTGGTGCATCTTTTCCATTTCTTGGTGTGCTCAGCTCACATCTCTAGCATGTATCCTGACAGCACATTGCCCTGGTCCGGCTCCTGCTGGAACTGGATTTGGAAAAATCCACCACCTTCAGCAGTCCTGCAGGGTCTGTAACATCAGGAGAGCTGTGACACACTACTGTACCCACATGCCTCTACTTACATACATGAGTCCAAAGTTGTTCCTATTTCAAGATGCTGGACCTGTAAGTTTTAGGGTAAAACACAGCAAATTCTGTCCACCAAAACAATGTAGCTCCTAACATGGTACATACATGTAAACTCTGTTCCAAGGTTGGCCATTTAAGAAAAATCCTCCCAACAGTTGACATGGGACCACCTGAATTCAGCTTGGAAAAGGCACAGACCACCACTCATTCTCCACAAGCGTTCTGGAGAAGTGTCTATGCATTAAAGATTTGCTTCTGTCTCTTTCTAGCTGACTGGTGAGCTCTGCAGTACATTTCCTATAAACCTGCCTTGTATGGCTTTTGAGTGGCTTCAGTCTCTTTTCGTTTAATAAATCTATCATACAGTCATGTGAAAAATGGTCAGGTGCTATCTGGACTGCTTGGATTACTGAATTTGCTTGCAAGATCCTGTTAATGTTCTCCAAATTTATTTGCCAAAGACTACAGTAGCCCTAATTAACAGCAATTTTTGAAAATACAGATTTTACTTTTTGCTCTTTAGTCCACCTTGCAGCAGTCTAGTTAGATCTCAGTAATATGTAAAACCAGCAGAAGATGCACTATGAAAAAGTATGTGTGTTTTTAATCAAATGAAGGGGGTGTTGTGTATCCAAATCCATGTTCTGCTCTAAAATTCTCAGCTAAAATGCAACAACCCACGCCCCTCCCCAAACCAAAGAAGTCAACCAGTGCAGCATGCCATGGCAAACTTGAGGTTAATGGCTTTTATACAGACCACTCATATGAGTACGCAGGGTCATAAGAATATGGTGCATATGGACAGCACATATTCTCTTAGGCCTAACGTGGAATAATGCAAGTGTTCAAATAGGAGAAAAATCATAGCTTAAGGCTTTCAATTGTTTTGATGTTATCTTCTGATATTAAGGAACCTGAATGCTTTCCCATCTGAGTAACTATTTAACTTCCAGGCTCCCATTTCTTAGCTATTTGAGGTTCCACACTTGGCCAGATTTTTTTTTTCGAAATTATGTGCAGCTACTGAGGCCCAATTCTGTATCTATCACAAGAACTCATCAATACTTTATTTATTGATGGCTTCTGACAGCCTTTTGTTTTTAAAATACTTTAGTTATATGGTCATATAGAGTAAGAATTCTCTGTAACTGTCACAAAATAAAATTTGCCCATTTCAGCCTTTCTAAGGCTACTGTAATCTTTTGGTGTTTGTCTCTGATTTTCATCAGTCCAGAATTAGGCACAGATTCTTTACTACTAAAAATGCAGTCTTAAAATAAAAGAATGTACGCAACATTCATGAATTCCACAAGAGTTTTCTCTTTTAAAAGGGTTGATGGGGGAGTTACAAAAGGAGCATAGTAACAGTAGGAGAAATTATTTTCTTTGTCATACATTTTGGCCTTTGGCAACCTATTAACATTAAGCACTAAAGGTATCTAAGACCTTAGAGCACCTTTATCACCTTGATCTCCGCTGTTTGTATATACTCAATTCCTCCCAGGCGGGAATCTCTTACTTGTCCTTATCTTAATAGTTACACATTTTAAATGAACATTATCACACTTTTAGGCACTTACAATATTACATTTATAGCCAACAGTATTAAAGCTATCCTTAATCTCTAGTTAAGCTGTAAGGACAATGTAGTCCATTATATCAAACCAAGCTGCAATGTGCCACATTCCCTCAGACTTCAGTCATAAATGCATAGATCTGATAATCACTGTTTAGGAAAACTACACAACAAACAGTGAAAGAAACATACCAATGGTATCCTTTGCAAACAGAGGTTGAGGGCATGCGGAGAAGTCCAAAGCCTGCACATTTTATAGCTATCACACAGAACTTGTTCTGTATCCTCCAGAAAATCATCCACTTTGAATCTAGTACCTAGAGACACACATATTGCAATTATACAACTCTAATCACCCACAAAAGTGTTCCTAAGTGGTCAATAATTTTTGTTTTAATAGCTTTTGGATTGAGATAAACCAAGAAGAAATTTCAGCTCACAGACTGTTGGAGAATAATATAAATATCAGGGATTTAGGGAGGTCCTTAACTGGGTCTAACCTTCATTTCTCCAGTGGTCTGCTCCATTTTCATAGTTGTCTCCCTAATGAGGAGATAGAATTTTGATGCATGTAATAAGAGTAAAATGCATGATTTGCTTTCCATTAGATTATGGTCTACAGTCTGGTACAATCATACATATTGGGGAAAAATACTGTCATGTTTTGCTCCACTGACTTCAGTGGGATTTCCTATGATGTCATGAATCCAACAGAGTGGTCACGCTTTTCACAATCTAGACTTCAAGCAAAGTTAAACCTCCGTTCAATTCTGAAAAAAAACATCAGTAACTGAATAATTTGCCTTAAAAAGTGTTTCCATTATTTGCCATGAGTAATGTTGGTGCTTTAAGGTGGATATTTTTGGATAGTATGATTGACTGTAACTTAATTAATATGAAAGTCCAACATTTTGAATGAGACAGAGGAATGAATCCAAGAAAGAACCAAAATATTAACAGAAAAGGAAAAGCAAAAGTCTCGTTAGTCAGGAGCTGCTGCTGATAGGAACACTCCCATGCGTTACACAAGCTGTGCTAAGGATGGATCATATGGTTGCTATCTGATGGATACAACAAAATCAGTCACTTGTTTAATTCAGTTCCAGTCTAAAGTCAGGGAAAAGCAATCAAATTTAGGTAGGAAGAAATGTACATATAGATGCTTAAAATTAGGTATCCAAATCCATAGGTGTGTCTTTCAGAAGTGTCGAGTACTCTACCCTCTCATCGTTGCTTTTGGGTATCAAGCCACTGGGCTAAAAATTTTGCTTTGAACAGTGTCTGCCAAAATGTGTATCTTGTTAGATGCCATGATGACATTTTCCTTGATTAATCAACACTCAGCTTTGCATTCAAAGCTTATCTAACTTTCCTTCTGCTTATATAAAGCAGACAATAATCTTGGTCTGACCTTGGACCGGCTTCTTGGTGACTGGGACACAAAGATCGAGCCTTTATTCCTTTTGTCTATGTTGTAACCTTGCACTGGGAAGCCTTCCTCCTGGGCTGGGAAGTTCCAGGTGACATCTTCTTTCCTGACATCTACGACTTGAGGCTGAGACACCTGTCTTGGAAGCTCTACACAGAAGAAAACCAAATTAACACAGTACAATCAGACATCGACTCCAAACTGGGGGTATGTTAGATGTGTGTGTATATAAATACATATGGATATATGAACAGCAAGCAATCAAGGAGAGTAACTTATTTTTAGGTTTATTCATGGCCACAATCTTTTCCTAAGGACTCTTTCTTTGCCATCTACTTCTTTTTGTCATTTCCAATATTGGAACATTTCAATTCTTGGACTTTTTTTTCCAAAATGAGCTCTTTCTGCAATGCAGAAAGTGGCTCAGAAACGTCTCCCCTAATCCACAGGAAGTTTGGACAAAAATGCAAAGTTCTTGCTGAAAAACTTTGGTAATTTGGTATTTTTCTTTCTGAAATGTTTCAACAGGCCAGGCTCATTGTTTGCACTCTATGTTCTGTGATATTCTCTGGTCTTGTGGAAAGGGGACTACAAATCCCCCTTCACTGAGGATCCCAGTCCATAAAGGAAAAATGGCCCAAGAGGTAGCCGAACTCTAACTCCCAGAATACAGCTCAGCAGCGTTTCCTAACCAACTTAGTATTTGGCTGACATATTTTGGTTTTGGCTGCAAAACAAAACGTTTTTTTAAGCATTCCCTTTTAAATTATCTTCTCTCCTCCCCCACAATATTTTCCAGTGAAAGCCACTTCTCATTGCTGCTGTATTGCACTCAGCTTATGTAAATGACACCAGAACAGTGTATTAGCCAGTCCTCTCTTGTGGCCAGTCCCTGTTGAGGTGTTTCTGATTCCACAAACTTTTGCTGTGAAAGGGCCTAGGTATTTGTTTGATCCTGGCTATCATCCTAAGCACAAAGCAGCTTCTGAGCTCCGTCCTTGGAATCTGTTCCCTGAAACACAGGGGACAGTGTTCTTTCGGGGACTGGCAAGGAGGAAGAGGACAAAAAACGATGGAAAGCTGGACTGCGAAACCACATTAAAACCAGCTGGCTAACAGGATCTCCAGCAAAAATTTCTTCAATTTGCAGTGGCTTGATGAGGCCCTCAGAGTTGATGGCACATATTTTGAATTAGCATGCTTTCTTTTCCTCCACTTCTCAGTAGCAAATGTGGTGTAGCTGCTATCCTACCACCCCTACTTTGATCCACGATTTTTTTCCTCCAGACATCCTCCTCTTGATGACAAAGTGAGTCCCTGTTTTCCTCCATTGCCTTTGGGTGCTTTCCATTTCATTTTAACATTTTCTCCATGTGTTACAGCAACTCTGCTTTCCCCTGTGGGGGTTTTAGTTTGTCTGCAGTACGAGAGCTTCTCAGAGTGACAAGGTGGACTATTATTTGAGGGACATACCGTGTCACAGTGCAAAACCGAATCTGACCCACTGCAAGATTTTTAAAAAGAAAGTCTGAATTATAGTGTCTGTAACCCAACATATCTACAGTAATTGTCCAGATTAAAAAATGATTAATTTAGGACCTACTAAAAAAGTTGAGGTAAGGACTGTCAGAAGCCGAGACACAGTAATTGTTGAGATTCAGCATAATGCTTCCACTGTCTTCTCTCAGACAGGTTTTGATTGTAAATGCAGTCACTGGCTTTCTCCATCACCATTTGCTCTTCCTCTGTCACCTCCATACCATCTTTGAACCACGTAACTTTGAGCACTGGATTTGCCTTGAAACATACCTTGGTACTTGCTGTATGCTTAGTCTTCATAGTAATGCTACGTGCAGCAAAAAGCTTGAGGACAGATCCTTCAATAACAAGAGTATCTGGAAAGAACAGAAGACGTCTGAAAACTGCAGCTGCAAATAGAGCATGACATCTTTCCTGTGTCTGTGAGTTGCCAAAAAAAAGAGGGTCCCAAGCTGGGCCCTTCAAACACCCTTGCATGTTTTTAATCTAAGAAACTTGTATTTTGTGAAAGCCTCTGGGGACACTCAAAATCTTCAGCATGTTTTGATTCAGTTAATTCAATTCTGCCTCTCGTACAGGGAGTCAGCTGACCCCCTTTACTAGTTCAGCTCAGCAGAAAAAGAGAGAACTCTGGGAAACAGCAAGCCCCAAAGCTCCTCACTTCCCTAGTGCCTAGAGACTTGATTCCAGGCAGCCTGTGAGTTTCGTAAGGCACAAGAGGCTGCCCTTTGTGCTGTTTCTCCCTAAGGCCATGCTGGGATATGATCATGGCAAAGATAGTAAACCCAAAGTTTGGTACTGTTCGTAAAGTAAACGCTCCCTTATTTGTTACAGAATAATATGGGAAAAAGATAAGGATGTTCTGCACACAATAAATAACGGGGTTTCTAAACATATTTGGCATTTTTCTTTTTTTTTTTGTCTTGCATGTTTAGAAATTACAGTCTTTTGCTGAAAGCCATAAAAGGTATTCAAAAATATTTCTGAGTGTAGGAACATCGACTCTCCCTAACCAAGGCTTTGCTGTGGATGGATTTTGCTGCAGCACAGGAATGATAAACATTCGGTACTGCAGCCACAGCATCCTTGTTGCCGCGCTTGTCCCGCTGTCCATGCAGCGCTATCTATCCATCTCGCCTTGATCCAGGAGAGGCTCACTCAGTGCCACGAGCCTGCAGGTCCATCTGGCGCCATCTGCCTGCCCAGAGCTGAGCAAGCCACATATTGAGAGATTCCTACATAAAATCCCAGAAAGAGGTGTTTTTCTTGTTGCTCTTGACAACAACGTTTGAAGTAAAGGCTCAGGCCAAAATTCTTGATCACTGCTTTATAAACACAGAAACCTCTGCTTAGTCACTTAAAAACAACCAGTATGACTGCTCAATTTCCTCCCCTTGGGGATTAAAGAAGCAGAAAGAAGAGGTTTTGCTCATGCCTGTGAAACGGTAGAGGCCTAGGCAAGGAGACCCAGTGAAGCACTGATTCTGCGAGTGTTGGTGTACTTCGGGTAAAGAGCAGCAAGGAGATAGGGTGGCTACCTCTGATGGCAACTGTTGCTCCGCTCCCTTGCCTCTGAATGTCTACCTTCCCTTCATGCTCCTCTCTCACTCTGTCAGGGATGAGTTTGTGGATGGCTCCCTGGTTCATCATCCAGATCTTTTCCTTGTCTGTAATCTGATAAGAAGATTGAAGCAGGAAACAACCCAACAAATGCCATCTCCAGCCCTGTCCTTGAATCCTCTGATCATGGTTTTCTACTCGAAGATGACGAAGCAGTCAGGATTTCTAGTTTCCACTCTAGTAAAATGCTCTGTGTTCTACGGACAAAACAAATTCACTGTTACGTGGAGAGAGTGATCTGTGTATCTGCATAGATGAGCCCCATTGCATGTAACAAAGGGTGAGCATTAGCATGCAAGGGATACATTTACTGATTACTCCAAAAATCAGACACTGGGAGGGAAAAGTGTGGGTGGTGAGAAGCCAGCCTTGTGGGAAAGAATGCAAGTCCACAGGCTGAGAAAATGGGTTAGCAAATGTGAAAGCATCTTTATAGGAGCCTGGGACAGAAAAGCCAATATTCAAAGCCAAAACCTAGTAAGAATGAGGCTGTAGCAGACTGGGAAAGATTAGATGTGTTCTTGTCTGATTTGTCCATCTGTTTGTCCTTAGTCAAAAGCCCTTCATCAAACCCAAACCAAGTCCCACAGTAGCTATTTGAAGGAAACTTCCCACCAGGGTTTTGCAGGCTTTCATTGTACTGACAATTCCATGAGTATTTTACCTATTTGCCATCATTGAGTCATATTCCTTCCACCTTTGTGTCATTCAGGACAATGCAGAGCTTGACAAGGATCCCTGGTCAGAGCATGAACATCACACATGTACTCCTCGTGGTTGCAGATCTCTCTGGAAGAAATCTTGGTGGAAGCATGTGAACAGAAAGACTGTGCAGAATGGTTGTTTGTCTGAGCACTTCAAACACCAAGGAGGTACTTAACAGCAGGGAGATCTCCTAACAAAACAGACGGGCCCTCAGGACAAAAGTGATTTAGTGAATTTGATGGATGGGAAGAAAGGGGGACGGAGAAAGGCTGTGCCTAAGTAGTTTTTGCCCTTCTTTATGGGTGTGCACTGGAGGAAATGTAGCCATAGGAACCTAAAAGCTGAAGCAGAACTCAGTCTCTTGGCACTGATCCAGACCCTTAGCTAGTCCAGGGAAGCTGCCAAACCACACGAACACTTCCTCTACTGCCTACATAATATCTGTATCTGAACGTGAACTCCACATGAGGAAAGATGAATCTGTACCTAAGACACCAGTCTGTCTGCAACTCCAATGTGCACAGGAATCAACTCAGGAGTCACATGAGGCAACTCAGCCATGACCTTCCGGGTTTCCTGTGCCACAGAAGTAGCTTATATCCCAAAGGAGTGGTCGGAGAAGGCCCCTGCCCCACAATGTCCCTTCAGGCCACCCTGGTCATGGCCCACAGAGGGCACTCACAACCCAAGCGTGGTACCTATTATCCAGGAGCCAAGGCTTCCTTGCCCACTATGAGTCACACTCAGCCCTGTCCACAGACTGTACACCTGGAACGTCCAGGGCTGAGGATGCCACTGGGAACCCACTCCCTTCTCGCCTGTTTCGTGAAAACTAAATGAGAAATATATGGCCAAAATGCAGCTAATGGTGTGACCTCCACCCACGTTTGTACACTAGGACAGGGTCTGCAAGGCATCATCTGACACAGAAGACACAGGACTATTAGAAAGAGACCAGCCTTACAGAGACATCTGCACTAGGGCAGATCGATCTTCCATGTAGAAAATCTGCTTGACCTCACAGCTGAACTACTTTTGGCTCCTGAAGTTTCCTTCATACTAGCCTACTAACTGACTATTCAGTTGTTCCTGAACCTGTGAAGGGTACACTAATATAATTTTATCCTCCTTCCATGCAGTTAATTTTAAAATGATCTTAAAATGCTGCACTTTTCATGCAAGGCACCCGAACATAGTTCAAAGCTGGTCCACATCTAAAAGGAGTCATCTCAAATACGAACAGCCACTAAAGTCTGCACCATAACTTTGAAATTCTCCTCCAGCCAACGCTGAGAGCATGAAGGAAAGTATTTCACTGTTTTTTCCCCCACTGTTTACAGTCTTGTGTCCTTCTGTAAAGATCACAGACTTAAGTTTACAGCACCAATAATGCTACGGCAAAATTAATTCACACAACAAATATGGTATTAAATATTTACCAGCCTCATGCTGTGCTGCTGGTCCTCAGCAGACTGCAGTCAAATGTCCCATGGGTTGCTTTAAAGAATCAGGATAAGAATTCATTAGAACAACCCTGATTAAAATAAGAAACAAGGTACTCTTTACTAGGCTAGTTTAAGTGACACATGCAAGGACTTAAACGGAAGATTTACTGCTTTCTGCTTCCACTGCTTTATACAGCAAAGGGAAGTCCTTAGTTATTATCTGCACGCTACCAAGAGGGGCACAGACTAATGGCTTATTCCATGTTAAACACTAAATAGACTGCAGGGCAGTGTTGTCTCACATCAGTTGCCTTACTGTTACAGCAAAGCAGCACTGCTCCTCTGTAGAACTCCCTGAAGAACACTGCTATACCTCCTCCTCTTGCTCTCTTGAGCCATTCATACTTACCTTTCACAGTTGGGCTGGCACTACCGTACTGCTCATTACGGGCACTGTTGGGCACAGCCTGCGATCTCTGTACAGTCTCCTGAGTCACTCAGCTCAGCAGCATCAATGATAAGCTCTGCTCTTTTCCCTTCATGCTTCCCTTCAGGCTGTGTGGTGTACTGAGGAAACCTCGCAATCACTTGTCTGTTCTACATCCACTTCAGAGTCACATCTTCAGAAGTCAGCACACATTCCAGTCAGGCTTTTCCTTTCCTTTTCACTTGGGTGTTCCTGAGATTGCTGATGAACAGAACTGGGAAAGGGAAAGGGCTTGGCAAGAAAAAAGGGCACATATCAGCAATCACCTTATAAATAAAAACAGGTGGCTTTGCCTTTGCAGGACATAACATAGGTTACTGTGCAGGAGAGAATCCAGGCTTCAGACTTTACTCCCAGTGTGAAAATGAGATCTTGATGCTCCTCTGCTTGCCTATCCACAGACTAGCTTTCTGAGGCTGCAGTTTCCATCCTCTTCAGCACAAGCTCTGGGGCTTTGTGTTTCAGCTTTATGGATTTTGCAGCTCAAACCCTGCTATCTTGCATTATTTCATCTACCCACTGCCCAAAGATCCTTACTCTGAATTACTTATGATCAATGAAGAGTGGAGTGTTCTTCACTAGATCTTCAGCCTCAACACAGAGTTCATTAAAGTCACTGGACAGAACATCCTTAATTTTCATAGTGTGAGCCAGTCAGATGTGATGATTTCATACTTATCATCCCACTTCAACTCTTTCCCACTGAACTTTTAGGTGAAGTTCTGCACTTTCTTTGGCAGGTGGATTTCAAACACTGCTGTCTGTCTTTCAGTCACTTTCAGTGGTGTCAGTTCTATCAGGAGTTAGGGGCTCACCTGTTAGAACAACAAAAAGACAAATATTCATTCTGCTATGCTTAGTTCCTGTTTTCAGATTTTACACACTACATAACTAGACTTCAGTGAAGTAACTTTGATTTCTTTCTTGAGTGGTAGTAGAAAGATCAATTCATTCTTTCAACTTCAGTGGAAATTAAGCTAAGTACAATTCATCATGTTCAGTAAAAGTTGTATATAATCCTACAAAGCTGATTAACAGACACATTGCTTTACTGTTCAGTTCTTCTGTCTTAGCTCTGCTTTTTTGGTTTTCTTCTTTACTGTAGGCCATTGTAAAGTAAATGACTTCAGGCAACTGCAGATAACATCTAAAAGCATACCTGGAACCATTTGGCAAGCTAAAGGGCTACTGACACCTTCCTGCATTATCTGTCAAGAGTGCTGCAGTGCCTGGCACAGGATCACCATTCGGCTTAAGTACGGTAATCTACTACCACACTACCAAAGAGCCTGAGCCCAAGCCCTGATAAGGGCTTTATCAAAGAGATAATCAATACACATAAAGAATCATACTTATTGCAAAGCTTATCTTTAAGAGATGGTCCTACTGCAACAAAAGATAAGACAGGTGGGCAGCATTATTTGTACTTCACATTGACTTAAAGCAAGTTTACTGTATATAATGTAGCTGGTTTTCTCTCAGACAGCAGGCAAACATTTGGCTGGTTGTAGGAAGCATATGCAGATGAAAAAAGATTGTTGTCATTATGCCCAGGCCCATCCATTCACTCCCAAGTCTTGTAACATTGTTTAAGCAAAGCTCAATTCCACTAAAAGGACAGTGCTAAAGTACATTTTGTCGTTCCTATCTTTTCCAGTAAAACTGGTCTAAGTTCAGCAGTGACTCACATTCCTGCCACACTGACATCAGTGGAGAATTTGGCTTATTATGCGTAATAACTATGCTTCAAACTGAAGTCTGCTATCTCATGAAAGGTGTTTTCACATGGGCGCTCTGGTAATTGTGGGTTGGTTTATGATTTGTACAATGTTAGATTTCTGTTTGAGCCTAAAAGGACCGGTGAATCACAAATGTTGCAAAGACGTGAGAAAAGAAATTAAGTCACGGTTTGGCTGACTGCTTTTGACCCTCATTTTTTTGTCTGCAGATGTTGACATTGTACACGGAACCTCAAGTATCTGAGAACAAAGATTACCTATCACTCTCAGCAAAACAGAGTGTTTCTTGTCAGCCACAAGAAGACTGCAGATGCCTGGATCTTTCCCATTTATATTAGTGATACACAGCATATATTTGAAACCCATATGCTTCATATATTTTTTTTCTCAGGGAATACAGGAAACAAAGGCTTTTACCCATAATAAATACCAATGCCTGCACCTGACAATACATCCTTTTGGGCAGTGTACACAGAAGGCTAGTCACATAGTGACCAATTTAATGTCAGCAGGGGGTAGATCCTTTCATCTTGCTTCCAACTGTACTTGCAGTATATTTGCCCTGCAAAAATTCTCTATTTTGTTCAACTTCAAAAATCCTTTCAAATCTAGTTGTTATTTACTGTTCTAGTCACTCATCAAGCCAGACCTCTAGAGCTTACCTTCAGTCATGATCAAGGATACCGTTTAGATGGCATCAAGTGTGGTTACTGGACACCACACACTTGCAGTTACCCACATCATCTCAGGAGAAGCACTCAGATTGGAAAGAAAACAAAGTAGAGAAGGCTATGCTTCACATAGGCAGGGCAGTGGTGAGCAGATACAGCAAATGTATTAGTGAATTTCTCTTTTTATTTATATTTAAATCAGTAGTTTTTCAATCATTAACAGAATCCACATGTTGAAAACCCAGAATCTATGAGGGCAGAAATTTTGAGGCCAAATCCAATGGTGCCTCCTCCTTAAAGAGCCCTCACAGTCATCCCAAAGCCCTAGAAACAGACATAAAACTTCCCACTGACAGTGACATATTTTGCATCAGATCCATTCTTGGCCTAGGGCAGCAAAATTAAGCCAATTTTCTTCTCAGAGATATCCTTTTATTCTGGTGCTCTTTACTGAAACTACCACTCCTGAACTGGATGAGCAATACAGACAGAGACTGGAGGAGAGTGAGTGGAAGCTGTTGAACTTAAAGACTCTGCAGTACTGTAGGAAACCAAAAAGAGTTTGACCTCCCCTGGCAGACAGGGTTGTAAACAAAGGACTGTCTGAGAGAAGAAGTGAATTAGAGTGAACTAAGAATTAAGGTGAGAGGAGACAAAGGGACAGAGCAAGAAGAGTAAGGAAAAGCAGAGAAGAGGTGCAGAACTTTTCCAACTATAGGACATCACAAAATAAACAGGGCTGAACTGGGACATATGTCCTGAATACTATGAAATATTAAGATTCAGGGTGAAAAGAGAGAGTGTATACCAATAAAGAAGGATCCAGAATGTCATTGACAGCATTTTTAAGAACTGCCAAAGTAACACACCTTTGTTTCTTGTATTAGCTCATTACTTTTTTAGTAAGTGCTTTCTCTTTTCCATGTTACATTAGGCTTCGGTTTACCTTTAACTTTAGCACAGAATATTCCTTTGCCTCCTAAAATTCAAGAAGAAACACTGGAATTAATGAATGAATGAGTGAAATGGAACAAAGGCCTGTTACCTACTTTCTCTGTTTGGGTTTATTTTAAATTCTTGGTACCTTTTCCTGTCTGTTTTAAGGAAAATTAGATTAACCTTGCTTTACTTTACTTACTGTACTTATTACAAATTTACATCCACCACAGATACCACTCCGCGAATGAAATTTGTGCATTAGCAGTGCTCTGCATACTGACAGGAATGATTTGGAACTTTTTTTTGTGATTAACTCGTGTGATCTTTCTGTCACTTTAGACAGTCACAAATCTTTCAAATGGGAGAGATTAAACATGATAGAAAGGCTTATTTATTTATACATTAAAGGTCACATTTTTTTCGGTCTCAGCCAAATCATTCAGTCATGAGTTTTGTATAAACAAAACTGCTGTATTTAAATAAATAAGGTCAAGTTTCCAGCAGCTAAAATGAATAGCAGGTTTCCCAGTGATTTTGACTGTTCCATGACATTTCTCTAAAATGGGCATAGGTAACTGCAGTTTGCACTCTTCCAGTTGTAGCATTTGATGGGCCATATTTACTTGCATTAGGTGGGTGAATATACCTAAGAGCACCTGAGAATGCAATTAGTTGTTTACATGTACTTGGTAAAGAACTGTCATTCATCAGAAACTGTTGCTACTTACCCTCAGGTGCTGCCAGTGGACAAGTTTTTCTCACAAATTCAAGAATGCTTTCTCCTGCAAGGATCTCAAAGGAGCATGTCACCATGCTAAAAGACTCCAGTAAGGCAGAAGACTTCCTAGAAACAACCTTCTTGTTTGTGAAAAAAACAGGTTAATCAAGCAGAACAGAAAGATACTGTTTGATGGATTTATTTACCAGGAGTGGGAAAGGTTAGATCAACCAGAAACACTGAATCAGAGAAATGCCCCAGCCAGTTACAACTCCTGGGAGAGGAAGGTTTGGGCAGGAGGAAAAGTGCTAGCTGTCCATAGAAGACTGCTCATCAACTCCTTGTTTCTTCCCAGTCTTTCTGTGAGATTTTGGGTGAGTTGCTCTTCCTGTACCTGTCTTGTCATCTACACAATTGATTGACAGGAGTGCTGCAAGGGTGCTCCCATGTTAGATGCTCTTCAAGAAAGGTATCAAAACTGGATGTATCAAAAGGCTCATTAAGATGACTTCTGTTCTGCACAAGCAGTATTAGTTCCTGAGCACTGCTCATGCTCTGTGTTTTGACAAATGCCCATAGTTTAAGACAAATCCTCCTCCTTTACACTGTTGATTTCAGGAGGTTCTGAAGAGCTGCATTTTTCTATCAGAACTAATTTAGTTTGGTTTTATTAGAACTAATTCTTTACTTCAGGCAAAACTTTCTTTTTCCCCCAGCCAGACTGACCAGTAAGGAGCTGGCCCTGATTACTCATTTCTAACAGCTCCATCCAAACGTTTCACTGGAACCAAGCTATTTTTCTGTGGTTAATAGCAAAGGGTCTCATTTTTACACCACAAAAATAAACAGACACTCTACTAGCAGCTTGGATTATTCCAGTTTATTCATTTAGACTATTGCATTGCACTTTTCCCCAGTTGAGGACCTCTCCAGCTGTCCTAAGTATACCACGTACAGTGAGATACGTGAATGCTATAAAGGCCTGTGCAGACCCTGCTCTCTGTGGATGTGGCTGGGAGCTCTGTCATTGCCGTCACTGCAGTGTTGAGACAGAACCAGTAAGGATGTTGCTTTAAGCCAAAATAACCAAAGAAAAAATGTTTCCAAGTAAAGGCAATGGCTGATGCAGGGGCAATACCTGTAAGCCTTGCAACAGCAGGTAGGCCATTTGCTGGCCTTCAAGAAGAACAAAAATACTTGCTCCCTCTTATCAGAAGGCAAACTCCACTGCACAGATGCAGTTCACCTTGTGTCAGCTTGGTGTGCATCACCTAGGTAGGCCATGGGGCCGTACGATGGGACAAAGCTCCATTGCCATGTAGCCTGCTTCCAGTGGAGACTCTGCTGCCTGTAGCTAAGGTGAAATCTGGTCCCAGTATGGAAGGCAGTTTGGAGAAAAGGGACTGTTTGAAGTCCTTGAAGGGTGAATACCAGTCATCTAGAAATTGTAACTCCCTGGTTTTTAAAAGTGTTCCTTGGCAAGACTGATACAATAAGGAATGGTAGTCTCTGACACAGTTGTGTTTTGCTGAAGCACCCCAGGGCAGAAGGAAATAACCCCCAAACACAAGCTCTTCCAAGATTTGGGGCACAAATGATAGAACTATAATTATGCACTGCAACCTAGAAAATACAGTCCACAGAGAAGGCAATTTTAAGACCATATCACCTTAATACTTTGCTTTGTTGCCAGCAGAAATTATAGCTATGCCAAATGTGCTCTGTTTTGGGCATCCTCCCAAACAGATCTGTTTCCTTATCAGAATATACTCCCCTGGTCTCCTTGCTGAGCTGGCCTTTGTCTCCAGCCTGCCTGTAAGAGACAGAAATGCTCCCTGACTCCTTACACAGAGAAGACAAGTGAAGAGTCTCTATCCTAGATTATGTATTTCCATATAACCTATAAAATTATACAGGGACACTACTCATTTCTAGACCCTGTTATGTCTTTTCTGCTCAGAAATTTTCTCTGAGACACAATTTTTAAAGTCTTTCCTACAAACCAAGAAGCCAAGACAAAGAGATCACTCTTGCTTTTACCCGATCTGCTCAAAGGTGACCCCCTCCTTTACCAACTTTCTCACTGTTCTGTTCTCATCCTTTCACTCTTGCACAGCAATGGTCATTGGTATTGGCAACAGCAATGATTTGGCCTGATTAGAAGAAATGAGATGTTACTCCACAATCCCAAACACCCTAGAATGGAACGTAATTTGCTCTCAGTCATTATGGGGAAAATCCACACTCGTAGTGCCAAGTGCTAAAATGAGAACATATATAGTGTGATACTTTACTCACCTGCTCCACTGCACAACACTCTGCATACCTTTGGATTTATTTGGATTTTTATGGTTTAAAAAGCCAATTCACTGTTTTAACAGTTCCTCTTTTCACCTTAAAAATGGAACTCTGTTTATTTATATTTCTTTTACCTGACCGAAATTTTCATCCTTCGCTACAGATCTTCTGAACATCAAAATGTTACAGGCTAATCTCCAGTAGCCTGTGCCAGATGAGAAGCAGAAATGGTTGGTAAGAAATTTTGTTTCTGAACTGCTGTTATCCTTCAGTCAGGAGAGAAAGCACTCTGTTAGGAAAATTGCCCTTAATGGTAAGCAATGAGCTTTTGGAAGCCAGATTACAGGATTCCTTGATGATGCTGGAAACAAATTCCACAGCCCCAAAAGTTGCACTTGAAGGATGTGACATTATCAGTTACTGCCCATCACCACAACTCGACTTGCCCATACCTTGACTTTAGGCAAGAAGGAAAACTAAATGATAACACAGACAACCCTCTGTGCTTAGCAACACAGATACACCACGAATCAACCCATGGGTACTCTGCAGAGAGATTAACTTTGCCCATCACATATACTGTGGCTGCCACACCGTAAATACAAAAAACAGCACACATTTACAAGACAAACCAGATCTCCAGACTTGTCAGTACCACTGAGTGCACGTAACAGCGACTTGGTGCAGGCAAATTGTAGTTTTAGTTTCAGTTACAGAGTTAGACAAGTTTGACTACTCTTTTGTAGGTAACTGAGTCTTCCTTACACCAAACTATCCACAGGTCTTTTATTCTTTGTTTTGAGTGTCTCAAGGACTTATACTTCAGAGTGACATTTAACAAGGTTCCTTTCTTGGAAAGGGAAGGAAAGGAAGAGCAAAGCAAATATACTAGAGCTACCGATATTACACAGCCAAGTTCCATTTAGACTGCCCACAGAATACAAGGTATTGGGACATTCTTGAGAATGTTTATGTATATTTTACCTTTTTTTTTTTTTTCCAGCTGCTAAAGTTCTGACCATTCCTACTAAGAGACAGGAGCTTTCAAGACCACTGCTGTCACTTCTATGTCTCTCAGCTCACGTTAAGTCCTGTAGATTGTTGCATTCCTAGGAAGATGTTTGGGTCCCTTTACACTGGACAAATACAGCTCTGAGTAGTTCAAAATTTAAATACATACTGGCCTCTTGTGGGCTATGTTGTTACATCTTTGCCAAACTCTTCTTAAATGTTCTGAGCTGTACTGCCAGCTCTGGTGCCAACATGACATTTAATTTTGAGTAAATAATTTAGCCTTTCTCTGCATTCAGCTTAGCTATCAACTGAATAAATCTGACACTGCTCCCCTGCTGAGGTTTATGAGCTTGGGCAGGTCTTTTGCACCAAAGTTAATTGTACCCCATTCTGTGACTGTCACACCATGCCATGAGAATGTGGCATTTGTTTTATTCGGGTGCTGGAGCCTGATTTGTATCAGTGAATATATATTAGCAAATATAAATCCACAGACTTGGCTGAAGAAACGAGATTATGCCCAGTGCATCTCAGTAAAAATACTTTGTTTTTTCTCTCTAGCAAATGTAAAAAGCATGTTTCACAACCAAAATAAGGACACAGCACAAATTGTAAAATTTACCACTTTCCTTTTCTAAAAATGGTTTCAAGGGAAAGAACACATAAAAAATAGTAGTGCAGGTCCAATTCTAAAACCTCGCAACTCACCAATCAACAGACACACATTTTTAAGACCACCTGTGTGCAAGCTGCATGGTTCCTCTGCTGCAGAGACAGCAGGGAAGTGACAGGAATCAAGGTCCAGTTTAGTGATCTCTTCAGTCTCAAGGCCTTTTGCAACTGCAAAATGACAGGTTAAAACCAAAATTTTCTAAAGTAGGCAAATTGTAGAGGGAACATCCAGAATTGTTAGGTACTTCTGAAAATCTTTCAAGTGAATGCAACGCTACCATACATGCCTGCTAGGTAGCTGATGTGTCAATACTTTGACAAAGTCATCTTTAGCTGGAGACAGCTCTTGCTCTCAAGTGCAAAATTAGTTTTTGTTCCTACATAACCCCAGGTAGCTGCTGATCTCAGGGTACCTACAAAAGGACAGAGCGTGTCATTAGTCTGTTACCATGACAGAAACATAAACAGGATAACAGGATAACACTGCTAAAGTGTGATGGCCAAATTATCAGCGAACAAGTGAGGCACTGAGCCAGGTTCTGCCCTGTTCATGAAGCATGAAAAAGCTTATAAAACAGAAGACATCACAACTGGTTTTAAATAAAATCGTCTCAAGTCTGTTATATGGTAAACTATCAGGAGACAGGAATTCAGTCCTCTGGGAAGCAACTATGCTGTAGGTATTAATGCTGCAGTATCTGGTGCAAAAAAAGAGGCCTGGGCAGTGAGCTGTAGAGAGAGAGTGGAGGAAGTGTGCTAGGAATTATATCAGAACAGCTGATATAAGGTCCTTCAGGCCTCAAATCCTTTTTTTTTTTAAAAAATAGAGACAGAAAAAGAGACAGAGAGAAACATGTTAATTACAGTAAGGCCAAAGAGGAAACAGGAGGATTAGGTCTAAATCTGTCAGACAAAATAACACTTCAAGAGGCATTTGAATATTTTGATCCCAACCAAGTGGCATACTCTTGCCTGGTGTGAAATGGCAGCAGTGCAGCCCTCATAACTAGTCTGAACAACTAGGCCGACATTTGCTTTGTGCTAGTAAACTGATGCAAAGCAGCCTGATTTTATCAGTGACCAAACTCTCAGGACATTCCACGTATGTAGAATGGGAGTGGACAGCAAGCCGGATTTCCTTCATCAGTATAAATTGTTCACTTCTACTCAAGTCAGTGAAGCACTTCTAACTAATACCTGCTGAGGATTTGTGCAAGTACCTCAAAACCAGAATCTTGGAGACCTTTATATCTTGTTTGCCATAAAGCAATTCTCTTTTAGAAAGCCTCCCTGTACAGGAGACAACTAATATATTGAACTTTGCTCCTATATGCACACTCTTATCAATCATCAACAAATATTCTTTAGCAGATGCATAGGAAGCTGATGACAGAACAAATAATTTTATTCACTGAGTCAGTTTTGATACTAAGGGCACTGAACATCTGCAAACATAATTTATACGGAGTTCCACTTACAATGTTAGTCAAAACATCAGCAGTGCTTTTGTCATTTCTAAGGAGTGCTCAGATGGAACAGTGTTACCCTATTGAAAGAATCAGTAGCAATGGGGAGAATACACCTAAGAAAGTTTACATAAAACTAACAGTCATGTTATGCTCAAAAGCTTAGGTTTATTGCTCTATTTAACGACTACCACCAGTATTTTTAAAAAGAATGCTAGTTCTTTCTGCTAGCTTCTCACTGAAGGATATATTTTAAATACAGCAATAAAATCAAGTGGTTTAAAGATACATTTTTCCACACGTTCATGCAAACCCTGCTGGCAGGATCTTTACAGGTTCATGGATACAGAAGAAACACAAAGGATGTGTACTGAAATACTGGGAAGCTTTCCCCACAGTGATGAAGTTGTAGGCAAAACACATCAGATCCTACACCCTGCACCCATTGAAGTCAATGGTAAAACCTCAGAGGGAGCAGGATCAGCCCTTACTGTTCAGAGAGCTGCTTTATCTTTTCCTGTTAGGAACTTCAGTAAATTCTCAGAATCTCCTGCACTAATAAAAGCGGTGGGTTTTGGTTATTGTTGCAAATAATGAGAAGTAAAAATATTTTTAGTAGATGATTACACCTTCTATTCACAAAACACTCATCTTTCATGTTAAGGGTCCTGGGTACCTCCATTTTTATCTGCTCAATAAAGCACTTAAACATGTGCTTACCTCCACGCATTGAACACAAACTACATTCTTTACAGTCTGACAGGTCTAAAAAAAAAAAAACCATGGGAAACCTGTCTGTGTTATTGTATAGGAAACACTGCTGCCCATACTAGTGATTGGAAAGGGATAATGATTGTCTAAATTTGGTTTGAGGGCATGTTTATCAAAAAGCAGCCAACATGTTCAGACTGATATTTTTTAAAGCTGCCTATAAGATTTGCATTAATTTTAATGAGCACTAGGATCCCAGTCACCCACAAAGCTTTGAAAAAGGTTTAAATTCATAGAATACCAGTGGTTTAATTATTACATTTTCAATAAAGATGAATTTAACTCACAAAATTCCTCATCTGATTTCAAACCTCAAATTTCAGGGGCAATTATATTCAGACAGATATAAAGAGAAACTATTTGCAAACACCAAATCTGGTCACAGACTGAGAGGCCAAAATACTGACAAAGGAAAGGCAAAGTGTAAAGAATTTACATCCATATTCTGCTTCTTCTATTTACCTCAGATTCACCCAGCTGTCATTATACTGGGGTACATTGCTGGTAAGAACTGGAGATAAGAATTTGACTTACATCATTGAAATATTCCCCCCCCCTATTTCTGACAACACTGGTGGTGAACTGCTTTAGAAAAAATAAAAAAGCAAATATGATGTGTGACACATCATTTCAATGTGAATCTACTCAAATCTTTCAATGCAGAGGCTCAGAAGGTTTACGATATACACAGTATTCGGTAATTTTATATGTAAAAACAATCAGAAAGAGGCAAAAAGTTACTTTCAAGCTTAGTCAACGTACGGCACACTTCAGCATGGCTATTCAAAAAGTTTCACACTGTATTTGGATATATTAGCAATGATATTTTTAAAAATAGCAAACTGAGGACAGTGGATTTTTTTCTGTTTTTTTTCTTGCTTTTGTAACAAATGAAGCTACTACTCTTATTTACAGTATAAATAAGCCTTTTTTTGGTGAAGATTATGTCCTGTCACATATGTTTAAGACAAGGTGTAACTCAGCTCTTAAATGTCAATGCAAACAAGAGCATAAAAGCAATATCAAAGTAAAATAATATCTTTCTTTCCAGCTAAGACAGCCAGGTTACCAATGTGTCTCTTAGCAAATCTGAAATACAACTGAATGCAGTCAAAGGTCCTCTTGGTTTTAGCTTTTAGGAATATCATGAACACTTATTCTTCTGCTGCTCTAGAAAGCTGTTTTCCGTACAAGCTCATGACATGATGGACAAATTGATACTGTTCACAAGTCTGGATCATTCCTCCCCTGAAAATGAAAGAAAAAAAAAGGGGAAGAAAACAGCAGTCTTATTAGGTGCAGATAACATATGAGGAGACGACATAGCTAACACAAAGCTGGTGCTACACATAAAAGGTCTATTGCAAAGCTTCTTGAAATGAGTGAAAAGTGCCCATTGATTGCAATCAGCTCGTGACCTGACCTCAAGCTCCATTTTGAAAGTCTCTGCTAACCAAGGAACAAAGGCAGTCAGAACAGGAATGGGCTTTAGCTTCATTTATCATGGCAGAGGCATTCATCCAGTAAGGAAACACCATAATCACTTACGTCCATATTACCGTTACTCCAAGCACCATATTAAACACCACGGAAAGCAACCTCCACCCCAAAGCTCTAGATGGACAGGTGGGAACAGGAGGAATAAAGAGGGGAAGTAGCTTATGCAAGACTTCACAGGACTATGGCAGGCCAGGTCAGGCCAGCCTACGCAAGTGATGTAGCACACAACTTTCCCATTCTGGAATGAGGGTTCTTTCCTACACGCCATCCCACGTTGTGCTTTTGGCAAGTTCACCAGTGAACTAGGGGATGGCCAGCAGGATTTTGAAAGAGTCAATGGAACTTCAACCAAAGACAAATGAGATTTGTACTGAATTGACTGCCATGCACACCTTGATCAGTAAAAGGCTCACAGCACAGAAGTCTGTTCTGGTTCAGCTTTTACTTCAGCTTTTACTTCAGCTTTTGCTGAACTGCAAACATGAAAGGAAATGCAAGCAGAAGCAGAAGCAGTTTGCTTTTCCATGTATCATTAGCCTGTGTATTTCTGCAAGTAGCATATTAATCAACACATAAGTACTTCAGCGGGAGACAGAAATGAACAAGGAGAACAAGGATAAAGTTGCCAATTTTAAGCAGATTTTACTAACACTTAAAATTCTGCTAAGTACCTCAACAACAGCGATGTGGTCCCTTGATAATCCATTATGAAAATAATTGAACTCATTTCTTAGATTCACAGAAGGTGTATGCAGAATTGTGCCAGCACTGGTGCTGGTGCACAGATCTCTGGAATGCAGAGCCAAAAAAGAGGCTTAAACACCAATGGCACTGAGGAACATGGGAACCTGCAGGTGGCCAACACCAACCTGACTATATCAGTCTGAGGAAGAGCACACATGGTACATTCCCTTAGAAAACCTCCATCGGAGGAAATTAATGAAAAGTTGTTTCCTCTCAGCCAAACAGACAGCAGACTGCTAGCATCCTCCTTGGGGACTGTCCTCTTCTATGGGGTCCAGCTTAGCACTCGTGAGTCACACAGTAACCATACCAGTATGGGGCAGATGAGTAGGTAAGACAATCTCTTCCTTCAGCCTATTGCAGTTAATTTATTAAGTGGCTGTTTGAAATACAACTTAATGAGCAGGGAAGGGCAGGGATCCATGCTTCAACCTCTCATCAAGAAGCAATAGTAGGAAACATACTGCATTTCTAACAAAACTACTTCCTAGCTGAGCATTTCCTCCCCATCTGCTCTGCTTAATACAGGCTCACAGTTGATGTGTTTCTGAGTGCTCCTGCGCCGTGCACAGCACCAAAATATATTTGTGTCAGTTCATGACACACAAGGAACATTAGTCATAGCTGGCAGTTACTCCCCATGCAATTCCATTAACAGTGAGGTTGCACCCTGAAGTTGTAGCAACAGAAACACTGGGGTGGCCATCAACTTTCAGACCAGAGGAAATTATTTTCCTTTTTGTCTTGTTCCCTGCTACGAGGTGGCTTCCTCCCTTTCCCACACACACGCACACCATTACACATGTTTGCTGTCCAGGCTTTGGTGAAGAATAGAGAAATTATGTTTTCACCTCTACTTGCCACAGAAATCTTTCAAATCTGAGTTGCATTGTGGAAAAGGAGAGCAAATGTCTCTCATGGGAAGGCTGCACGAATGATCTCTGCCTCTCCCTAGTCATACTAATTTATTTTAGGACCAATTGCTAGCCACTGTTGCAAAGCCCAGTGCATATGCACAGGAATCTTCCAAGAGATCTGTAAGGGAATGAAGGCAAAGAAACATTGGTCTCCTTCAGCCCCACAGCAACCTCAAAGGCAGTTCTCAGGGCTAATGTCAAACCCTCTACTGCTGCGAAGTAATGAGGTGCACTCCTTTATGGGTCTGCTCTGGCCTCCATTGGATCCCATTTCCCTAACTCACTGGTGACTCCTTCCCATCTATCCTATTTTCTCTAGCCAGTAACCACCAGGCAGGAGGAGGAGACAGAAAGTGTTGTTTAGTGACAACAATAGTGGATGGCAGCAGAACTTCCAAGAGACAATGTGCCCCATTTTTCACTCTGAAGAAGCCATGCTTTTCTGTAGCAAGGATGGTGATTTGACTGCTTTCCATCTTGAGTATTTTCTCTCATGACTCGTAAATGACCTTTTCCTATCTCACCTCACCCCTAAGAGGTACACCTGCAGGTTTCCCTTTCCTCCATGGCATCCT
Organism: Tapera naevia; assembly: GCA_033556795.1. Classification (NCBI taxonomy): domain Eukaryota; kingdom Metazoa; phylum Chordata; class Aves; order Cuculiformes; family Neomorphidae; genus Tapera; species Tapera naevia. The sequence continues at coordinate 2,842,915 of JAUMJJ010000374.1, forward strand.
TTAAGCGTGATCTCCTTTTTCCAGCCTCTGCAGATGACTGCTAGCACCCCTCTCTCTGCAAAGCTAGTATTTTTAATTTGCCTTTTGTATGAAACACATTTGTAAGCAGGTGTCTTTGACCTTCATTTGTATGGCTATTTTCCTGTGTAACATCAGTCATAGAGACAAGCTATTTCACATCCAGCTATGGATAATCAGCACTCACTACTCATATTCTGACTTTCTTTTTCTCAGGAAGCCTTTTCTTCGCTGGCCTGAAATCCATTGAAATAGCCAAACCTCCAAGCCCCTGCAGGTCCCTGTCTATCACAGCCGCAGCAGGGCAGCAAGCATTTAATTTTCTGTCTCCCACTGAGCATAATTTCTCCTCTGAAATAAAGTTCAGTGTGGGGTTGAGGTTTTTTTTTTCCTCAGAAAAATCTTTGGTATGTTTTTCATGACATTTCTTCCCCCAACTACACTTATCATTATCATTAGATAGAGCACTGAGACATGTTTTGATGGCACTTGAAACCAGTGGGAGAGGAAAAATAACATCTCTGGTGCAAAATTCAAGTCTGTTTACTTCATAATCAAATTCAAGGTGGTGTGTTAAGAAATGGCTCAACTGGAAACCACTGAATTTCTGGAGAATTTCATAGCTCCTTTCAAATATCTGCAAACACTCCAGACTCTGCATACTCTCTCTATTCCTGCAGTGTCCCAAGCAGCCATGCCCTCCCAACAGGGCTTGCAGCTCCCACTATGCATGGACAACTTATTTTTCTCCTCCTGGGAGCAAAGTGCTGACCTGTGGCTCTGAACTCAAGTACAGCAGACCTTTGAGCCTTTGCTTTTGTCAGAACATGGAGCCAATTCCTCAACTGGTGAAAGGTGCTCTCTTGCTGCACTGAGCTCTGCAGCTGCACAGTTGAGTAGATTTTGGTGCCAGCTGGCATTAAGCTCAGTTCCAGGCATGTTCCTTAAGGTTTATTGCTCATAAAATAGGCAAAGACTACAAGTAAGAACTACTTAGAACAGGATAGCGTCCTTTCAGGGATTTTTTCTCTTGGTCTCCTTTTGCCTTTGTTCCTCCACTCTTCCCGTTTTCTTAAGTAAAGAGAAAGATTACTGTTTTTATTTTTCTGGAAAGGAAACAGGCTTTCTTACCTGTCTAACCGTAACTGGCAGGCTGTTCGCAATATGTCAACTATGCCCTCGCTCTTCAGCTGTTTACAACAGACACTAGTTGCAATAAAGCAGCCAGTCCTCCCGATGCCTGCACTAAGGGAGGGAAAAGCAGAGAGAAGCAGTGGAGATGTTAGAATGCCTTTGGAACTTCCTTGTTAAGTGAGCACCATTAAACCAGCAACCAAACCTCATTATCCCTTTCTTCCCTCCAACCTTTGCCAGGTGGGTTCTTATGAATATAAAGCCTCAACTAGGAGAAGATACCAACTTCAATGGGACAACGTGACACATGAGCCACTCTCAGCAAAAGGATGAACGTTGCCAATGTAGTGCTAAAAATAGACTGTTGGGTACTGTTTGATACAATATGGCATTGAACATGTCATTGAACTACCAAAAATAAGCAAATAAACAGTATTTCTTAGTTAGATTTATTTTTAGGGCTACCATTGCTTTGAAGGCTTTGCTTTGAGATTCTTAATCCAAGCAGCTTTTTGACAGCTTTGTTCATTCACAGATACAGTAAAAACACCCAACAACCCCCTTGTTTAAATAATTAGAGCCAACAGCAATATGGTAAGTGTGATGCCATTTGCTGACCAGATCTGCAATCTAGTAATTCTCTGAATTAGTGCAGGATACAAAAATTCCCTATTAAAGAAATTTCTTTGTCTTCCCTGAACATCTTTGTATCTGATTCAGTCCTTGCTTAATGACCAGAACTGATTTTGTTCTCAAAGGTGCAGTGCTATCAAAGCTGTGAATTCTTACTATCACTTAATAAAACGCTAGCAGCAAATGCTTACAGCCTTTCTTATGTGTTAAATAATTTAAGTGAGCATCCCCAGGAATAAATACTTGACACAACTGCAAGAAATCCTGCTTCCATTTAAACTGTGCAAAAGTCATAATACAAAACCATTGGCAACTAATATACAAGCAACTGTGTTGTTTTCAGTTAGCTACTGCTCACAAATCCTAATAAGTTTCTTTGACTGTAGAGGCAGGTTTATCATGCCACACAGTCATTAGGGAAATGGCTACATTGTAATTGTTTTAACTTCTATTACAATGAAGAATCTATTAGAATGATCAAGACAATTCAATGGAAGTCTGGGGGATGATCTTACTCACTTAGAACTTCATCTCAGCCTTCAAATAATTATGACGGAGGTACCTACCTGACTTAAAATTTTTGTCCCTGAAACTCTCTGTACCTCTTGCCCTGGCTTCTGTTTTCTTTAGTATATCTAGTTTGTTCACCAATAGTTCAAATATTTAGCATTTTAGAGTGCTCTTTGCTGGATATGGATGTACATCAATGGTAAAACAAATAAACAAAAAAAGGTCCTCCACCTTCCAATTTATTCCATAACCAAACAGGTCACAGCTCTTCGATATTGTTTCCCATCTATAGACCTCAGTATGTCTCCCAAAGGGAGGGTGCAACAGCCATTTTCACATAAAGTAAATAGCACTGAGACAGCTCGGCCTGCTACAAACTGCAGGTTCTCAGTGGCTGGGACAAAGCCACAGTCCTAAGATTACCCAAGAGTCAATTATCCACAGGACCTTAAAAGGACCACAAAACCAATCAGGGATGGAACACCTCTCCTCTGAAGAAAGACTGAGAGAGTTGGTGTTGTTCAGCCTGGAGAAGAGAACACTCCAGGGAGACCTTATTGCAGCCTCTCAATACTAAAAGGTGGCCTATAAGAAAGATGGGGACAGATATTTTAGCAGGGTCTGTTGCAACAGGACAAGTGGTGATAGTTTTAACATAAAAAAGGGGAGAGTCAGACAAGATATAAGGAAGACATCTTTTATGATGAGGATGGTGAAACACTGAACAGGTTTCCCAGAGAGGTGGTAGATGACTTATTCCTGGAAACATTCAAGGTCAGGTTGGACAACACTCTGAGGAACCTGATCCGGTTGAAGACATCCCTGCTCATTGCAGAGGGGTGGAACTAGATGACTTTAAAGGCCCATTCCAACCCAAATCTTCTATGATTCTAATAGCTTCACAATTCATTGTGTATCTACTTTTCTTAAAGGTGTGTTATTTTACATCGTCAAAGGCCAAAACTACAGTGATTATGTTCTACTAAGGATCTCCCACAGAGGCCAAAGAAACTACAGTACTCAGCATAACACAGGCTTTGGCTAACAGCTTGCTGCACAAATGGTTTCTCAAATAGGGGTAATGTATTAAATTCCTCCTTCAGATTAAATGACTGCAACTGGGAATAATCTGAAAGGGTTATGGTCCACAGTTACCACATAAAATACTTCATAATCCTATAACCATGTCTCTTAGTAGTTATGTCAAATAAAAATGCCCAATTTCTCCTTATTACTGTGTCATTGAGGAGACAGCATACAAAATGGGTATGCAAAGCAAGAGCAACACAGCAACCAGAATATTTACCTACAGCAAATACTATAATACTTCAAGGAGCTCTTGAAGAGTCACAGATTTCCACGGGAAAAGAGGACCTTCTTACAAACCATTTATTATTTTCTCTGAACTCTCCCCAGTTTGTCAACATCTATTTTAAAACACAGGCAGAGAAACTGGACATGTGGGACTGTAGGAATATTTTACTAGTGATTACTCCATATTAGCTTATAGGTGTATCTTTAATGACACTGGTTTATCAACCATTCATACCAAGAGTCTCTAAAAATATTCCCATTGTATGACAAAATTCCACTTACCATGGCCTCTGGATAGCAACCATCCATCATTTCCTGGAAAATGTTATGCAAAACTAGGCAAAATTCTTTACAAAAATCCAAAAGATCCATTTGGTAAAATGTACTTTATTGAAAGCAATATTAAATTAAAAAATTACTGCATCGCTTATCAGGCTTTCTGCTATTTGCCTTGAATAACTGCTTTGAGAATTGCCTTGTAATTTTCAAGTGATCACATCTAACCTTTCTAAACACAGGACTTGCTTTTAGACCTCTGGAACTTCTCCAGTTTTCCAAAAAGTAGATCTCAGCTATACCACGCTTTGTTTAGAGCCTGTGGGCTAATTTTTTTTAAATGCTTTGTTAAAAATCATCCAGTATAGATGATTTAATAATAGTTAACACCTGTTGTTAACATAGTCCCTAGTTAGCAGCACAAAAGAATGTACTTCACCATGTCTACAAGCAGTAAGTACATCATCCTGCTTCTTTCTGAAGACAGAAGTATCTATCTTCATCTATTTTTCCTGTCCTGTGATTGATAATTACAATTTTCTCATCAGGCTTCCAATCATTGTACAGACCTTGTTTCTTCCATGTAAGAAGTTTTCATCTTTGCCAGGGGCTTTTCATGGATATTTTAGTTTTACTATCAATTGCATACATTTCCTGTCAGTTGATTAGTACTTGCTGCAATCAGCTTTGCCACCGTTTCATTTGTTTCATATATTGCACTTAAATTACTGTCTTTACCCAATTAAGATTTTTTTAAAATCAAAGAAAGAACTTAGAAAACAGGAGGTTTTGAGGCTTAAAGTTGAATGTTCTCGTTTTTCTGCTTTTGTGTCTTCCGGCTCAATTTCACTCACAGTATGTTAAGCTTTGGTTACCTGACCCTTTTAAGATCATTAAAGGCATATATTACTGGTAAGACAAATAAAATGAGACTCTTCTTACTCGTAACTGAGCCACCATCAGCTTCTGTGTTTATTCAGTCTGTGTCTGAATGCATCTTGTAACAGAAAATTATTGTCATTAAAATTTAGAAGCTCCAAGCACATTCCAGAATAGCAGGGAAGATCACCATGTCTGACTGATGGCCAATATGACAATATCTGCACTTTGCCACTGTACGCAAAGAAGCCCATACAAGTACGATACAACATTCATTTACCTGCAGTGAACAATCACTGGGGCATTCTTCTCTTCTGCATTCTGCATTGCCTCTTCTACTTCCAGTACCAGCTGTAACAGAGGGGGAGCTTGATCTGGTGTCTTCTGGTCTGGCCAAGACGTGTACCAGTAATGTTTCAGGTTTCTGATTTCTTCTCCTTTCTGCAACGCAGTTAAGACAAACACCACAATGTTTTAAAAGAATAAGTAGATATTGAAACCTGGCCTTCCCTTTAAGAATGAAACAATTAAATCAACACTAAATGGAGCAGGAGATCCAAATGGCAAGCCACACAACACAGAAATCCGGATTTCAAATATCACGTCTGCACTTCAGTAAACTGCCTTAAAAAAAATATCCCCCCCATGCTGCTCTTTTAGTGCCAAGAGCTGTGTGCAAAACACTCCAAGCAGTCTGTTCCCTCTTGACAGATTCATTCAGCAAAGCCAGAGCTGTGCTTGTGACATAATTACTTTCATAATGTATTTGATAGACTTAGAGCCAGGAGCTATATCTCTGTATCTGATAGCTAGATAGATGAGGGAGAGAGATGAGAGCTTATTTTTCTATCATCTCTTCTGCCAGCCAGGCTCATTTCAGCTTCCTGTCAATTCTCCTCTTTTCTTAGACATGGTAAGAAATTCAGAGACACTATGGAAGGTGGGAATTGTATCTAGCTGCAGTCCAGGGCTCTTTGAGAAATCATCTCTAAGTCTCACCATGGCTATGAATATCACAAATGTGCCGTTACCTTTTCTGAATGCCAAGTAGCACTGCATGTTTCTGATTTTCTGTGTTTGAAGTGACGTCCTTCTGCCTGATTTCTAAAGGTGCCAAACAGTAATATGGAACTCAGGGAACCAACCTTACCCTTTCAGCCATTACAGAAGCCAGCTGGCACAGGGCTAAGCAAATGCCTTCAAAAGATCTGGGAACAGAAGCGTTAGTTTCCACAACCTTCCCTTAAACACATGGCTGGCTGAGTTTATTTAAGAGGGGAGGAAAAAAAAGAACAAATTTGTCCCTTTCTAAAGAACCAGGTACAAAAATATGGAAATAGTTTTTGTCATCTATACTATAACTGTCAGTGGGCGGATGTTAAAAATGCTCTGTGGCAGTGCCACATTCCAGCCTTCTCTTTGGTTGCCTTTGCATAGGTTCACAGAGAACTAGACTGGGGAAACGATCCAGTTAAATCCCTTCTCTTTCTCATGCTGGATTAATTTTCAGATGGAACAATCCGTTTCTCCCTTTGGTTTATCATGTAGTCACATAAACTCTTTTGTGGGCATATGGGAAATGGCACAAGGGTCATAAAAAGAGAGCTGGACAAAAGGAGTTCAGGCTTCATTTGATTGCTGTTCTAGCTTATACTGGGTTTAAAGTGCTCACTGAAGCACAGTCATAGGAACCTTAAGGATATATTTAGCTCATTTTAGGAAGCGTGTCTTACCATTGTAACACAGAGCCTGGCCTTAGGTTATTTACCCTAGTGAGGAGATATTCTGGTTAAGAGAGCTTAACTAGTTGTCACAAATAGTACTTCAGCTCACTACAGTAAATCCAATCAAATTTCAACACTGCTCTGAAACACGAACAGACACAGTTGCTTTTGAATATGTGACTATGCAGGAGCCACAGAAGTTATGAACTCTGGATTCTTAAGTGGGTTGTGAAAAATTATAATAAGATGTCAACAATACTGAGAGAAAAAAGATAAAAGTCATCTGAAGAAAAACCTGAATTACTATATAAAGTCAGTCATTTGACAGAAACAGAAAACAGTCAAAGTTCTAATGATGAACTGTGGATGTCTTTAGTTTTGTCTTCACTGTTACCAGTTCTACGCTTCTGCTTAGAGAACTCTGAATTTTGTGATTCTGTACTCTTCTGCTTTTGACTTTAGCAAAATATTCTCTATTGGTGCTTCCTCGAGACTGAGAAGACTTCAGAATGGCTAGGAGGAAGCAAGATTTAATTGATAGTTTGAAGCCTACCATCATCAAGCTTTGCCCTACTGCCTGATCACTTTCTAAATTCCTAATGATGTCAAATCGAGACGTGTATTCTGAGAAATGTACGACAGTCCACCCTGTAGCATATGTAGTAATTATATATTGATGGTGGGGTTTAAGGGAAAACACAGTCAATTCATGGCTTCTCTAGTTTTCACTACCAAGTCATTTAACATACATATGGTCCAGAGCCACTATTCCACTATTCCTATTAATTGACAAGTGCACAGTCTCTGAGCAATGGTAACCTAACAAATGGAACCTTTATTTCATCTCTAGAACTCAGCAGTTCACCTCCTGACACCTGGGGGTAGGCGAAAAGAGACATTGCCCCACTTTTGAAAACAAAAGCATTGTTTAACTGAAAACCAAACTGAGATGAGCTCAAAGAAAAAAAATCAAAATGATTGAGTCATTTGACGAGGGAAGGAACTACATCCTTGGAGATGTGTACGTCCAATAAAAGTTTTCATACCATTTTTGATAGGAAAGCACTTGTCATTCTTGGCTATGATTGGGAAAAATGTGATCTCTCTATCTCTTCCCTTACAACTTCACTGTACTCTGCTACCGTAGTTATTATTCTTTCTTTTCTATTAGTGCCTGAATGTACTGGATATGCCAGTCGTGACAAATAACCTGGATTTCAGTTCGCTGTTTCTTTGGCTTTATTTTTACCCTGATGGGATCCACAGTTATATCTATATACATATATACAAACACACATACAGAAAAAATATATTCATATCTAACCCTAAATGCTGGAGCCCCTTCTCAAACACGAAGATCTTCACCTAAGGAAGAACTGGGCAGGGACTAGAGAATTTGGGAAAACACTGGGAGGTTACTGTTGGAAGAAAACATTCCACAGGGATGAGTATTAGCATGAAAGGTACTTGTAAGAGTATGGCTTCTATGCTTGAATGGTTGTATATAGGCTCTTCAAGACTCTTTCTTTGTTTTGTGCAACATCTGTTAAAGTGAGATTGTTTTTTTTGGATATGCTACTGCAATATCAATATTAAAAGCTACCATCTTGCAATTCCCATCTGAAAATGGATCTGGCTGTTACCTTCCTGACAATAATCTGAATGATTTTTCCCTATGGAGAGAATCAAATTTCCTTCCAGAAATGTAGAGGGAAAGTGGGTTTTTTTTGAGGGTAGCAGTGGTTGAGAAAAACATTTCAACCTGAATCTCTGAAGTTAATGTCAAGTAGAAAAGAAAAATGCCAATATTCACTAATGTTAAAATGCTGTATTTAACCATTTAAAGCAATTACAAAAAGAGCTTCTGCTAGACAGTGTAGGTTTTTTTAATTGAGGAAATTTTTCACCATAAATAAAAAATGACCAGCTTTGTTAGATACCAGCTTTCCAGCAAAATTAATCTGTGTACTGTTCTTGATGGTGCATTGTAGCTTTGGATAAATTGTTTTTAAGATCTCTGCAAGTCATCAACATATTTTGTAAAGATTCTTTACTTCCCACTTCTCAGGGAGTGTGATTTTCTCCCTGCTGCCTTTGCCAAAAGCATGAGTGACAGACTTTCCACACTCTCAATCCATACATGGCATTTCATATGCTGGCTTTCTGCCTATTTGCATATAGATGAAGAGGCTTCAAACTGGTTGGATAAAATAGTTTTTTTCAGATTGGAAAGAAAGCATGGTGTTACATTGAGATCAGGGGTAGATCCAGTAGATGAAAGTTGATGTAAATACACTGTTCTTATTGAAACACATAGCTTGAGATTCCAGAACCTATCCACGAAGAGAGTTGTAAAATAGGACTCTAGCGCTTTTGACTAAGTAGCATCTTAGTACTTCAAAAAATAAACCTGTGTTTAAAACTCTCCATCCACAAGACGATAGAATGGTTACCAATGCTTAGAAGTGTAAGCATGGAGAATGCTGTGATGAAAGTAAACTGTTTTAGTGCCTTGGAGTGGAAAGATCCCTAAAAGCATCTTCAAAGTCGGCCAGTGTGTGCAAATAATAAATTTATAATAAATTCATAAATAAATATTTATAATAAAGGGGCTCAGCTGTGGTGAACAGAATTGGTGTTACCACACACGTGACAAGTGCCAAGCAGACCAGTAGTTCCACTGTTGAGAGAAACCGAAAACAGGTAAGCAAAACTGAAAAGCCTTTTGCTCAGTTCTCCAATCCCTTACTTCTTGTTAGAAGCACAAGTCATCTTAAGTATAAAGAGCTGGAGGGCCTCCAGCAGCCTGACAGTATCCTAATAATGATCATAAAAAGACAAGAAGCCCAACCTAAATATTTCTTTGGGGTCTTCTCATACTACAAAATGTAAGATACCGCACAGGTTAGACTTCCCTGCTAGTAATCAGCAACCCTTTACCTAAGTCCATAGTCCAGAGAATAAACAAGCTCTTGAATTCTATAGAACATCATCACAGAGTTCAGTGGGTTATTCCATAAGTGTTGTCTGCCTGACTTGCAAAGGCTGGTAAGAAGCTATCTGTGAGCTAACACATCACTCTAAATGACCAGTCAACACAGAAGCCTAAAACACTGAATGAGTCACTAGTTTCTTCCATTGAATGAACCCCGTACTACTACAATTGGCCTGGCAGCTTTCAGATTGTAACTATGCAGTAAAAATCTCTGCCTGTTTTACCGTAGTTTTTGTATGCTGGCGAATTGGGCAAAACCATAATGACTTCTGTAATGAAAAGTGATATTTGTACAGCAATACACTGTGCAGAACACTTCCACACAGCTCTCCATGAACAACTCCATTTAAGGGTTTAGGTAGCTAAACTACAGGAAGTACAATGGAATGATTTACCTTTAAGGTGATGAGCCGTAAACGGTAATCGTCTGCTTGTATGACTCTGTTAACTGTGATTTCTATTCCTTCATAGGTGACCTGTTCCTCTGGCCAATATTCTGTGCATTTCTGTGTGCAATATAAAATAAATCTAGTTAAGTAGATATTAAAGCAGGTTCAATTTTACTCCTCTGAAATTGGATATAGCACAGGCATAGATAAATATGAACGAATGCTGTTTCTATAATAAGTACAAGTTTTCACTTTCTAAACAGGGCTCACACTTCTGGTGATTTTTGCTGCATTCATAATAAACTCATTGCATGATTAAATATGCACAAATCAAGTAATGACTAACCAATGCTTTTAAGTACGCACTTCCTTATCTACCTTTCTGCAACTGATGTGCATTTTGAAGGCTCATTAGAACAGCCAGCGGTCATATGCCTGTGCTTTTAGATCAAGATAATAAATGATTAGTATAATATACACCAGTTACCATTATTTCTGTGGTGTGTATACACTGATATGGAAAAACAGAATACATTTTTTTTTATTCAGAGAGCACTGATCCATTATAAGATCATTTGCATAGGTCTTCATACAAAATAACGTGACTGGGGATGCTTTGGGAATTAGATTATGTACCAAGATACACTTTAAATGGGCACTGAGAATTATTCAAAGCTAAAGAACTAAAACGAAGCAATAGCTAAGATAGCTATTAGACTATTTCATTTTACCAAAAAAGGAGTCAACAGATACAGCCAGCACAACCTGACAATTAGAGAAGGTGAAAAACTATAGTCCATTTGTAGATCTACATTGTGGTACTGATACACTAGACATGAGTAGGTGAAAATTCATAAGCACTCCTATCCTGGGAGGGGGACTGAAAAAGACTGTGGTTTTTTTTATGTGCAGTCTCTCTAAGTTACTCAATATGCAAAGAAAGAGATTAGTACTTCAACATGGTGCCTGAAGCAGTTCATGGACAAAGAATGGCATGAACAAGACAGGGTGTGAGAAAAAGGCTGTGATAACAGAAGTAGCACTCATTATCACAGGAGAGTAAGAATTGCTATTGAGCAAACCCAGTTAAAGATGATGCTTGTAAGTTTCCCCTTTTACAAGGCTGTACACAACACTGAAGGAAGCAAGTTAAATAGTATTGCTCCCCCTCAAAAAAAATAATTTCACTTCAGGAGAAAGACTAACAATTCAAAAGTATCTTGCAAAGTTACTAAGTCAAAATTATTGCGTGGGAGAATCAGTGTTGTTCCATCTGCATAGTGCATCAGTTAATAACCCACTGGGAATGTGGCCCACTGTGTCGCTGTAAAATTATTTACGCAGATTGTGTTTTTTCTTCCTCTTCTCTTAAACTGAAGAATCCATTATAAAAATTGTCAAGAGCGCTAGCAGCTATCAATAGCACAGACGTTGCATTGCTTAAAGGAGTGGAGTAAGATTGCCCACTCATTTCTGTGGGCTGTCTGTCAGTTCAGATTCGATTTGACAGTGGGCTGAGACACAGAGCTTTTAATACTCACATTAGCAAAATCATTGCCCTGAGGAGGAACACAAAGCCTCTGTTACAAGCATCATTACTGAACACAGGTTTTGAATCTACGTACTTCTGAGTCCTGTTATTAAATATATTAATATATGTGCTATGGAAGAAAGGGAATGAATACAGGAGACATTTACATGAAAGGACTTACCCTGTATTTATGGCTGAGATTCCTGACATTTTTTAATTTTTGACACAAAAGGTATCAGAAAAGACTCCGCTGCTCAGTCATGATACATAGGCTATAGCAAGCTCCAGTTATACAGTGCACCAGCACTGCAGTACACTACTTCCCAAGACTGATATGATAGGCGAAACACTTCGTCAGTGTAGATAAGAGGAAATTCAGATGTTAAGGTTATTCTACATTCCTGTTATACAATCTTGCTATGAAAACTAGCGGAAGAACTTTTCACCAGATATGTCGTTCAGGACCAATATTTCCTCTGCATCAACTTCAACATCTTATTTGCCACAAACTGGCAACTCTAATTAACAAGCAAGTTATTACTTCAGTGCTGCCTCTCAGATAGAGGTAGATGTGAGTTTAAAAAGTCAGTGCCAACAAAACGTTTAGATCAGCCACATACTGTACTTTGCATCAGCAATGCCTTCACAGTATGCAACCAACCAGTTGGCTGTACTAATTGAACATTTTTAACTTGCAAAGCATAAAAATTCTGTGTCTGACTTTTTCATGACTTTTTTTTCCCTAAAATCCAAGGTTAAATTTATTTATTTCACAACTAGGGAAAGCTAGAGGTTTGTGCACATGCATAAATATGGGCACTAAGCTTCCAGCCAGCAGTTAGGCTGCTGTAACTCTGTATATGACAGAGGTACGATCATATTCTTGAGCTTCTAAGTGTCTAAAGCCTCTTCACCAAAGAAAACTTACTCACCTAAATTACTAATGGCTTCTCAGGTAAAAGCTTTCACAAATACTGTTACTGCAGCTTAAGAAACACCATTTGGATCTTTCCACTACACCTTGCTGCCAGTGGTGAGGGGGGATGCAGAGCCCAGCATATGCCCAAACCACTTTCTCACATCCTACACTGCCAATAAAGGCAGAGCTAAGCTCAACTACCAGCCAGTGAACTGAGGTCCAGGCACATGGTTCTTACAAGTCTGCTATGGGGCAAATATTTCAGGTATGTAATGAGCAGCTGGAGGGCAGCAGTATTTTTAAACTGCAAACAAAATCATGTCAAGTGGATTAGCAGAAACATCATCACAGTTTAATTGCTGGAAGTAGGTTGTGAATAGAAAACCTCAGCATCTTAATTTCAATACTTCAAAAGCATTTCCCAGACACAGTGAGGAAAACATCCACCATATCTAAGACAGCTCCAGTTGTTGATTATTTTAAGTAGCATCTTTCATAAGTAAGGGACAGCCTCAATGAAATGTTGATATAGATACTGAACCATAATAAAGTAGCACCAACTCCACTGACTATAGGTATTCAGCCTTCAGAGATATGAGGGACATCTGGTTTTGATTCCTTTAGAGAGAATTTGAAAGAGAGCCTGCAAATAGAGCTGGGTTTGGAGAGGCTTTTGGTCAGCTGGGAGAGTAAAAATGGCAAAACCAGCAGTAGGTTTAGTCAGACAGCAAAACAAGACTTACTGTAAATTGAACTGAAACAGAAGCCCACATCTTCTCTGAGCCTGAAGAACTTAACGCTGGCTGTGATTGCTCAGGCCACTGAACCAACTTCTGTTTGCTGGCTTAGCACCTGTGCCGAAAATATCTGCTAGAGTACAGATAAAAATACAGACTATATGTAACACCATTACCTCATTCATCTCTTCTATATTGGTAATCATGACAATGATGGGAGAACGCTCTTGCCACACCATTCTCCAGAAATCACTGACAGTATTAACTATCGGTCCCTGAGTAGCAATATATACTTTTTCCTCTCCTCCATAGCCCTGCCAACAAAACAACAAGAGATCAATTTTAACAGGGATGACCACCACAACCTTGAAGGTTCAGTCTTTAAACAAAGAGCTACTACTGGTTGGAATGGTGACCTCACAACATCAGTTCTTCCCCTCTCTTCTCTCTCCTGAACATGTGTACATGGAACAAAGGCAAGATATGGACTCGTGGAATTCCAGCAATTAGTGTCCAACAGCCTTAGGGTATTCACACTTATTATCCGGTGCCTTTTGTTAGGCCAGTTGACAAGCAATTTGCACCAAATGCAGAAGTGTGGTTTTGCCTGGTCTGAATCTGTACAGTTGCACTTTGAGATTTCATTTTCAGTTAGTATAAGCAGGATCCCTTTAAAAGCCAGCGGATGTTACAATTCTGTTTACATCAACTGACTGACAGAGGCTAGACATTCACATTGGACTACCGAGCTCTTACCCTGATGTAGTTAGCATTGATATAAGAGCTAAGGGGGTCGTCCTGATCAGCTGAGGTAAGGCACACTCTGCTGTGAGGATCTGAAAGGTGTAAAGAGATAAGTAAATAGTTTATAAGTTGCTCAGAGGAGAGAAAGAGACACACAAGATTATTTCATATGAGACATGCATTCATGGCCATCACTAAAGATGTAAGTGGCCTTGGAGAGCTCCCATGTTAAAAGGTTATCATAAGAAAAGGGAAAGGCTGGTGGGGTAATTTGTTGGCTTCTGATAGTTTTACCCACTCTCTGAAGTCTGCTTAATGGTTCCTGTTGCCGAGTCAGTGTCCCAGAGTGACTCTGAAAAAGCAGTTTTCTGCTCCAGGAAATTATTCCTCAATTTGTTAAGTCAACAGACTCATTCTGACTTGTAGGACTTCAGAATATTGTTCATGAAATGACACAAAATAGCTTTTCCCTGAAACAATAAACACATATTCCTTTCACCCAGTCAAGGTAGATGACAGTAACTCTTTCCCTGTTTTGTCCTGCAGTGAATTAAACTCCAAGATGCACTATTAACAAATGCAACGATTAAAGATAAATTAAAGAATATTAAGTCTCTTGTACTTTGCATAAGTCTCTTCAATACTCGAGTCCTGACTACTGGGGCTGCTTATGAGGCATTATTCTTGTTTTAATAAGACAGCAAGTGAAAACATTATTACATCTGAGAAGCTCAGTATAATTCCCACTGGAGTCAATGGGAGCTCTCCCACTGATTTTAATGCAAACTGACACAGGCCCATGTTCATCTGCCTTGACCAGTACTACGCAGTTAGCTATCATTGACAAGAAACACCTTGCTGATAGAGGCCTCAGCAAACAGAAACAGTGTATATAACCAGGATAATATTGAAAACAAACCACAGATAACTATTTCGTAAAAAAATCCAGCTTGCTCGGAAACCAGAACAAAACAGAAAATATGAAAAAAATAGTGTGATACTGGGCAAAGCACAAAGGACTAAGTATACAATTTCTACTTTACTACAAATACAGATTCAGCATGAAACACTATCCTCGGACAGAAAGGATTCATGTTATCTATTATGTGAAAACATCAACACAATCCACAAAGCAAAAATATTAACAAAGATACTGGTTTATAGCACGGAAGTACTGAAAGCAGCAAGTTGCCCTCTATTACGTTTCCCTTCTGCTCAACTTTGCTCACCTCTCTAGTGATGGGGAGGTGGCGAAACAAAAGATAAAATCTGCTTTTTAATCAGTAATACTGATAGCCTTCAGCACATCATACCAATAAAAAGGTGACATTGGTTGCCAGATGTTTATTCAA
Source organism: Tapera naevia (assembly GCA_033556795.1). Lineage (NCBI taxonomy): Eukaryota > Metazoa > Chordata > Aves > Cuculiformes > Neomorphidae > Tapera > Tapera naevia. The sequence continues at coordinate 2,858,070 of JAUMJJ010000374.1, forward strand.
CTGGCACCGGACTGGACTCTGTGCAAGAAGTTCCTTTGCCTGGATTTTATGCAGCCATACAAGGAGTCTGCTGAAGTTTGAGTAATGATTACATGAGTTTTCCCTACTAATAATAGCAATACTACTATGTTGTCCATCTCTTAGTGGGCCTTTAGGAAGAAATAAAACAGATCTGAAGAACTCTATCAACAGGTGCCACAGAATTAAGCTTGGGCCTCTTCTAGTGTTCCTTCAACTGTAGTAGAATCTGAGTTACTTTTCACTGTCAACACTTTTATTGCTGTATCCATAAATATTAAAATATTATTTAAGTTATGCTTTTAAATTATAAACTTGGCTTGTGATTTTTCTGTTAACATAGTATTTACATTTGTTAAGGTATTATAGTATTGTTAGAGAACAGTTTCAACCTTATTTCATGAGGCCTATTAACATGGTTGACACAAAAGCATGCACTGTTTTGTGAAAATGTAATCGAAGCTGAACTGCACCTCTTAGAAATTCATAAATAACTCCTTAGAAAAAACCATAACAAAACTTTTATATATAAGAGTTTGCAGTATGAATCTCAAATTTTCAATAGAGAGGCATTTAAGCAAAATCAAATCATACTCTTAATGAAAATATTTCTCCCAAGCCAAAACCAATGTATAGGCCAGTTCAAGAAGACACCATGCCTTTTAAAAAAGAGAACAAATAGTAGCAGTCTGTATCTCTAAGAAACCAAATTATATGTCAGCTGTTTTCTTCCCATTCTTTTTTATGGCTACCTTCTGTTGATTCTATGTCTGACATTTTACAGGAACTTGCTAAACTTAACTGAAATTTTCCGCATAACTTAAAAAGGTGTAAAAGCAATAGAGTTACATAGAAATTTAAAAAGTCTGTCTAGACATTTGCTCTTGAGAAAAGGATTCAATCAGATTTATATACAACATGCTTTAATATGTTACTGCCAATTCTGGAATTGTTTGGCAAGATAATCCTTTTTATATATATTCAAAAAGGACCTCTAAACATCTTAAAGAAAAGTTATCATTTTCCAGGAAATGCCATGGGACTCATCCTCAGAAGAAGACTGTCTGAAAATAAATAAATTCATAGTTATAAAATATCCAAATCAACTTCCTTAGCCTGGCATTTTCCGCAAAACACCCTTCTGCCACCAAAAAATTATCTTCTAAGCCATTTTATTACCAACAGCAAAATTAAAGAATCTGAAAGAATAATTTACTACAAAAGAAATATAAATAAGATGATTTACAGAGTATTATCATGTGTCTCACCACAATTAACTATAGGACTGCAAGTAACTGATCATTATGTTAAATGACTGCTTACCTTTTAATAACTGCCTAAATTGCTTCTGACGATGCAGCCGGTAAGGGAATTTCAGCTACTTTTGAAATTCAGATTTAGTGTTTGGTAATCAAGCATTTGCTGTTCCCTATAATAATCAGTTGTCTCAGTCTGCTTTACTGCAGCTTGTTCAGCAGTTCCTACCATTACTTCTTTCTGCAGCTAGAACTTGGGAGTTATGCTCAGAAACAAAAAAGTCAGTGGATGGTCAAAGCCTGAAAAACATCACGCTCGTCCATCTTGCCTCTGGTTTGCCCTCCTACTTTGTGCAGGGGTAATTTACTGGGATTTGAAGCATAAAGGGGGTGTTTAACTTTCCTTGACAGTCTCTTTATTACCAGCACTAAGCCCTTCAAAATGGAGGTAGCTGATAACGAACAGTCATCTTTCCTCAGCAGTATCAAGCCATCCTTTCATCACAGCCAAGAACAAAGTTGCACAGACTTTACCAGTTTTGGAATTCATTCAGAAAAAATATGCAGATCATAATAAGCTTGGAATAAGGTTGTTAATCCTTGGATGCACAAAATCATAGAATCATTTAGATTGGGAAAGACCTTCAAGATCGAGTCCAACCTATAAACTTAACATTGCCAAATCCACCACTAAATCTTGTCCTTAAGTGCCAAATCTACATACCTTTTAAATACCTCCAAGGATGGCAACTCAGCCACTTCCCTGAGCAGCCTGTTCCAGTGCCTGACAACCCTTTCAATTAAGATATTTTCCTAATATCCAATTGAAACCTCCCCTACTCCATCTCTCGTCCTATTGGAGCTATAATGTCTCCCCTCAGCCTTCTTTTCTCCACACTAAACATTCCCAATTTCCTCAGCTGCTCCTCGTAAGACTTGTGCTCCAGATACTTGACTAGCTTTGTTCCCCTTCTCTGGACATGACCCTGCCTCTCAACATCTTTTTTGTAGTGAGAGGCCCAAAACTGAACACAAAACTCCAGGTGTGATCTCATCATCTCCAAGTTCAGAGGCACAATCACTTCCCTGGTCCTGCTGGTCCTGATACAAGACAGGAAGTTATTGGCCTTCTTGGCCATCTGGGCACACTGCTGGCTCATATTCAGGTGGCTGTCAATCAACATCCCCAGGTCCTTTTCCACTGAGCAGTTTTCAGCCACTCTTCCCCAAGCCTGTAGTGTTGCATGGGGCTGTTCTGGCCCAAGTGTAGGATCCGGGACTTCGCCTTGTTGAACCTTACACAATTGGCCTCACAGCCCATTGATTCAGCCTGTCCAGACCCCTCTGTCCAGTCTTCCTACTCTCAAATAGATCAACAATTCCATCCAACTTGTTGTTATCTGCATGGTAGTCTGAAACTAGTTATCTTATCTAGAGAGGTCAAAGCAACAACAAGGGCTGCCAGGAGATGTCCATATGGCTGAGATGATGTTTGCAGCAAATAATTAACCCATGGAGTAATCATAATTACAAATATATGGTAATGGGCTAACTGGCATCTGTTCACAACTCTGGAACAGGGTGTTAAAAAAGGTAGCAATTCTGATGTTTCCGTTAAAACATCCAATATGGAGTATTTAAAATGGATCCCGTTCTCAAAGTTCACATTTGGTACCACATTTAGACTATATAGATCACTTTAAAATCTAGCAGCTTTGGCATCTGAGATCACTAGCCACTTTTGCAATCTTCCCTTTCCAGCAAAAATAGTGAATTAATATGTGAACAATTCACCTTAGTAATTAGCACAGAAATTGTGAATCTAGGCTGAATGTATTTACACTTCTGGTCTATGGTGGAGTACAAAGTCATCAGAAGGGTTGCACACATGGGATCATTGGCTGCAGCTGTGGAGTTGTAAGTCTAGATAAAAAAATTTCTTCTTGAATAATTTTCACTTCAGGTTCATTGACTAAAATGATAGGTATAACTGAGGACATTTTTTACTTCTCGGCACTTATCTTTGCTAACCTGACACTGAACCTTGCGGGCTTTGCAAATGTTTGCTACTGTGGCTAGTGGTGGCTTCTCTCAGTAATGGTTTAGAGGCATGACATCTAATCATATTCACTTCTCAAAGCAACTTTAAGTATGACACAAGGAAAATAATGATACTTCTAAAAATTTGTACCAAATATTTCTAAAAAATTCTATTCCCGGTTTTAAATAAAAATAGTACAACAGAAAAAGTCTTTGATTTTCTATATCACCTTAATGCCATCAGAACAACTTCTGGTATTTCTCAGTTCGCATCTGAAGCACAATTCCGAGAAAAACATCAGTTAGGAAAATAACATACCTAGAATCTAGTCCTTTTAAAGAGTTTAATCAAAGAAACCATTAAGTCACATCTGAATAAACATACCAAGATCTTGGGTATACTTTTTAGGCAGCACCAAATGATGCAGTTCTAAGGACTTAAAAACCAAAGTGCTGCTGATGTTTAGTGAATCTCAGGTTCTTAATGCACTGTATCTCTTTTGAAATTCGATTTATGCTGTGAAGTCATGTTGCTGCCTCATCAATATGGCCTTTGGACAATACACAGTAGTGACAGCATGCTTGATGCATTCTGGAAAGGAATTGCAAAGCTGGAACAAACCACCGTGCCTCAGTGACTTAAAAAGCAGGCAACTTACTTGGGAGAATTGTTTTGTAGCGATTCTTACGCACTAAGCCTGGAATATCATATTCCTTTGGATCCACAAAGTTCATCGGAATTTCCTGTCAAAAAAAAAACCACAACAAAACCCAAAACACAGTAGGTGGTATTATTAGATTCACAAGAGGAATAAGAAACCCAAGCACATTACATCCTGCCTGTGATGAAGTAAAGCAATGAAGTCAATCGAGACTTATGGTACAGCACGCCTAGCAAGTCACCACTAAAATATGACAGACGTTTCCTTTTACTGTCATGGGCTGTCTTTTCTGAAATCCTTATTATGAAAACGCTCATAGTGACTAATTCATTGAGTAATATGCACAACGGCATTATATTAACTCTTAATATTATTAGAACTGAATTGCAAATGTAGACACAGAACTAAGCAAAAGGAGGTATGCAAGATACTCTGCTCCAAAAGCGATGGACTTCAGACACCATCCTTTCTGACTCACACTCCTTCTTCCTCTCTGAGGGTGGAAGGAAATAATTTGCTAGTGACTCTCACCAGCAACAAATTACGACACACATGACAGGCTGGCGTACTGACCTGGCTCTGGAGTTGGGGGAGTGACACTCTTTTTGCTCATCACACTTCAAAGGCCCATGGGCAAGGAGAGCAAACAGGTGTTCAAGGATTATCCACTCTTTACACTATTGACCCAATGAACACATAAAGATGGAGGGGTTCTTACTCTCTGCTGCTCATTCCCTGCAAGTAAGTAGCCAAAGCCAGGCAGGAAAAAACAGGAACCTTCCACCAACTGGAGTCAGCAGACATGGGATGAGATGGGATGTGCCAACCACATTCAGCAGAGAAAGGGCTCATGAGAGCTTAGGAGCACAGCTGGTCATCTCCGCTGCTGCACATTGGATTTGAAAGGCCAGTACTTGACTTACTGGTAATGAGAGTCAGGACTGAGTAAGACAAGCCTCTCTCTGGGAAGAAATTAAGGTGAGCAGATCTATGTTAAATTCTAGAGCTTTAGAAGACTATCTGTAGTCTGTCTCTTACACAGCACTGAATGTACTGTTGGGCTTAACCAGAGGCAATTAATAGTAAAACCATTTTGTTCAAGTAGTTTCCCATCAATCTGGGGAACTGCATGGGAACTAAACCTTCACGTTTTCTTCAATTGCTACTTGGTATTTAGTCACTCAAAACTCTTCTCGAGCCAAGCTCCGTGGTCTGTCTTTGGGACTTAATTGTTCACTGCTCAAGCAAATCCTTGGTGAAATCAATGGGACTCTGCCTGAATGAAAACTCTTTAGAGTTAAGAATTTCAGCACTTAGCCCCACAAGTGACATCTCCCCTGACTTTTCTTCCAAAATGAAACACAGTTTCTTGCTTCATCATGGATCTGGACTTCAAAAACCAAGTAGGTTAGACAGACAAAACATATGATGCAGAGTTAGCTGGTGATAACTGTTCCATAAAAAAAAAAAAAGTTTGCAATTTTTAACTACAGAATGATATTGTGATTACACAGTATTTTTATCTATGCTTTTTCAGTTTTCATTAAAGAATGAAAGTGTCTTGGGATAGTTTGGCTATTGAATTATTTTTTTCTGAACAACAGGAAAACTAATTCAAAAGCTCTCAGAGAAACGAGGCATATTTTTGCCTACTTCTAACATTATTTTCTTTGCTTGAAAGCTATAATGCACCTCAGAGACTGATGAAACTGTATGCGGACTTGTTCAGTCAATTCAGACACTCACTAGGCAAAAATTTCCTCCCTAAAACAGCAATAGATGCTTTACTTTAAAAGAATAAGGGCTTGCCTACAGAAAAGCTGGTTTTCTTCAACTTGCACTGCACTAAGTGAATTAAGGATCACAGGTATCTGGCAGTCTGCTTTAAAACAGAAGTTTAGACTATTTCATACCCCTCTGTGCTTTTAAAGTGAAAAAAAAATCCCTGAAATTGCACAGGGAAGGAGGAAAGCAAGTGATATCAAAGTGTTACTCTTGTCTTTTCAGACTCTTGCAGGTCATAAAAAGGACAGGCTGAAAGGGCTGTTAAATTGCAGAACATCTTCTTCCTGCTCTGATGAGATTCCAATGCTTATGAGGATATTTGACTTGGCAGCATTAACTTCAGTAGCTCTTGATCACATGTTCTGAAATGCACCACCATGCAAAGACTGTGCCCTGGTTACCTCCCATCCTGTGCAGGAATTTACAACCCTGCCCAGTGCACATAATTCAGCCACTGCAACATTTATTTTTTTTGCCAGATATCATAAACATGACAATGTCTATCACACAGACACTGGAGCAGTTAAAGAACAGACTCACAGAACGCAAAGATCTAAAAAGCCAATATACTCACTGCACCAAAAAGTATCTGGCCTTTATCCTAAACTTCTTAGAAATCCAATTTTCAGCTGCTTACTTCATCTGTGTAAGCATATCTTTTCCCAAAATGAGGTGAAAATTTTTTTCTCCCAAAGCAACAGCGGATACAGTGAGCAAGGAAACACAGTTCAGAATCCTAGAAGAACTGACAGAGCAGCTTCCAACTAGTAAATAACTTTTGCACAGACAAAACCCCAGTAAGACACACTTTCTACACCTCTTGCTGAGTGACATAGCCGTCCTGTGCTTCAGTTATCTGAAGATCATTCAGGTTTGGAAAGTAGCTCCATGCCAAGCATTCAACAGCAAAGAGCACGCACTTTGACTAATTTTATCCTTAGGGCAACTCCAGACACATTTTAAGACATTATGCCTATAGAAAACTTTGCTTTTCTTCTGTACTTTTTTTTTATCGCCAGAACCAATTCTCTAGTTTATAAGTGACAATATCACTGAAGCTTTCAGACACTGTAATTTCAAGGGATGATGAATTTCAGAATCACATTAAATGCTTCAGTGATGGAAGTGGAGTTTGAATGTACTAATTTTAGGCCTGCAGAAAATAATAGCAAAGTTCACATAAGAAAGTCAACACCCAATTTTTATGATGCTCCTAGAAGAGAGAGGTCAGGTACTCACAAAGAACTCTGCCTGAAGTATGAAAGGATCCAGTGCTTTCTTGTGCAGTTCCTCTTCAGTAAGGATGTTTGATGCTGTCTGGAGGTATTCTTGGGCTGACTGTTCCCGTGGTGACATGATATAACCAAAACCTTGCTCAGAACAGCCTGGAGTACACATATCCAGTGTGAGTGAAACATTTGAACCTCTCCTGAAAAACAGAGCAATCGAAGTTGGCTTACAACAGAACAGACTGACCTGTCATTGTCAGTAATGTCAGTCCAAATAACAGATAAACAGCAACTTGAGAAAAGCACCCAACTGGTTTTGCTGTGTACACATTTGTGGTGCTTCTTGTGAAGACAAGATCAGATCAGAAGATGATTTTGTACATTGGAATACGAAGGTCAACATTTCAAAGCATTGTCTGTAGCAAAGTAACTGTATACTTTTGTCACCTAAATGAAAGCAACTTGCTTGTCAAAGGTTCTGAGCATGTAACTGCAGGAAAGTTTTCACACTTGTGTAAATCAGACCGTATTTTTGGATGCCTAAATACAACTGACATTTTAGATAGGTGAAAATCGTGGTCTTGGTTTTTGTCAGGCCAGATCCTACTGAATTAGCATTTATTAGTTGCATCAGTGGGGTAAAATCATGGGATAAACATAACCAGTTCAATATTAATAAAGACACGAGAAGCCAACCATTGCAGTGAATAATTTTTCTGTCTGAAAAACCTTCTTTTCACAACGGTATATCGTGAGAATGGTAAAATACAGGTCCCAGCATCTTAACAGTAACATTAAAAACAGAGATGCTGTTAAGCGTAGGAGTTTTAGTGGCTTTAAGGTAAGTCAGCCACACAAAAAAAAATGAAAACATCAAAATGACTACCTTGTTTAGTGAATGTAGTTTTAAAGCATTTCTGAGCTTCTATCTATCTTGCATATCATAGACAAAAATAAGATTCAAATGCCATCACTGAATCCGTGTTTAAAATTTTTAACATATAAAATTGCACAATATAAGGATTACTAGGTGCAATGCTCTATACATCCACACAGTAAACTTATTTTTGCTGACTCTCAATGGGCAAAATCTAGTTAGGAGGTATTTGCAGGAGCTGCTGAAAAACCACGTAAAAACACAGGCATGACCAGCTCACAGAGAAGTCAGTAGAAATTGTTACTTGGACCACAGCCCTTTTCTGGATTCAGGAGTTTTTCCAAAAGAAAATGCAGCCAGCCTCCTGCTATGATTCACAGTCACGGGGAAATGATTGTGGATGAAACATGACCACCAGTGGTAGACACTGAATCTTCAGTTACACCTTTCAAAAGATTTTGAAGCTGCTCTCCTGTCTGCTGTTAGCTACTACATTTCTCCTCAGAAACAGGTGCATTTGGTAACAAATGATTTTCATTCTTTTAAGGTAAAAGGGGCTACATACACAAAGATATTAATAGTTTTTCAGCATGAGAAAACAATATTGTTTCCTCTTAAGAGTAACATTCAGTGCTGTTTGAAGTTAGCTAGTGACTACCCTTCTAATAGTATAGGTGGTTAAAAATGAGGTGTGATGGAGAAGTGGAAAAGATGCAAAAGGGGATAGGTAGATAATTCAATACAACACGAAACAAAGAGTGACCAATGCTCGATGTAAATGGAATATGTCAGAGCGCAACTCAACCCCAAAATGAGCTCTGGCTCCTCAAGCACACATGTATGTTCAAAACAAGTTTATTTTACATTTTAATCACAGAATGACCTGAGTTGGAAGGGACCAACAAAGATCATGGAGTCCAACTCCTATCCCTGCATAGGACAACCCCAACATTCACACCATGTGACTGAGGGCATTGTTTAAATGCTTCTTGAATATTGTCAGGCTTGGTGCTGTGACTGCTTTCCTGGGGAGCTGTTCCAGTGCTCCACCAGCCTCTGAGTGAAGAACCTCTTCCTAACATCCAACTTACATCTCCCTGGCACATCTTCCTGCCATTACCTCGAGTCCTACCATAGATCACAAGAGAGAAGAGATCAGCACCTGTTTTCCCTCCCTCCCTTGTGAGAAGGCAGTAAACAGCTATGAGATCCCCTTTCAAGTCTCCTCTTCTCCAGCCTGAGCAGACCAAGTGACCTCAGCCACTCCTCATAAAGCTTCCCCTCTAAACCCTTCACCAGCTTTGTGGCCTCCTCTGGACGGTCTCCAGTAGTTTGATGTCCTTTTTATACTATGGTGCCCAGCACTGCACACAGTACTTGAGGTGGGGCCACACCAGTGCAGAGTAGAGTGGGACAATCACCCCCTCAACCAGCTAGTGATGCTGTGCTCGATGCACCTCAGGACACTGTTGGCCCTCTTGGCTGCCAGGGCACACTGCTGGCTCATGTTCAACTTGCCATTGACCAGAACCCCCAGGTCCCTCTCCACAGGGCTGCTCTCCAGCCTCTCAGATACCAGTCTGTGTATCCAGGGTTGCTGTGTCTCATGTGCAAAACCCAGCACTTGTCCTTGTTAAACTTCTTGTGGTTGGCAATTGCCCAGCTCTCCAATTTGTCCAGATGTTTCTGCAGGACCTCTCTGCCCTCAAGAGTGCCAACAGCTCCCCCCAGTTCCGTGTCATTAGTGGACTTGGTTAGTAAAGTGTGCATGTTCTACCTAGTGTGAGAAGTTCAAGCAATTGCTTTGTTTTCCCATCTCTACTCCTTTGACAGTTATTAAATTGTAATTCTTTACTTGAACCAATTGAAATTCCTCAACTGACATTCTTCAATTCTCTTGAAACACTGCGCATCCTTCCTCCAGGCTAGGAGTTACCTGAGAAGAGATGTCACCATCTTTTAAAATGAGAGAGATGGAATGAAATTGGGGATAGTGAAAAGCAGAAATGATTCATGCATTTCAAGCCCAATCTTGCCTATAATGACAAACAACAGCAAAACTCACTGACAGTAGCAGGTTCAGGGACAAGTCTTGGGGGTTACTGCAATTTCATACTTAAAGTAGAAAACAACAATAAGAGGTAGGATATTTTAGGACAAATGGTGTAACCAAGAGTAACGTGAAAAAAAACATTCTAAACTCAGAGTCCAAATTAAAGGCCTCTTCTGTGACACTCCCTTTTTGCTGCATAATGTGGGGCTTTGGAAACTCAGCATCATACTTTTTAAAAATCTATGTTCTGTCCTTTGTTTTAAGTTTTAGATATGAGAATCAACTATTGTTAACACTCCAATTAAGCTTGAAAACCTAGAAATAAAGGTGATACTTCGCTACGTTGGGCCTATCAGTAACCACATTCATATTCATAACATCACCACCTTTGCAGAATTTCTTCACAGGAATTCCATCAAGATCTTTGCTGTATTTCATTAAGATAACTGAAAGAACACAAACCAGAAAGAGATCTTGTGTCTTAAAGCTGCCTCTTCCCAGATGTGAACCTGTCTGAGAAGCTCCATTGCCCTGATGGTTCAATGAGAAAACACCAGCTCACCCTCAAGTTTCATTACTGGATTAATTTTAAGAGAATTAATTTACTTTTGGACTAACCTGTTTATATGAGAATTATTATAGATTACCACTTGTCCTAAGGTTTGCCTTTGGAAAAAGGACTAATCCTCTAGCATTAGTGACAGAAAAAAATTGACACGATCATCTTTCAGAGGTAAAAGCTTTCACTGCTCTATAGTGGACTTCACATCGCGCAGTTGCCATCTTGGGGAACGGCAAGAGATTGATCAAACACAAATGGATATTTCAAAGGAAAGAAAGGATGCTCTTTTTTTTTTGTGGCTAATACATTTATACTTATGACTGGACTGAAAATAAGACAGGAAACTAGGCATGCAGTTGGCTTTAAAACCACATTTTAAAGTGACATTCATGAAGTCAATGAAGCTTATACTACAGACAGTACTCCTAAATCCACAAAATATAGGACCAGACTTTCCCCTGTTAATCCCATCTACCCTACCTTTCTTGCAAGCCCACGGACTTAACCGTTAGAGTAGCTGGATCTGTCTCCGCTTTAATGTCCATTATGCAGTCAAAGACCGGAGTCTCCGGTACAGGATCTAAATCTAGGAAGTCATCCTCATTTTTATCTTCCGTCCACTCTGAGTACGTGAAGGAAGGCTGTCGACTCACAGATTGGCGTCTGTCCTCTTGTAGTGGAAAGGGGAGGTCTGGACGAGCTCTGAGTAGATGCCAAAACTAGAGGAAACAAATATTTAAAAAAGCTTTCTGCTTGTTGCCAGCCCTTCCACACAGCCTAGAGAACGGGTCTTACAGTGAGCATCCCAGCTCACTATAGTGTATTAGAACTGGAGTACTGAAGAGGACAGGAATGTTCCATGCAGGAGTAGCTTTGTGGTACATGTTACAAGGATTCAGATCTACCCATTCAAACCTGCTTTCAGCCACAGAGGTTTCCACAGAGCTGGCCAGGCTTAACTTAGGAATACAGTGGAAGCAAAATGTGCTTGTGACCATCATATGCAAGCCAACATGATAACACTCTTCTTTTGTTCATTTCTTAACTTTCCTAGGCTTGTTTACAAAAGAAAAATCTACTACACTATTCTACAAATCATACCTCCCCTGACTTAGTGGTTTTTCGTCTAAAATTTAGATATGGCTGGGTTAAGAAAAGTAAACATAATTTTCCTGAACTGTGCAATCTTTGATAATGTGGCACTGTACCAATAATTCATGTATAAAGCAAATATATTTTAAAGAGGCCTTGATTATCATGCATCTGGTTTTGAGGCTCAGAACGCCCATACAAGTTTCTGGCCAGTAGCAAAGCCTGTTTTGTAATCTGATTATCTGATTTAAACGTGGTACAGACATTAAATAACTAGTCTGGTGAAGTTCTAGGACATAAATATAATATTCAAGTTGTAATATAAACTGATGAAGGGTTTGAAATAGCGTGAGTCTGAAAAGTTACTGTATTGTATTGGTTTGCATGGATGTTGAGGCAGACCAGATGATATGGAGATTGTATCAGTAGACTGTTTAATCCTACACACAGGCCTCAGTTACAAAGTTCAATTCCACCCCTCAATTCCATGGTCTGAAAGCTTAGACAAACTTCATTCCTCTAGCACTGTACTAGGAGCAGTATGACTCAGGCTAAATGCTATAAAAACTATATTGTACTACCACGTATCCTATTGAGACTAAGAAGAATGGGTCTTATTTTCCAAAGTAAAGCCTCTTCTGACCTTCTATGGCTTTTAAATAGGCAGCTGAATTTAAAGAATGTGCCATTAAAAAACCTTTAACTTCCTAGGCTACAAAAGAACATCAGCTTGGACAGGATTCTAAACAATTTTCTTGTGCCTATGTGTCTTCATGTACTATCATTTCTCTGAGAAAGAATGAAAGGAAGTGAAACAAGTTTTAATTTCTGTCCATAGTCAACTTCAGTGAATGCCAGACTCTCATAAAGCAGCAGTATTCATTTGACAGTTTCTTCATACAAAATGTTTACTTTCCTGTTTCAGTTAATCAGAGTACACAGAAATTACATAAGCAAACATAGGAACAAGACTACTATGCTTTTATGTTATACACATTTGGGGCCAAACCTGAGTCCAATTTGTCCTACATGCTTGGTCTGTTGGATGACAAGCAAGAAGCTTGAAGATCTGTTCTATTTTCATTCCTCAAGACTAATTGTGGACCCTGACAGTCCCATAGTACTAGCCAGGGTTCTTTCATATACTGCAAGACTTTAACAGCTGAGCAATTCACAGTGTAAAGGACCTGCTCAACAACTTTGTACTGCTGGAGACTGCTATTGTTACTAAAATCAACACTTGTGCTAAGGGCCAAGTTGAAGGTCTAGGTACCAATTACATAATAGAGATTCTAGAGCTGGTATGGTGACACAGGATTGATTTTAGTGATGATTTAACACACTGTAAATACAAAGGAACAAAAAGTTCAGCCTATAAATAAAGCAGCTTTTCTTTAGATCGAAAGAAGCCTGTGGTAAACAAGGATTTGCCCAAGACACTGGAAGAAATTAAGTTACACCTAAAAGTGATGGGGTTAAACTAGATAATGGAAAAAGTTGACTATGAAAACGCATTCAGAAGGAACTTGACAGCTCTATGCTGGTTCTTTGCAGCAGCCTGGGTCTTAAAACACTGTTGTATGAGGAAGAAAAGAGACAGCATCACTAATACAAGCCTCAAGCACTCTATCCAGACTTTTATTTTCAGTGAGACTGCTAACCTCAACATATTCTGGTACCTGGGCATTCTCAGAAAAGTGCCTCAAACCCTAGCTAAAGTCTGCCCTCCCAAAAAATTTGCTCTACGTGTACTACAGTCACAAGTTCCCCAATACAGTAACGAGCAAGTGCACAGATCAGACAAGGTCTCTCTTCTCTTGGTATCACATCTGAGAATCCACTTGACAACCATTTCTCAGCTTTGTTAGGTGGCCCAACAGTGTACAAAGTACGTGTACAAAAAGGCATATTTTCTCCCTTCCCTGGGGAATTACTAAAGCATTACTGTGAGTTACCACAGAAGCTGAACAACAAAATAAAATATGCTGTTTTTCACTGGTACGCCATCCACTAATAAACATCAGTGTGGGTCTAATCTACCAGGTACGTCTATGAAGACAGAAAGGCACACTTAGGAAAGAAAGATTTCATTATAGAGGCACTCCTTAACGTAAAAGAGACCTTCAAGATCCCTTCTAAGTAGCACATCTCTTATAAACTATGGAGGAAAAAAAAAAAGTTATCATTCAGCTGAGAAAGAAGGAAAAAGAAAACTGACTTCATGCAACTTTCTGTTGCCCACCAGGCTGGAATTCTAGAAACCCTGCCTAGGTCCATCACTACATGATTTTCAATGTTCTATTCATGACTACATTACACCTTATTCCTTAAACAGTGATAGATGTTTTCAAATTGCAAAGCAGTGTGACCTGGGTGGCACCAAAACAAGTGCTGCCTGCAGGTTGACAGGTGATTCTGCCTCTCCACTCCGCTCTGGTGAGGCCCCACCTAGAGTACTACGTTCAAGTCTGGAGCCCTCAGCACAAGAGAGACAGGGACCTGTTAGACTGGGTCCAGAGGAAGGCCACAAAGATGAACAGAGGAATGGAATACCTCTCCTATGAGAACAGGCTGAGACAGTTGAGGTTGTTTAGACTACAGAAGAGAAGGTTCTGAAGAGACCTTATTGTGGCCTATCAATGCTTGAAGAGGGCTTATAAGAAAGATGGGTATAGACTTCTTAGTGGGGCCCACTGCAATAGGACAAGGAGTAATGGTTTTAAAGTAAAAAAGGGTAGATTCAGACTAAATACAAGGAAGAATTTTTTATGATCAGGGTGGTAAAACACTGGAACAGGTTATCCAGAGAGGTGGTAGATGCCCCCTCCCTGGAATCATTCAAGGTCAGGTTGGATGCAACTCAGTGTAGTCTGCTGTAGTTGAAGGTGTCTCTGCTCACCGCAAGAGGTTTGGACTAGATGGCCTTTAAATGTCCCTTCAAACCTGAACCATTCTATGATTCTATGTCAGCCAGTAAGGCATCAGGTAGGAAGTGACAAGGCTCTTGCTCTCTCTGAACAGCTTTCCTTCTTAATGTCACTCCTACAGAGAACATACCAGGCAAGATGGACCACTAGTCTGACCTCACAGGACACTTACGTTCTGGTTCTCTACGTATTGTGCAGAGAACAGGCTGTCACATAGAGACATTTATGCCTTCACTCTAGCTAGGAGACCATTCACACAGATCACAGGAACACAAAACTGAGCAAGCATAACTGGAAACTGTTATAAAACTATTTCCTGTACAAAAGTTTTAACCAACACTTAATAACTGGCTAAGTCCACTCTCATCTGCAAGGAGTTACTACATAGGCAAAGCAGCTCAAAATGAGATCAGAATCTTTGGGCACAGCAAGCTTTCATTGAAAGTTATTTTTGTTTTAAGAATGGGTCAGCAATAAAACGTTTCTATCCAGCAACAACCAGGCTGGATATGTAGAGAAATCACATCCCCGCTATTTTGATTTCCAGCTCATAATGCTTTGCTGCAAAATTACCTGGAATTCACACAGTTCATCACAATTCTCTGATGTCCTATTTATGATCTTTAGTATTTACAACTACAAAATCACCAGAAGTTTATTTTTTGAGAACAAAATCCATCTGGGTAAGGAACAGCAGCATCAAAAAAGCAGCAAATTGCATTAAGCCTGGTTAACTTCCTTGTCTACATCAATGATCATAATAATGGTGGCATTAACACTAATTACTTTGTCTTGTGAATGGTTTTAAAATGCACATTCACCCAACACATTAAATAGAAAATTTTGCCACTGTGCGGCCTCTGAGTGAACTTAACCACAGTACGTAATACGACAAACTTCCTACTAAGGGAGTGTGCCAAGCAAATCAAAGGAGGTATTATTCCCCTTTCATTAGCACTGATGCAGCTGCATCTTGAATATTGTCTCAAATTTTAGGTCCCCCAGTTTAGGACAGATAACGAAAAATTGGAGTGGGTCCAGCGGAGGGGTATGAAGGTGGTCAGAGGTCTGGAGCACATGACTTGTGAAAAAGGTGGAGGGAATTGGGCTTATTCAACCTGGGAAAGAGGAGGCTGGGATGATGTAACAGTAGCCTGCAAGTACTTCAGGGCAGATCCAGAGATGACGCAGCCAGACTCTTCTTAGCGGTGGCAGATGATACTATGAGGGACAATGGCCATAAGATACGGAAATTCAGCTCAGACATTCAGCTTTAGGAAATTCAGATCAGACATCACGAAAACTTTCTTTCCCCAAGAGCACCGTGCAGTTGTGGCACAGGTACACAGAGAGATAATACAACTCCTCCCATGAAGGTTTTGAAAAGCTGTGTAGAAGAATGCACAGCTGACCTTATCATGTGTTGGCAACAGCTCTGCTTCAAGCAGGGAGCTAGACTAGCAGACTCCAGAAGTCCCTCACCATGAATAGTCCCAGGATTCTATGATGTACTTCACTATACTGTGCATCACTCAAATGCATGTACATAGTAGAGTTTCAGCTTCCTGAGCTCCCTGAAGTTGCACTGCTGTAAGGACAGGAAATAATGTTCCACCAGCATTTTCAGTAACTGCATTCCCACTCCAACAAAACAGCATACAGGGGTATGAAAAGCCATGTTCAATTAGAGCTCCCTAAAAAGAAAGAATTCTCCTTAGCTTTCCCATATAGCACACATCTTTGTGCTAGTTACACATTCAGTGGAGAAACACAATACATTCCTCCTACTTCCAAAGAGCTGACAGCTAACTAGATTAATTGTAGTCATGTCACTAATCTTGTTCTGCAGTTGGGGCCTTGGCCTATATCTACAAGGCCATTACATTCACAAGTACACTGGTGCTCTGGAACAGCTCTTTCTGCCACTTAAGCCAATGGATGCTCTGCAGGCAATTCAGAAGGCATCAGTAACTGGATGGTCTCACTACTGAACCTCATCCCTTCTATTTAAATGAAAACAGTTTGCCCATCTGTGGATGAAAAGAACACAAACCATCAGTGAACACCCATTTCATCAAGAACTCAAGTAAAGGTAAACGTAGTTGTGATTCCTCCACATAAAGCAAGCAGACAATTAGACAGAAATAGCCCCAAAGATGTCGCTTTACAATCGCCTTGACAATAATGTCAATAACTTCAGGTAAATTAGACATCTTAGTAAACAAATCACTGAAGAAGGGCATGAATACAGTCTGCACAGTATTATAACTTACCAGAGATCCTACAAATAACAGTCCTAGGGAAGCTAAAGACAGCAGGATGTACGATACCACAATGCTCCCAATTCTAGTCAGGTCCTGTGAAACAACAGAATTGACAATGATTCATAAATTATTTAGGGGCACAGTACAGTACCTGCACACACGATCTTGGCAAACTGTGTATTCATTCTTGGATTTTCCATGTATATTTAGGCACACCACGCTTCTGTCTGTGGAAAAGCCACTACCACCAAAACAAAAATACCAGGCTTTGGAGAAGACTGAAACTGAAACCATCTTTTAAGCCTCAGCATTGGTCTAAAAAACAGATTTCACTGTGCAGGCACACAGGAAATCTCTTTCGTACCCCTATGCATTGCCAAAATTGAGATCTGGATCCATGATTTAATCTTGCAGCCTGGACCCATGCTTCGGTGCCACAGTCAGTTTTGTGGCAAAGAGCTTTGAAGAAAGTTTTGTACTGCTCCTGTGTTTGTGGGTTGTTACATAAAACCCAGCCACAGAGCACTTCTCTATGTTTTTTTACACATTCTGTGAAATACCATCAGGTTCATTTACAGCACTGGCAGTGAAATTCACTCCAATGCCTTAGTCATATTTAGGTAGTTTAGAATTCAGCCTATTCTCACTAGTAGGTGCAAAAATAAAATTTTAATGGGCTTCAGTGGGCAAGGAATTTTGCTGTTTCTGACCCACTTGCACAGCTAAAGATAAATTCCAAGTTAACAGTTTTAATTTGCTTATTTTGTCAGAAGATTTCTTTGCCTTTACTGTTTTCTGAACTTGTCTGTAATCTGCCTGTAAATCTAAATTTTCACTGTAATTAGTGCTATAATAAACAGTCCTCAAAGACATCCATGATCATCTGCACGGAGTCATACTTTGGGTGTTCTTGTATTGCATTCTAGGAATCAGTTTCCCGATCACTCAAGACTTATTTTAAATCAAAATTCTATAAATCAAGGGTTTTCTGTAAGGAACGATTTGTTAATTATTGACCCACTGCAAAGAAGATACAAGCAATGCTCTATGAAAAGTTCTGATTGTGCATAATAAATGCAAGTGAGAAAGACCAAAGAAAGTGTTTCTTTCAAATAAACAAAAGAGGAGATGACATGCAGCTCATAAACATTGTTAAATGAACACAGAAAACAGTCTCCTCTGTACTTCAGCCACAAGAGGCTGGTTTCCTATTTGTACTGCATAGCCTCTGCTACAAAGACTATGTACAATGTATCTGAATATTCTGATAGCAAATATATTTTGCCTGATTTTTGAAAGTAGCTGCTCACCATTTAATTAGTGTTCTGTCCATAGTATAGAAATCTGCACTGGGTATAATTATCCCAGCAATTTATCAGATGAGTCATACTGGTATACATGTCATTATGCCATGGTGAGAAGCTAAGCAATTTTACTGGGGCAGCTTTGTAGATATAATTGAATCTGTACACCTAATACACCTGAGATACTTTTACTGCATGTAGATACGCTCTAAACACACAAAAAATAGAATTTTGTGACTATGTTGTGATTTGCACTCTTTATTTGGATTGATACGTTCTTCCAGAATTTAAGCTTATATCCATCCTAATAAATTAAGTTTTAGCTCTCCCTTTACTGTGGACTAATCCTTACTGGGCTGATTTCTTATTGTTTTCTTTTATTTGCGACCATTTGCACCTTACGAAAAATCTGCTGTGCTGATCTAACACCATAGCCAAAAATTCAGCCCTGTATATTGAGGATAAAATATGGATCCGTTTTCAGAAAACTCTTCATGATTTCAAGAGGCACAGACAATGCAGCAGCCACTGTATCATATGAAGTACACGTGTACTTAATCAGAAGAGGTATTAGAAGAACCCCCCAAAGCTACTGACATCAACTGTATAATCAAAGACGAGTACAGGGACTTACCTCCCCTTGATCTGACAAAAACTGTTTAAATGGGGTAAGCAAGTAAGACAGCAGGTCAAAGGCATTCTGAGCTGCTGGGATGGTCCCGTAAGTGCTGTACCACAGCATCATGCAGAGAAGCTGCGCAATCAATCAGAAAATACATAATGAGCATCTCTCATTATACAAACATTCATTTTCATTTCAAGACTGCATAATTAACTAATGTAGTTCTCATTGATTTAATGTTGATCATAAATTTTGCTTTAATAAGTCAGGTATTTTCTAGGCTTTAGCTTAATAAAAATAAAAAGACTGAAGGCTAAATGCTCAGCTCCCATTAACTAGACATATATTGCTGAATTAAGCAGGCTTACTCTGATCCTCTTACCTACACTAGCAAAAGAACTGCCCATGGTACATGGGAAGTGCCACGGAGTCCTCTGACTTCTGAACCTTTAGCATTACTACTTTTAGACCAAAACTGGAAATTCAATTAACTTTGTATGTTATTTTAAAAGAGTATTAAGGCCTCCCTCACACTAGGCAAAGTTCTCACAAACAGCCACATTCACATAGATATGCCTATAGACACAGATGTTGAAACATTTCATTTGAACCACTTAAGGTTGCTGTATACACCACAGTTAACACACAACTACAAAAGCAATAACACTAATACCCTCATAGAGACATACACCCTCATCTTTGACCATGCAGGGCACACCGAAACATTGAAGGAAGTACCTCCCAACCCACCTTCTAAGAATATAGTTGTTTATCCCCATGTATATCAGCTAAAGAAGATGGATTTGTTGGGGGATAGGTCGTTCTGCAAAGCAGGCATTTGCAGAGGGGCAAGGAATGGGATGGAACACAAAAAAGCAGGGGCTGTTTGCAAAGTGAGGCTGTAAGCTGCAAAAATGAGAGGACGCTCATTGTTACATCTACAATGAATGAGGAGGAAACCTCCCAAGCCGACAAAGCGTAAAAGAAGGGTCCCAGCAATTCAACGTGATGACAAGCTGCCTTACCAGCATCTGTGAGAGGACAAACAGATACATGCTGTCTCGAGGCATTAATCCATTCCACTGGGCAGCCCAACCATGCCGTGCTGTTTTCTGGGAGGTTTTCAGGGACTGCTCCTTCCTGTTCAGCTGTCCTTGCTGTCCTTCAGTTTCATCCACTGACTCCATAACAGCTGGATTGGAAAGACCTTCACGTGAAAATGACATATGCAAGGAATGAATAGTGTGCAACCCTGCAGCCACCACGGAGCCTGCAAGGACTATTGTTTTCCTAGAGACGATGGTTACCTCTCAGTTCTGCATCAGTAAGCACAGCTCAGGATTGTGAGCGTCACACTCTATTAGTGCAGCTGTATTCACCTGTCTTCATCAGAAAAAGTGAGTGTGGGCGGATAAATTATTTTCCCTTTCTTTCCGGAGGTGCAGATTCTGGGCTTTGTTGTTAATAAATACTCATTTACATCACTGCACCTTTTCTTCTTTACTTTGTAAAAGGAACCATCTGTGCTATTTCCTGGTTCCACGTTTCCCAGCTACGTGGTGGCAGGGAACCCATTTTGTCCCTCACTGCCTCAGTGTCTCTATTTCCTCTTATTTGCTTGCTTTGTCTAATTTGATTATGAATGTCTGAGGTAGAGACTGTTTCATGTTATGTATCTGAATAGTGCTCAGGGGCTCTGGATTTTGGCCATGTCCTAAGGCACTAATAAAACAGACTTTATTCTAATAATCTACTTCTTCGATGAATTCATATTCAAGAGCTATTTAATAATGTTGTAATGCTATTCCACTCAGTGGAAATACACTAGTCCTTCAGTAGCAGTATTTTGAACACAGTCTGTAGATATAAATTAATTTACAAGCTAAAAGGAGTGAAAGATCAGACCCATTTGATGTAAGTACTCCTGTCTTACATCTATCTACATAAGGAAAGCCCCAAAGCTGTCCTATGTACAACACTGTAGCCTTAGGTTTAAGCCAGCCACTCGTGCCCCAGGGAAAGGCCACTTCCTTGGCCCTTCTACAGATCACCAAGGTTAAGTTTCTACAAAATACTCCTTTCATTAGATATTTCTCTGAATGTCTCACACTAGTAATTCTAAGTCAGATAAGCATCCATAAACTAGCCACAGCTATAACGAGGCAAATGAAACACAGGATCTGCGTATCAGCTGAGGATCTGGCCATTGGTACAGTAACGATTCATGAAAATATCTCTTTTTTATTTCTAAAATACGAAAATGTGAGAGTGGACAGGAACATGAGATGCTTATTCCCACTCTGATTGTTCTCCTTTCTGTCACCGAAACAGACCTTAGAACATCCAGCCCTACATAAGAGAACAAGGTGTTTGGGAAATTCTGATGGCTTTCTTTACAAAGTTCTCCATCCCCACAGCTGCCCAGCAACAAGAGGGTCATCATCATGTAATGACTGCAGACACTAAGAGACAACCCAAGAAGAAGAACCTGCAAAGCACTACCAGGTACTTCCCCAGCAGTCCAGGTTACTGGTTTCTCATTTTCAAAACATCTCCAGTCAGTTTATGATGGACAGCAGCCTCAGCAGGGTATGCTGGGTATAACTGGTTATATCTAGACAGACATACACCCACGTATGTCATACCATAGATATATGCTGATATTAACTGACTATTTGCCAGGAAGGACTCAGTACAGTAATTTGCATAAACACTGTCAAAACTGTGTATCAAATACAGGTCAATAAAACATGGAAAAAATATAGAACCAAAAAGGTAAAATCAACAAAAAAAAAGCATCAACAATGCCCACTTGTATTTCTCACAGTGGTAAACCTTCCTTCACTTTCATCTATAATGCTAGTAGACAACTGCTTGAAAACAGCACTTTTCAAAGGAAAGCAGGAAGTTTCTGGAATACAGCTCGAAAGATCAAGGGAGCTCTACCTCTCTAATAGCATAAGTCTGAATGACAACCTGCAGCCCTTGACAAACCACACCTCTGGAAACACAGAGAGTCCCTGGTGTCCAGGAACACTTACCCTATGCTTAACACTTGACTTCTGATACCATGCTACATAGAGCTGAAGCCAAAGTTCTCAAGGAGGACAACACAGCGGCCACATTAAGCAGCCACAGATAAGGCTGCTTGGATACTTTCAATCTTGACCTTTGTTTTCATTGTCTATAATGTTCTAAAACTTAACATCTAAAGACCTGCACCTGTGGCTGAGAGATCAAACTGCAAAAATATCTATTTATATATAGTTTATTATGGTTTCCTCCTGAAGTCTCTAACCTCCCATTTTCACTAAGCATGTTTAGAATGTTTTCAGTCCTACTTCTTCTTTACCTGCATTAAATAATGCACCTCTGTCCCTAAGAATGGCTGATTAACCTATTTATTGTTTTTCCAAATCCTAATGACTTCCTTTCTTGGATACCTCTACCCAGATCTCATGGCAAAACATAAACAGAGCAGAACTAAAACATCTTTGGTAAGACAACCAAAACAAGGAGCCAAGGAATCTAAATTTCAAGCTCAGCTTTCAACTATGTTTTGTAAGTCATAATACTTCATACATCAGAAGACCTTTTTTTTTTTTAACTGACCAAAAGCTCTTTCACCTGTCTTATACAGCAGATAAACAAAATTTCTTTGTTTTGTATCTGTAACAGCCTGAGATTTTACAAGGACACTTCTGTCTAGGTTGGAAACAGAACCCTGACTCTAATACAGCATGAGAAGGCCACTTAACCACATGTGTTCTGGAACAAAGACGTCAAAGTTAGGGGACCACTCTGTTTTCTGTAACCATGGGGATCTATGCCTCTCCACAGCCCAGAAGCCAAATTCCCAGTATTCCAGTGTTGTCTAGCAACAGCTAGACAACTGTAGGAGTCACATTCTCCTCCTTATGACTGCCCTATATGAAAGACAACAGACTACTTCTGCTTTCAATTATTTTCACTGCATAAGGTAGAGATCTGATTTATAGACCTAAGAGCCCAGGATTCCAGCTCTGCTGAATCGATGTAGTTCAGCTGTTATCAACAGGTATTTTCACTAATACAATAAAAGACAACAGAGATACCAGGTCAAGACCTAAAATAATGGAGAATTATCTGAAATCATATGTACAAATGCATAGATTAAGATTCATGTCTTGGGTATACAAAGAAAGTACCTTGGATTAAAGTCCACTAAAAATTTGCTACTCCAAAACACAAAAGATTAGATTTTAACGAACATAACGATGCTCACATAGGGTTCTGTATTGATTTAACTACATCTGCTACAATACTTCAATTAGCATTCACACTTCATCTTGCAATCCTGTGTTCCTGTGTTACACGCCTTAATGGGCTCTGCTTTCTTTCAGTGCACAGATTGAGTAATAAATGAGCAAGACATCAGTAATGTTTCCTTGTGCCAAGGTCAGTGTCAAGGTCTTGAGACAGCTGATAAGGATGACTACATCCGGGAGTGAATTAAATCTCCTCTGCTAGTGATTTGACCGACAGTGATAGCTTCCTGAATTCCTCCATCATGGAGATTAGGATTCAAGTTCCACAAGTACTTCTGTTTTGATGCAGGGCTATGCTTGCTAGAAGAAAAACCTTGGGCAGGAGAATTAAAAGGTCTCTGACATCTGTAGCAGCCATAGGGCTTGTTAAAGCAACTTGAAATTTGAAATCAGCACCATAAGCTTAACATCCTTTCTGTTCAGCCAAAGAAACTTTCTGGATCAAACCAGTGATCCATTCATCCTGCATTCTTTGCTTAAACACAGTCACCAGTACAAGCTGCCAAAAATAAATGGCACAACACTTTGCTATGGAATAATCCTATACAGGGAAATACTTGTGTTCATTCACAAGGTAACAGCTGGCTTACGTAACCCAGACAATGCCCATTTTAAAACACTTTGCCTCACATCTTTTTCTGACTTCACATGGATACATAAAGGGCAGAAGAATGAAAGAACACCACCTATACACACTCTGAAAAACATGTGCTTAGAGTACTAGACTTAACTGAAATACTAAAAGGCACTGCATTAATAGTAAGTCCACAACGCCTTGCAGTAACAAACATGCCACGACCCATTGGAATGCTGCTATGAGCTAAGCATCAGCAGTTCTGTAACTCAGCTGATTCATACTACAAGCCTTTGGAGAAAAATAAAACAAAACACAACCCCTCAGGACCATATATGCTGGCTGTATTTCCTAATGAAGTTAACACTTTAAAAGAAATTTGTGTCCTCTCTTGTGCAAGGGTGCAAATACTCAAGGAATTAACATAGCTCCATTAGCAGACTTAAATTAAAAAATTATTTGTGGGATGAAAAAACACTTGTTCCTTACTGAAATGATTTTTACACTAGAAATAAAATGTGCACCCCAGCAACACAAATATAGTACTTACAGACTTTCTTTTACACTTTTTACTAGACTTTTACTTAAAACCCATCACACTGTAAGGAATTATGTTTCTGGAGGATTGGGTGGTACCTCCTTTTCACTGGGAAATACAAGTTTCGCTAATGATAACTGCGTCTTCCTTTATGGTGGAATCCCTGTACTCTGGAACTACCTGCCAGACACACAAGACAGGAGGGGAAAAAAGGGCCTCACCTGTTCTGCCAGCTCTCAGGCTGCAGCATTCAACATGCCACAGCAACTCATTTGTGATGCCCCACATTTGTTTTATGTGTGTGGAGATCCATGTCCCTCTGAACCTGAACTATGGCTCTGCATTCCAGATGGGACAACAGTGTGGAAGTACTGCAAAGTGTGAACATGCCAGCAACATTTTACAACCATCAAGATTATCAACACTTCATACCAGTCCTAAATCCCAAATCTTCAGGTACCAAAATGCAACTGCCTACTAACAATCACTGCTTCCAATTTTGATCTGTTAGAGAGACCTGCTATTGATTAGAGAACAACAGGTGAATGTATACTACTGATATGGGTCTGCAAATCAATTGCTTATTTACATGTGTACCTAAATTGCATGTACAGGACCTAGCCCTGGCCATTGCACTGCACAATGTGAAGTCAAGACCTCACCAGATCTGCAGATACACTGACTGCAAGCAAGTCCAGATGCTATTAAGACACAGCACAGCAGAATGAGCTGCCTCAGAGTGCATAGAGGTAGTTTGTGCTGGAGGGTAAAAAGATAGCTCATTTTATCAAGGAATGTATCTTTAGCAGAAAAGTACTGGCTGAGAAGAGATTCTCTTTTTTTGCTTGCCACTGCAGTATGAGAAGATTGGAATAGAATAATCAGCTTTTGGACCAAAAGTCAGCCTTCCTTTACACTGCAATGGCATGGGAGGACGCAGGTAAGAGGAAGGGGACCTTTCGTACTTGCATGGCAAACACAACTTCAGTACTCACATTCCTCTCTCTGCAGGAAACCAACAGTGGGTCACTATTCTACAAAACTTTTACTGAACTTCTTTATAACCAGCCAATCTCAGATATTAAGGAGCTAAACATAAGGACAGAAGCTGCATCATCACTGTTTACAAATGGATATAATTTACTACCTAGGAAAGTCTGTTTCTCTTGATGCTCTCCGCACTCCTAACTCATCTGACAAGTTATGTTAAAATTATACTCAGGATCTAATGAGCTGTTATTGAGAGCTGGAAATGCTATTTCCAACAGTTGCTGCTCCCCTAGGAATGCATTTCTTTCTCTTTCACTTCTCCATTATTAATTTTATTTGACCATCCCAGTCATGATATGGTACTGACTACTCCTATGCTACTTGATCCCTGCTCTGTTTACAGAAGTTCGATACGTTTACCTTTTCCAAGTGTCTGAAGAAAAACCATTCAGGAGGAGAGCATCTAGTTCCTGAAAGTATCCAGATTAAGAATTGCAAAGAAAAACATCTCCAAGTGCACCCTACTATTGTCTAAATAGAGACAGAAGGCATTTACAACAACGTAACTGCCTCAATTCTTAGTTCCACTCCGGAAAAAGTCCAAGTTTTGGCTGCCAAGAACTTGTGGCTGGAAATCCTGCATTTATAATGAAAATCACATAGAGAGCTACTTCAGAAGACACCAGGGAGCTTAATTCAACACTAGCAAGAACCCAGACAGAGCCACATACCCCATTAAGTTCACCACTAAACACTGCAAGGTAGCAAAGCAATTTTAAAATTAGTTTGGTATCTAGCTGGAAACCCATTAGTTTCCAGTAGCCCTTTGCAGGACTGTGAACTGTAACTGCAGACTTCAGTCTCCTCTCTGTGAAACAGAGTTGAAAGAAGAAATAAGCCTGACATACAATCCAAGTAAGGGGTCCAAGGAACTCTTAACTACCATCTCTGACACTTTACAGAGGAATACAAAACTCTTCACCAAGACTGAAAGGCCCTGCACCTGGGTTGCAGCAATCTGAAACAAACAAACACGGGGCTGGGCAAAGAATAGACTGAGAATAAAACTGAAGAGAAGGACTTGGAAATGTTAGTGGATAAGGAGCTCAACATGAACCAGCAACATGTGCTTGCAGCCCAGAACACCAACTGTACCCTGGGCTGCATCAGAAGAATTGTGACGAGCAGTTTGAGGGAGGTGATTCTGATCATCTACTTTCCTCTCACAAGACCTCACCTGGAGTACTGTGTTCAGTTCTGAAGTCCTCAGCATAGGAAAAACATGGATCTGTTAGAGTGATTCCAGAGTAGGGCCATGAAGGTGCTCAGAGGGCTGAAGTACCTCCCATAGGAGGACAGGCTGAGAGAGTTTGGTTTATTTAGCCTAGAGAAGAGAAGGTTCCAGGGAGACCTTACAGTGACCTTCCAGTATTTAAAGGGTGCCTACAAAATCCTTGTGAGGGGCTCTTTCTCAGGCAGCGTAGAGACAGAATAAGGGGGAATGGTTTTAAGATGAATGAGAGGAGATTGAGATTAGATATTAGGAAGAAATTCTTTACTGTGAGGGTGATGAGGCACTGAAACAGGTTGTCCAGAGAAGCTGTGGATGCCCCATCCCCGGAGGTGTTCAAAGCCAGGTTGGATGAGGCTTTGAGCAACCTGATCTAGCAGAAGGGGCTTCTGCCTATGGCATGGGGGTTGGAACTAGATGGTCCCTTCCAATCCAAACCATTCTATGATCCTGTGACTCATTCTGCATTCCAGCAACTTGGTGTCAGTCTCCTATATTGCCTACTCTGAGGTGAAATTCATATTATGATTTCTAATGCCTTCTGTTTGCAGTAAGTGCATCTATCCTGGACCGTAAGAATTAGCTGGGCCAAGCTGCAGGTAGTCACAGCTATGTGGGGAGCAATTCACATATAAAACATTCAGGGATTCTGTTTGGGAAAGTTAGATGGCTTTGATAAGATGATCATGCTGGAAGTAGCCAAGACTATTGATATTTAATTCACTCTGATTTCTGGGTTGACACACCCTTCAAGAGGAATGTAGCTACTCAAGAGCTCTCAAGTGACATTGTTTCAGGCTCTCTGAAGATTCAAAAGAACAGTCACTTTCCTTTTTTTTTTGTTTTGGTTTGTCTTGGTTTTTGGGGGGTAGTGGGGGATGTTGAAGGTCATTTACATCAGCAAGAAGGGAAAAAGCTCCTCTAAAAGACTGAACTCTGGAACATAAATCTGGAAAATTTGGTGACAACTATGCACACTACAACTTTAAAACTGACCTTTCAGTAAGGACAACAACTGATATAAAATGCCTACCTGCTGCTGCTTAGTCTATAGGGAAAAATTGCTTCAATCCTCTCTTCAGAAAGAAAAAAGACACAGAAACTGATACTATAATACCACAATTTTTTGCATCATTACGAAACTGCTTAAAAAGGTACTGCAATGGTTCGTTCCTAATACTATGTAAGAAAAAGGCTAATTTACTCTTTTATGACAAAGAACAAGCCACAAATATCATCAATTTTCCTTTGCACTTGCTTGTCTTTAAGTGGCAGGTAGCATGCTTAATCCAGCAGCCTCATTCAGATAAAGGCAAATGTTCTCTGCGGAGCTTATGAAAGAAGACTGCAGAGAGGGAAATGGCTGTCATCATCTAGCCAGGAAAAAAACTGAAGACTTGAACTTTTCAGGCTCAGCTGCTAATGTTGCTTAAGCCAAACTGATGGAAAGAAGCATCAAGAGAAAACGAAAGCAAGGAGGAAAGGCACACAAAATCTGTGAGCAAGACATGCAGTGAACTGAGGTCTATATGTTTCTAGTCCATCGCTTCTCCCTTTCCACTGGCAATATTTTTAACAAACTTGGGAGACAAAACTTTCCTCTGTACTTGAAATAAGTTCTGCTGAAAAGAATACACAGTCCCTTCTCCCTTCCGGTGGACTGCACAGCTCCATCCATAAATGGCCTGTTCTCATCTCTGAGGGAAAAGGAACCTGATGCCAGAGAGTGTGAGGAGAATAGTTGCCTTTCCACTCAGCAGCTCGCTGCTGAACTGCTGAGTCACACAGTTTCTGCATTCAGTTTCACACTGCTCCCACTCAGCCCACCTGCCACTTCATCTGGTGTGGGTAGGAGGAGAGAAAAAGAGGTGAAGTTAGAAAAAAAATGTTCATGTTCACCCAGGACCATTATTACAACACTGCAGGGTCACATATAAAAGCAAACCTGCGAGTTGGTGAAGAGGCATGGAGAAAAGAAATATGAGATGGCAAGAAAAACTGCCTCCTCTTCTACAAAAGAAGACTTTCCAGCAGATACGTTGCAAGCTTCAGTTGATTCTCCATCAGTCACTGACGTTACGTGCTTGCTGAAATATTCTGCAAATTTCAGACTTCAGACCAGTTCTTGAGGTTTCCCCTCTTTTCTGTGATTTAGAAGAGCTCCCAAGCTGTTGTGATTTTTTCAGCAGTCCAACAGGTACTATGTAGTAATTAACTGTAGTAAGTGCCAAGACAACAAGTGTCAAGACCATCTGGATACATCTCTGTTCCTAAGGGCACGTTCAGCTAAGTGGACATGTACACCAGCCTCAACTTTCATCATTCAAGAAGATGAAAAGAAAATCTTAGCCATTTTCCTCCAACTTTCATGAAACACAACAGGAGCCAACATCTCCTACTACCTATTAAATTCTTAGTTAGAAAAGGGACTCTGCTATCACTGGTGGGATACATGTTTATCATGTTTATAGAGGGTCTGGCTTGCTCTTGGGTTTGCCTACACATACAGAAACATAGATTTAATTAAATCATCAGAGTATTAATTTTTTTTCCATAATTAGATTTCTGGACAGTACAATTCTTAGGTCACGAAAAAAGAAAATGCCTAGAAGCTTCCCAGTTTATTAAGCCAAAGTGCTTCTGAAGCTGATTTTAAACTGAACCAGGAGAACTGTGATTAATTTTCAGACTAAGTCTTAATCTAATGCTACTATTTATATTTAGCAGAAAAACTAGGAGCTTGTTAGAAACAAAAGATTTTGTTCTATTAAGATGAATTAACAATTCCAAAAGTAAGCCTCTTTCCCCTGTGAGAAAGAGTCTGTTCTCAGGTAATGTTCAGCCTTGCTTCTCAGTAATTTTTCTGGTGCAAGTCTGTTTGCTTGAAAGCATGCTTGCCCTGTAAAAGCCTGAAGCGCAAAGACCAAACCCATTCTGAGAAGAGCTTAATGACATCACATTAACATGCCTTTCTACACCAACTTCCATTCCTCACCTTATAGCATGGCTCATCGTTGTGCTACTCAATGAAGAGTTCACAAAAAATGTCATAAGTTCAGGAGAAATTAAATACAAGAAAGAAAAAAAGCAAAACTCAAAGCCTTCTCAAAGCTCCCTGCCTCCGTACAGTTTTTTTGTTCCAAATAATCAAATGTACAAGACAGGACTCCGGTCTATGAAGTCATCCTTGAAGAGGGAGGGATGCAGCGTGCCACCAGTTCCACCGAAAAGCAAGACTTCATTTGTGCAGCCATCAAAATCCTCTTTCCTGGAAGGAACCAGATTCTCCTCCCGGACCTGCATCCCACACAGTGCCATTGGCTGCTTAATAGACCTAGCTCATCTAGTAAGAGAGAAAGTAACGTATTTGATCATGTCACTGAATCTCCAGTCACACTAATTCCTGTGAAACAGAGTTGCAAGGGCAAAGCAACTCACAGTATACTTGGGTGACACCACTCTACATCATGTGTAAGCCTCGCTTATACATGGGAGCCAGAAGAAAACAAATCACCAGGCACTCTGCTCTGGAGAGAAGGACCTCCTGGTTCAGTAAAGATGAACCACTATGAGCTATCAGATGCAATAAGGTACTGGCAGATAAAGCAACCATATGGGAAGTATATGATCGCTACTGTACCATCTGCTAGAGCCCAGTTCTCCTCCAATACTCTTGTAAACTGCAACGTCTCTACTAATAATGGAGGAGTTGCTCTTTATTTCCAATGCAAGATTAGTTATGCCCTTATCTACACAAAAATTGTACTCCTACATTAAATCAAATACACGAGGTTTATTCTTCACAGCTCTATTAATGCTTACAGATCTTAAACAGAAGAGGGGTTGTCATGCACTGTCCCTTTTCCTTTTCTCCTGTGAAGCATGTCACGTTAAAGGACACGCCATTGCTTACGGTAGCTAGGGCCCCTAGCGCAGCATTTGCTTCAAAACAATTAAAATATTAAATATGGTGTCAAATTTCAGCTCTTAAAAAGTGAAAGCAGACCCTCGGTGGGCAGAGACAGTGAATATTAACTTCTATCACATCCATACATAATTAGCATTTGTCATTTCAGTCAGGGCTCTATTCAAAGCTTCTTTTTGTTGGGTTTTTTTTTCCACAAAAAGGTTCTTTCCTCCTTTCATTTTAAACCCCTGACAGAAGGTGCATCTGACCACTGCTTAACAATTAGATGCAATTTTCTTTTTTTTTTTTTGCCATAAAGAATACACATCCTCACACTGTTTACTTCAGTGAAAGTTTTCAAGTGGCTGGTGACAATTTAGGAGGTGTCATGTCCTTTTGTAAACAGACTTCGAGTTGACTTTCAGTGGAGTTGGTTGTCCCAAATTATTCCCAGCCTGTGAATTCCCTTTAACATTTTAAAATGGAAACCCAGAAAGCAGCTATGTAATTCCACAGTTAAACAACCATGTTTTTAACTGCTCATGAACCAGCCTTGCACAGACAATACAGTCAGAACTGTCAGCAGCACAACGATGCCGATTGGGATGCATAAAGTTGAATTCTCTTACTGAAATAGGACAACTAGCTTTCCTCTCCCAAAGCCAAAGGATATTTTTTGTGTCTTTAGCCTTGCACTACAGGATGTTCTTAAAAGTGTGTGAATGCATTATCAAGAAAATAGTAGGCATAATTTAAGACCATTTATACAGTCTCTGCAATACAAGAATGAATCTGACAATTAGAAGAAACGAGCACATTCTGGTTTCACACATTTTTCAGGGTATTTACTAGTCATACTATCATCTGAACTGCTTAAAATAAGCATGTTTCTACTCACAGATGACTATCTTCTACAGTTCTAATGCTAACACTATTCCATGTTTCTAATTTATTTTCTTTGATTTACTAGCCTGCTGTCCTGTAGACATTATATCTACTTTCTGCTCTGGTGAATGAGAGGGTTTGAACCTTGAAGCAGATGGGTGATATACTGGCTTCCTGCCAGGTTCAAATGTGAGCATTTTGATGTCATTCATTTGGGTATAGCCTGCTTGACTAAGTGAGTAAAATCCTATGCCCTGGAGCCTTCAGCAAAAACACTTAAGAAAGATCCTATCACATTCAAAATTTATTTCAAAGACATTCTCTTTCCTGAGCAAAGAAAATTATATCAAGACCAGTCTCAACAATCATCTTGAGCCACAAAGCTGATACATGCCTCAAGGGTACTAGCCCAAGTTTCACTTCCTTTCACACATTTCATACTGCTTGGCTTCTTCAAAAAGCAATGGTATCATCAGATACCATAACCTAGGCTCCAGAATAAGTACTTATATAGATAAGGATGTGGACATCTAGATACAGTACATCTATACTAAATTTTAGCTCTGTACTGGCATGCTATTTCCACCTAGGGCTACTTCACTATGGGCCCATATGCAAAGCCTGCACAATAAACTATCAATGCTTCCAGTTCAATGCTCTGCTACCTCTGTAACTGCAGTCCCTTCATGTTGGGGGCCCATTTGGGTTAAATGTGATAAATGTAACAGTCTCAATCTCTCCTACTCCCTAGCTAAACATATAGCGCACAAAAAACGTGCACAGTGCACACAGAGGAAGGTAACAGTCCACTTTGTTCACTTTGCATCTAGTCTATATGGGTCCCCATACTGTGCTCATCAACATGGATACACAGCCTTAAATAGCAAACTAAAAAAATACAACAGCTTGCCTTCTCATCCTCTTCCCAGTGAGGGAACACACACAGCGCAATGTTTTGTCTAGACAGATAAGCAGACATGCACAAGTTGTTACGGATCTATGTCAGAGAAGGTGAGACTAAAAAAGCACACTCTGATGATGAGCTTTGCAATTATTCTGTAAGGATTTTGCACTGTTGCCTGCAGTCAAGAACTTCACTCTACAAAACAGTCCAAAGAAACAAACCTGTCATGGACACATGCATCCTAAGGCTCCATTTGATCTGTAGTGACTGTACCTCACACCAGAGAGCTGACATTAATCAGGAGGTCCACCAAGTGGTAGACAAAGTTCTGTGGAGATATCCTTCTCGATCCTGCATCAGAATAGCAGTTTTACTTTCTAAGGTCATAAGTGGTGTTCCCTAAGGCTCACTGTTGGGCCTAGTTCTGTTCAATACCTTTATCAATTATCTGTATATGATTGAGTGTACCCTCTAGCAGATCACAGATGATACTAAGCTGGGCAGAAGTGTTGATCTGCTTGAGGGTAGGAAGGCTCTACAGAGGGATCTAGACAGGTTGGATCAATTGGCTGAGACCAATTGTATGAGGTTCAGCAAGGCTGAGTGCCAAGTCCTGCACTTGAGACACAACAACCCCATGCAGCGTTACAGGCTGGGGGAAGAATGGCTGGAGAGCTGCCTGGCAGAGGAGGACCTGGGGGTGTTGGCTGACAACCAGCTGAAAATGAGCCAGAAGTGTGCCCAGGTGGCCAAGGCAGACAAAGGCATCTTGGCCTGTGTCAGAAACACCGTGACCAGCAGGACCAGAAAAGTGATTGTGTCCCTGTACTCAGCACTGCTGAGGCCACACCTCAAATACTGTGTTCAGTTTTGGACCCCTCACTACAAGAAGGGCACTGAGGCACATCCAGAGAAGGGCAACGAAGCTGGGGGGCTGGAGCACAAGTCTTACGAGAGGTGGCTAGGGAACTGGGGCTGTTTAGCCTGGAGAAAAGGAGGCTGAGGAGAGACCTTACAGCTCTCTACAACTCTCTGAAAGTAGGTTGTAGATAAGTGGGTGCTGGTCTCTTCTACCAAGTGACAGGCGATAGGACAAGAAGAAATTGCCTCAAGTTGTGCTATGGGAGATTCAGATTAGACATCAGGAAAAAATTCTTCACTGAAAGGGTTATCAGGCACTGTAACAGCTGCCCAGGGAGGTGGTTGACTCATCATCCCTAGAGATATTTACAAGAGGGGTAGATAAGGTGCTCAGGGATATGGTTTAGTAGTGGACAGGTATAGTTTGACTTGATGATCTCAACGGTCTTTTCCAACCAAACCATTCTATGATTCTATAATACTTCTAGTTTCAGGGTCAGTTTGGTATCAGCTACCCTAGGGACTTTTTTTCTGTACTCCAGTAAACAGTGTGGAAATGCTTTTGACATTACAGATCAAGAACATTCTAGACAGGATATGAATATGAACTGATGTTACATGGAAGCAGGTGGCAGATGTGCTGCCGTTGTGACAGGAAGAGCTGCCAAGAATATACACTTAAAGGCCCCCATCGCTGAAGGTGTAAAAGGTCTCACAGTGTCGCCTGTTCTTAGGATGAAAAGGTTATTTTACCACCTCATCTATGCAACATAAATTGAGGCTATTTCAAAAACATTTTTTGCTTGCTTAAAGCATTTCTTCCCTTTCAGGAGATCCTGATTTCATAACATGTATAATTCAGGTCACCAAAAAGGCACCAAACATATCCTTATGGACTCCTAGCTGTGCCACTGTTCTCCCTCCATATTTGAACACTGCTGTGTATATAATACATTTTGAAATACAGGTAGTCAATTGCCTTCCAAAGCGTATTCCTTGTGAAGTGTGGGTGACGGGATGTGTTAACAGGAAGCATTTCATCCACACAGCTATATTCCTGCTATGCCATGTAGAACACTTCATCTGCATTAACAGGAGATGCCAAACACCTCATACCAAAACTCTTCCCACACTGAGGGGAAAAAAACAACTGTACTGAGTAATCTTGTAAATCTCATTCTTAGCTTCTAAGGACCAATGAGGTGCTTTCAAACCCACCTCACCTCTGTCTTCCTCCACAGGGACCAGATTCTAACACAAGATTTTTTCATTGCACCCTCAACTCCCCATGACAGCTATGTGCAACACACTCTTGAACCTTTGTCCTGAAGATGGCATTAATTATGTTGGGAAGGTCATAACCAGAATGGACAAGAATGCATTACATTTTATCCATGGCCCAGGGAGAAGCACTGTGATCTATTTTCAGATATGCTGAGTGGAACCACAAAAGAAAAAAGATGAATCAAGAATATCAAGTCCTACTTTGGGGGGATAATTATAACATAGTCCATTCTTTTATCTCTACAGATCCTGAAAAGTTCTTAACAACTGTAAAGACATAGCATCATCAAATCCACATGTGCATTGAATAGGAACAGTACTTCAGTAGCACGCAGAAAAACCTCAAGAACAACAGAAACTTCAAGTAAGAGCTGTTGCACAAGTGTTTTCCTCCATAGAAAATAGGATAGTTTCTTCAATGTCCTGGCAAAGGACATTAAGAACCTGCCAGCACCTGTGACCACATGGCAGTACAGTGAGCATGTAGGGTGCTAAAATGGGTGATTTTGAGAGCCCCTGCATGAACATGACAAAGAAAAATGACCTATTCTGAAAAAGTTTTGTGTTATTTGCCTTTGTTATCCTACAGAGGGCATTGGAAGGCATTTAGTGTCTTTCAAGAGCACCATCCCTCTTCCTGAAAGCCTCCAAAATCGGTCAGATTAAACTTTCACTTACTTCAGCAGCAATGTTGCCTGTGCAAGAGGGATCTTGCAGCCTTAACCATCTCCCCTCCTATTTCTGGGCTCAGAAGTAAGAAACCTTCTAAATGCATATATAGGGAAGAAAAAGGCAATCAAACTGATAAAGACTTTGCAAAGCAAATTTTGGACTGTCATTTGAAGGTCAGTCTCCAACATACAGTATTTATCTGCCTATTGTCAAACAACTGCTGGAGCAGAAAGGAGTGTTAATAGAATATGTTAGTTAATTAAATCTGGAACATTAATTTTTTTTCATAACACTGTGGCATTGTATCTATGAAAAGCAATGAAAAAATGGTTCTATTTAAAAGTTGTAATAGCTGTAGTCTTTGAACATATGCTTAATGAATAATCTGTCAAGAAAAAAGGCCTGTGTGTATTGGAGGGGGGTAGTATGTTTGTTCTCACTTAAAGTGTTCCGTGATGGCAATCATCAACAGAAAACGGCCTCTATTGTCAAAACTAAATAAAACTCCATTTGGCCACTTACTTTCAGGTGAAATTGCTTTTTTCTTTTAAATAACACATTCTTTTAGCCAAACAGCTGAGTTGAAAATAAAGCAATGCCAGATTCATGTTATTAAGGACACTTGATAAGCGTTCATGCTCTTTGGTAGGTGTGAAGAACCACAATACAGCAATATCCAGGCAGCTTGCTACCACAGCATGGGGTGCGGCACACAAGAAGCCAAACAGACTACAGAGAACAGGCATTCAGATCCCATGGTGAGAACAGTCTAACAACTCAGTGCTAGCACATGTCGCAGTGGTGGGTACATATTCAGGGATGAAATTATACAGAATACAGTGCAACACAAAACCTGAACACAATAGGATATTTGAAGCCTGGATGACAACGAGAAAGTTGTGAAAGCAAATCATATGAGAACAAACTCAATATATTTGGTTTCCATTTCCATGAGCAGATGGATGAATCTAATAAGCTGGTTGATTTGTTTGTGCATTTAAAATGCCAATTCTTTACGCTGGGAAGTTAAGTATGGAAAATATTCACAGTTAAGCCATAGGTGGCTGGGTATTTTTAAAGGAAGCCTGACAGATATTTCTACAATGCACCTCAAAAAAGTCAAATACGTCAATACTTTTCAACTCCTGTCCTCCCAAAAGTTCTTCTCATTGAGAGCCATAATCCCTCCTTTTTCACTAAATCTGAGACCTTAAGCTCCTCACTTCCACTCTAAATGCTTCTAAAATATGTTCAGCAAGACAGATTCTCCTTACTGTTCTTTCCTTCAATAATATGCTTTAATATGGTTTCTCTTTGCAACATAGCCAGATCTCAAACAGAAGGCACATTTTGTGGTGACAGGGCTATGGTGAATGCCCAGGTTGCATTCAACAGATTTCCAAGTGCAACACACTGCAGCTGGAAATCTAACAACCAGGTGAGACTACGCTGTGATCACTTCTACTTTGACAACTCTTCTTCAGAAGCAGAGCTGGGACACTGCTCCTCACTGCTTTTGGACAGTTGAGCATGACTCAACACCTGCTCTCCATCAGCTTTGATAACTTTTCAGTCCATGCAGTCCCTCGTTTCTCCTTTAAGAACTTGTCCTTGTGAACATACAGAGCAGATCCAGATCAACGAATATCAGAGATCATGAGTAGGTGGCAACAGATAAGAAGATGCACAATGATAAAGGAAATCTCAGGTTCTCAAGACTTCTTTTCTGAGAAAGAATTGTGACACAATGAAGACATTCCATCATTAAAATCTCTGATTCTTGGGGATGGTATTCCCTTCCCACCCTCTTCTTAATGCTATCCTTATTGAAATATCTTCCTAATTGATGTTTCTTGCATTTTCCTACGGTGACAGAGATGTCACCAGCAGGCATAAGGAAAGCAGGACACCTCATTCTGCAAACTGGTAAGGCAGAGCTCTAGAAAAAATGATTTCCAAAAGCAGTAGAGGTTTGAGATCCTATGACAACAGACATTTGACTTCCAAAGGGCGGTTTGCTTCAGCTGAAAAAACAGTTTATAAGACTGATGCAAAAATATATGACAGAAAGTTTCTGTTCTCAAAAATGACAAGCATTTTTAGGAGGCTGATTTTTATCTTATTTCAGCATGCAGTTATGTGACTAGTTTGTCCATTAATCAACGTGTTATGTCCACCAACCCAAACAGTGGCCATGAGGCATGCCCAAAATTTGTTGGGTAACAATGTGCCTAATTCAAAACACTGCACTATTTTGGACGCCAGGTCCCTGAAACAGGCTCTGTGGTATTTTTTACCTCTAAAATGTCTGTTCTATGACATTAAACCACTCTTATCAGATAACACAAAAGACAAAGAAAGTTAAGCTACACAATGGATGAGCAACAACAAGCAGAGAAAAGGGAAGATTAATAAATGTGACAAAAGCAACAAAAGAAGGTGTGAGTATGTTTGAGAAAAATGGAAATGAGAATATTTGATGAAAGAACAGATGAAAGAAAGAAGAAATGCAAGGCCACAGAAGAGAAGCCCACAGGAGGAGGAGTGTGAAAGCCTGGCAGAAGGACTGAGTGGAGACTTAAAAACAGCATCTGGCAGTAGCTCAAATCAAACAAGGCATCATATGCAAGAAGTGCAGTACACTGAAAACTTCCTTCCCCTTGGGGATTAAGTAACCTCAGAGATCTGGTAGTCTTCTCTCTCTTTCATCTAGAATACTTTGCTCTAAATTCTGAAGCAGGAAAAGATCTATTTAAACTTCCCTATGACTGTAATTTCCCAATTGTCACTGTGAATTCTTCATGGAAATTTTCAAAGACAAAGCTCCAGAAAACAGACACTGATTTTGATTCATTTTTCTAGTACCTCCTCCATAAATAATTTAGGGCACCAAGAGGCCTGATTTTCAAAATGTCTAGGGAATTTTTCAAAATTCCCAACACAGCCAGAAAGGACCCTAGTTCTGCTGAAACAACTTGAATCATTTTTCAAAAGATGGGTCTAAATCCCAGTTTTAAAAGCGGCTTAAAAATATGGAGTCTATTTCACAAAGACAATAAGCTAATACTGTACAGCTTTTGAAACTGAGATTGGCATACTTTCCTAATGCTGACTACCACATGCTTTTGCTTTCTTTAATTGTGTATCTGTGAAGACAGCACACAAATGCAGGTATTTGTCACTCATGATTAAAGAAACACAGATGCAGTTGTGAGAACAACAAATACTACAAACTGGGCAGTCTGAGGACAGCCCAATAATCCAGATCTAACACTGCAGTTATGTTCATGATTTATGTACCTGCACAAAACCTGAGAAAATCCCATGTGGGGAAGTATTACAGCACTAGCCAGGGCCTAATATAACTTCAGGTCTGTCAGTTCCCACAAGGGTGGAATCTGGCTTTATGGGTAGACGTGTCAAGCCAACCCCTGCCATTTCAGGGAATATTTCACCATGGCCTCCCTGTTTTTCGTCATGGTGCATGTGCATAGGCTGCTACATCTAACTGAACATCTCTATCTAAGTGCACAGCAGGAATAAACTACAACCATGATTATTTACACCTACAACTATCTGGTGCAGGTTTGTAACTGGAGTTTGCTGTTGCTCTCCTCAGGCCCATGTGCCCACATTTCCTTCATCAGAAACCAGGAAAAAAAGAAAGAATGGTGCCACCCAGATCTTACTCTAACACAGATAGAGCACATGGTCAGATACATCTTCTGTGACAGTCCCTATTGCTGAAGATCAAGCTTAAAAGGTGGGACCTACACACAGAGAGGCAAAAGCACATAAGGGGAAGACTGTCCTAATATGAATGGTGAAAGAAAGACTGACAAAGCAGTCCTAAATAATCACTGGAGGATCGTGAGAGCTCAGAGGTACTATTTGGCTGCCTGCGTAGCAGTGGAAACACAGCAGAATTCACTTTTACTTTGGATTTAGGATCCTAACCTTCTGAGGGAACTGCCAAAAACAGTTTTAGAAAAACAAATTCTGTGGTCCACCTTTGAAACAGAGCTGCCTACTTCTGCTAGCACTCCTGAGTCATACCATATTAAGTATGCCTCAATGTCCTGCCAAGGCATGCTCATCATTCTTGATAAATCTTCAAACTTTTCAAGTGACATTCTTGTATTAAGGTCCAAAGATTGAAACCAAAACAAATAATTGGTGTGGTCAAACGAACATGACTATGTGAGCCCAAACTTAGGTGCATTCTGCTCCATTTGGTTATTTATTTCATTGCAAGTATATTACAGCATTATCAAGCAAACAAGAGGCAGTTTCATCTTATCTTTTTTTTTTAAAAATCCCAAACCACTCTTCACTGCAACTAGAAAGGCAGTGTTAACCTCGGAAAGAAAGAGGCAGGATGATATGGAGTATGGGGAAATAGCAATGTAGTCATTAGAATACCTTGCAGTGGAAGCCCAAATCACAAAAGAGAGCTTTGCACCAAAACACTCTGCTAGATCAGCCTCTGCATTTCTTTTACTTCAGCTGCTAGGTTGAAGATGACAACACCCACCACAACATACCATTTCTGCTGTCTGCAGAAACCTGTATGGTGTAATCCAGCAGATGTGACCTGCTAGGCCTTTGGGAGTTCAAGATAAACCTTTGTAGCAGTTCCTAATTGTCAGCATTGCCAGACACCAGCCAGCTTCACAGTTTTCTAGTTACAGTGACATGATGAACTGCAATATTTCCATGGTGAGCTAGAAAGTTCCGAAGTGATACGTAGACCCGGGAACAAATCAGCAAATGGATTCTGCTGTGTTTTCACGCAGGATGCCTGAAAGGTGACCAAAGGATTCCAGCTTCCACTGAAACTTCAGCAGGAAACAAATAATCTATTTCCTCAAATGCCTCATAAAACCCCAGTCTGAATAACAGAGTAATATCTTTGGTATTAGACAAAAAAAATATCCTTGATATTGTGATTGCTATGCAGGGCTAACGGAGCTGGCAAAAGAATGAGCATACATCAGGGGACAGTGTCAACAGGTTTAAGTCTCTGTAAGTTACAATTGTCAGTTTACCAGTCATACCCTTTACTTGGCATGAGACAAGAAAACCATTTTATGTACAGTATAGGAGAAGGAAGCGTATCAAAACAACTCACTTGCCACCTATCCAGATTGAGAAAGGATCAAGTAGAAGAAGAATTCAAAAACAAAAGCCTAAGAACTTGTGCAGACCTTCATAAAGGAATGCCACACAGAAAAACATCTTCCAAACACTACTTTCTAAGTAATTGCTTTTCCTTTAAGATCTTGACAGACAAAATTTTGCTCTGAGTATTTCTTCATATAGCATATAACACATTGTAAATGCATGCTACCCACATATCTAATCTATTGGTAAACCATGGTTAATCCACTTTCCAATCATGGTTACATCTCTGTTAATTCTCATTGTTGTAACTGATATTTTCACAACTTCTACCTAGTGCACCGTGAAGACCAAATCTTCATGATTTGTAATGGAACTGAAAGAAAAATAATATTACAAGAAAATGGGCGGGATTTTTCATGCCAAAGTCAGAGTGTTTTTTTTCATGGTTCTATTTGCATTCCACATGCAAGCATATGGTTAGCCAAACTCTGCTCATGTTACTATACAAACATTTCATAGGCACAAATCTCTTTCTGAATCAAGCATTGATTAGAAATGCTGTCTACTGTTCATAAATACTACAGTGAAATCATGGAACATCCACGTAATGAAAGCTCACTGTTAAATGAACAGTGTCTCAACTTGCATTTTTCAAACCATAAAGTAAAGGAAACAATCTCTTCTTCCTTCCACTACGTTCCTGGAGAAGCTTTCTTTCCACTGAGAGTATATTGCTATATTTTATTTCTCAAAAAGAAGCAGTTTAAACCACACAGAGCCAGATTAAGGTTTCCTTATTCAATCTGCTCCTCTTTTTGTACAAAATCCCCCTGAATTGGTCAAGACTATTTGTGCAACATCATCAAATGAAACGGGATTACAATCTGGCCCACAAGAAACAACTATTACTCTCTCATCTATTGCAGAAAGCAAATACTTCATTCTTGAAGTTCCTTGAAGGCAAATTCTCTTCAAAGAAACTGTACTAAAGCAATAAGGATCGTATAACTAAAACTGACCCGTGAAATTCACCAAATAGATACTTGTCAAGAAAGAGCAGACTCATTTTTAATTTACCTCTATGTTGAAATCAGGGTCCCTGTAGATGCAGTGCCCCCTGGCACTGCCTCATTTTCATCATATCTGATTCTTACACGCTGTTCAGAGATAAGGCTGTGATTTTAATCAATTTAATTTTCCACAGAGTTGAGTTTTAACAAAGATTTAACTGAAAGATCTCAACTTCAAACTGTCAACCCAAGTGCACGCTTCTTCAAAAATAGCACATTAATTTTGCTCATCCCTGCAGACTCATGTGACCTTTTTTATCTGTATCCCATTTTCCACCCGCACCCTAGCAGCTCATGGCTATGTCACACAGCTTCAGCAAAACTTTTCAAGCCTCCAACACCATCCAGTTTTGTTTCACCCTGCATGCTTTTTGCTTCATGTTGGATGCAAGCACATGCAAAACCTAACATGAGGCAGTTCTGTGAACTAAACAGCCTTCTGGTTACTTAAAATGGCCATTTTCAACCTAGTCCATCAATTTACGGTTTTACCATCCCTCTTCATTGGCTGGCACAAACACAGCCTAACATTTTCCCAAGGCATTTTTCAGAATTTGAAAATGAATACTGGTTTAACATTTAGTCCTCCAATCTACCCTAACCAACTAAAGCATTAGAAGTGTCTCATTAGGTTACATGCCCTGCAATGAAAAAGACAAGGTTTTCTTTGTATGCATTTCATGGATTTCTCAGCTTAGGCACTAAAACACTGGAAATATTCAGCCACTTTCTACATAGCGTTTTCTGCAGTATTAGTTTATTAGTGCGTGTGTGACAGTTGAACAGAATGATACCCTTTCCTTAGCCAAACTTGAAACAAGGGCCAGTATACAGTCCTATGACAATGTCTGGACAACAACCTTTACTTCAAACATTTATTCAAGCATCTTCTGTCAACTTCAAGACGTGGATTTGCATTTTGTACACCACTTCCTTAGCCTTCACCCAAATTACTATCATTGATACTTTCTAATTGTCTTTGTCCCTTGTGCCAAAATCAGTCCGTTCAGCCACGTCACAGGGCCTTTCAGGGTACCTTTTCCACAAAGCATGCTTGCCAGGGGCAGCCTATACAAACAGACTTTCTTTCACAGTACTTTAACAATGCTTCCTTGCTGACCTTATTGTGTTAACATGAAGGCAAGTGCATGACCTTCAGCTCACATTCAGCTGGAAAGCTTTAGAAGCTTTTTTGTTGGAAATATTCCACTTTCATGTCACATGATAAATCACTACCGATCTTTTCTTTCTCCCCTCCCACACCAGGTTTTCCCAGGCTAAGCTTTCCTGCAAGGCAGAACTACCCACGCTTTATTCTGCAATAAAAACAAAACTGTTTGAAAAACTTCCCTCTGTATTGCCCACATATAAAGAGTAAGCCAACATAGCTGCTGAATTAAAGATCTTTTTTACAAACAACTCACAGGCTATGGATGTGAACACATGATATTTTGACCCAAGCAGAATTCAGCAGAGAATAGAAGTGAAGAAAGATGGGAACACTTCTCTTAGGGCAGTGTCAAAGTTTGAATGAAAACAAAAGGGGAAGAAGTGAAGTCCCATTTAAACCGGGACAAGGAAGGAAAGAAAGCATTTTGCCCCAAAGCAGTCATATTGCTGGGGCAAGAATCAGGATGTGAAAGACCTCTGAATACACTCAGTATTGGTAAGAATCTTACAATGTGTTGTGTGTGGTTTCTGTGTTGGTGGATGGATCAAATTCACTCACAGATTAACTCCATACTTTCAACTGCATTTTACTCAATTTCAGTGCAGGCGTAAATTTGACAAACTCTGCAAAGTGATTTCTGAATTCATTACTTCGCATAATTATAATTGCATTTACATCTGCTTTGAAATTAATATAGTCTATGACTATAAAGATCAGGTAACATACAGTACCATGTTTTTGCTTATGCTAGATTACCAAGAATACTTGCTTTGAGGCAAAAAGTGCATGTTTGCCATTTACTGCATGTTTCCAGGGATGGGGCTTCTACCACCTGTATGGGCAACCTTTCTCAGTGTTTCACCACTCACATTGTAAAACGTTTCTTCTTTGTATCTAGTCTCAATCTACCCTCTTTCAGCTTAAAACCATTATCCCTTATCTTGTCCCAGTCTTTCTTATAAGCACACTTTAAAAATTGAAAGGCTACAATAAGGTCTCCCCAGAGCCTCGTCTTCTCCAGGCTGAACAACCTCAACTCTCTCAGCTTTTCTTCATAGAAGAGGTTTACCATCCCCCTAATAATTTTTGCAGCCTTCACCTCAACCTTGTTCCAACAGGTCCACGTCTTGTGTTGAGGGCTCCAGTGCTGGACACAGTACTCTACAGGATATAAATATCAAACTGTTTGTCACTTTTCCCACAACTCAAGATGGCTGGCTCCTTGCCTTCCTGGCTGCTTCTCATACCCAATTTACAATAGAAATGAAGTTTCTGCTTTCTGTGCTTGTCCAATTTTGTATATGTCCTAACATAATGAGGCTTCCAATTATCTGGCACACCTACACGCCAATTCAATATAAAAGTAAATAATACTGATGTTTTATGGCCTAGGTTTACCACTGGTCTCAAAGTGTCAGGACAAGACTATACAACACAAAGGTTGTAAAGAACACTAGCACGACTCTAAGCTTATAGAAAGGAAAGCACGTCCTTTCTGCCATCAAATGAATGGCAAGCATTGACTACCAGCTGGCCAAAGCAGACAACTTATATCTAATCTATAAAGAGAATGTGAACACCCAGGAGAAATATCTGTAGGCTACCTGAAGCTTCTCAGGATTCTTA
The DNA here is from genome assembly GCA_033556795.1 of Tapera naevia. Classification (NCBI taxonomy): domain Eukaryota; kingdom Metazoa; phylum Chordata; class Aves; order Cuculiformes; family Neomorphidae; genus Tapera; species Tapera naevia. Next base: position 2,901,965 of record JAUMJJ010000374.1, read on the forward strand.
CATAGGTAGTAAAAGGTCACAACTCATAAAGGGCTTTTCAGAAGGAAAGCATACAGCAGGTGGAATGAAATCAGCTTATTCACATACAGAACGTGTTTTGGCCCTCCAAGCATCCCTAATAAAGGCTTTCAGTATCCTCTTTCCATAAGCAGGGCCTCCTTCACAGTGTGGAGTTGATTCCAAAGACACACCTGTGACAGCTGAACTGGCTTCTGTACTGTAAAAAAAAAAAATTAAAAAAATGGAAGGCTGGTCCAGGGTAGTATCAAGGCATATTCAGGCTGTAACCTGAAGGCAAAATAGGTCAGTTTTCTAATCAATAAAGAGGAAATAAAAGTTTATCTACACCAAATGCATGATTTAAAGTCCAGGTGCTCTAAAAGCCCTCAATGCATGGAGAGAAAACACTTTCTACTAAGACGTAGAATACACTCAGAAGCAAGTCCAGAATGACTTGAGAACACCCACTTCCTTGGTCATTAAACAAAAGTAATTTACTTAGTGCATACCACAAATAAGTTAAACACGTTTGAGACAAATAGAATGGATTTAAAAGGAGTTTTTAGGAGACAAAGGCTTAATCCTTTAGGCTTCCTTAGAAATCCTAGCTCAAACGAGCTTCATAGACACCAAGTAGGTAATGGAGATAAAATGAACTCTTTTCATAATGCTGAGAACCACGAGTAGATTAAAAGATACAGCCCAAACAAAAATCTAGCAAAAAGAACCTTCCATGCTAACTGGGCTTTTGAAAATGTTTACAATCTGTAATGTTTACAATTTTTTTTTTGGTCCTTTCATGCTCCAAGAAGATTAGGACAATTTCTGAAAGGGTGTATAACTGTATTTTTCATCACCCATCCTGATGTGACAGTATGATATATCTGATCATCCTTGGCTTATTTACCATCTGACAGGCACTCAGTTCTTTCAGTCACTTGGTAGCTCAGTTTCAATGCCTGCTCCCAGACAGATAAGTCATCTGGGATTAACAATTACATCTTTTAAGCACTAGAATTCTGAAAGATAAGTGAAAAATCTAAGCTTTAATACTATTAGATGTCCAAGAATCATTAGGGCTTTTACACATAATTTTTCTTGAAATTCTAAAAGACCATAATGTGGCGTTCATCCATAAAGGAAGCATCACATATCTGTGGGGTAAAGTGAAGCAGGGAAAGGAGATGACTCATATTCCTGTTATTGATCCACTTTCTTTCGCTTATTGCCTGCATACAGGAACACGGATCTACCTGAAGCCTTCCAGGTATTCAGATGGTATGCACCATGAAGTCTTTTAGTATTTAAGAAAAAAAGGGCAATCCATAAGCTAAGGTTCCTTAGGAGCCCTCTGCTCTTTATGGAAAAAATCTTCAGCTGAAATCAATGTCCAATATCATTAAAATATCAGAGTGCTTAAAGGTTTGTGAGTACAAGACAGAGACCCTTACTACTTATTTGTGAACAACTGCTAAATGTGTCACACCTACCACACAGTGGTGTTAACTGAATATGTAACTTGGAAACAGACAGTCCACCATAGCCTCGGAGACTGTGTCTGACTTGCCAGTCAAAGCACAGTTAAAACATGGATAAAGAAGGTCACACAGCCACGTAGAAAGAAATTTGCCTCTAACAAACTGAAAGAACTTCTTCCCTCTTTACAAGTTCTGCTAAGGGAGGGGCCAGAGACGTATTTTTTGTCCAGATGATACACTGCTCTGCCTCCAAGCCTTACGTGACTTTCCATCCATTTCTAAAGCACCTTGCACAGTCAACATCAGGCCAGTCTCATTCAAAGCCCATAAAACCCAATATAACTTTCTGCTGATGCCAACACACTTTGCATCACAAACCCAATCAAGAAGTCTCCTGAAGACAGGAGTATAAAGGACTACATCCTGGAAGCACCCCCTCCTACAGAGGTTCTGTTGAAATCACAAGCAAGTTCATTTCATTAGAAACTGATTTTTCTTTTTTTTAATGGGCTAATAAGTCAAAGTCTACCTAGATTTCACCTCTGACAGTGGGACATGAGGTGACCACTGCATGTAGATAATCACATCTGCATGTTCAAGAAAGACATATTTAAAAGCAAGTAACATTCTTAGAAGACACCAGGACACATACAACAAGACAGCATCCAGGTAAAAGCAAGTTAGCAGTCACATGTGAGGCACTCCTCAAAAAACTACCTCAACCAATATGGCCCATTTTAGCATTAAGCAATCCTCTGCTACCGAACTAAGTCAAGGATAAAACCTGCTGTAAAGGCCTGGATACACGCTGTGTCTTTCACTTATAATACAAACATAGTATGGAGGATCTATGTATGTCCAAGAAATACTGTGTGTACATAATGTGTGACAAAACATAATCCAAAAGTTATTCTTAAAACAAGAAAAAAACAGACATAAAGCATACAGATGGTATTTACACTTTTATAGCCACTTAAAAATACCTCTCTCTCCCTCGCAGGAAAATATGACAACCAATTCTTTTCAGCTAGACATTTTTATTAAGTTGGTTTTCTGATGTGTTTTCTGAAGTCAAAGCTCCAACACAGAAAAGACAACTTGTAGGCAAGTCCCAAGGGAAGTTGACTTTCTTTTACAGAGTAGTTGCCATTCAAAACTAACAAGCACCATAAAAAGATGGTGTGGATAGTTCCAAGTCCACCATCACTACACCCATTGCCCCTCTGAAATTTTGGTGATCACCAGCTCTGTGCAAGAGTTCCCCAGAAACAGGCTTTGCTATACACTCATTCTGTTCTAGCAGCTTGTCCATGAGGTGCAGAACCAAGAAGTAACTGGATTTCATAAGTGATTGCCACTGGACAAATAAAATTGGTGCCTCTTAACTCACTACTGAAGACTAAATTATATTCTGAAACTACATCAAGTGGTTTAATAAAAGATGCTATACCTCTCTGTAGAACTCTCCTCATGTTACCTTGTCTTGACATGAAGGGCTCCAGTACCTGAATAGGCTGTCCCAGTATATCATTATTTCTGTTAAGTGGCAGTGTAATTGACTCAGCAGGCTCTCAGCCCAGCAAACAGAAGACAATATTGCTAAAATCCATGCCAAGAAGTGCTTAGTGTTTTTACAAAAGCAGACTAAGAAAGTGTAAATATAGTTACTGTGGTTCAGCTGACACAAAGTAACTCAATCATACATCTTAGTTCTTAACATAAAGCTTTTTGCAATGACAGCAGCCCCCAATGCTGTACTTTGACCCTCCTTAATGCCTGCAGTCCACCACAATATTCAAATGCTGGTATAGAAGCGTCTTTCTTTACACACACTGCTGTGCAAAGAACTTTGCGACACGACATTTCCAGAGAGGTCAAACGAATAAGAATTAATATTGATGCTGTAGGCACAAGGCCTGTATCTCTAGGTGCTTGTAGCTCCTAGAAACAAAAAGTTACCTCTTCTTAAGCTACATGCAACTGTTGTAGCCTGCCTCCAGTGCAGGCGCCTTGCCTGGTTCCACGCTTAATCCCTTTCTCTACAATACCTCTAAATTCAAGCATTCTTCCTCTGCTTTCTCTTTCCCCCACCACGTAACTTCAGAACTAGCGCAGTTACAAATGAAGTAAAAAAACCCCCATCTATTGCCAGTTTTTCTGTCTCTCCAACAGTACACGAACAATCAGGATAAAATACCACAGAAGCAACGACAGTTCGTAATCACTACTGTCTCTGAAAATGCACAGTCACCTTCCTGATTACCTTACATCTTGTAGTTATTATCAAAGCAAAACTCATGCGAAAACAATACTCAGATTTGATAGCATTTTACACCTACTTTACAGTGATATAGAAGAAATATGCTGCCATGTGCCCATAACTATAAGGAAAACCTTGAAGGCAGAGTAGTTCTACAGAAAGCTAGTCACCTTGAACAATAAAGGCAATACAACTGCATAACCTTGCTTTCAAAACTCTTGTGTGCCCTTCGTTACACTGACATGAACAGCTAAAACTAGTCACAAGAGCATCTACTCATGTGCATCAGTGCCAGCAACATCAGGCTCTGAGTTAAGAGAAGATTTCAGCACTTCATTTTGCTTTGTGTGAAACCTCTAGAGGATGTGTCACAGAAGACTGATAAGCAATTACAAGATTTCTAGTACCATGCACTCAACAGCAATCACACTACTTCATGGAAGCAATAGTGACTTTATCTCATGCTCTGTATAAGCAAAACTATGTTTTTAAGTTACCAGGCTAATTTTTCCTGAAAACACTGGCATAGTCCACCCAAGCACAAGCAAGAATTGTGCACACAATTATCTAGACGTGTACTCTGGCATTGACAGAGCAACAAAGCAGGTTAATGTGCAAGAACAGGAACACAAACCCAGAGGCAACACAAAAGAATAATATGGTTTATTGCTATTGTTCACTTTTTTCTGGTTCTGGGAAAAATATATAACCTATTCCAAAGAACATATCTTCAGGCACTCTGCAGCTATGTTGTGTCGTAAGATGCTCCCTCACTACACCTAGAACCCCAAATCAGACAAGTATTTGCCTGAAAAATGACTACACAGAGCCACACACTATCCAACCTTTTGTTCTTATATTCCCTTTTCTCCATCTTAAAAACAGACAAAACTGAAGACAAGGCCAAGTCTCCTGGGACAGAGGAACAGAAATGTATTCTTAAAATAAAGTGTGTACATAAGTGGTTTCTGTCTTGGGATCTGAAAACCAAGTTTAATTAACCACATTAGCTGAGTGGAAAGCACAATTTATATAATGCAGACTATTTGTGGACTCTCATCACAATCATTCCACACAACCCCTTGTAACTCCTAGCTCACATAATAGCAATTTTTGCACATAAAATAACTGGGATGAGAGTTCTAGATGTCAGCTTTCACAGAGATCAAGAAAGAAGAAACAAGTGTTCAAAATAGAGGAAATTGAGACCAATTCATATTATACAAGCTACTAAATAGTTCTGTAAGGGAAATACAGCTTCACTGCTTTCTGAACTCCTCAAAATTATTTTGTCATTAGAGAAAAAGTTATTCAGTACTAAAAGTATATTGACAGATTCTGCCACTGTTGATTAAAAGAATCCTGAAAATAGTCTGAAGGGTTTTGACTTTCTCTACCTGTACTTTCTGAAATACTATATGTTTCTGAGATAAGCCAGTGAAAAGCATGATAGACTTGGAAAAATGGGAACAACTTAGGTCTGTCCATGGAACACTTGTTATCTGGCTGTCAGGCCACAGAACCATAAGTTGTTTGTTTGGGATTTTGTCTTTGGTTTTCATGGTCTCAATTTTTTAAGATTCAGACTGTTTCTCATTCTGTGTTTGCAGATTTCTTACTCAATGGGCCCTCGATATGTGTCTGGGATTTAAATGAGATTACATCCAAACAACCAATACTTAAGGTTAGCTTCATGTTGCATTTTGGATAATCTAACCCTACACTGCTGCAGAGAGGGGTTTGTTTCATCCTACTCACTCTCTTCCATTGCATCATATCTATCTATGCAGCAACAAGGCTGCTGTTTCAGCTTGCAGAAGTGATGGAAAACAAATTCATTTGGGGGGTGGATTAGTCATCATTGGAGGAGTAAAAAGGGGACTATCTCCAGTAGAAGCTCACTGCTAGATTAAAAGTGAAATTCAACTGCACTCTGCTTACAGGAATTTACAGGACTTCCTGGATGTTCAACTCCGCATGTATATTTTAAGAATATGGCTAAGTAAGTATCAAGTGGAATTCAACTCCTTTCTTACAGCATACTAAGTTTCATCAAAACCTCACATCAATTTTATAAAAGAAAGAGAGATCAAACTTTACCAGTGCAACTAAAGACAAAACTTTATAACAACATTCTCACTGGAAAAACCAAAAAAGGTTCTTCCAGCCATTGGAAAAAAAAGGTAAACTCAGATAATTATAGGGTTATCATAGTGAACATTTATAGCAATTACTTGAAATTCTGGTGTCATTCACCATAGATATATCAGCTGGCAGTTTTAAAAACTTGATCATGTATTAAAACTATGACCAATGTTGTTTTCTGTGCACAGAGATAAACATCCTGCTCAAGGATTTGAACTCCTATTTAAAAACAAAACCAAACATTAAGAATAAAAAGCACTCAGTATGGTTCTGAGACACATATGTGGCTGCATTGCATATTCCCTGCCTACACTGACAGTGTGGGAGCTCTGTTAGTCATCTAATGCGCATATTTGCTTGGCACAATGCCTTTACTTTCTTTTGTAGGCAAGAACAATGATAACCAGTTTACTGTATTTTTACATCTTCAGTGTACGTTCAAGTCAGTATGACCAGGCCTTCCCAATTCAAACTACAATTGTTAGGAGGCAGATGAGTTTAAAGTTAAGCCCAACGACTAAAAGTTTGCTAAGCAGATCTGGAAAGACAAGGGTGACATTTTAGATTCATCCTGCTTAGATACATTTTTTTGGTGGAACCTAACAAAACGCTTATTTTAAGAATTGAGACCTTTTATTGAAAAAAAGCCTCATTTAGTTTTGTTTTCAATCCCAGCACAGATCTTTTTCCTATCTTTTAGAGCACCAGAGGTTCTCAGTTGTCTGGCTTGAACTGTCTTCCTCTGCCTCTATTCTGGAGGAAGTTGGAGCAGAATCTGAATTTAGTTTTCAAGTAAGGGCTGTCATAAGACCTCCTTGTCCAGAGTAGAGCAGGATCCCACAGATCCCATCCTTCTGGAATCACAATTTCATTTAAACTATACAATACATTTATAAGTGGGGTGTGCCTTTTTAGTGTAACACTGGGGGTGAAATCCGAAGAGGAGGAGAGGGAGGCAGATTTTCCAGATGCCTCAGTGCTGTCAGACCTTGAAGACTGACTCTGGCCATTTCCCCTCCCAATGATCCTGGATACCGCAAATTAGTATTTTACCATGAGATACTTCATGTTACAACCTGCTTCGTATAGAATTAACAAAGCATCAGTTCAATTGTTTTCCAACACACAAGTGAAGAAATGCTTTGAGGGGAAGTAGCTCACATTGCTAAGTGGGTTCACTACTGACTACTCTCCGTCAAGAAGTTGCGCACTGCGCCACTCCACTGTGTAAACTGGCAAGGCCAGCCTTCAAGGGCCTTACAGGACCTCTTCTAACCCCTTCCTTATTCTACTTGCCTTAGACAATATGGGATGCCACATCTCTGCTCTTTTTATCCTAGATGCACACAGTTGTGGATTCCTGAGGACTTCAGTGCATTGGTGTAATGTCTGCCGACTGTGCTCAGTGTGTTAGTATCGAGCTGAAGAGAACAGCTTTTGACAAGCAGAAGTTCAGAATAGGTAAGATCTGTTCCTGTCTAGTGAGTTCTGTCTTTAAATTCTATGATGGTAAAGAAAAAAATGTGTGAAGCATCCATTATAATCAACCATCTCAAGGTAATTAGCAATTAATTTACCAAGCTACTAAAGTCTAGTAAAAGATTAATCCTGAGAGATTCTGGTCACAGTTACCTTGATGTAAATCTAGATTAACTCCTAGAGAGAACATCAATCTCCATGACAGTTACTTCAGATTTACACCCAGCTACTCTGAATTTGTGCACTTGTTTTCACAGCCGTGTGGGAGATCTGTCTCAACACAAATCAGCTCTGCTCTCCTGCAGATTCTGCAAGGTACAGAGAGTTACATTTCTGTAAAAATCTAACCTCAGTGAAATCGGGAAATGAAATTCTCCGTTCCGATGAAACCGAAGCCTCCCACACAACAGACAAAAACCATGCAACAGAGCCAGTCACTACAAGTGGTCACAAAATCCTCCCCAGCTCTCAGTTTTCAGGCAGTAAGGATAATCCCCTCTCACTGGATTCCATGAAGCACAACAGCCAAGGAAGCATCGAAATTACTACAATTTTTCTGTCTAGGACTCTTATCATGAGCATTAAGAATGCCAGATCCACAGAGTCCAGTCTCATACCTACCAAAATCCACGCAAATCTTGCAAGGTTATCTTTCTAAGAGAGTAAAAGGTGGTAAACACCTTCTGGCCACTAGCACTGCCCCATGTGATATACACTGCAGTTTTATCAAAGAAATTTGATAAGGAAGAGGAGTTCTTCTCCTGACACATAGCCCTTTACCCTTCTACTAACTCTACCGAGCTCTGCCGACCCATCTCTGCAGAGTCATCTCTTCTCCCTTTCTATTTTAAGTTGATTCAGGTTAGGAAACATTTGTATGCCAGAATACCCGTCATAAGTAACAAAGAGCACAAACAGATCACAAGCCACGCACAAATACAAGTGCTGTAATTGTGAACTCAGAGTATGTCCACAGAGCTTCTCAAATGGTTTGTGGAAACTTTATGGAGAGATAGTTAATCCATCTAGCAGAAGTGGCTCTCACTTTACATTAAGAACTTGCATCAAACTTACTCGCAGGAGGATTATTTTAAGCACACTGTAAGTCTCCCCATACCAGCCTAACTTTGAAAGAACTGGACAAATTCCTACCTCCATTCCACTGACTATTATGTTCACACTGAAGATCGTAACTGCCTCATCTGGTTTCATTCTCTGCAGGAACTAGCTATCTGAAGGAGCCCAGAATCTGCTTCCTATTCCTTTGTTTCACGCCATAAGTGGCATTGATAGGGTTACTCAAGATGATCCAGCAAGCTCAGAGCAGTCTTCATGCATCCATAAGGACCTCTATTTCATTTTGGAATATTTTTCTGCTCTCATGTACAATATCACTCTGAAGACTGTTTTGCCACTAAATATTAGTGTGGATTCATGATGTCTCAGCACTGAGTATCTATGAAAACAGTCTGATCAGTTTGTGAGCAAGCATCATACTAGCAAAGCATATGGCATGAGTAGAGGTAGCCAAAATTTTTGTGGTTCCCAGCTTTTTAGAGTTCAAACAGCGCTAAATCAAGCACATCCACAAGTCAGTCAGCCCACAGTAGAATAAACAGAAGAATATATACCGACACTAAACCTTTTGTCTTCAGTAGTACTCAAAAATTTCAAAATAAATAAGCTATTTTCAGGGTTAATGTTAGATGGGGGGCATATTTTGAAACTCTAAAATGGCTTGAAAAGATACAGTCATTTTAGACTGAAGCATTTTAAAGGACCCACTAATTCATTTACTTTCTTTTTTTATAAAAAAAAAGAAACAAATCCCACTTCATTTGAATTAAGTGGTTGCAAAGTATTTGGCCACAAACAACTTGAAGACAAAATGGTAATTTTTAGGGTAGCACACTTGATAAAAGATGATACTTTAGCTAAGCAATACTACACAAAAGAATTTCTTCTACACAAGCCAGTTTGGTTCTTATAATTAAACTTCCCCCAAACTATCACACTCTTACAAACTTGTCTACAGATCCAATTTATGTCACAGTATAGAAGGGTAAGTATTCTAAGAACAGCTTTCCCAGAATGACAATGTCCATACATGAAGTTGTTTAGAAAGTTATTTCATAATTATGTTACGTGAACAACCTGTAAGTAGTTCAGAATATCATGGCATCTGATAAATAAACACAATTTAACATTTTCCTGAGATGAAGCAAAACAGACTAGGCTCCAGGTGTACCAAGTAGTAAGTAAAATCCCTCAGCACCCTACAGTATTATCTCAACCTTCACAGAATTACTGGGCAGAAACAAAGCTAGAATTATACATAAATCTCAGGTTCCTTTTCTGAACTTAACTGAGCATCATCAACAGGTGAGATAGGAATTCAACTGCTTCCTGAGAGCTGGGCACGAATATCTGGCTTAATTTATGGAAGACTAGCTGGACACAAAGCAATCTGTCTTTGTACTAGTTCTCTAGGATGAGTCATCCTCCTGCCTAAAGTACAGCAGAAGGGTGAAACAGAGCGGTGTTTCATCTGAAACACAGATGAAAGTAAAACAAAGTAAAACATAATCCCTCATATTATCAGAATCAAAATTGCTTTGTATAGCAGCAAGAGACTGACTAAAACCAAAATTGGATGGCAATTTGCAAACTGTCATTAGATTTCCAGGAAGCTAATCCACCGAGGAGCACGCTGCACCCTAGAGGGTCCTTTATTAATAGTGTCACATTTGCAATAGGTTAGTTAAGGTTGTGTCAGCATTCACATTATAAATCCTTAATTATATGTCAGCAAAACAATCCTGAAACATGATATACAGGGTTTCAGTCCAGGAAGACAGACTTAGGGAGAGAGGTTGGGACCAAGCATCAATATCAGAGTAGATGGGACTTCATATGTTAATTTGAAAATACAAAAGGAAAAAAAAAAAGGGCGGGGGGCGTGTGGAGAGCTTGGAACAATTTCAAGTTCCAAAAGCAGAGAATATTTTGGCAGGTATTTAAGGCCAAATCCTAGAGGTGGTAAAATGTCCCTGACTCTAATCTCAGCAGGACATATGGATTGTTAGAATTCCCTCAAAGAATGAGGGCTTATTCATTTCAATGGGTGTTAAAGGATGTAGCTGTTTCTGGGGTCTGGATCACAGTTCATCTGTGTTTACTCTGTTACTCTTAATTTAGAGAGCCTGATCCTGCTTCCATCACAGGGGGGGATGTCTACAAAAGTCCAGGGTCAGGAAGATAAGCACTCTAAACTTCCAAACACAACGAAATACACCATGTACATGAGCTTTACACAGAGAATACACTTTGCATTACATAGAACATCACTCTGCCTTTGATGTTTATATCTGGTCTATTTCACAGTATCTTGGCATTGTTTCTTTGATTAGAAAATATGTAGTATCAAGTTTGGAGCTCCTACAGTTTCCAACCTCATCAGCTGGAGTAGAGTGCATGCATCTGACTTCTAATTATTGGAAATGGCCTGCAGTAGCGGGGAGGGGAAGCAGCATTAGACAATGTTAAGTGAATGGACAGAGCAGACAGAGGCACTTCATGAGCATCCAAGCCTGCAGTAAGCAGTCTCAGTACTAACACAAGGCCAGTAAAGTTAAAAGTAAAGATTGTAAGGTCAAAGTAAAGCCAGTAAGTGGTTTCAGTGCAAAATAGAGGCCCATTTGCTGACTGCTTCCATCCTTCCTGTGATACCCTACTCTGTACCCTTCAGTATTTCTGTTATATTCAGAGGCGCACACATGCCCAACAACAGCCTTCAAGAGTGCCTCAAGCCTTGGCTACAGTCAGATCTGACCCTCTCGTGAAACCCAGCCAACTGTCAGCAGGATATGGGAGGATCCCCCTTTTATCCTGCCCCATGCATTGTGGCTGTGTGTCCAGGTAACAGCAAAACCTTACCTGGGCCCCAGGGCAACACAACAGCCCACTGTGCTTGGGCTTTGCCAGTTCAGCATTGGTTACTACCCCTTTGAAGCACCTACCCATGGAAAAAAACTAGTATTTTTCTTCCACAGTCTAGGGCTGTAGCAATCTGCTACAACTTGAGGCTGAGTACAACCCTCAGGTCTCAGGTCAAGACTAAGGAGCTCCTCACCATGTCTAATAAGAGCTCCAACATTAAGACAGAATTGTCTTAATTTTATTTAAATGTATTAAGTATTTGGTCACTACAAGCTGTAAAAGGGTCACATATACATGTACAAGAAACATGACCCACCCTTCATGTACTCATGTTTGAAAAGCTTATCCATTTACAACATTACGACCGTGTTATTCAATAATCAAGACACTCAACCTGACTAGCAATTACTGATTAGAAATCATACTGTAACTCAGAACCTTGCCTTTCACACACTGTCGTCTCCTCAGCACAAACCATGGTGAATCTGCCCCTCTTGCATAATTCCTCCCTTTCTACAAACAGGCTGAATGTACTAGCATGGTAAGTCAATTTCAAGAAGGATTCAACTGGAGAGCAGAGAATACTCTAGAAAGAGAACAGTTTTCTTGTTTCTACCACTATACCAAATGGCATATTTCTGTTTACTAAACAGCTGCCTTCTCAGGTTAAAATACCCCACAGATTTTTTTGTGGTGCCACACATGACTGAAGGGAGCAGAACTGGTTATCCCAAAAGGACAAATGCAGCACCTCAAACCATCGCGTTATCACTACTGTATCCATTTAGCCTACTGCTGACACAGTCTTAAATTTTAATGAGTTCTCTAGAGAGTATACAGACATAACGCTCAAAGCAAAAGAAGGTGATGCCAGTACTGTTCTCCTCTCCCTAGATACCACTTAAGTCAAAACAGAAGCGCAGCTTTTGCACCTCAGCAGTTATCAGGATCCTTTCAGACACAAAAAATAACTATGCTTGTGTGGACTTGAAATTTGACTATCGGCAAGCCATCACCATATCGTCCGATCTTGTTCCCTCTACCAGCTTGGGGATTTCTACCATCAAGTTCAACAAGAGGTGGAAATGAGTTTAATTTTGGAGTTACTTCTGAAGTTATCCTGGTCCAAGTTTTGTGAAGACATTAAACCTTGCTTAGCAATAATGACTTACAAACAACTAAATGAGTGCTTAGTTTCTCCACCTCTAGCACTGACTTGATTTCTCACTTTTCAATTTCTGTGCAGCAGTTAACAACACACCCACAGACACGATATGGCATATAACAAGAAACAGAGGTCAGCAAAGTTATTTATCTAAGTCCCCTTCTTCAAGGAATTATCTCATGCTAAAGGGAACATCAGCAGATGGGGCTCTGCTTCTGCATCATATTCCTCAAATGTGAATGCCTGGTGGGTGCAGAGGGGCACAGGAACAATCAGTCTCTTAATCTTCCTAGCCCTTGCTTTTAATGGCATCACTGCACACACGCGATGCAAAGAAGAAACAGCTTCTTTTGCCTTCCAATCACTTTGCTTCCCCCAAAACGCTCCCCACACCAACCAGTGTTCCTGAGAAACAGTCTGCCAGAAAACAGTTTAGAAACCCTCAAACAAAATGGGTTAAAAATTCAAAATTATTGCCAATGATATGAATGATGCAGTAAGAGATTAGCACGGCAGAGCAACTTTAAATATTTACACTGAGACCACAGTGTAAATTAACATCTGAGACCAGTTCTTGAATAACAGAAAAAAATTGCTTCTCTAGGACAAAGGATCAGTATAATGTAAACCACTGTAAGTAATTAAGGCTTCATCTAGCCTGACTTGTTCGGAGGATCTCAGATTTCTGTACATCTCTAGCTCTGATAACTTATGAAGCATCAGCTCCTAAAGTCATGCAGCAACCAAAGAAGAAAGCTGGCAATCGCAAACAAGCAGATACAATAATTAAGTTCAACATTTCAGGAAATGGCCTAGAAATGGATGGATGGCATTTTCCAGGACCAACATTAGTTTCAAGACATTTCGAAATACCTGTGGTGTTCTAAGAACAAGAGGGTATGATGTCCATAGCAATGAGTTGCAAAAGAGGAACAAAAACCAGAAGCAAGTGATTATTTTCTGTATCCTGTAGTGGTGGTCATCAGCTCATGTCAGTCCATGATAAAGTCACTTGCAAACAATGCATTATGTGTCTCCTCTCCTAATAGGACAAGGAAATCTCAACAGCCAGTCCATTATCAGTTAACAGCATTCTAGGCTAATAATCTGTAATAAACTTGACCCGAAGGATACTGAATATCATGAAAGCAAAGTTAACCAAAAACACTCCTCAAAAGCTTTTTGTCCAAATCTAAATAAGATATACAAGTTACCACTGCTGTTACTGGTATTTAAGGCTCTAGAAGACTTATCAATATGTGAAGAATTGTCATAAACTCTCAAAACTTACCGGAAATCTTTACCCTTTCCAAATACACAACACATTGTAACAAAAGGACTAAAGATATCATGGAACTGCAGTGTCATATCCTAACCTACCTCATAATATTTCCTCAATTCAAAAGCCATAAAAATATTTTTTTCTCAAAAAAATCATATTTGATGGCACATCAGCTACTTTTGTTAAAGCAACGCAGGTAAACATCAAGAAAAACAAAGTACAAAAATACTCGAAGCAGCTGCATGCAGTAATTCCTATATATTCTCCCTGGTCCTAGCTACTTATGTATCATCTTTAATTATGTGGGGTGTGCTCATCTTCAGGTCATCATGTATCAAACCCCTTTGATTCACTTTAGTTGACACAAATAATCAACTCTCCAGAGGTTTGGAACTTCCTTATCATTAACACTCATTTTTTTGCTTTGTCTACTTGTTTTTGCTGATGCGCTCAGTTGCCACTAATTTTATACTCCCAGTTAAGTAAGTACTTCTCCCAGTTAAGCCATTCAATGGATTTACAGGCAACCTGCTGCATGCCATTTCTTCAGACATTAGGAATGCACACAATTCTGTAACTTTCAGGGAAATGTTGCTTCTTTCACACTTGGACCACATCAAACAGAATCTGCTGATCTGAAAGGATGTGGTGGACAAAGAGGGTAGTTCCTTCCTTGGTGTCAGCTCTTTGTGAAAGAAGAGAATTATCTAGCTAGAGGAGATGGCACTTGGACTGGAAAGGTGACAGACACAGATGGAAAGGATAAGAGCCATGAACAGAGCAGCAGAGATTGGTATTAGCTAAAAAAATGAAGGGAAAAAAAAGCTTGTATATACCATTAGGAAACTCTATTCTCAAAACAGGAATGAACATCCTGTTTCAAGGACAGTAAATCTGCTTGGAGATCTGCTCTCAATTTCTACTTCTGTTCAGTATCAACAACCAAGGGAGTAAGTGGGATGCCTTAATAAGTAAATTCCCAAATGACAGCAGACACTATTACAGCTAGCTTTGGACTGCCTTCTCTTCCCAGAGCAATCAGCAATCTCATAGGTACAGCTTTATAAATCCCAGGCCACCAGATAAATGCCAGCAGGCTGTCAGAGAACACAGTAAAGCCAGAGACAGCGTTAGAAGGACCTGACTTTTAAGCACGTTTGCCAAGCAGAAGAGAAACTTTTTCTAAATCCTGTGTACAGAGGTAACGCTCTCCTCTATCCAAACAAAGGAACCAGCACCAACCTGAATCAGCATCTTATCACTGGTACAATTTTTGGGGTTAACAAACCTTTATGTAACATTAAAGTCACATACAGCAGACACAAAGCAACAGTTCTCAATTTAATCTAATGCAAGCTAATATAATGTAATCTAATCCAGTCAAGAATAACAGACTGAAAACTGATGTTCTGGGCTGCACAGAATACACTGCAAATAAAACACCGTTCCTTAATTGCTGGTTGTTTCATCATCTAACATCACCACAAACCGAGTCTCCTCTTGTGATTTGCTGCCCACTGGCAATATGCAGAACTGCGGCAAACAACGAAAACTATATTCAGAAGCAAGATCTACAGAATTTCGTATCAGCAGCTTGAGGAGTTACAGTGCCAGAGAGTGTATCTGGGCATGCAGCTCCTTAGGTATGTCAGTGGAAGTTAGGCCCCATGTGAGTATGCTAGAAGTCCCCTCTAATTTACAGGAAAATTTTAAATATTTTAATTATGTGGCCATTCTAAAAGGGTTCTGAAGTGGAGAAGCAATCACCAGCAGAATAAAATAAGTGCTTTTTAGTGACAGGATTTGTTAGAATAATTCACAAAGCTCCTAGCAGTTTCATAACAAAGTACTCACATCTGCAGTTTCACAGAAACAATCATGTCTGTGCCAAAGTTTCATCTTATAAATGTTTACAGGCTCTGATTTCCATGCTTAGAAGAGGACTGAAACAAGCCAATTAGTTAAATTATTGTACCTCTCTGCCTTGTTGTTCTCAAACTTGAGGAGTAAGTGCCTTGGTCAGTGCAACGGAATGGTGGCAGTGATCTCTACTGGCAAGAGAGGCTCTGCTCCTAAAGAAGAGAGCTACAGCCAAGCTCCAGGCTGGGAATATGCACTGTTACTGAAACTGAAAATAGGGAAGCAGATGCTGTTAGAGTAACAAACAGATGTTCTAGAAAAAAAGAAATCTAGCCCTACTCAAGAAGTCAAGGTACAGGAAGGAAGTAGCAAGTCTCTGTTCCAAAAAGTAAAACAGGCTCCACAGAACCATCAGAGAAAAGCATACAGCCTGATGAATAAAATGGATTGCCATAGGAATAAAATGAATCTCTGGGTGATGGCAGAAAAAATATCAAGCATCTTATTTACCTCTATTAAAAAAAAAACACAAGAAAAAAAAAACAAGATGCAAGTGTAATTCAGTGAACTGACAGTAAATTTGAAAGTGATATCATATACCCAACGGAATGCTTCAAATAACATCTCTGGCAAAACAAGCACTCTTTTAGAGCGGCTGAATCAAGATACTTAGCTTGCTTCTAAGTGTTCTGACCTGAACACTATGACCTATACCTTGCAAGGGTGGAGAAAAATGAAACCTCAAGCCTACAAGGACTCTCACTACCACTAGCAGGCCTGCAATAGTCTGCCTTCCTTACTATTTTGTGGGAGTACATACCTGTATTTTAAATGGCCGAAATTTTGGTCAAGTCCAAAACATCACTATAAGATGCAAAATCTCACTATTGATTGAAAAACACATGAAATGCATCCAGGAAAATCCAGTTGCATGCCTGCCTTTTGTGTAGGTTACTCAATAGCAGAATTGCAAGAATAGGTCTACAGAGTGGTTGTGTGGAAAAGCTTCTGGTGCTTGTATGTTGTCACCACAGTTGCACGTGACAACTGTCAAACTACAACCTGCACACTGCTTGTGACAGCCCAATTTTTGAAGATCAGCTGGGATCAGTGAGCATATTCCATGGACTGTTCTGCCCCCCAATGCTCTTCTCAACCAAAGCAGACACTCCTCCCTGTCCCAATGCCTTTTGTTTAAAGTAGTCATTCTACAAGTAAAGTAAAGCTGAGGTCCTGGCAAGCTGGTGGGAGGCAACAATGGGGCTACAAAACCCTACCCTTCTTTAAGACTGAAATTAGCTAAGTATCTGCCTGTCAAAAAAACCCAAACAGTCTAGTTACTGTTGGTTTGGCCCACCTCAGCTTTCTGAATCCTGCCTTCCAAAAGGATCCAAAGCTCCAGTGAAGCCCTCCACTTAACTCATATCCATAAGGACCTTAAAAAAGTCTACATTGTTGCTGGTTGCTAAAAATCTCCTGCCACTGAAGCAGCAGGAAGAGAAAGAAAGTAGTAATTGGAGAGTAACCTGCTTTTACAGACTCCAAGTCATCTATTATGAAAATAGCCATTATTTGTAGCACCTGAGAGATATGATTCAGAACAAATACCCTCACCATGCAAAATTCTGAGTACTTTTCAGTAGTTTTGGTTATTTAGTGGTAACCGAAAAAGCTCTCTGGGTCTTTACAAAATGACAGCATAGGTATTCCCCAAAAAACTCTAAAATACATTAGAAGCTCATGTTCTCCGACTGAAGGGGAGTAGCAACTATGTGCAGGAATAAAGGAAGTATCTGTCTCTCAGGGCAGACACCACAAAGATTGCTACTCTCTGGAATGTACAATCAGGGAAAGAATTAGATATATCCCACATTCTGAAAGCGAGTTATACATTTGTCTAAATGAATTCATCATCTAAATTCTTCTGAGCCACTCCTCTTAGAAGTGAAATAAGCAGAGCATTAATCTATACATTAAATCAGGGGTGTCAAACTCATGGCAGTGTAATGCGCGTCACACATGCTGCACACGTGACCAGCGCTGGCAGGAGCGTAGGAGCAAGGGGCTCAGTTCTGCCAAAGGGTAGAAACAGAGTGCCAGGCTGGATAAAACAAGGTGGAGGGATGGATTTGATCCATGTGCCTCGAGTCTGACACCTCTGCATTAAATGGTAGCATAAGTAGTATGCTGTAGCTTCAACAATGAAAGAGTGTATGCACCAACTTAATATTAGGAAATACAAATGGTTCTGCAAGCTTTGATTGATTGTGAAAGTTTCAAGTTTCTGTGTCTAAGAATGTCAGAAACGATAGAGGTAGGTTATGAAAAGAAAATTACCTAAAAGGAAGCACAGATTAAATAATTGAAGGTAATCAAAACATTCCAAATCTTATCTCCTCAATAAAAACATTATTTCCTAAAAAGACTTTCAATTTAAATCTATGTGTAATCACAATTTTAGAATATGTTTTAGAATATGTTTTTAGAATATGTTTTTCACAGGCCAACACTGAACTTCTTATAATACTTCCTGACTCTCATTTGCAACGGTTTCATAGGCTACTACGGTCCCCCCACAGTGCAGATACTCTACTGTCAAATACTTCAGAGCTTGACATCAAAGACAACTTACAACTCACGTATCACAAAGCAAATATAAAGTACTTAGTGATTTTAACAGAATTCCTACAAATAATTTACTTTTTTTGAAAGGACAATTTCCTTCATGCGTCTTGATGGTTGCTTTGCATCCATTAACAGCCCCCACTGCCCCATGCCTATTCCTCTGTCATTTGCTTCAAACAATTTTACACTTTACTGAGGTTAAGTTTAGAGATTAGTGCTATTCTCACACTAATTTTCAACATCTAATTTGTAATGAAACACAACACAAGTTATCATTACCTATACCCCTTGCATTTGAGTAAAACGTGTACCTCCAGACATACAGAGAACTCACAGGATCTAGGAAGACTGATTGGTAAGTATAATTCTGATTTCAATAAATGTATTTCAAGAAATAACAAATGTCAGAGTCACTCCTGTGCTGCATTAATAACACAACATGTATCATTACCTGAATAAATAGCTACAACTGTAAATAGAAAGTATTCTTTTAAATAGAAAGTACTGTGTTCACTATACAGATACAGAACAAACAAGGGAGTGGATATCTAAGAGGACATCTA
Source organism: Tapera naevia (assembly GCA_033556795.1). Taxonomy (NCBI): domain Eukaryota; kingdom Metazoa; phylum Chordata; class Aves; order Cuculiformes; family Neomorphidae; genus Tapera; species Tapera naevia. Next base: position 2,920,761 of record JAUMJJ010000374.1, read on the forward strand.
ACCTTAACTTCTTATACCACGTTTACAAATGAAAATACCTATCTTTAGCAAAGCATATGTACTTTGAAGATCTTCTTGCTTTGGCTACACTGGAACTTCCAGTTTTGGGCTCCTTTCCTTATTTTATTCTCCTTTATGTTTAGACATCATTTTACCAACTTCTGCAACAGCAAGTTGTATGCAAGACTGTCTACAACAGGGGTAGCTACACAATAGCCATTCCTGAATATTTAAGCACATACATTTCCATGTTCACAGTCCGCTTCTGTAAGAGGTGTGTATGTGTGGAAAATGTGTGGTACACTGCTAGCAAATTTCTGTATGTAAATTAGCCCTCCATCTCCTGCACCTCTCAGGGTCACAGAGGAATTAATGACAGGATTTGAGCGATGTCTCCTTATAAACAGAAACATACTTTGCAAGATTACTTTCTGCATTTACTGTTTCTTAGAAGAACTGTGGAATGAAGTTAAAAGGAAATAGAAGCTGGAGATAGATCTTTTCCATTTAAAAAAGTGGAACAATCTTAAGTCCACTGGACTGGTTCACGAAAATATCTACTAGCATTACTTTTTTTTCCCTAGTTATCAAACACATCTGCCAAGTATAGTGTTACTATTGTATTTAATACATTACACAGTTGCAACACCAGTATTTCAGGCACACTACACAGTGTTACTGTCCTAACCTCCTGACCTGTAACCTGTTCCCTACTGACAGGGCCCTATACTACAAAAAACCTCAGTGATAAAAAAAGATACGGACATCATTCAGAAGAAATATTTTGCATATTTCATAACATTAATGATTTAATGATCTCTGTCAACTGCAGGTTTCAAACACCATTCTGCAACTGAACCAACATCTTTGGAACACCCAGCTTTCGAAATGGAGCCTACTTTGGAACCAGTAGTTTCAGTAGTGCTGTAAAGTTTGTGCCATTAGCTTCCAAGCTTTCTGAGCAGTGCTAGAAACAAAGTAATTCAGAAATGATGGGTGCAGATCTTAGATTCACCAGAGTAAATAAAATTATTTCCTCTGATGTAGAGGGATTCAATTCACAATAACATGAAGATAAAAACCTAATGCTCTACAGTTAAATTAGTGTAACTGAACAGAAACAAATGCATCTACACACGTCCTGAAAGCAGAGTCTAGTCCACTATTTGTTTAATCAGAGCAATACTTCGTGTAAAGTTAAGGACATCTCAGCCTCCTTAAGACTTACAATTTCAGACTAGGTTATGGTTCCATCTTATGCTGTCAGTGTCTGCCAGGAGCTCTGGTGTTCTATCCTCCATCAGCTTCTTTAAGGAACATTCTTATCTTGCACAGAACTGCTGTCTTCAGAGTCCTGGGTGCTCATTAGTACTTTTAATGAAACATGATCTGTGGACAAACAAGCAGTAGAACAATTCTAGTGATACACAAATTACAACATTTGAATGATTTAAGAAAGCAATGTAATTAAGAGTTAGCTGTGTCATAACATATGGTGTCATGAAGTGGTGTAGGCACACAGACATGAGTTTAGACAGTGAGATGTTAGTTGCATGTGTGGCAGTGGGCAAAACTAGTGAGCAGGCTCTGTACACTACAGCTATTAGTAACTTTTTGTCAAAGCATTCAAAATCTGTCTGAACCTCTTGTGCATCCAGAAGGACCGTATCTGCACACACAAAATTAAGACAACTATCATCCTCAACAAACTCATGCCCATAAAAGATAACAAGTGCAGTTGTCACTCTCTCTGGCAATCATTGCTATTTGAACTCAGCATCACATATTCAATTCTTTTCTAAAAGATGATCTGAACGGCTTTATTATACTGCAGTGACTGACAAGGCTAGTCTGAAGGTGTTTATCTGATGATATATAAAGGAGATTGTGGTCTTCCTGTAACTTGAGAGTTGCATATACTTGAGTTTGTGTCAAAACCAAGAGCTCCCATTACCATACAGAGCTGTGTCCACAGGTCAGTATTGCTATAAAAATGCAGGTCACACTGTCTAGCTGTTCTAAGTACAGTGGTAAAACACAGAGTGAAACTAGGTATGACACAGAATCACAAAGAAAACAAGAAACCTTTTTTTATACTAGAGGACCATCTCTTAAAAATACTAAATAGTTCAAGCAGTTGCCCTTGACCTTAAACCAGGGTCAGACTGTTATCTTCTACTATGCCAGCCTCTTAGAGCTACAAACAGGGATTTGAGGCCCACTGACAAGTTATGAAAGGTTGCTCCTTCCCCAAGCAGCTTAGGAGTCAGGCTACATCCAGCAGATTACTAAGCAAGGAAGGGTTAGGAGGAAATAAAGACACATACTGAGAAGATACAGAACCACTTACCGTAATCCCAGATGGTCACAAATTGGGAGTCTTACAATGCAGAAGCTTGAATCTGACTTCTAACAGGCCAATTATTACCATGCTAGCTCTTTAAATGTTGCTCAAAATCACAGGTCAAGTTGGTTCCATACCATTAAGGGAGGAGTCTGAAAAGAGCCAAGAAAGAATACCATGCCTAAGCTCCACAGTGAGATAAAAAAAAATCCTGTCATCTTCCACAAACATTCCAGACCCTTGCGTTTCTTGAACACCATGGTTTGTTCTCTATGCATGCATACACATAGTGTATACATACTCTGCATCTCTTCTGGCCTTATTGTGCTAAAAATGTTTCGGTACATATCAACTCTTCAGTTCTTAACTTTCATTTACATGTTTTGTTTGTAGGGAGTCTCAAATAATCACTAAAGTAGAAATATTTGATATCTGAAAAGTGAAAATAAACTCTTTAAAGCATCATCTTAAACCCAGAACCCTTGCCTTTTGGAAGTCAAATCTTGGGTCCCATCAGTCACACTTTGCTGTGGTCTATGCAGGATAAGAAGTGAACTGACAAGAGAACTGCAATAGAAAAATTCTGTTATTTTTAGTGAAGACGGGATTCTGTCACGCACCTTTTAAAAAGCTGCAATTCAGAAAGTCTCTTCTACAAAAGGCTATAGGGGTCTAGTCTCCACAGCCTCTTCTGCCTTTTGACTCAGTCTCCTACAGGACACTGTGATCCAGATAAGCAACTAACAACCAACAAAATCAAGAAACGGTCCCTGACTTCTGGCAAGGGTTTGAACGTGGACAATTGCGAGGCAAAGCCAAGCAAGTGGAATGCTTCAATGCAGTCTGTTAGGAGAATTTGCTCATTCTATTCTAGAAACAGAAATTTCCCAATTTGTACATTAACTTCACTCCCTTTGTTGAACAAAGTTAACTTCCCTATGTTACCTCTTCCACTGACAAGCCCAGAACAGAGCTAAATGGTTTGTCTTTTTAGACAGAGGCCGAAAGTCAGAACGTTTTTTTTTTTTTCCTCCTGTGCTGCAAATCAGTGTAATCGGTCCTGCTGCAGGAACATCTGCCTTTCCAGATACTGAGAACGCAGATACTGGAAAGCATCCTGCTACATAATGGAATTTTGATATCCAGAAAACAAAATAAATGCTTGTAAATGACTTTTCTTCCCTCCTCCCCCACCCTATTTAAAGCATAAAATGAATAACAGAAAACCGCTCTCCCTTTTCAAACAAGTTTAGGTACTTAAAAGCTGAAAACGTTTATTTACTTTTCTGCTTTGTACCTTATCACTATTAGTATCAAAAGATGCATGCTACAACCAGAGTAGCATACTTGTGTATTCCACCATTTATGACACTAAATTGTTACTAAATTGATGGTCTTGCTATTTAAAGGCTCTTGTTCTAGTTTTACATGCATGACATCTAGTTGGCAACTCTCTCTGCAGTAGTGACAAACATTTTAAAGCTTAGCCCTTAAGCAACAACAACGCTAAATGAGAAGCAAAAAAATCCCAACACTCAACAAAACAGTACAAAGAATAACGCCTATTCAATTACAACAATATAAAAGCAAATATGATACGCTTACCTTCCTGCACATACCTACTGAAAATATCAGGACTCATTATATGTGAATATAAAACAAGAATTCTGGTGTCCATTTTATTTACTTTCAAGTCAGAGGGCTGAATTTTCTCTCAATGGGTGCATACTGAGCCCCTGAACGATGCTGGGCTTCAGATCTACAACTCTAATGCAAGTATATCAATGAAAACACTGGCCAAACCACTATATTCTGCTATTTCAAAGGAACAAATCAGGAAAAAAGCTTAGGGCAAGCAGACAATTTTTTATTGTATAGATTCCCCACAGTAAAATTCAGCATTGGTTTGCACCACACAGTTCCTGTTGAAAACAGTGTGTCTTGGTCTACGCAAGGTTTGAATTCAGTCCCTTCACTGAATAATGTATAAAACAAAGCAGTCACCTCAACCTAACAAAACACTGATGAAACAAAAAAAAAAATACTGCTTCCTCGGTATATACAACAACCATGAAATAAAAAGAGGACAATGCAGCAACATTTCTTTTGAATCAGTAATTTATTGTTCTAACACAAGCACAGGATCTGATCCTCAGCTGTAAATCTTTGCCAGTCGGGTGGCAGCCAGTGTAAGTGGATCCAAACCTCATCAACTTTGTCAATAACGCTGTAATACAGAGGCTTAACATGCTAGGCTTGTTTTTCCTTTCCAAATATAAGGATCACAGCCTCACTAAAACGTAACAGCATAACAAGATATGTAGTTCAAAAAAATCCTCTTTACTACAAACGCGGGGCACATTTGAAGCCTCCCTGCTGCTCCACCCGCAACTCCACCAAACCCCAACGGCACCCAAGTCTTCAGCTTCCCCGCACTTTATTCCCCACCCGCCCTCAGCACAGCCACCGAGCAGCCAGCGGCGGGGCACCGGAGCTGCCTGGCACCAGCGGCCCCGGGAGGCATCGCAGAGCTGTTGCTGCTGGGCATTTTAACTGCAGCCCGCACTTGACTACCGACCGCACGGGCTATAGAAAGCGGCCCCAAACCCCCAGACCTTCCCAAGCGAGATCTGCTAAGCGCATACATCCGCGTATCCTGGCGTGTTCTCTGGTGGGCGACGCAACAGGAAAGATCTGTGTGGTGAGCACCCACCCTTGTGCTTGCCACCACCGCGCCCCGCGGGCGGGAGGGGAGCGGGGGCTCGGGGTGCCGCGTTGCCGCCGCCCGCAGCTCCTCGCCGGCTCACGGGCAGCTGCGCAGGGACCGCACCGCCAGCCGCTCCCATTACCCAACCCCTCCTCAGCCCCTCCGCGCATCGGCCGGGCTGATGCGGCTCGCCCACCTCCGAGTCCCGTCCTTCCCCGGGGCGCCGCGCTGCTGCTGTTGCATCTCCCTCTGTGCGGCAGGACGAGATGGAAAGCGGCGGCAGAGAAAGCCAAGAGACGGACGTGCCGTGCCCTGCCCGCCGTGCAGCCGCCCCCCGCAGCCCCGGGAGTCGCCGCCGCAGCACGGCACAGGCTCCCCTCCCCGGCTCCGCCGTCGCTGCCCGCCCCCACCTGCACCGTCCCTCCCCGCCTCGCGCTCAGGTGCGGAGGGAGCACAAAGGAGGCAGAGCCGCCCGCTGCGACGCCGCCGCACAGCCCGCGCACCCTCATGCACCCCTCCCCGCTACCGAGCCCCGAGCCTCCAGCCCCACCCCCTGCACCAGCCCCGCCAGCTCCGGCCCGCACCCCTCCCCGCTACCGAGGGCCCCCCGCCCCAATCCGTTCCGAGTTGCCCTGTGCCTCTCCGCACACGTTCCCCCCGCAGCGGTGCGGTCAGTGCTCGGACTGTGAAGCACCCCCTCATTCCCAGGCAGTTCCCCAGCCCGGGGAGAGCCAAGGGCCCCCCCCCCCGCCGGCCAGCCAGCCATTGACACGGACCGAGCGGCGGGGGCAGGCGGTCTCCCCGCGGTCCCCGGCGGGCACGTACGCGCAGAGCGGCCCCGCGCTTCCCCCCCACCGCCGGGGGCGCCGGCCCCTCCGCCAGACAGCGCGGCTGCGGCCCCCGCCCTGGCGGGTGTGTGCGGAGGGGGCGGAAAACGAGCAGGCAGAAGAGGGGCTGCTCCCCGTCTTCCACTCCAGGCGGGAAGGTCCGCAGTGCAAACCCGCTCCCGCCTTCCCCCCGCGGCTGCAGACGCCCCCGGGAAGGGCTGCGAGGCTGGCAGCGACAGCCGCCGCCCCCCTCCCCCGGGAAAGCTGTTCTCTCTTCTCTCCCTCGCCCGCCGCTTTTTCAGCTCGGCCGCTTGACTGACAGCGAGCCTTCTAGCGGCCGCCCACGCGCGCTCCCGTTTCCCCTCAGCCGGAGAGGGAGATGGCGAAGGAGAAAGCATGAATGGAACCCCTGGGCTAAGGGCGGGAGCGCCCAGTGGCGGCCGCGGGGGAGGCGCGCCGTGCCCCGCGGAGGCGCTGCGGTGGGGCGGGCGGGCAGGGGCCAGCAGCGCCCCTCCTCCCCCGGCTCTCTGCTCAGAAGCCGTTTTAAGATGCAACTGCTTCCTCCTCAGAGGTTTGTTCCTGCCGTCCAGCCCCCGGGTTCCCGGGGCTGCAGCTGCACGGGGGTTGCAGCACGAGGGACCCTGTGGCTTAGTGCCGAACACTTCAGCCCACGTGGGTGATTTTGTGCTGTAGTAGATGAAGAGCGTGCCCGTCGTCAGCTCAAGGTTGGGTGAAAAAGGTCGGGGTGGAAGGTTGGTGCCTTCTCAAACCAGAACCATGAACGCGGCCTTAAATAGAGTCAACGTGGCTGGTTCCTCATCTCCTATAAACATGCTTTGCCCCACCAAAGACAACACATTTCATACTGGTAAAAACTACACACCTCGTGCCTGAACTAGGGCTCTTGTCTAGAAGGAATAGGAGTGAGGAAAAGCTCTCAAAGACTGCTCTAAACTGACTTGTTTTTTTCCAATGTTGACTTGGTTCTGTTGGATAGGCTTGTAAACCTTTTGTTCCTCAGGTGAGTTGTCCCTGAAAACGCTATAACTTGTTAAAGACATACTTCACAAGTTGTGGCTGGAGACCAGAGGATTTCCAGTGCTTTGGCATGAATATTGTTGGGTTTGGATTGTGATGTTTTCCTGGCCTACCTTACTGGACAGTCAAAGGATTCAGGTAATGGGGGCCTACTAAATCAGTGGAATTATCTCAGTATCTAGTCACTGAAGGTCAGTAATTCCTAAGTTAATATTTTATATAGCTTCCTAATTTTATTTATTGGTATCCTTGATTTGAAACCCCAGTAGTATTAATCTTTCTAAGTCTCTCCTGTAATTTAAATTGAACAAGGCATTTTCCGCTTCTGAACATGTGTGGAATATTTTGTTACATTTGTTAGATACATTGCATGCTGCACTTGAGACGTATCTGCATTTGCAGTTACATAATCAATAAACATGGGTTTTCGTCTCATGAATCTCGAATCAGATTCTGAGCTGTTTTAAATCAGTGTGCCTTCACAGATCTTATGCCTGCCAGAAAATTTATATCAGCTGAAATTGTAGTCTCTGAATTTAAAAAGCTGCTTGGGATTCATATGATGAGAACTGTCTTAGTAACTTTAGTTTTTAAATTTTTCAATCCTGAAAACTGAGTGCACAATAAAATATTGTTGAGTCCTTTGCTACAAAATAACAAATGTGAGATTATCATTTAGGTAGGTCAGTGCAATTCTTTATGGATTTGTTTTATAAGGTTCTTATGTGCGTGCTAGTAGTTCAACATGACTCACCTACAGTACGTATCACTGCCACAGTAAACCTTCTTCTGAGTCAGAGAATGACTTCATGACCCAGAATCCTGGCAGTGAGTACTATCCTAGTGATTTTCCCAATTAAGAGAGAATTGAGAGTTAATATCAGTGTAGGGTGAATCAGAGTTTGATCTAAGAGGCAAAACTCGAGTCATCAGTTACTACTGGACTAGCTCGGTATCCTGTTTCCTTCCAAAAGTCAGTGGTGTGAAAACCTGGAGTGGGCCTGTGAAGGCAACTCCTCTTAGAGTTCGGAAATACTGCAGCGGACCAGGGCATTACGTCCTGGTCCCAGGTACTCCTAGGTACTGTACCAGCCATCTGCTGCTCATTGCTGTGCGGTGCACAGTAGCTTTGCAGGGGGATTGGGCCAGCAGTTGTAAATAGTTGAGAGGCAGCAGGGCTTCTTTTCTTCACTCTAAGAAACGGTTTTGTTTTTTGTGTGGACCGAAATGTAGGAGGTGTGACCTTAGAACAACATAGAATCATAGAATCCTCCAGTTGGAAAAGACCTCTGAGATCATCGAGTCCAACCACACCCATCATCCACTAAACCATGTCCCTTAAAAACTCATATATCCATTTTTTAAGTACCTCCAGGGATGGTGACTCAACCACCTCCCTGGGCAGCCTGTTCCGGTGTCTGACCACCCTTTCAGTAAAGAAATTCTTCCTAATATCTAGTCTGAACCTCCACTGGCTCAACTTATGGCCGTTTCCCCTTGTCCTATCACCTGTCTCTTGTGAGAAGAGATCAAAACTCGCTCTCCCACAACCTCCTTTCAGGCAGCTGTAGACAGTGATGAGGTCTCCCCTCAGCCTCCTCTTCTCCAAGCTAAACAACCCCAGTTCCCTCAGCCTCTTCTCATAGGACTTGTTTTCCAGTCCCTTCACCAGTCTCGTTGCCTTTCTCTGGACACGCTCCAACACCTCAATGTCCTTCTTGTAGTGAGGGGCCCAAAACTGAACACAGTACTCAAGGTGCATCCTCACCAGTGCTGAGTACAGGGGTACAATTACCTCCCTGGTCCTGCTTTCTTTCCACGTTCTTTCTGATAAAGGCCAAGATGCCATTGGCCTGCTTGGCCACCTGGGCACACTCCTGGCTCATGTTCAGCTGGTTGTCAACCAGCACCCCCAGGTCCTTCTCCTCCAGGCAGCTCTCCAGCCATTCTTCCCCAAGCCTGTAATGCTGCATGGGGTTGTTGTGCCCCAAGTGCAGGATTTGGCATTTGGTCTCATTAAACCTCATCCCATTGGTCTCAGCCCATCAATCCAGCCTTTGTAGATCTCTTTGCAGTGCTTCCCTTCCTTCAAGCAGATCCACACTGCCACCCAGCTTGGTGTCATCTGCAAACTTGCTAAGGGTGCACTCGATCCCTTCGTCCAGATCATGAATAAAGATATTGAACAGGACTGGACTCAGCACTGGACCCTGGAGAACACCACTCGTGACTGGCCTCCAACTGGATTGAACTCCATTTACCACCACCCTCTGGGCCCAGCCATACAGCCAGTTTTTTACCCCGCAGAGGATGTGCCCATCCAGGCCAATGGCAGCCAGTTTATCAAGCAGAATACTGGAGAAACGGTATAAAAGGCTTTACAAAATTCAGGTACACCACATCCACAGCCTTTCCCTCGTCCATTAACTGGGTAACTTTGTCACAGAAGGAGATCAGGTTGGGCTGGCAGGACCTGCCTTTCATAAACCCATGTTGACTTGGTCTAATCACCCAGCTGTCCTGCATGTGCTGTGAGATAGCGCTCAATATGATCTGCTCCATGACCTTCCCTGGTACCGAGGTCAAGCTGACAGGCTTATAATTCCCCAAATCCTTCTTCCAACCCTTCTTGTAAATGGGAGTTACATTTGCCAGTCTCCAGTAGAGCGGCACTTCCCCAGTCAGCCAGGACTGTTGATAGATGAGGAAAAGGGGTTTGGCAAGGACCTCCACCAGCTCCCTTAATATCCTTGAGTGTATCCCATCCGGCCTCATAGACTTGTGCACGTTTAATTGGCCAAGCAGGTCTCTAAACAAGTCTTCTTGGAACGTTGAGGGTTGGTCTTCACAGTCTTCTGGCTCAGGAGGCTTGGAGCCCAGAGAACATCTTAACTTCCTATTAAAGACCGAAGAAAAGACGGTGTTAAGTGCCTCTGCCTTGTCTTCATCCTTTGTTGCTACTATTCTCCTTGCATCCAGTAGAGGAGGGAGGTTGTCCTTGGTCCTCCTGTTGCTGTTAATATACTTGAGGAAATACTGTCTTTCACTGAACTGACCAGTTGAACATGTGATCGTGTGATTCTCAAGCATAAATATTCCGTAACTGGTTTTGAATAGCAAAATTTGGGTATCTGTACTCTGCCAACTGCTTGCTGCAGAGAACATGTTGGAACTCAGTCAACCTTCTTTTTTCTTTTTTAAAATTGCATCAGAACAAAAGGGGCAAACATTTAGGATTGGGTATATGGCTGAGCCCTGAGAGGACAATGGGCTTGAATTTGGGCTGGTTGCAATCTCTGGCATCCAGGTTCGTTCTCATGTTTGTCACCGTGCCTGTCTGGGTCTAGCAGGGTTGGGGCCTGGCTTGAGTCTACTGGGGGCAGTGTGAGGGAATCATTGCTGAGGAAGGAAGAAATCACTAGCATGCCACAATTAGGAAGTGTGAGACGGGGGTAAGGTTAATATCAGACATGAGGCTGGGTTAAACTTAGAGATTCAGTGACCACTCATCTGGTTTTATTGCTAGCTGTGCTAGGGGCTTCAGTGTTTACTCTGGCAGCAGCTTTCTGGGATCAGGGCTGAACTTGGGGTGAAGCATAGCTGATGAGCAAGGTTTGAAGTAGTGTTCAGAAGGTACTACCTAAATAATTTTAGGACATCCACTGATATGGTTGGGAAGCAGAGGCTATAGCTGAAATTTGGGTTGAAGTTTAATATTGCTGAGAGTGAAGCACTTAAACTAAGCTGGGTCTGAGGCAGCTGTTGGAGCCAGTAAAGGATCCTGGTTAAGGTTAATGTGGGAATAGGTGAGAATTTGTAACATTTTAAGTTGATACACTGCCATATATTTGTCCTGTTGATGCTATATGTCCATTTGATTTTGTGGCTCAGGAAGTCATTAAAAAATACAGTCCAGCTGTTTTCAAACGTCTTTGTTTTTTATTTCCCTTTTGACCTTGCAACTGCTTGCAGCAAAGAGCAGTCAGGCCCTCACAACATGCTTTTGTCAGTGAAATTCCTGTTAGTGGGTGAGGGATGTGGGTTGAAACTGTTCTCCCTAATTCTCTTTGACACAAAATACATATATATCTTTTAAAAACTTCAGTTTCATAAATGCAAATCAGGTAAAAAATCAGTAAATGTTTTAGTTTTATGACAAGACAGACATGCTGAGGTCAAAATGCTGCCTTAACACCAGCCCAGTTCTCCTTAGAGGGAGAAACGTTGTGGAGTCACAGACACCATTGCGAGTAATCTTTGTGGGGTTTTTGGAGGATCTGTAGGTGAGATAGTAGGAACAGCTTTTTGCAGCAAAACCCTTTCCACCAAGGTGACACCCTCAGGAGAAGGCTGAGCTATCTGGCCATAGCTCTCACATGCTTGTTGTTGCAGCTCAGTTGTTCCTTTTAAAAAGGGAAGGAGTGTCCCATTGACAACATAGCAGATAAAACAACACAGGCCTCAGTGGACCTGTGTTGTCTTGGGGGAAAGTAGCAGTTAATAAATAACGCAACAGCTCTGGGCCTCACTCCTGAATGGCTCAGTTCTTTCAAATTAGCCAAACCTGTTGCTTTTATCTGGGCATATTGATACTTTTTTTTTTTTTTCCAATTTGCAGCGTAAGGAAAAGGATTAATTCTGCTTCCAGTGGGAAGATTCCATTGGAATCTGGCAGGCTTTTGTATTTCTTTTCCCTCTCTTAGTTACTTCAGCCTGTGTCTTCTTTTGAACGGGACATATCTCATGCAGAGAGATCAATAAAGAGCCAGAAGGCTAACTAGAGATGGCAGAAAGAGCCAAAGTCCATTGTACACTGGTGGGAGAAACTTTTCTAGTCCAGCTTGGTAGTTCTGTATGAGGTATGTGAAGTCATACAAAATTAACATATCCATATTTCCTTAAGTCTTCTTCAGACCATATCAGAGTGAACTTATATTTGGCCTTCAAATGAGGTCATATATCTCCCCATCTCTTTCCTGTCCTGAGGTAAGGCAAAAAAGAAGCAATGGAGATGCACTTACTTTTCCAAGTCTCCTCTTCTCAAACTACCAAGAGCAGGTCCTTCTGTAAAGGAGAATTAGTTTCCTACAAAAGGTTATTGCAGAAATCCTGAACTATTGCATGTAAAGTTATGTTTATTTTGTCTTTGAGCTATGACCTGGTGTGTCTCTTCTATTTTTTACAAGTTTACCTTTCTTATAAAAAATATCTATAAATAAATGTCCAAGAGACCAGATTGGATGCATCTAAGGGTGCTAAGGGAGTGTTTTACGTCAGTACAAAGCTGCTCTCTCCTATCTTTCAAAGGTTACAGCAACAGGGGGGATGTCCCTGGTGGCTGGAGAAAGGCAAGTCTGATACCCATCTTCGAAAAAAGGGCAAGGAGGAAAATTTGTGTTGCTGCAGGCTGGTTGGTCTCACCTCAGTCCCTGAGGAAGTTATGAAGGAGGTATGCCTGGAAACAATTTCTAGGCATGTGAAAGAGGAAATGATGATTGAGAACACCCAGAATGGGCTTACTAAAGGCGAACCATACCCAACCAGTCTAATTGTCTTGTATGATGAATAGTTTAGTTAAGGGAACAAGAGGAAAACAGAAGTTGTTTAACTTGGCATTAGCAAGACTGTTGATTTAGTCTCCTGTGGCATCCTTGTAGACAATTGGGGAGGTATGGAATGACAGGTGAGCTGGAAGGTAGGTGAAAAATTGGCTGAGCCCCAGGACTTGAAGAGTAATTGTCAACCAGTCAAAATTTACCTGGTAACTGGTTATTAGTGGCGTTCCTCTGGGGTTGTTGCTGCTAACGTCATTATCAATGACCTACATGAGGGGACAGACTAAACTCCTGTTTTGCAGGTTAAACCAAATTGGGACTGCAGTTCAGAGGTTGGTCAAAAAGCTGAGGAATGGGCTGCCAGAAACCTTACGATATTCTGAGGCAAATGTAAGGTTTTGTGCTCTTGTGCAGTCTTGTATTTTTCTACTGTATTTTTTGTATTGATGGAGTAATTCTGTGTGACAGTACAAGCTCGCGACTATATGGCCAGAGAGTGCCTTTGCAGGAGAGGATGTGGGAATCCCAGTACATGACAAATTGAACCTGAATCAGCAGTGCGCCCTTGCAGCAATGAATGGAAACCACATACCAGGTGGTATTAGCAAAAGCATGGGCAAGAGTTGAGAGAAGTGAATTCTCCCCTCTGTGAGGTACTTGTGCGGCTACATCTGGAGTTCTGAGTCTCTCCATACAAGAGAGAGATTAACAAAGTGGAGAGAGTCTAGTGGAGGGGTCCCTCAGATGTTTAGGAGCTGGAGTGCGCTGCTGCAAAGAGAGGTTGAAAGCACCAAGTTTTTTTTTAACCTGGATAAGAGAAGGCAAAGGGAGGATCATAGTGCTGTGAGTAATAAAGACAGAATCAGACTCTGCATAGCAAAAGAACAGGAGGCAAGCACTCCTAGGTTGTAGCAAGAGCTACATTCTGACCAGATATAAGGAAATTGTGACTACTTTCACTATCACAGGGAGTATGATTAAAAACTGGCACAGGCTGCCTGGAGGAACTGTGGTATCTATCTCCATACTTGGCAGTGCTCAGAACTCAGCTGGACAGAGCCCTGAGCAACCTCATTTAACTTCCAAGTTTGTCCTGCTTTTAGTAGGAATTGGAGCAGGTGCCCTTCAGAGGTCCATTCCAACCTGAATTATTCTGTAGTTTTAGAAGGAATCTTTGCAGTTAGCCTTTGACATTGACTATATTATGATTTTCCAAGAAGGGAATGTAAGGTTAAGGCAAGGAAACAGGAAGAACTATGTGAAAGTGGGCTGAAAAGAGTCCGATAGTAGGTTCTAAAAAGGGGCTACAATAGAAACGTTATGGCTAGAGGTTTTAGGAAGAGCCTATGCAATGGTTTATGATTAGAAGAGGAAAGAAATGTAGGTGAATTATCTGCAGGAACTGACTTGGGTTGATGTGGAAATATTTTGTTAAATAGACAGAATGCAGGGGTCTTTGTATGAAATGCTCCCTGCTTAGTTGGCGCCTTTGTTTTGTAGTATCCTCCATGTCTTCCCCTCAGACTGCCTTTCTTATATCTGTATCCATGATATAAATCAATATAGCTTTATTGAAGTGAACAGAGCCACAGCGCATTTGTTTTGATTAAATATGAAATTAAAATTAGAGGGTTGTTTCGTGCAGTAAACTTGGTAGGAGCGTAAGGGAGAAATGCAACTTAAAATAGCATTTGGAAAATATATATAGCAAAATGAACAAACAATACACAGTGAGTCAAGTCCAGTGGTTCTTGCAATAAAATAAAGAGGAACTTGTCTGAGGAAACTAACTGGGAATAGCTTTTGCTAATCTGAAGCTGGAGCTACTCTCTGCGTACAGTGTTTTGGCAGTGCCTGTTTGCCGTGTCGCAATGGGGTGTGCTGGCCCCATGAGAGGGTAGCACTTGGTGTTCACGGCAGTCAGGCTGATGGTAACAGAGATTTTGAATTGCCAGCACACAGAAGCACACAGAAAGATGAATTGTGTGCAACTTGCGTGACAGTGTTGTCCTGTGTCTTGGTGCCTGTTTCAGCCATCCTTCAACAGGCTGGGTGTGATGCATTTCTGCACTTAGCCAGTACCCCTTGAAGCTGATTGATCTCTTTGTGGGTACAAAGCACTCTCCCTGCAGTGGTTATTCCAGGATTGACCACAGATAATCATTCTGTGGGAGACCCTGCACACGTTAGCAAAGAAATTTAGCAGTTAAGTAAACGTGATTTAAAATCTGTTCTGTCTGGCAAGCAAAGACCAAGAACAGCCATTTTACACATGACTAAAGGCGATACTGGAGTATGTCCTAGGGACATGACAAATACCTCTGTCTTAGGGGAACCTGCTATGACAGTTATCCTCTTACCTGGCTGCTATACAGACTTATAAGCTGGTGGCACTACTGCCCTGAAGCAAAACTAACGGTGCTAAGGTGGAAGGCAATAGCACAGGGCAGCTTCGCTCTTACAAGCTTTGAAACCCAAGTGAAGCATAGAATTGGCCATGCTGGGTGGCAGCAGTTTGGCCATCTCTATTACATATACGCCTCAACACTCAGCAGAGAGAAGGGGCTCTGATGACACTATTTCAGCTTTGTTCTCATGGTAACCATTATGTCATCAGGATACCATGGTTACTATAATATTCCTTATATTTCAAATGTTAAAAAAAGGCAGAAGGAGAAAAAAACCTCTTCTTAAGTTAAGAAAGAGATGCATTTATTCAGAATTAGGTAGTCATAAGGAAGGATTAACCAGTAGTTGTTAAATACTTCATGGAAAAGCCATTTTGAAATCATGAAGAACTATTTTAATTAGTAACTGCTGTTTCTGCTGCTGTCCCTGTCACCATATGGTGCATGTCCTGGGGTTTCCCTTCTCTCCCTTGTGTCACCAGCAGCTATTTTGATAAATGTGCACTGCAGAAGGGTATCACGGTCATGCTCAAAACTTTAGAAACATAATTTCTGCCTGAAGTAAAAACCTCAATTTGCTCAAAAGTCAGAAATAAAAAAAATCCAAAAGTCTAAGATTGAAACTAGGAGGTTATCTCACTTTAGAGGTCCAAGAAAAGCAAAAAAAAGCTTGGCTTGGATACTTTCAAGATGCTGAAGCATATGGCTAGAGGAAATCAGAATGGCAGCTTGCTATTCCTTGTTTGAGGACAAAAATGATGTTGATGGCGGTGTGCTTTCAGGGGATCATGCCTGCAGACCTCTGTGGCTTCAGCTTGAAAGAACTTTTGCTGAAGGTGCTCTGATACTGTAGGAATGTAAAATTTTTTAATGGTCTGAAAATGAAAAGTGGAAGAGCTTTAGATATTTCATGTATGAATATGAGAAGGAAGTAAAGTAAAATAGACAATGCATATATTTCAAAAGCAGCTGTTATTTGTAGGACCTTTAGTGTTAATAACTGTTCAACTTAAGATTGCTTGAGGAAATTGGTAGGCATTCTGTGCACTGTAAGTAGCAGTTCCTGGGAGAAAGTTCAAGATGGAATCCACATGCTTAGAGCATTTAAAATTTCACATTTACTTTTGGAACTGTCATGAGTTCAGGATTGCTCAGTTGGTGCAGGGCTGATTTTGAAATGGTAGAAAAAAGTCTAACGAAATATGAGGTATTAGGATTTGATGGGGAAATTCTAAAATCAAAATATTTTTTTTAGTTTCTGTAATTGCTTGATCTTATCACCTGTATTGTTCTTCCTCCATTTTTCCATGATATTTGTTATCAGTGATTGAAGTATCTTTTTCTGATTCGGATAGTAAATTCCTGAGGCCAGAATTGTAGTTTTCTATACTAACTCAACATGGCTCAATCATAACAAAGCAGACAAGACTCTTACAAAAGCATGGAACTACCCAGGCTGGATTTTAGGTGCTAGAAGACATCTTTTTCATGCAAACACAAATGTAATACATTGAGAAGTACAGATTGTCACATATATATGTACTCACAGAACATGAAAATTTACTGTAGTCACCAACAAGAAAAAGGCTTAATGCCTGCTGTAGAAACCTAACCATAAAGAAACCAGTGAGGTGTATGTAGGTGACTGTAAAATGTTGTCCTTTAATATACATCAAGCCTCCCAAAGCATTAAAGTACCCCAGTTATCCCCAGATTCATTTGACTTCTGCAGGATCTCTTCTGCCCACATCTAGCATTCAAAACATTGGCTCTGCATGCAGTTTGCATTCTTACTATTGGGTACTTTATATACAAATAGTCAAATCACAGAATTTTTGGTAAAAACAACAGCAATCACCTACCAGATCTCCCTATATGTAAAAATCCATGGTCTAGTTTCTGTCCATCAGCTGCTAGGATTTTGGGGGGACTAAAAGGGGGCAAAAGCACAAATCTGAAAGGAAAGGCTGTCACTATGGAGAATCTTGCCTCTTAACTATAAAAATCTCCATGCCAGCAAACAGCTACAGGTGTTGCAAGCAGACTCTCTCTCTCTCCTTCTCTCCCTCTCTGTCTCTCTCTCTCTCTCCATTAAGCAATCAGCTGCCCTTTCTTTACGTTCACTGTAGCATATAAGTAACAGGTAACGAGATATATCATATATCCTTTTGCTGAAAATAACTTGATTAAGAAACCAAGGACCTGCATATTTTATGTAGTCATCAGAAGCTGGCATATGTTCTGCGAGACTGCTTTGTCTGGCACCTGAAGCTGTTTCCAAGCTTTTTCTTTGAATTCTTCTTGTTGTTATTTGTTCCCAGTCTCGTTATCACTTAGCATTACCAAACTGCCAGCAGTGGCAGTGCCTTTTCTTTCCCCCTGTTGTGACAAAACCTAGTTCATCAGGCAGCGCTCAAAAGTTGCTCTGAATTCTGAATTCTGACGTATGGGAACTTATGAATGAAGTTTTCCCCATTTGAAAAAAATATTAATAATGAAGAATGACGATAAAAAAACCTGAATATCAATAGCCTGTGTCAGGTGGAGTTTTCTAGTGCAACTTTGAAGTTCATATACTGCAAGAAATATAGAGTTTTAATATCTTGTAATAATAATTTGAGAAAGTAACAAGTTATTTCCATTGTTTAGTGCTTGGGTAATGCACACCAGTTGATGTGCATGATGTTCACAGTGGGAGTAACTGACATAGAATCCATCTGGCACTTGAGCATAGAATTCAGCAAGAAAAACTGAACGGTCATCCAAACTTAAACTGGAGGCTGAGCTTCATTAAAAAAATTGCCTACCTCTGGCAAACTGTTCTATCACTATATATACAGTGATAGAACTTCTACAGCCCTACTCTGTGTGTATATTCCTGCCCTATTGCTGTATCTTCTCAAAATGAAGCAAAGGATGGGCTGTCACAGGCCTTCAGAGGAGAAGGTAGGAAGTAAACAGGTATTATTAAAAAAGCGATTGCACTTAGTCCAGACTACACAGCTCTGACAGTTACTGGTCTTCACATAATATGATACAGGCTCATGACTGGGTGGGATCGGGTAAAGAGTTTTCTAAGAAAAATGGCTAAGGCCATGGCACTGAAGAGGTCAAGAAGGTGGATTTTTTTCCCTCTCCTTTCTTTTGTGTCCTCTTTTTAAGCATTCAGAGCAAATGTGCCTATTGCTGTATTCCTGAATGGCAGTAGGCACATTTCATCTTTCCATCTATTTCCTATATAAAATAATGTCATCAGAACAAAGCAATAAACAAGCTTGAGGACTGTAAGTAGTGGACATTAGGACTGATTGCAAAGTGCTACTTTGTCAGGGAAGTGGAGCCTGGTTAATTTAAAGTGGGCTGTTGAAAACTTTTGGGTTTACCTGGCATCTGATAGCATGGTACTGCAGAGGGAAAGGGAGAGATTAATTTCAGCCTTGTACCTCCTAGCAATTCTTGTTGAGAAAAGTCTCCCTCTGACTGGAGTTGTCAAAGGGGCAAACTGCAGAGCTAGCAGACTGTCTCTGGAGACATAGCTTGACTTCTCTGTGGTGCCAGCAAATCCTTGTGAAAACTTAGACAAATAGCTAAGTGTGCTTAATGCCTCAGTGTGCTCTTAGGCTTTACCAGAGAGGGCCCCATTCAGGGTTGTCAGGTAAAGAAGATAGTGGGGAAAATTGCACCTGCCCAGTTAACAACTCAGCCTGGAGCTGGGAGATTGCTGAAGTTTGCATCTGGAGCATGGAGAGGGGAAATGAACTTGAATCTTAATCTCTGAACATATCATTCTGTTATCTGTGGAACAGCGATGAGACTTTACTTCAGTGAAGTGTTGCATTGATTAGCTGTTGTGCAGAGGTTGTTGCCCTACAAGAGGCATTTCCATGAGTCAATACTTGTGATATGAGAGGGTTTAAAGGCAGTGTCAAGAAACTGCAACATTTTACTGCAGGTCTGGCAGAATTTGATGCTGTTACAGCTAAACTATAGCTACATTATAGGAATCTTAACTTTTAAAGTAAAAATAATTTTTTCTCCCAGTCTGAGTATTCAGGGACCAAAACCCAGAAGGAAAACAAGAAGAATCACAGTTCATTATTTTAAATATTTAGTGGGATTTTTTTTTCTGTCATTATTGTGGTTTTGAATTGCTTGACTACAGTGAAATATGAGACCAAAAATTATGTAGGACAGAAAAATATAACATCAGATGTGACTCTCATTGTATTGCCATAAGTTGGGCTAACTCTTCTTTTAATTGAATGCTCTCAATCCTGCTAACTTCAGTAGGGTTCCACAGCTGTAACAAACAGCAGCATTTACCCATGGATCCTCTAGTCTGGGTGAGGTGTAGTAGCAGAAGCAAGAGGAGGTATATGAGGGAATGAACAGTAAACACTGGGAATTCAGTATCCTGAATCTAGATGTGTGTGATTTAAAATGGTGCCAAAAGGACAAGGTGACAGCACTTCTTAGGTATTGCAGTATGCTTGTTTTGTGTTCTGCATGACCCAGATTGATCCTGCTCTGACTGAACTTTTACAGATTCTCTTGTTTTTACGTCCCCACAATTCCTTCTCTCCAGAACTTGGGTCACACTCTGGGCTGTCCAAGAGAGCCATTTGATCTCTCAGGTCTAGCAGCGAGGTGGTGAAGGAAATGAAAATGTTTTCAATGAAGTTCCAGATCTTCCACACCTACTGGGGCAATGGCTTCCTGTGAATGCCAGGGTGTCCCATATGGAGGAGGGGTGGCGGGTTGTGGTGAAGCCCAACATCTAAGGAAGGAGGAGCTCCATTGGAATCATTGTACTGAAGTCCTGGATGAGGAGATTTCAGCTCCCAGCCAAGACCAATTCTCTGTGCAGTGGATGGAATATGAGGGAAAAAAATGTCCTCACTGCCTGGAGACTGTCTCATTCCTGGTCTAGAGGGTCAAGATAGGGCATTATGTGATGAGACTTCAGTACAATTTTGTGTGTTAGTGTACAATTTTGTGTATTGGTGTAATTGAAGATTCAAATATATTAACCAACCTAGCTGGAAGAATAGGAAAATCCCTTATAAAACTAAATGATGTGTCAAAACTATTAAGTAGTTTTGGAGTTCCTTTCTTGAATTTTTCAGATCTTTATTTTAAACTTTTGTAATTTATTAAGATGATATGGCTGCAGACAAAGCCTGCCTTACAGCACCCTTAACCTCTTACCCCAGGCCCTAACTTCAAAGGTGGTATTCTGAGCTTGTGCTTGCATGTATGTGACTTACAGTGTATTTGTTTTATATACTAAGTTCATACTTATCCATGGCGTAAGCTAGGGCAATTGTTTTTGAAGCTAAAGCAAGTTCCACCTGCTTATATCCAGAGTCAACTAAGTTAAAGCTTGATTTTTATCTTGACATGTTCTTCATGGGACTTGCTAGAGCTGTTTGGATTCAAGTAGCTACTGGAATGGTTCAAACTTAGAAACAAGAGAGTTAAGAATAAGTTTTTGTTTATTTGCTGAAGTATCAACTGAAAGCTCCCTTCCCAGTTTTCATTTCAATGTGGTGGTGAGAGACTTGCCTAAAGCAATACTGAGACATGAATACATCCATACTTCAGAGTAAATTCTATCTGAGATCCATTTTTCTTGTTAAATTTGCAGCATTTTAATCTGTTCATTTGCATGTCAATTCTCTGGACATTAGTTCTTTCACAATATAGAAGTCCTGTTTACATTTATTGATGCAATGTCCCTGAGAGCTAGAGAGCAACGGAAGTGTGACTTTCAGTTTCAATTCAATGCAACCCAAAAATCAAGAAACCTAATATCTCTCTTGTTGATTCAGTCTGTTTCATGCACACACAGAAGTAACACAAGAGATGCTCTTGCTTGTGTTATTACTCATTTCCTATTTCTAACTTAAGAATGTGTTAGTAAGAGTGTTACACAAACTGTTGATTCAGTTTTAACCTGAAGAAATATAGTACAATGCATTGTAGGAGTATGGAGTGATATGTTTTTCCTGTGTGGGTTGGGGAAAGTTTTTTTTTAAGTATTCACATTACACAGACTAGGTATGATTAGCCTAGTTGTCGCCAATTACAGGTGTTCTGACGCCCACCTTCCCCTGTTACACAGTTTTTATCATGACTGGCATCGTCATTTAAGCGTTACAGCAGTGGACAAAGAGTTAGAATTCTGGCTCATGAGAGTAATTTTGGTGATTTACTATTTTCTTGTCATTGGATCAGTCAGACTTCATCGTTGGATCAGTCAGACTTCAGTCTTTTTATGCCTCCATCTTTCTATCTGAAAGCAGAGGTAATCTGAAGGATGGTATATTTATGCTTAGGGTTCTTTCCCACTCTCTGCAGTAAAAGAGCAAATAAATGTAAGCATTTTATCTCATGTGGAATCCTGATATTTGAAAATTTGTATTTATCAGGAATTGGGCCAAACGTGATAATATTTTCCTTTCTGTGTGTTGAAGAGTTGCTGGTTAGGAAATGGAGGCCTTGGATATTTCTGTAGTCCCAAAGTAAATTGGTTGAATCATGTTTCATGAACAGAAAAGGAACATTTTTATTTTAATTCAGTTTGATTTGTTGCTGTGTCACCTAAATTATTTGGGATTGTCGTGCCAACCCAATGGGTTTCTCGAAATTGCCTAGGGTCAAGTGAGTCCCAGGGCATACTGTCCTTGTTGCCCTACCTCATGTTCATTCAGTATCAACTGGGGATCTTTGATAGCTGGGAGTGAGGAGAAAAGAAGCACAAGGCAGCTGTACTGCAATTCACACGAGGCATCACAGCAGCTGATGCACATGCAAATTAACTTTGATATGACTTGGAACTGTTCCAGTGTGGCTCAATAGCCTGAAGTTTATTAACGAGAAGAATCAAAGACCAGGGCTCATGGCATCAGAAGACTGAAGCAATCTCTACTCTTCATCCACCATATTTGTTTAAATGCTGGCAATTTCAGGGTGGAATCTGATAGAACATGCAACAAAACAAATATAAGTGCAAAATATGAAAGAACAGTGCTAATATGAGTTTGGAAATCCGGGTGGGGTGAAATGGTTGTGCCTTGTGAGGGAAAGAATGGTTAACATGAATTTCTAGAAGCCTGCAATTCTATTGTAGGCTCTGGACCTAAATGTTTTGTGATGTCTGAACTACTCTGTAATCTTACCAGGAGAAGGCCTTTCAAAACCTAAATCAATGACTTTAGCCAACTGTCCTCATCCTTCTAAAGGAAATTGGTCATTGGTTGAAAGATGTTTATATAGGTCTAATATGAGTAAATTCAGTGAACCTTTATGCTGCCCCACTCTTTTCCGATATGTCAAATGCAGAGACATTTGAAAAAGCTTGCTTAGAATACACAGAACCTACAGCAACCAATCTGGACCTCCTAGAAAATGAACATCTAAGGAGAATATGGACTAGAACATGATTATTGAAGAAAATAGTAGCATATTTACTTGCAATACAAGGTTTCGTCTTTGGCTACCAGCTCTGCTGTAGGAAGGAAAAGAGTTGAAGCTGGAGTGGCTGGGATTTCATTGGAATTTCACTGGAATGTATTTGAAAATGGATTCTCAGTTCCTTCCTGCCTCCAGTCTGAGGGCTGTAATTCTGTGTCCTAAGACACTCTAGGAGTGCTCGGCTCTCAGCTACCCTGCAAGTGGATTGTTCTAGACCTCCTGGTTTGTTCTGACTTCATTTAAATGTCACAGCTTCCTCTGAAACTCGCTAAAGGAATACTCTCAAGGCAACTGCAACCTCCTGGGAGAAAACAACCACCTTTGGTGAATGGCACTGAATGATTAGAAATCCTCAGGAGAGGGAAGAGGGAAAGACATTTGTCAATGGAGTTTTTGTGATTTTTTTGTTTGTTGTTGTTGTTTTCCCATGATGACATTCAAGTAAATTGTTGCATGAGCAAGAGCAAGGAGACAGAGTGAGATTTTTATACAGAGTTGTCAATACTTGTAACCAATCATGTGCAAATTGCTTGAGCTTTCTAGAATTTCTGAGAAGCTCTTCAATGATCAAGAAAGATTACTGGGTTTTTTTTTTTATTTGCATAGATAAAACACATTCTGGATGTTGCTGCCATGGAAGGCTACAGGCTCTTCAGGAGAGACAGGCGTGAGAAGAGGGGTGGAGGGGTGGCTCTCTACACTAGAGAAACCCTGGATGCTGTTGAAGTTGAGATCGGTGATGACCAGGTTGAGTGTCTATGGGTAAGAGTCAGAGGGGCAGTCAGGTCTGACCTCCTGGTTGGAGTGTGTTACAGACCACCTGACCAAGAGGAGGATTTGGATCTTCTGTTGTTTAAACAGCTGGAGGCTGCCTCTGGATCGGCTGCCCTTGTTCTTTTAGGAGACTTTAGCCTTCTAGATATCTGCTGGAAACTCAACACTGCTGAGAGGAGGCAGTCCAGGAGGTTCTTATAGTGTATTGAGGACTGCTTTTTGTCACAGCTGGTGAGTGAGCCCACCAGGGGTGAGGCTCTGCTTGACCTGCTGTTTACAAACAAAGAAGGGCTGGTGAGTGATGTTGTTGTCGGAGGCTGTCTGGGGTGTAGTGATCATGAGATATTTGAGTTCTCTCTGAACAATGTAATAAGAAAAGCCAGGAACAGAACATCAATGCTAGACTTTCGGCGGGCAGATTTTGGATTATTTAAGGAACTGGTCAGGAAAGTACCCTGGGAAATAGCTCTTAGTGGCAAGGGGGTCCAGGAAGGCTGGATACACTTCAAGAATGAAATCTTGAAGGCGCAGGAGCGGACTGTCCCTGTGTGCTGTAAGAGTCGTAGGGGCAGACGGCCGACCTGGATGAGTAGGGAACTTCTGAAGGAACTCAGTAAGAAAAAGAGGATGTATCATCGTTGGAAAGAAGGGGATGTAAACCACGTCATGTTCAAGGATGTTGTTAAGTCGTGTAGGAGGAAAATCAGGGAAGCAAAAGCCCAGCTGGAGCTCAAATTGGCCACTTCTGTTAAGGATAATAAGAAGAGTTTTTATAAATACATCAATGGCAGAAAGAAGGGCGGCAGCGACCTCCACTCCTTGTTGGATGTGGAGGGAAATACAGTAACCAGAGATGCAGAGAAGGCTGAGGTACTTAATGCCTTCTTTGCCTCAGTTTTTAACAGCAAGGATGTCAGCTCGCTTGACAGTTGGCCCTCTGAAGTGGTTGATGGGGGCAGAGTGAAATATGGCCCTCCTGCAATCCATGAGGAGGAGGTTAGAGACCTGCTGAGCTGCTTGGACCCTCATAAGTCTATGGGGCCAGATGGGATCCATCCTAGGGTGCTGAGAGAGCTGGCGGATGAGCTTGCTAAGCCGCTCTCCATCATCTTTCAGCAGTCCTGGCTCACTGGAGAGGTCCTGGAAGACTGGAAGTTGGCCAATGCGATGCCCATCCATAAGAAGGGCCGTAAGGATGATCCAGGTAGTTACAGACCTGTCAGCCTGACCTCGGTCCCAGGTAAAATCATGGAGCAGATAATCCTGGGTGATATCATGCGGCACTTGCAGAACGGTCAAGAGATCAGGCCCAGCCAGCATGGGTTTAGGAGGGGTAGGTCCTACCTGACCAACCTGATCTCCTTTTATGACCATGTGACTCGCCTGGTGGATGAGAGGAAGGCTGTGGATGTGGTATACCTGGACTTCAGCAAGGCCTTTGACACTGTCTCCCACAGTAGACTCCTAGGGAAGCTGGCAGCCCGTGTCTTAGAAGGGAGCACTCTGTGCTGGGTTAGGAATTGGCTGGATGGCCAAGCCCAAAGAGTGATGGTGAATGGTGTCTCATCCAGTTGGTGGCCGGTCACCAGTGGTGTCCCCCAGGGATCGGTGTTGGGTCCCGTCCTGTTTAATATCTTTATTGATGATCTGGATGAGGGGATTGAGTCCATCATCAGCAAGTCTGCAGATGATACCAAGCTGGGAGGAAGGGCTGATCTGCTAGAGGGTAGGATGGCCCTACAGAGGGACCTGGACAGACTGGAGAGATGGGCTGATTCTAATGGGATGATGTTTAATAAGTCCAAATGTCGGGTACTTCATTTTGGACACAACAATCCCATGCAGAGCTACAGACTGGGGACAGAGTGGCTGGAGAGTAGTCAGGCAGAAAGGGATCTGTGAGTGCTGGTTGACAGGAAGCTCAACATGAGCCAGCAGTGTGCCCAGGTGGCCAAGAAGGCCAATGGCATTCTGGCCTGCATCAGGAATAGTGTAGTGAGCAGGACCAGAGACGTTATTGTCCCCCTGTACTCAGCACTGGTCAGGCCTCATCTTGAATATTGTGTCCAGTTCTGGGCCCCCCGGTTTGGGAAAGATGTTAGGATACTGGAATGTGTTCAGAGGAGGGCAACGAAGATGGTGAAGGGGCTGGAGCACAAGCCCTACAAGGAGCGACTGAGGGAGTTGGGGCTGTTTAGTCTAGAGAAGAGGAGGCTCAGGGGAGACCTCATTGCTTTCTACAACTACCTAAAAGGAGGTTGTAGGCAGGCAGGGGTTGGTCTCTTCTCTCAGGTGACCAGTGGCAGAACCAGAACTAGAGGGCATGGACTTAAGCTTCGTCAGGGAAAGTTTAGGCTTGATGTGAGGAAAAAGTTCTTCACTGAAAGGGTGATTGGCCATTGGAATGGGCTGCCCAGGGAGGTGGTGGAGTCACCGACCCTGGAGGTGTTTAAGGGGAGACTGGATGAGGCACTGAGTGCCATGGTTTAGATGATGGTTGGTGTTAGTGTTGGTGTTAGTGTTAGGTTATAGGTTGGACTTGATGATCTCAGAGGTCCTTTCCAACCTTATGATACTGTGATACTGTGATACTGTGACCTGCTCTGCTTGACCCAGGTACTTTTGCCCCATCTCTGTGCAGAATTCCCCAGTCTGTTGAGATTCAGTCCCAGCTTAGGAGTTGGCAATTTCTAGGACTTTTGCAAACATGGCTGTTTCTTATCATGGATTTTGTTTTGTTTTGTTTTGTTTTTTCACCCTGGAGGTATGAATTCTCCCTCTTTCATATTACTCTCTCACTTTTGATGTATGCTCTAAAGAAAGGTTGCTGCTGTTTGTCTACTGGTTTTGTCTTTCTGTTATGCTGTGCTTTTAAATAAACATCAAGAGTGCCTACGGCACAGGATGGGCACCTTTCCCCATCTGGTTTTATAAGCCTAAATAAATACTTATAGAAAAGACTGCTGGGGCAGTTCCCCCTCTTCTCTGATAGATCTCTCTTCAAAGCTGTGGATCAAAAGAGCATTGCAAATATTCAGCAGCAGGGACCGTGACTCTTGAGGACTGGCACGGAAGAGTCACACATGAACTTCTAAGCCTGCATAAGTAACCTTCCAAAACACAGGTTGAGAAAATAATAAACACACTTACCTTGCCAGCAGGGAGAGAAAGTGCCTTCTGGCACGCAGAGTGACTCTGAGGTGTTGCAGTCATCTTTGGAAGCTGAAGGAGGCCTGTCTGAGGCCCACTGCCTTCAGAAATGTGACAGAAATTCAGGTCTGCTTTCACTGAGACATTAGAAGTGGTGCTGCAGAGACTCAAGAGATCTAAATTAAAATTTCAGCTCTGACACACAGACTGTTGGAGCGTATGAGCAAGGTACCATGTGCCTCAGTTCCTACTGGTAAAAAAAAAAAAGGATGATAATATTTCTTCTCTCTGACTTTGTCTTATATAAGAGCATCAGGCTGAGGTCAATTCTCACTAAATAGATATGTTTGAACCCTGGCCCTCCAGGGGCAATTAAGCTATAAAAATCAAAGTAAAAATATTAGTAAGTAGGTAAATAAGTGATTTCTAACACCATGGAATTAACGTGGGATTTTTATACTACATAAGTAAGATTTATCTTTATATGAAGGCAAATGAGTTTTTATTGAAAGGTATAAAAGTTACCTGAGACACAAGCAAGTAAATAGATCTGACTGTAGACAACTGTTCTCTTTATATAAAACCAATGAGGCAAGAGAGAATTTTATAACTGCATATGCTCCCAAACAACTCATCCACTATTCTGTCTTTAAGCATAGTGGAACATTGGTAAGAGGAATGATCACAAACTTCCAGATTTTACTGTTGTGCTCCAAATTTTGTTCATTTTGTCTCCATAGCTCATTCCAGCATGACTTTGGATGTCAAAGGGAGATGGCAACAAGACATCTGCTGCTGTCCTGAAACTACATCTCTGGGTGGTAAATACAAGGCTTAATATTTACTTGGCTTCCTTAAGCTTGTTTACTAAAAGTGGTATGTTACGTTAAAGAATGTGTCTCCTTCCCAACCTGTACTCATCACTGATTTGGACTGAAGAAGCCTGATTCTCCACTGTCTTGTTACCCACCTGCAAAGAGCATTTCTTAAAGAACAGCAGTCTTAGTAGGTAAGATTTTGCAGGGGCATAAATAAAAGTGTGAGGTAGTACAGGACAACAAATAACCAGACCAGTGTTCTAAGTGTGGAATCTCACACTGAGTCAAGGGTTGTCTTTCTCAGCCTGAACGACTGAGGAAACTGCAGTAATCCCGCAGCTCTATAGATGTCACCAGCCTTTCGCTCCAGCCTTCCCCAGCCGTTTTTCTGGTTGGTACCTATCTCCCTCCAGCCATTTATTTTGCAGCACCAGAGGGACTGTTGTTTGGATGATGAAATACTGCATAGTACAAATCAAGAGATGCCAGCAGTGAGCTGTGCCTGGACAGGAGATACAAAGTGAAAAATATAAACAGTAACACAGTACTTATTCAATTACATCTTAAACAAACATACTTACTTACCAGGAGTCAGAGAACAGTGTGACTGTCTTTTCAGATATTGCCAGCCGAATCATTATGGCATTTCCTGAGCTTTGTTTAAAATGATTTATGGATGTTCTTTGCAATATTTTGCCTTCTCCTGTTATTCTCACATAAAAAATCCAAACCACATAATTTCCGTTCACATAACACCCACAGCAGGCATGCACTGTTTTTTGGAGCTGGGAATTTGTCTGAAAAATGGCAAAAGCAGTTCTAAAAGTGAAAAAAGGTACAGAATGAAAATGACCCCCTTACATCCTCACAGAGGATGGCTTAGGTGCTAACTTCACATAAGGAGCCAAAAGTGTGAAGACGGGGCGAGGCAGGAGGGGAATGGAGAACAAGGAAATGGGTTTGCTTTTAGAGGTAAGTTTTTTGGGGTATATCACAGCCTCTTTAATTAACAACTCCATTTGGATGTTCTACAGCAGCACCCTAGAAATTTCATGTTTGAATCCCAAATGGAGCAGCTGCAGCTGCATTGGCTGTACCGCTGTCCCATCACACGTACCTCTGCTTGGTGGTACCGGGGGGCTGTTGTGTCAGACCCCTGCTTAGGACTCAGTGCACAGCTGGTCTCTGTTGCATCAATGGGAAAAACCTGTACCTGATTGCTGTTGTGTTCATGGGAAGAAGGTAGACTGATGTCAGGTTTGTACTACAGCGTTTCGGTGGAGTATTTGGTAGCTGGAGGTGTGGGGAGGAGGGAAGGAAGGCACCCTGATGTAGCAGTGCTTGCAGAGAAACTCCTTTAGTCATTGTATGACAAGTATCCGCAAGGGGCTTTGCCAGCATAGCTACAGCTTGGCCATGACTCCTGGAGGCAAGCGCTGGCCAAACAGACCATGCTTACAAAACGTACACTCCTCAGTCCCAGGAAAGGGTTTTGACACAGGCTTAGTTCGATCACTGCTTGAGACTTGTTTTTGAGACTGCCCCAACCAGGGGTACTTTCCTAGCTTGAAGTTTAAGTAAGGTGCAGGGAGCAGGATGGAGAGATCAGAGACTGAGGTTAGGAGAGGGACAGGTGATGGCAGAGGAGGCAGCAGGGTCTGGCTGCTGGCATCCTCAGGCCTGTGGTTTGTCCGTGAGATCACGCAGCTGGCTGGCCCACAGTAGTGCATCTGGGGGATACAGAGCAGGGCAGTGTTTTCACTTGGATTTTGAGCAAATCAGAGTAATGAGGAGAAATACTAAAAAAACAGTGCATGCTTTGTTCAGGATTTCCATTTTTTAAACTCACAGCTTTACATGTATTTAAAAGCTTTGTTATCACAGTTATAAATGATCCTCAAAAATTGAAAATACATATTGGCTCAGCTGTTAATGACACTGCAGGCATTCCGCTGTTAATAAGTAAATGCTGCTCTTCATAGTGTGCTTTTCACCTTTGGATGGCCATACCCCAATTTGATATACAAAGGTATATTTCAATGCAAGCCCACCAAGTTAGTGCTACTGCTATGAATTTATGTTGGTGTAATAGAACATAGAATTTGCCCCTAAAAGAGAGTCAGGGAAAAATGAACATATACTGTAATTCCCTGAGTGGTAGATTTTCATATTATCTATGTTCATTCAGGATTTGAATCTTGGAGATTGAACTAATTTCAGATCTCTTACCACCTGACCCAAAACAAAAAACAGATAGCTGTGTTTGTTACTGCTTGGTAATGTATTTTTCCAGGAAAACACAGCTTAAGTTCAGCTCTACTGAAGCAGCTGGCTGTTGCTTGTGCTTTATGAGGTGCACCACTAACTGAGTGGAGATCAGATATCTGCCTAGCCCAGGTCATTTACTATTTAACTTTGGTTCAGTGCAAGAGTATGTCAAAAATGGATTTGAAACAATGTTGTAAGTCCTGTTCAATGAAGAGGAGATGAAAAACTAGAAGAATACTATGAGGAAGTGCTTAGTTTGAGCTTACTGTTTGACACAAAACAAAATGCACTGTTGAAGAAGAACAAACACCGAAAAGACTGCAAATGTGCAGATGGGATTAGAAGTTGTAAGAACAGAAGAATGGTCCATTTTCTGCAGCACTGTGTAAAATAAGGACCGAAAAAATAGGTTTATTCATTATGTTGACTTTGACACATTACTTAATCCCTGAAAGACATCTCTTACGGAGATTTATGTCTGATCTCAAAAGCTGAAAAAGCACTTGGGACCCAAAGGTGACATTTTTGAAGAAGTCAGCTTTACCTGAACACCAGTACTGGTAGACTGGGCCCTGCTGGTGGCTGTGGGAAGCTTTTTGGCCTGCTAACTGCAATCAGTCCTTTTGGGATTCAGGCTTTTCTCTTTGGGAGTAGTGAAGTTGTCTTTTGTGCTGAACTCTGATGGTAAAAGGCAGCAGAGATCCCAAATAGTTTCAGTGGTTTTAGGCAGAGAGGAGGATGGGCACAGTGACTGAAAATGGAGCTTGTTGATGGGTGTAGCAAAGAGCTAGGTTGCTAGATTCTCTTGCATACACTCCAGTGAGGTGTCTTGAGACTATTCTGGACCTCTGCTTTCTGAATAGGACAGGGTATTTTTTATCCTTCGAGATGCAGATGGGCCCATATACGTGCAGGAAATTCACGAATTATTCATAGCAATCTACATATTTTAACAGCAGAAGAAAATAAGCTTTTCATCTGCTTTATCTCAAGAAACAGAGTTCTGGTCTACTCTTTTTATGCAACGTACTAACAGGCAGACAAAAAGATTGTTATAACAACTTCTGTAATGTGTAGAGTATGTGATTGAAAAAGGAAGCATTATTTCAATTAGTTACACCAATTGTGAATTATAACTGTTTTAATTGAAGTAAAAGGGAGATCCCCATGAATATCCACTTCATTAATCAAGATGAGATGCATTGCAGTGAATACTGAATGAATAGTGATGAAACACCAAGAATAAAATATCACCATTTAGAGATGATGTATCTTAGCTCTTCCATGTACTAGACTATCGGAATTAATTGAACCGGTTCAAAATTCATGGTTGGTAACATGATCATTTTTGCTTAAAAGGAATGAAAGCATAGGCACAACCTAACCTATTTATCAAAACCTGCTTCATCTAGAACTTGTTACAAAACTCAGCTGATGAAGTTTTGTCATTCACCAGTTACAGTAGCATGGATCCATCTTCCTTGGATAGTTTTGTACCTCATTAGAGGTAAATGTACGTGTCTGAGGACACATAGACAAACATTTACAAACTATTTTAGTTGTTTGGAGATAAATTTACATCTTTTTAAATGAGAATTTATTTTAAACTAGCTCTCAGGCTTTGTCATGTGGAAGGGATTATGTGCACGTGAATCTTTGATTATTTATTTTGAACTTCCAAGGTCACACTTTATCGCAGAGAGAGGCAGATTCTACCTGAGTGATTTGTGTCCATTGCTTGCAGCTTAGCTGGAATCTTAAGTGGGATTAACCAGCAGAAATACAATATAAAACTAAAATATCAGGGTCACAAATTTTGCCTGTAGATTAGACTTGATCTTGATTATCCAAATTCACAATCCGGAGAAAGGTACTCATTCCAAAAAGGAAATCAGTTCATTTGTATGAAAACCACTTTTGAAATTCACATTAGCTCATCTAATGATGTGATTATACTAGCAGATGAATTATAAAAAAAAATAACTTTGAATCCTACATTGCACGTATTTACACCACAAGCTTGGTTTTTGCACCCACCTGAGAAACAATAATGCCCAATTCTCCCTTTGTTTTGTCTGGCTGTTACAGATTAATAAAATTAAAAGCCAGATTGAATAGTATGTTCTCTAATCACAGACAAGAGACTGCTGTCATTGCTGTCAGCTTTTTATGTCTCACTAAAACACAGCCTGCACAAAGCAGACAGCCAGTTTGGGCTCAGAAGATGGAGAATCTGCTACTTCCCCTGCTAGTCTGTTCCAATGGTTAGTCACTCTCACTCTTAAAAATGTGTTACTTATTTTCCATCTGGCATCCAGATATGGGAATATATGTCAGAATAGCTCTGGTGACTTGAATGTGCTTCTCCTGATGAGAGGAGAAATAGGCCTAAGGTCTGTTTGCCCCTGATTCTGAATTGGAGAGCCCATCACTGCTATAGGTGTGAGCATTTGGTGCCAGGTATTTTGGTCAGCAGGTTGGGATGTTCATTACTGTCTTATTACTTTCTTCTGTTTTTTTCCACCAAATGAACTGAGTCAGCCTTTACATGGCTGTTCTACCCACTCCTTTTTTCCCCTTCTCCCCCAGTGGAGAATCATTGCAAAATACAGTGATGCACAGTGTCGGCCATTTCCATGAGCAGGGCAGGAGTTCATTTCTGCCCAACACAAGTTATTCCTGCTCTGAAACACATGTGCACACGTAAAAACATGGCCAAACCCACCCAGAATCTGTCTCAAAAACTCCAACGGAAGTCTGTCAATTATTCCACACTGAAGTAACCCTCTTCTTAGACTTTTAAAGGTCAAATCTATCCTGTCACAGAGGATATGCAAGTTTGTAGATGACACCAAGCGGAGTGATGCGGCTGACACACATAGATGGAATGCCTTCCAGAGAGACCTGGACAGCCTTGAGAAGTGACCCCATGTGAATGTCGTGAGGATCAGCAAAGCCAAGTGCAAAGTCCTGCACCTGGGTCAGGGTAAACCCTGGTATCAAGACAAGCTGGGGGATGAAGAGATAAAGAGTACCCGTGCCAAGAAGGACTTGGGGTGGTGGTAGATGAAAAACTGGACATGAGCTGGCATGAGCTCACAGTCCAGAAGGGCCACCGTATCCTGGGCTGCATCAAAAGAAGTGTGATGAGCAGATCGAGGGAGGTGATTCTGCCCCTCTACTGTGCTCTGGAGAGACCTCACCTGGAGTACAGCATTTAGCTTTGGAGCTCTCAGCAAAGGAAATACATGGACCTGTTGGAGCGAGTCCAGAGGAGAGGACCATGAAGATTATCAGAGGGATGGAACAGTCTGAGAGAATTAGAGTTGTTCAGCCTGGAGAAGAGAAGGCTCTGGGGAAGACCTTATTGCAGCCTTTCAGGACTTAAAGGGGGCTTATAAGAAAGAAGAGCTCAGACGTTTTAGCAGGGCCTGTTGCGACAGGACAAGGGGTAATGGTTTTAGACTAAAAGAGGGTAGAGTCAGACTAGTTATAAGGAAGAGGTTTTTTACGCTGAGGGTGGTGAAACACTGGAACAGGTTACCGGGAGAGGTGGTAGAAGCCACATCTCCGGAACTGTTCAAGGTCAAGTTGGATGGGGAGCTGAGCAACCTGCTGTGGCTGAAGTTGTCTCTGCTTGCTGCAAGAGGGTTGGACTGGATGGCCTTTAAATGTCCCTTCCAACACAAACTATTCTATGACCATAAAGACAGTTCATGTCTGATTGGGTAGTTGCTAGAGAGCAATAAAATTTTCATATGAAAGTGTCTAGATAATGATTATAACACTTTTACTACTACATGATTTTTTGATATGACTTGCTAATCTTGTAACTACATTGCCACCTGGTGCCTGATAGCATCATATACCAAGCTGCAGCAAATGCAGTGTTTCTATGACAGTTTTTGTAGCAAATGCTGCAAATTTGATGTAATATATTCAACTTGAGGCATTTCTTGTGAGAGGGGCAGGATGGATGTATTTGATAACAAAATGCTGGAGCTTGGGAGTCTGATGATATGGAATGTTCTGGTTGCCGCAGTCCTCACTGCTATTTATAAACCTAGTATGACCCTTTAGTCTACTGCACTGTTGGATCTCCTGGGGGACAATGAGGTGGTGGCTGCATCCACTGCTAGCACTGTGCAGTACAACATGTGCTGCAGATCAGTGCATTATCAGTACCTCTTCACCCGCTTCATCCCAGTGTCCAAGAAATCTTCTGATTTCTTAATACTGTTCAAATGCAGAAGAGTTCCTTTTTGTTTATTTTTTCTTTGGTGTTGGAGGGAAATTGAATCACTAATTAAGAGCCAGATTCTTTTTTTTAGTCAATTTGTTCCTGATTATGGGAGAGTTCCCACAAAGCTATGATTTACTCTTTGCTATACTGCATATATTATGAAGGCAATGGGAGATTGACCTTCAGGACAGCAGGTGGTGAGCATTGTCACTCTCTAGATATGCTGAACAGATCACACCTACAGATTGGATTTTATTCTATGATTTGATTTTGTGGTTTAGGATCACCTCCCTGTAGGCTGAATACAGAGAAGACTCCATTTCTGTACCCTAATATGCTGTGAAGCTTGCATCCACACCAACGTGGCTGAAGGGATCCGTGCTGCTGTTCCTGCTGAGTCAAGAGAGTCCTGTAACGGCCTCTTCCTCACATCCTCCCTGCACATTTTCTTGAAGGGAATACTTTTGGACAACACCTGGACACCATCCCATGCTGTGGTAGTGCTGCAGAGGGTTTTACAAACGCCTTATGTGCAGAAGGGAACCAGGAGCTTGGCCACAGCCATTTCCTAAGCTCCTTACACTGCGCTGTGGTTTTCAAGAGCTTTTGTGTCCTGGGCCAAGGGGAGCTGCCAGCTCACCCTTTTGCCCTAAAATGCATGCTTCAGGCAAGAGGAGCATTTCCATGTGTCTTGCTTCCTGCTGCCACCACCAAAAGCATGGGTAGAATGAGGCCATATGATGTCATGAGAGGGATGAGCAAGGGCAATGGGGTGGGTTGGTTTTTAGCAGCAGGGAAAGTTGAGGCAACAAGGAAGTTTGGAAGAACAAGAAGTCCTACAACCTGATAATTTTTTTTCTAGTGATATTTCTCCTGTCAGAGAAGAATGAGTCAAATCAAAACGTAGCAGAAGGAAGACTGATCAGAGCAGTGGGGGTTGGTGTGGAGGGATTAAGTTGGGGTAGATGGCAAGTTCAGTGCTCAGGGGTCACCTTGGAGAGGATCTGCTCCTGAAAATAGCACTTTGTTCTCCACATGCTACATTCCCCTTTCCCTCTCAGAGTATGCCATGGAGAAGGGGAGTAGCACCTTCTATCCCCACCAAGACCTTTTCAAGAAATCTGTTGCCAGGCTGTCATACCAGCCATGGTCTGTCCACAGATGCAGGCAGACCTTATTTCAGATGCTGATTGCCATCTTCATAGGGATTTATTTTCTCTTCCCTTCTCTTCCCATTCCCAAACAGACTCCAGGTGAAGGAACTGCACTCCTGGGTCTTCTTATGCTGGGTCTTGCAGGCACACTCTTACCTGCATAGGTGGCCCCCTCCAAATACTAAACTGAGGAGAGCAGTTGCTCTTGGACTCACTTCTGATCGTTTCTTTATGCTTTATCCTGGGTAGAGATCAGTGATCAGCACCTTCTCATTTCCTGCAGCCTTTATTCCTCAGTACTCTGTAAGTAACTCTTCCCAGCTCACAGGGCCTGTGTTTAACCTGGAGTACATCTCTAGCCAGTTAGGGCACTACATAAAAAGCAGTGGCACTATCTAGTCCCCAGACCTGAATTTCAGAGGTACTAAGGACCTGCAAATTTGATTGACTTTGTTTGGAGTTGCCACGATTCAGGGGTTTGGCTACCAGCCTTCTGATGAATAAACCAACATATCCAGCCAAACCTGAACTTACATTCAGCAGCCAAGTGAAGGGAATTAGGCATATTGACACCAGATGAGACTCTGGCCCTAAAATATCTGTAAGGCAATGAATGGGAAACACAGAAAGCTTTCATAGATATTCTTTTTAATTTTTTGTAAACCTTCCTGCTATGTTGCCAGGGGGGATTTTAATGCATCAATGCATTTAAAATAGATCTCAGAGATATGTTTGAAATTGGAGCCAATTTTCGCCACACCCTGATTTTCTTTATTGTTCCCCTCACCATTTGAGCTCTCTCCCATCAGAAGAGACCCCCTTGCTGACCCACTTCCTGCCCCTGTAGCAGTACCAGGAACTACACAAGGAATCCTTGTTTACTATGCTTCAGATGCTGACATTGCATTTTGAAGCCAGCCAGGCTTCATCTGGAGAGTAGAGTTCTTGTGTTTCCTGATGTGAGTCAGTTGTGAGGAAAGTGTTTAACCTTTTTGTCAAAGGTTAAACATATAAAAGAGGAATGTGAAGCTCTTCTGTTCCTGTTGTCGCCACATTAAAGAGAGCAGCTTCCACGGCCAAGCTAAATCTAACTTCTCTGAGGGGATATTTCTTTCCATATCCAATTTGAAACTGCAGTTTACTGTGCTTGTTAAGGAAAGTGTATGTTTGTACAGGGCTATATGACAAGAGTCTTTCATTGACTGTTTCCATTATTTTTTTCTTAATAGTCCTCTCTGTCTCTATGGATTTGAAGATGCTTAGACTTGCATTTGTATTAAGTAAGTCAATTAGAATTTTTTAAACTGGTCTATGTCTATAAAATGTAAAGAACTTCAGAGGAAAATAAATATCAAACATTCTTTTGCTTGAAAACAAAATAATTTGTCCCTACCTGTTCTTACTGACACCATATTATTTTAATCCATCTTTCTCCACTGCTTGACTGAATATACTGTTTTCTCATCTGTAACTACCAAGACTGATGACTTAGCCATGCTACTGACAATCACTTGCCTCTTCCCACTGACTAAATACTTCATGGCCTACTCTTGTCATGATCTAGATGACTCTGCCAGAGCTTGTTCCAAATTTACTCTATGTGTTGGCTACTTCTGTCCTTTGTAAGGCATAGGAACACACCTATTTTTTTTAAGAGACAGTTCCACAACTGACCTGCTGGTTATTTTGCACCAATTGCACCAGTGATGATTTGTTGATGTTTATCTTTATGGCTGGATCTGAAGTACCTGGTTGTAATCAATTGGCAGTGATTATCCAATGAGTCTGTGAAAAACCCAGGGACAGTCTCTGCAGTAACTACTAACTTCGGGTTTGCTCTCGAATCTCTGTTGCTCAAAGCCTCAATTCTAGCAGATAATTAGATTGTTCTTGCGTGGTCTGGGTTCTTCTGCAGTTCTTGTGTAGTTCTTGTGCAGGATTGTGTCATAAGTAGACAGCTCCACACAACAGCTTTATCAGGCTGGAACGATATAGTCATGAAAGGGAAAAGAGGATAAACAAAAGTTAAAGAATAAAGAAAAATCAGAAGCATCATTCCCAAGGGAGTGTTCCTGACAATCTGTTAGCTTTCCATTGGCGTGTTCATAACACTTCCAAAAAAATGTCACAAACTCTTAGCAGAGCGGCTTGAACCTCTGCTGATGAATTGAAGGAAATTTGTTCTAAAGAAAATACATCACATGAAGTTAACCCACAATACTGGATCAGCCAAGAACAACACCACGGAACAGGAATTCCTTCGATTTAACAATACCATAACCTCATCGCAGGCTGAGCAGTCACATTAGGAACCTCACATATAAGGCCTTCCCTTTCGGTTGAAATTTGGCAATGGTGCTTAAAAAAAACCCTAAAAACAACATTAATCCTCAACCTGGATACATTTGTTTGATTAAGAGGATTTATGAGTTAAGCACTTACAAAGTCAAATCAATGTAGTGTTAAGATTCCTATGTTTTATTCCAGGCATATATGCAATGTGTTATTCAAAATACACTGCAGAATAGTTCAAAGCTGACACTGTGAGTGCTTCTGTGCATGAACTGTGGAGGAGTGCTGTTTTCCATCGCTCTCTTACGTGTTTCAGTTACTATAATTCTGTCTCCTTCTGCAAAGCAAACTCATCTGTCTGTGCCTTCCTTAATTACATTGGTTTCGTTGAAAGGAGAAAAGTAACAACTGTGAATCATGCTGAAGAAAACCTAGGCACCACCTTCCATAGTTCTTCATTTATACTACAATTAAGTGCCTTTGGATCCAAGAACTAATTCTTTTCAAAGCTTGAGTAAAAGCTCTGTGTGAGGACCTCCTGGGGGAATCAGTGGTGATACAACATTATTGCTGACATAGCACAGAGAAGCTCCATGGTCATCGCCACAGCTCCTGGCCTGAAGTAGCAGTTAAAACTCCTCTTTGTTCCTGTATTGAGGGACTTCAAGAAACAGACCTGTGTTCACATCAATAGAACAAACACAGACCTGTCTCCTGGGCACACGACAGCTCTTGCTGTTTGCCTGCTACAAAAGGAATCGCTGCACCAATATGTGCAATTCCTGCACAGTGCTTCTCTGGACCTTCTGCACCTCCCTGGCTTTGAGGCGTGTACTTGGACTGGGATTTGTTCTACCTAACTGAATGCTTGAGTTAGGAGTGCAGTAACACTGGGCTCTGTAAGTTAATGGTTCAATATGTCATGAAAATCTTCTGCAACATAGATTCTGTGATGTTAGCAGATCTTTTGGTCAAGGGATCAGTAAGGAGCATGAAAAAGCTGGTTATTTCATCAGGGATCTTTTCTCCCTCCCTGCCCAGATCTCCCCACTGCTCAACCAGGTCTTGTGATATTAAACAAAAAAAAAAAACGCAAAGACAACTGAAAAGGGTTCAAAAGGTATTTTTCTTTTGTAAATCTCATATTTGTAGAAACCTAGGTCAGGCATTTTGAAGGTAGAAGTTTTATAGGATGACAATAAGCTGGGTTTTATGTTAGGGAAGGAAGAAAAAGGATAGCAAACCCCAAACCATTATTTCCTCTAGGATAGGAGACTTCATAGAGAGAGATGTCTGTGAGAAACAAAGTGATTACTTCTGCTGCTATCACTGTGGACAGTGCAGGCTGTAGCAGAGCCTCCACCTTCATTCATCTTAAACAATAATTTAGTCTTTCCATTCACAGCATCTGTACATCCTCCTGTGTAGCCACAGACTGCTACAATCCTATGCATATTAGTCAGTCACATAGACCTTTTTTCCCTATAGCCACAGGACAGTATCCAATCCATTTCAGAAAGAAAGATGAATGGGAATTGGATTTGAAATGAGAGAATGTAGGCTCATTTCCCAGCTCTGCCATGCTCATCTTGCAGTCTTAAGCAAATCTTAGCATTGTCTATTCTGAGATATTTAGGGTGGGCACTTTCTCATTTGCTATGCATGCATGCAGTGCTTAGCACAAAGGAGACTCCAACCACTCATGAGTAACCAGTGAACAGATGCCAGTGAGATGTCGGTGTCAATAGGTATCCCCACTCTGATAGTTTTTGTAGCAAATTTCATCTTTTAAAAAATCCTGCCAACAGGCAAAAACTGGAGGTATCTAAAAGAAAAATTAAATGAAGGAGTCCATTTTCAAAATGTCTCTTTCCCAGCTCTAAAACGTGGAAAGGACTTTTCCACTGTAGGAACTGAGACACTTCAGACATATTGGCAAAGTCTTGCTAAAGCCAAATGTCAGTGCTTAGTTAAATCCATGGTAAGCTTGTCTTTTTGACTTCCAGGAATGAAGAACTCCATTTTGGGCCAGATATTTCCTTAATCTCACACTTGCATTCACTCACATGAGCTTTTTACAATTAGGAGTTTCCCTGTTTGGTAATACTTCTACATTGTCACAGGCAGAGATGACATAATGAACTACTCTTACGCATATTCTTGAGCTTTTCTGGGTAAAAATAGTGACCCTCAGCTTTAATCTTCAGAACTTTGCATTTCAGTGCAGCTATTCTGATGACAAGGGTTAGCAGATCTGGCTAAGGCAGGAAACAGATGTATCCTCTTATTCTTAACATAAATTGTTGGGGTTTATTTTTTGGTTAACTGCAGTCCTAATCTCACTTTTGATCGAGTGCAGAGGAAAAGAGTAATTAGTGAAGTATTAGTGTTATTATTGTTTCCTGACATTAACTCTCCTGCTACTTGTCCATCCTTTTCTCAGGCCCAGCAAAGTCATGTGTGGGTTTAACAGATGAAGAGCATTTTTATTGCTGGTCCCTCTCTGAACTCTGAAGTCATACAGTGTTCACTCTACTGAGCTAGTATAAAAAGGAAACAACTCCTACTGAAAATGGTCACAGTTACGTGGGTGGAAAGTGCCTTGTAACAGTATAGCTTATGCAGGAAGGGGAATAAATTTAATTAGTGTAGGTTTTGTAGCTGAAGAACTGCTTTCCAAATGCACTGTTTTATCTGCAAAGAGGATACAAATAATATCTGCTAGTTTATAACAACTCTATTATTGTATAGCAGCTTGTAATAACTAGTAACTAAGTTAGTATGATAATTTGATTTCAGAAGTAAAGATTCCTTTTTTTTTAAGATGCTCTGAATGATACAAAATTCCAATTAGGCTTAAGCCATCACATGTGTGGTCAGGCACAGAAAGATATTAGTTGATTTACCAAAAATCACAGCCAGGAACTGGCCCCCAGCCTTCTGAAGGTGAGACCTACAACTAAGCACAGGAGTTTCTTTGTGCCCGTTACCTTTGATAAGCATGAGTTCCCCGGAATTTCTAACACCTCTTTACTTACTTACCCTGTGGCAAGAAGTATAGTCCTTGTGTCATTTGTTGTGCAGCAGGCTGTATAAGCACATCCTTCCCTCCTAACATCTGGTCTGGGTAGATACTCTCGGGACAATGAGGAGATGCAGAATGGGGTTTTTTCCCTCTGCTTCTTTCCTTTTTTTTTTTTTCCAGCTATTACATAATAACTGGTTTTTTGGCTGCTGTAGCTACCCTGGTGAAATTTTTTCATTCCCTGAGCAGTAATGATAATACTTCAGATCATATTGCAAACATTTATGTAATTTTTTAGAGAAACTTGCTGTATATGTACCTTTTTAATTACTGTTACCATTGTTCTCAGTATATCATAGCTCTACAGCATAAGGTAGTGATGAAAAGACATCCCTTCTTCTCTTAAAATCAAGAAATCACAGGATATATTTTGAAGGCAAGATTTTCTAAGTAAGGCATGCTTTTATTTAAAGTATCTGTGTATTCAAGCAGAGATAATCATTCAAGAAGCAATCTAGTCCATTTTCAAAAACACCTTTGGTATTTCTTCAACATTTTAAAATTTGTTTTCATTGTGATCAGCTGATTTTAATACATTTTGATACTTAAATTAAAAGCTATAATCATAG
The DNA here is from genome assembly GCA_033556795.1 of Tapera naevia. Classification (NCBI taxonomy): domain Eukaryota; kingdom Metazoa; phylum Chordata; class Aves; order Cuculiformes; family Neomorphidae; genus Tapera; species Tapera naevia. The sequence goes on from JAUMJJ010000374.1 coordinate 2,961,469, forward strand.
GTTAGAAACATTGTGGCCACTGAGGCAAAGCCGGTTCTGAGGGAAGCTGGTGAAAATCAATGCAACAGAGCGAGCATACCTGCCTGCAAAGTTTCTGAATTTTCACCTCCCAGTGTCAGAGCCAGACACAACTAATGGCTCTACAAACAGGCTGGGGGCTCTGTGTACATGTGGCAAAGCAAGAGGCACGCAGCTGTGCAGCTGTCTGTACAGTGCAGCAACAGCCTCCTCTGGCAGGCTTTGTGACTACCACGGTATTTCTTTCATAGGGTAAGTGGGTATCCATCTCTATCAGGCATCTGGTTTCAGTGGTGAAACATGGAAGCTGAGGAGTAGCTGAAAAATAGCTCCACGGAACCAGATCACTGTAATTTCTTAGACTGTTGAGCAGGAAGGGAAACCACACTCTTCCACACTTGCATACATTTTGTTATGTTGATTGCTCAAAGACATATTGCAACTCATAGTGAATCTTTTCAATCTCTTCTGTCCCCATGGAAACTCTGGATAGTAGAATAAAATGGCACAATATGATACAAGTTGTTATATTTGCAGTCCATCAGGTTAGTCCTACGCAGCCTCCCCATTTTTCTTCCTCTTCTCCCTCCTTTTCAACACGAATATTGAATATGACAAACAATGCTGATTTCAAATGGAAGCTTCTATGCAAATCAGTGTGTTTAAAATAAATCTAAAGTAATTCTCAATAAAAACTGTTCATCTAATCCAAATATTTTAGTTTAGATTACTAATCTATATAAATTGATCCAGGGGACCATCCAGAGGTCCTGCTCATTGGAATTTTGACCTTTAAGATAAGTCACACTAAAAGAGCCAGAATTTGGGGGATCAGAATGAGCTGTCATGTTTTCTCTAAGCTCAAAACATTCACACCATGCACAGTATTTTGGGGGTGTGATAACAGGGTGATGCAGATTGGAAAGGCCTCATGTTACATCATCTTTGTTGATTGAAAGTAAAAATTCTTGAAACGGGTGGAGAAAGTATTGTTACAGTTCTCTGCCACTCTGAAATGATAGATGCTTGGAAAACTCCCAGAATGTTACTGAGGTGCCTAAAAAGTAAATATTTATTCTGCACACAATACTTTTAGATCTGTCAGTAGCTGAATTTGATTATTCTTGTGTTGGTTTCTATAATTTGACTGGGTGTTTGTAGACAGATGGCCTCTTCTGGTGTTAATAAAAACAACTTATGTAGAATGATTGGGCTGTGTAGTAATTGGGGAAATACTGAGGGATTAGAAAAGAGGATAGCATGCCAAAACCTAGTTTCTGTTTATACACATTTAATTCCTTCTTATAGCGAATTAACCTTTTCTTCTTTGGACATCTTCGGTTACTCCAGTAAAGTAAGGCTAGATTTTGGGATACTGAGAAATTGAGTTGTATGTCAAACTTGTCTTCCTGTGATGTTTCACTGGAAAAAGCGATGTATATTTTTGAGTTGATTTTCATTGCCAACCCCCCCGCCCCATTCTTCTGAACCTGTGCCAGCAAATCTCTAAAATGCTACAAACTCCAGATGATGCAAGAAAAGCTTGGAAGGGATTGAGCTGTGAATAGAGTTGAGCAAACGACAACTGAATTTCAGCCCCTTGACAATTTGGTTTTCACTGTATATTGTTCCCCAGTCTACCTTTTGTTTTGTACTGGAGCATCCATAGAACTTTTGTTTCTTTAAAATCTTCTTAATCACAACTGTCACCCACGCTTCTTTAGTAAAAGTTTAGCACAGAAAGTTTAACAAAGATTCAAAACCGTTAAAACTTTATTTACAAAATCGGCAAAAGTATTTGGCAAACTTTACCAAGATGCTATGTCTTAAACTGTTGAGAATTTATGGCGTGAAAAATCCTCTGCTTTCCCAACAATGCCATCAGTTGGTTACTCTCTTCCCTGAAAGAAAATTAAGACCAGCTTTCTCTGCTTTGTGTTTTTAAGCGACTCTTAAATTGAGATGCAAAATTCAGCCTGTAAGTATGAAGCATTTTGAAACACACTCATAGATGAGTGAGTTGCAGCAGAAGGAATAGAGAAACCTCCCCAAATCTACTGTGGTGAAGATTTTATTAGCCTAGAACTGGGAGGGAACTGAAAGTCAGGTCCTTCCTTCCTGACCACAGAGATTTTCAACCTGGCTGTCTACACCTGAGCTAATTCTTTGCACAGTCTTAAAAATCAACACAGAGAAAGAGGCACTTTTAGGATGGTGACTGCCCAGCTGCTTGCACTAGATGAGCTGCACTGTGCCAACCAAGTAGCCTTTTATCTCCATTGACAGTTAAAGGAGCCTGCAGTGACAAGTTCAGACATAGCTGCCCTCACTGCAGGTACCTCTGGGTGGTCATCTGAATCCCACCCAGCCGCCTGCTGTTTGATGGTGTTCTGAATACCAAGTTCACTGACATCAGTACTTGTGCTGAAGCAGACATAGCTTCCTGACCTAAATGGTATTTCTCCTCTTGGCTGTTGATGCTGAGACAGAATGCATCCTGTGATGAAAGGAAAACATGTACAATGCAGTTCAAAGTATCAAAACTGTTTGCTGAGCTGGCAGGAAATTTAATTTAGCATATGGGACTTAATGCTGCAAAGATTAAATGTTCTTATTCAGATGAGAATGAAAGCCTTGTGAATGCCTTATCAACTGAAACATGTGTAGGGCTTCCAGTAACCAGGCCATAAAAGCACTCATACATTTGTGCACATTACAAAGGTCTTCCTACTCCTTCTCCTTGCTCCTCTGAAAGTGGATAAGCTGAGGCAGGAAAACTGACTGTACCACTAGCATAACCCCACCTAGTTTATCATATCCCTGATACCAATTTAGCTCAACAGGGTGAAAGATAAGAGAATATGAGACCAGGACAAGCTGGAAAGTTCCTTTTTTCTTGCCTTTTAATTTCTTTTTCCAGGCTTTCATCAAATGATTCTGGTGGTTTTAAGTCTGAACTAACTTTTGAGGAAAGAAGCATCTGTATTTTGATTCTTTATGAACTGTGTTCTTTCCCACAAAAAGCATCGGTACCAGTGTTTAACCATGTATATGCACTACAGATTCCTATATCTTTACATCCCAGAGCCCTGAGCTGCAAATTGTTGGATGCTGGATAGACCCTGGGAAAGCGTTACTGCATGCTTAGCATGCTGTTGTTCTTTTCTCCTTTCATTCCCTAGGCTTCTGCTGTTGGCCACTGTCATTTACAGGATAGTGGGCTAACAGGAGATTTGGCACCATCTGTCAGGTCTCACTTCCTGAATAACATGAGCGCCTGCATTCAACCCTTTGTTGAATTCTAGTGTGGCCAATGCTACCAAATTTCTCAAATCCCAAGCAACACAGCAGTGATGTGCTGCCATGTGGTGCCTGGGCTAGCAAGGCTTGCTGGTTTCATGCTTAAATGCAGGAAGGCAACTGGTGGACAATTTACTCAAGCAAGGCCGACACCAGAAACGCTCACGAGACTGAAGAGCAGCAGAGTTGCGCATTGGGCAGAAACAGACCTCCCACTCACTGAGATCCTCTTGGCATCCTGTGACAAGTGGTGTGGGTATCTGTGCTCAGGTGCTCAAAATTCTCTACTTGCCACTACCAAAGTGTGCTTATGTAGTAAGGATCTGAAAATGCTACTTTAGTAAAACTCATGGAGGAAGACAATATAGAATAGTCTTTACAGAATATTAAGCAGAGAATATTAATAATATTTATAAGAGTAGTAAGAACAGCCACGGAATTTCCAAGTTTCACAAGAGCTCAAACCTTTTTCAGAGGTTTATAAAGTCAGCCTAGCATAATTTTCCTGGCGAGAAGTTAGAGCATCTTTTGTAGGCAAAATATAGAAAGCTGAGTGCTCTGCATTATAGTTTAGAAGATCAATATATCCCTTTGTTTAGAGATTCTGATGTTAAAAGAAGATACTTCTTGTTTATGTGCTGCCTTGGCCTATTAGCCTTGGCTGTTACTAATAAAAGCTCTTTCAGAACACTCTGAGAGATCAGAGTCTTGAACAACTTTCCATAACCAGCAAAAGCATCAGATAGGAAAAAATAGACAAGAAAAAAAAAGCCTCCTAAAGTCTGCCTTTCTGCATCAATGTGTATTTGGATATGAGTTTCAGACTGGGTAGAGAATACATGTCTGCTTGGTGTGGAAATGGGAAAAAAAAGATTCAGGAAGTATTCTTAGCTTATCAGTTCTACGGGTGTATTAGAAACTTAGCTGAGAACAGTTTTCATGATGAAAAGTTAACTTTGCATGCTTCTGAACTGTTATTACAAAATAAGAGGAAGGGGGAAGTTTAATAACTAATGGTTTGGGTTGGGCTTTTTTCTATGCTTTTACATACCTTTTAACAGCTGTGGGCAGGGGAGCATGGAGCGGACACATTTCTGTTCTCAAATGGTAGAAAATAACCTTCAGAAATTTTCATTGGACAACATTCAAAAACTAAGAGCGTTTAATTTTTTTCCCCAGGCAAAAGAGGCCATTTTATGAAAAGACAAATTGCAGGAACTACCCAAACAAACCCAAATATTTAAGATTTTCTTTTTGCTAGGTCTGTTTTAAAATAGTCTTCATTTTCATATCCAACCTATTGGTATATTTAGGAAGTACTACATGTACAATTTTCAGGTAATGAGAAAAATCAGTCACTAAAACAATGTTTCAGAGGAAGGTTAATATTTTACAGATACGAATATCTAAAGTTATGTTAATGGATGTTTAGGTTTAGCCTCGTACAGAGTAATATATTGGGTTTTTTGTAAGTTCTGGACATGTGCAAATCCCATTAGTTTCTGATTTAAACTTCAAATTACTTTTCTAGAAACTTATATATGGATTCTGACGTGCGTATTTTCTTTCTAGAACATGCAAAACCAATGCTATCTGAGCTCCTAATGCATTTAGGCCTTCTAAAAATCCTTCCTCATGGACTCAGACCTTTGACATTCAAATTCAAAGTCTGTTTTGCTCAAGAATTCACATTTCTGCAATGTCCACATCAGAGGTGATGTAGTCTGGTGGGAAAATTTTAGTAAAAATCTAGTCTACGCAATGCCAGAGAGGATCATTCTTGCTTTTTTTTTGAAAGTACTTCAAGACAGCACTATAGTAGAGTATTTAGTTTGTATGTTACATACCAAGCCCAGATGCAGCCACATTGCCTTCAATGAACTGCTTATATACTGCAAGTTAAATAGCTGTGAGTACTCCGCCAGATCAGAGGCTGAAAGTCAGGGCAAACAGTTAAACACCTGCCAACTGTATGACCATCCTGTGTCATACTACTTCTTCAGTTCCCAGAGTCCCCATGGAAAGCATCAAATCTCTTTAGTGACTGATTTAACTATTAGTTAGCCCTGTAGGCAGATGTGAAGAACTGTGTACTGGGACAGTGTTGATGTTTCCAAAGTCCTCCTGCGAAGCTCTCCTTTGCATTATTTTGGTACTTTTCAACATTGGATTTCTTGGTAATTCTTGCTAATTTCAGCTGGCTGGGGCTGACACCAGCTCTCTGTCTTGCCTGACCTCCAGTGAAGAGGAGGTAAGAGGATCCTTTATTTTTTTCCCAACCAATCTGCAGAGAAGAAATTCACGATTCAATCTGCAGTGCTCTGCAAAGCAATTCCCTCCTGACACCTTCCTCCCTCCTTTCTTTGCTGTAAATTGCAAGGACTTTACTGTTCAGCTGCAAGCCTTCCTTAACATCTACCTGTACCCATAGCTGATAGGCAATATTTCCACATAGCTCCCTCCAGACCTATGAGTTTGGCTATGGAAAACTTAATTGAGCTGAAGAACTGTGCAGGACGAGTACATTTGTAAGATTTGCCCAAAGCAAGGAAGTCCGATGTGCAAGAGAGAACAACAGCAGTGCCACAATGTCAATACTAGTGAATCATCACTCTGTTGGAGCTCAGCACAATGATGGCACTGCCCAGCAGTGATCTGAAGATTAGGCCACTGCCTTTCTTGCAAATAAGTAATTTATTAAGATAAAGGTCTTCTTTAAGCTAATGAAACCACTTTCTTCTTACTGAGTTCAGTTACATTTTAGCAACTTATATGCATTGTGTCGCAGCTGAACTCCTTGGTTTTTATACAACAGGAAAAAAATCAGATGAGTAAACTCATGTTTTGTGACTCAGCAGACATAGTTACAGTTTCTGGCTCTGACACAATTTCTTTCTGCAGCCTTGGGCAAGCTCCTTAGTCTCTTACTGTGCCATCTGTAAAAAACTTCCCTCTTTGTATCTCCTGTTTTATCCATCACCTCTTTATTGCAAAGCCTATCCTAACAGATTTGTATAGCACTTACCAACAAAGGAACTTTGCTCCCGGTACTCCCTGGATTTAAGAGTAAAATAGTAACATCTGAGCAATCAAACTATACCATTTCCTTATTTCAACCTGCAGTCTTTTAACACGTCCTCTGGATGTCTCCCAAAAATTGACAAACTACAAACTGAAGAACTGATACAAATGTATTTCCTGTCATGTAGTTTGGCTACAGGTTCCAGAAATAGGGAACTTTCAATGCCGTAAGACTGAGCACAGATGCCGTGCTGGTGGGGAACAAGACTGCAAAGGGAGAATTGGAGCCGTGAACTGCCTGGCAGTTACTGCAAAGACTGAAAATCTATTTATTCACTGTAACATTCTGTCTCATTTTCTTCCTGCCAGAGTATTTTGCATAGGTGGCAGAACCCAGAAAACACACTTTCTTGCATCCCCAGGTATGTCATGCTTAGAGTTATTAGTAGGCACTTTTTTCCCTATTCGATTTGTAAGACATCCCTGGGTAGAGAATGTGAAATACTCCCTAAATAGCCTGGGAGAGGTTACAACACATGAGATACTGTGAGGTGCTTCTATACCATGCAATCAGTAAGTGCACTGCCACATAACCAAAAAGCAGTTCCTCTGAAGTTCAGGCAGACCTGTCAGTTACCATATCAGCAGGCAGGGAGACATCCAACTTTATATATATATCCACTACCCTTCCTTCTCAGTCAGTTTCAGGCGGGCCAAATTTTGCCAGTCTCAGGCAACTGAGACTAAAGTATGTGGAATGATTCTGCTTATGAACTAGCCCAGGGTTTTGTAAAAGAGATGAGAGAGAGGTCCTGCTCCGACTGGGGGGAGATTTCTGTGGTCTGTTCTGAACGGCTGTGTGTTTACATTTAGCTCTTCCTGTTGGAAGGAATAGATCTGGCAAACAGCCAGTAAGCTATTTATGGAAAGTTACTTTCTTAATAATTAAAAGCACCTGGGCTGACTTTCCTTGTTCAAACAGCAGTGTCTGGCCAGGCCAGGCCTTTAGGGTCAGAGATTCAGGTGTTGAATGGCTTTGGCAGTGGAGGAATGTAGGAATTCAAGGTGTTGCTTCTTTGCCTTATGCATTTTGAATGTCCATTTGTAATCCAAGGTAAAGATGACAAAGGACTGAATGGAAGTTTGTGACCTCTAAAGTATCAAAAGCGTCTCAAAAAACAGACTTTCATTCTCGCTGTGCCAGCAGCTGAAAGATCATGAGATGAACTTAAAATCATATGCTCTTGCCCCATCTCTACCCCCAATATTGCGTTTTGGGTTATGATCCTTCAGGGACCTCTTGGGTCATGTTTCCAGGCTTACTCCTGCAATAATTTTAGAGAAAAATGAGTCTTTCCTGTTTGTTATGCAAGGGAAAAATCCCAGTCATGAGGTTGGCAGTCAAACTGTTAAAGATGGTGGTGTTGTATTTAAAGTGAAAGAAATCAGAGAAGTTGAGAAGACTGCAATTATTTATAGTCAGATGGAAGCAAGATGAGACTTCACATTGCATTTAGGCAGCTTCTACTTCCTTACTAGCTTTGCTAGTCAAGAAGTGTCTCTTAGAAAATACACCATGTCTACCTGATACTGTCTGGGAAGGAATGGGGACTGGCAGAGTATCCTGAGAGCAAGGTTCTCCATTGGCTAATGTCTGTCTTCCAGCTGATTATTTACTTTCCCATTTAATTCCTGTAAAGAAAAATCAAAGTGATCTCTCTTAACTATAAGGCTTGTTGAGGAAATCATAACTGTAAATGAGCATGTACATAGCAATCAAGACAAATAATCTTTCTGTCTCTCAAGACCTGGACAAGCCAAAGCTTGAGGACCTCCTTCAGAAGGACAGCAGCAAACAGAAGTTTTGATAGTTAATAAGGTCAACATATTCATGGTTTAAACTTTAATTTTGAATCTTCTGCCTTTAGACAAAGAATTGCTGCATCCTGGAGATGTGTACTTCTGTGGAATCAGAACTGGCTAACAGACTTGGTAACATTGCTGCTGCAGCCAGTCATTTAAAAAAAGAAACAAAGGATTGTATTTATCTCTCCAAACCATGTATTAATAGCAAAGCCAAGATTGAGTTCTGCTGCAGAAGGAATATGCTTTCTAGAAGAGAAACTTAATCAGTTTTATTCCCTAGATTAATTAAGTATGCTGGATATAGGAAAATAATTAATTGTGCAAGTGTTCCATTATGATTCCCTCTGATAATCGCTAAGAAGCACAAGCACATCCTCCATTATCTCCTGCTTTCCTGAGCTGCAGGGATTAGAAGTCTCTCAAAAGGACATACCATCTTGAAACTACAAGACAAAGCTGGTCAAATCAGGGAATCATAGAATAATAGAATCTTACTGTTGGAAAAGACCTTTGAGATCATCGAGTTCAACTGTACTGTTCTGCTAAACCATGTTCTTCAAAAACTCATCTACCCATTTTTTTAAACACCTCCAAAGATGTTGACTCAACCACCTCCCTGGGCAGCCTGTTCCAGTGCCTGACCACCCTTTCAGTAAAGAAATTCTTCCTAATATCTAGTCTGGTGCAACTTATGGCCGTTTCCCCTTGTCCTATCACCTGCCATTTGAGAGTAGAGATCAAAACTCGCTCTGCCACAGCCCCCTTTCAGGCAGCCGTAGACAGTGATGAGGTCTCCCCTCAGCCTCCTCTTCTCCACACTAAACAACCCCAGTTCCCTCAGCCACTCCTCGTAGGACTTGTTCTCCAGTCCCTTCACCAGCCTCGTTGCCTTTCTCTGGACACGCTCCAACACCTCAATGTCCTTCTTGTAGTGAGGGGCCCAAAACTGAACACAGTACTCAAGGTGCATCCACACCAGTTCTGAGTACAGGGGTACAATTACCTCCCTGGTCCTGCTTTCTTTCCACGTTCTTTCTGATAAAGGCCAAGATGCCATTGGCCTGCTTGGCCACCTGGGCACACTCCTGGCTCATGTTCAGCTGGTTGTCAACCAGCACCCCCAGGTCCTTCTCCTCCAGGCAGCTCTCCAGCCATTCTTCCCCAAGCCTGTAATGCTGCATGGGGTTGTTGTGCCCCAAGTGCAGGATTTGGCATTTGGTCTCATTAAACCTCATCCCATTCGTCTCAGCCCATCAATCCAGCCTTTGTAGATCTCTTTGCAGTGCCTCCCTTCCTTCAAGCAGATCCACACTGCCACCCAGCTTGGTGTCATCTGCAAACTTGCTAAGGGTGCACTCGATCCCTTCGTCCAGATCCTTAATTAAGATATTGAACAGGACTGGACCCAGCACTGAATCCTGGGGAACACCACTCGTGACTGGTTTCCAGCTTACTTCCTTTTACCACCTCCCTCTGGGCCCGGCCAAGTCACAGGTATTCTTGTGACAATGATTTTTTCCCCTGTATCAGTTGTTAAGTGTCCATCTTGGAATGTTTAGAGCAAAGAACCCAGTGACTGAGAATAAAGAGCTTAGTTCTAGCAGAAAGTTTCAGCACTCTCTGCTTTGTGGAAGATGACAGTATAATCTTGCAGAAACCCCATGCAATGTGTTTATGACCCCTTCTGTAGTGCTTGCAGCCACAGATTGAGTCCTGCACCTAGTTAGGCTGATAGTGCAGCTCCAACAAGAATAAAACCCTAGTTTCAGTATTTCTCTGCTTTTGACTTGCTGCTTTCATGTTGAGGTTCTGGACAGTGTGATTTGTTTCTGATCAATGGCTTCATAGCTTTCTTTATTTCCTTGCTTTTGTATCACCTGGAGGTATGGGTTTTGTGGAGAAATAAGGCAATAATTTTCTGCTATGCCCTTGATATCTGTTTCCCCCCTCACCCTATTGTCTTCCTGTTTCCTCTCCCTGGCCACCATTATTTCTTGCCAAAAATGAGCGAGTTTACAGTGACACAGTTAATTTGAGTAACTGTACTGCTGTAGAACCATGTATAGTATATACTTGAGTGGTGTTAAGTGGTTAATCTCTCAACTGGTAACAGAAGTGACAGGTACAACTCCTTAGTGAGTCACTCATGGGAGTTAAAAAAGAGAACAAACCCACATCATCTCTGGCAGAGAATCCAGTCTGTAGAGCCATTGCTTTCCTGTGCTAGTGTGCTTTGGAGTTACCCTGCTCCGCAGCAATTAGCAAGAAGGACAAGTATAGGAAATAACCAATGATTGCTTTTTTTTTCATATCCTGCAATGCTGCTGCAACAGCATATATCTGTGTAGATGCACTTTGGAAAGTTCAGGATCTTTAGGAAAATTGAAGTTTTCCATTTTAAGAGAATAGCTTATTCACCTAACCTTTTTAAGCTGTCAGCTATAAAATTGACTTAGACTATTGCTGATAAGTACCTTTTGAAGGAGATTGAATCTAATACATCAGTTTTTAAAAGTATCTGTGCCTCCCACAGGGTTTATTGTTAGTTGTTGATGTGGCTTCCTTGCTTTTTGGATCCTTCTTTTCTTGGGGAGCAGAAGTACTTTTCAGAACAGCCTGTGGTTTAACTGAGGAATTGCAAATGGAAGCACTGCACATAGAAACTATTAATCCAAACAGCAATCCGCTGGTGTATAATTTTTTGTTCATATGCAAGCGCATAGTGTTAAAATATGGGTGAACAGTGATACCAATACTTTCTGATTTGGTTTGTAGCTGCTTATTTCACTTATTAGAGGTAGTGAGTTTAAGAGCTTCTCCCAGTAGCATCAGGAAGCTGTATAGCACTGACTGTTAAAGTGGTAGATAGCAGGGAGTTTTTTAAAAAATGTTATTAAAAAATAGAACCTGGGATTTTTGAAAAGGATGCATGGAAGCTAGGCACTCAGCTCTCATTGAGAGTTGGAAGACCAGCATAAGAATTTGGCCAGCTAAGCCTCAGCATGTCTTAAAGGACATTCAGGGCTGTGGTGCCACAGTAAATAGCAGGTAGTTGCCAAAACATCATTTCCAGTCAGGCAGGAAAGTAAATGAACAAAGATCAGAGCATGTCACCAGACATTAGAATTGCAAGTGCAGGGATGCAAATACAGAACCAGGGAGTTCAGCCATGCTAGCTGGAATGTGAACTGATAATTTTTTTGTGTCAGCTTTTGTTTTCTTCCCAGGCAGATGTCTTCCTAGCCTTCTTGCCATTTTGCTTTTCAAGCTCAATTGCTAGGTGCCGCTGCCAAGATACTTGAAACTGTCCCAATTCAACCACAGTTGTTCAAGTACAGTAAATAGGATTTGAAATCCACCAACAGGAGTCTTAGGATAGCTTGCTGATCTCAGTCTCTCAATGCTGGATACCAACACTCCAAGGATTCAGTCTTGTCTCTTCCTTGCTTTTTGCCTTTTTCTTCCTGACATTTTTTGCATACCTTTGTAAAACGCAAGAGATGTTTATTGTAAGGCAGGTATTTGTGTAAGAGGATACTGGTTACATGTAAAACAGGCCAGTTGTGCTCCAGCCAGAAGTTTTATTGCTCAAATAACTGCTTCTCTCATTTTATTACAGTATTGCCAAATGTAGATTGCAATGAATAGTCTGTGCTTCAGTATCATGTGTGAAATGAGTACAAGAAGATATATCTACATCAATTTTAGGGGCAGTCTCTGCAATGGAGCAAGTTAAATGACCCTGAAGGCTCTAATTACTGTTCTAGAAGGTCTATAAATGGTTCTTTCCTGATATAGTTGATATGCATCACACTTGGAAGACACCTGCAATTTTGCATCATTTCTCCATGTTATTATTTGTATTTCATGGGGGGGGATATGCAGAAGATTTTATAAAAGCCAGCATTCAAATAGTGCCTGTGCCCCAGTTTGTAATTTCAGAAGAAAGGGAAAAGGAGGATCAGTCATTTTGTCAAAGATGTCAACACATTTAATTTTTACCCAATAAAGAAGAAACAAATTAAAAGGTTGCCTATCACTTTGGAATTTGAGCTGTCATGCGTGACTCTAGCCATGGCAGTCCTCTGGTGTGGAAAACTTGGTGCTGTTCAAGTATCAGTGGCTTTGCAAGTGGTGTCGCAGAACCAGGTTTTTGCTAACAAGTTTCTTAAGAATTCAGTTTTTAGAGGTGGCGGGATGTGTTGAAGGAGATCATGGCAGATGCAACTTCTGAACAGCCACCATTCCCGTTTCTGCTGCTCTTGACAGAGGTCCCCAGTCATACATCCGCCTGCTGGTTTACACCAGACAGGTGATTTCACTCATTCACTAAATCAGACTCAGCTACTGTAATATTTTGTAGTACAAGTTTAGAAATTAGCTTTATGTTATTGCATTTGGGTTATATGATGTCATTTTGGGGACTTAAATAGTAATTGAAAGTGATTCCACTGAAGTTTTATATGCTGAAAAACATGTATGCATTTCTTCAGTGAGCAGGGAGGCAAAACCAAAAAATTGGCAGGTGGAGAAGCGGAAATCTTTCTGCCAGCTACACAGGCTGCCAGCTGCTTCTGGTATTTCCCGGAATCCTGCCAGTCACTGCTTCCTCTTGCTGTATACACTGCCTCAGACCTTTCTCTTCTGGGTGGGGCAGCTGAGCTGTGGTTGTGCCCTCTGGTAATCCCTACAGAGACCGCCTGTCACGAGCATTGCTTTCCTTCTGCCTTTTCTGTAGGTCTGAGAAAAATCTGATGTACATTTATCGTACAAGAGTCCTTTGTGATCCATGACATTACTTCTGGCTGCAGCCTAGTGATTACATGGGTCTTGCATTTGTGAGCCAAGCCATAGCACCATGACCTCTTCCCCACCCCCACTGAAACAGAGTTCATTTGTTGCTGGGTAGAAGATAACCTGTTTAAAAGGCTCGTGTCTGTTGTGTTGGAAGTAGCTCCAGTGCTGCACATGCTTTGGAGGTCTGTGAGGTTTTAATATGTATTTTCCCTTCAGTGATTATGTAAAAGATATACTCCCACCTGTCTGCCTTCCTACACAGAGGAAACTGGCCACTGAATGATCATAATAGATTCACTGAAGGTGCTACCCACCTCCAAAAGTAGTTTTTAGTTATTGCACTTTAAAGTCTTGTTGAAAGTTGGGTAAAAAGCCCCCAAAAGCTTGTTTTCAATTTGTTCTCTTTACTAGCCCCCACCATGACAACAAAAATTGTCTTTCTCCTCCTCCTCAGCCAAAATAAAACCAACTTTCCTTTTGTTGTGAAAAGTGACATGTTGTCTTTGAGTATCCTGTTTGCTGTTGTTTTCCCCTCCATCTGAAAGATGGCTCTGCCAACACCTCAATACACTTTAAGTCCTTGTGAGGAACATGAGAGAAATAGAAGGGGAAAAAAATTACTGTTTAGGAGTTAAAATACTACACGGCCATCCCCAGCCGGTACCTCCTGTTGCTAAAGGCTGTGGAGAACTCGTACTAGCAGAAACCAGGCTAGTTCCACATTCAACATAGAATCATAGAATCATAGAATTATCTGTGTTGGAAGAGACCTCCAAGATCACCAAGTCCAACCTTTAATCCAACTCTATCATGATTACTAGATCATGGCACTAAGTGCCACATCCAGTCTTATTTTAAAAACCTCCAGGGATGGTGAATCCACCCCCTCTCTGGACAGGCCATTTCAATGCCTGATTACTTGCTCTGTGAAGAACTTTTTTCTGATATCCAGCCTAAACCTTCCCTGGCAGAGTCTAAGCTCATGCCCTCTTGTTCTGTTGCTGGTTGCCTGGGAGAAGAGTCCAACCCCCACCTGTCTACAACCTCCTTTCAGATAGATGTAGAGAGCGATGAGGTCACCCCTGAGCCTCCTCCAGGCTAAACAACCCCAGCTCCCTCAGCCTCTCTTCATAGGACTTGTGCTCAAGTCCCTTCTCCAGTTTTGTTGCTCTTCTCTGGACCCCTTCCAGCACCTCAATATCTTTCTTGAACTGAGGGGCCCAGAACTGAACACAATACTCAAGGTGTGGCCTCACCAATGCCGAGTACAGGGGAAGGATCACTTCCCTCATCCTGTTGGCCACAGTATTCTTGATGCAGGCCAGGATGCCATTGGCCTTCTTGGCCTCCTGGGCACACTGCTGGCTCATGTTCAGCCTCCTGCCAATCAGTACCCCCAGGTCCCTTTCCACCTGACTGCTCTCCAGCCACTCTGTCCCCAGCCTGTAGTGCTGCATGGGGTTGTTGTGGCCAAAGTGCAGGACCTGGCACTTGGCCTTGTTGAACTTCATCTTGTTGGACTCAGCCCATCTCTCCAGCCTATCCAGGTCCCTCTGCAGAGCCCTCCTGCCTTCCAGCAGCTCGACACTCCCTCCCAACTTGGTGTCATCTGCAAATTTACTTATGATGGACTCAATCCCCTCATCCAAATAATCGATGAAGATGTTAAACAGGACTGGACCCAACACTGATCCCTGGGGGACACCACTGGTGACCGGCCGCCAGCTGGATGCAGCCCTTTTCACCAGCACTTTCTGGGCCCGGCCATCCAGCCAGTTCTTAACCCAGCTGAGAGTGCACCTGTCCAAGCCATGGGCTACCAGTTTATACAGGAGTATGCCATGGGAGACAGTGTCAAAGGCTTTGCTGAAGTCCAGATAGACAACATCCACAGGCTTCCCTTCATCCACCAGGCGGGTTACCTGATCATAAAAGGAAAACAGGTTGGTCAGGCAGGACCTGACCCTCACAAAGCTGTGCTGGCTGGGTCAGATCCCATGCCCATCCTGAAGGTGCTGTGTGATTGCACTCAGGATGATCTGTTCCATAACCTTGCCAGGCACTGAGGTCAGGCTGACAGGCCTATAGTTGCTCGGGTCCTCCTTGCAGCCCTTTTTGTGGATTGGAGTGACATTTGCCAACTTCCAATCATCTGGGACCTCCCCAGAGAGCCAGGACTGTTGGTAGATGATGGAGAGTGGCTCAGCAAGCTCTTCTGCCAACTCCCTCATCACCCTAGGATGGAATCCATCAGGTCTCATTGATTTGTGTGGATCCAGGTGGCTCAGTAATTCATAGACTATTTCCTCCTGAAACACAGGGGGGCCATTTGGTTTCCTCTCTCTATCTGCGAGCTCTGGAGGCCAGTTATCATGAGGGCCACCTCTCCTACTGGTGAAGACTGAGGCAAAGTAGGTGTTGAGTACCTCAGCCTTCTCCTCATCCCTGGTAACTCTGTTCCCCCCCAAGTCCAACAAAGAATGGAGGTTTTCCTTGCCCCTCCTTTTTATAGAATTTATATTTATAGAAGCACTTTTTGTTATCCTTAACAGAAGTAGCCAAATTAATTTCAAATTGTGCTTTTGTTTCTCTGATTTTCCTTCTGCCTGATCTAACTATAGCCCTATACTCTTCCTGAGTAGTCAGCCCTGCCTTCCACAGTCGGTAGGCTCTCTTTTTATCTCTGATTTCCTTCATTATCTCCCTATTCAACCAAGGTGGTCGTCTTCCCCGCCGGTTTGCCTTTTGGCTAATTGGTATAGCCTGTTCCTGTGCACTCAAGACTTTTTCCTTGAAGCACATCCATCCCTTCTGTATGCCCCTGTTTTTGAGGAGTGTGTCCCAGGGTGTTCTCTGGACCAGTCTTCTGAACAGGTCAAAATCTGCCCTCCGGAAGTCCCGCACAGAGGTTTGATTGGTGGTCCTCCTTGCATCCCTGAATATTGAAAACTGTATTATTTCATGGTCACTGTGCCTCAATTGCCCTCCGACCACTACATCTCCCACCAGTCCCTCTTTGTTTGTAAACAGCAGATCTAGTGGGGCCCCACTCTTGGTAGGTTCATTTACCTGCTGGAGCAGGAAATTATCCTCCATACACTCTAGGAATCTCCTGTGTTGAGCTCCCAGCAGATAGCAGGCAGGTTGAAGTTGCCCACAAGAACAAGGGTTGGCGATTTTGAGACATAAGCTAGCTGCTTGTAGAATAACTCATCCCCTTCATCATCCTGGTTGGGTGGTCTATAACAGACTCCTACCAGGGTGTCAGTCTTGTTGGCCTTCCCCCTGATTCGGGTCCACAAGCACTCACTCATCTGAGACCTTCCTGCATCACTTCTAAGGGTATGAGCATACCCAGGTGCAGTATTTGGCCACTTGCTGATTTTTCACAAAGCTGCTGCTGAGGCTAGTGGAGTGTCCGCTGCAGATTCTTCAGTTTCTGCCTGCAAATTGACTCCCCAGGAAGGTCCTCAGCGCTCATGAAGACATTCACCTTGATAGCCTTTCCATGAGTGTAACATCTTTTCCACGGACTGCTCTGCTCTCAAGAAGGATTTCTAATTTAATGTCCAGTGTTTATCATGCCCCCGATGAGCTCAGCCAAAGAGACTGAATTGCATACTGTGATCTTCTGTTTGAACTAAGAACATATGAACCAAAATAGATTTATATTGATTTATGTTCTCTTTTGTTACAATTTTTGTGTATATGTAAAGAAACAAAAACCAAACAAACAAAAAACCAAAAAGCCTCTAAAACCCCTCTTCTACTATCAAGACCTCTAGTCTATCTTTTTAATTTCAAGGTTATTTTAAAAATAGTAGAACTGCATTTGTCCTGGGAAAACACTGTACATTGTGTTCATGTAGAATTTAGTACAACGTAAAAGGCACCGTAGTCCTTTGTGAGTTGTTCCCAAGAGACTCATCTCTTGAGTTCATTGGTACACGGAAGCCTGAAGGATCCTCTCAGGGTCAGAAGTAGTGGTGTAAATAAGAGCCAGAGCAATGTCACTTTGGGCTTACACAGCTGCAGGGAGGGCACTGAGCAATGACAGACAAGGAGAGAAGTCCATTTGTCATTCTGTGTGAGTCACATAGGCCCCACCTAATTTGAATCTGACTTGAGACCACACAGCACCTAAGCCTGAAATCATACCACAGAGAGGTTCCTCTCTTACGAATGACAATAGTAAGTTATACTTTTATTGCCATTTTACCTGTTTGCTTACTGAAATAGCAAGTTGATGCTAGCAGACTTGTTTCTTGCTGAGTGCTTATACAGTACTTTGTATGGTGGGGTTCTCTTTTGGACACTGCTACTGTAAGCAGCTAAGAAATGCCCTACTTGGTCAGACCAGTGATGAATCCGTCCAACCCAGAATCCTGTCTCCAGCAGTAGCATTAGGAGATTCCATTTAGGAAAAGGAAACAACCTGACTGCTATCTGAAATCCTTTCCCAGCATCCACAGTCATCAATTAGGGATTTTACAGACTCATCTCTGCCTTTTCTCTGTTAATGGATGCATTGTCCATGAATTTGCCTACCCTCTTTTCAGAACTGCTCATAGTGCTTACCTTTAAAACCTGCTGTGACAACGTATTCCACAAGTTCTTTGCCTGCTGTGTAAGAAAGTTCTTCATTGTAATCTCTTATTAGCCTTAGTGATCCCTGGTTTTAGACGGGATTTAGTGAACAAGTTTTTTATTCATCTTATTTCCAGGTAGCCTTCTCCTCTCTTAATTGAAAGGTCTCAGCTTTTTAAGCCTCTCCTGGTAAGACAGCTGAATTACCATCCACATTTCTTAACTGCCCTGCTCAGTACCTTCCTTCAGCCCACTATATCCTCCTTGCAATGCAGAGGGTGGAATGGCACTCATCAGTCAGGACGTGGGTGCACCTGGCTTTTATGCATTGGCAACATTATGCTTTCTGCATTGTTCTCAATACCCTTCCTGATGATGCTTAGCAATTTGATGCCTCTTTTGGCTGACACTGCACATTGAGCTGATGAATGGAACTGTGAATAACTAATGAGAAGATCCTATTGTGATCAGGGCTGGCTGTGGTGTGCAGTTAAATATAGCCATACTGATTTTATTTTTTTTTTTGAAATTGTATTTAATTGCCAGCCACAGTGAAAGACAGCCAGAGCAACTGCTCCAAACCGGACATCTTTGGGTCACTATATTTTTACAGTGTCTCCTTTCTCTCTGCCCACAGCATTGGTACTATGCCTTGCTGTCTAAACTAGAGCATCCATAAGTCATATGCCTGCACATTCTTTCTGGATTTGTGTGCAAGAACCCAAGGCGACTTTTAAACTTAGTTCTCTTGTTCAAAAACTTGATTACAAGGATGTGGCAACACTTCTCTCTGACATTTCCTTTGGAAGAGGTTTTACGACTCAGATGCACAAATCAACTTCCAAATGAAAGTATAGCAAAAGCTTTAGCCCAGGAGGAACAGCTACCCAGTTTTATAATCCTGTCACACATATAGCTTTAATAGAAGCCTGTAGGATGAACAAATCTTACCTATGGAAACAATTAGGCAACAGCATTTATAATTCAGGCATTTTCCAGCAGGTTGGTAACAAGCTGTGAAGAGCCTGTGGACTGAAATGCATCTTTTAGCCTCTAATTCATAGGAAATTATTTGTGTTGTGATGGTTATTGCTGCTGAACAATTAACACCTGGAAGACTTAAAAATTTGGGGTTTAATTTCTCTTTTCCATTTTCAGGACATGAAGTCTCCGATTCTGGCATGAATCACAGCTTTTGCTATCCAGCTCTTCCCCGAGGTCTGCATGGCTAGCAGTCAACCAGGGCATTCTATAAGGAGCAGAAGCATTAATCCAAGGAAGTAATCAGGTACATGTGTGATTCTTTCCCCACAGAGCTCTCAAAACCTAATCAGGAAGGGTTTGGTTTTTTTTTTGAACATTCATCACAGAGTTTTAAACAATCTGGGGGAGACAAACATTTCATCAGAATCTGTGCATACAAAAAGAAATTTGATTGCTAACAGGGATTTTCAGTGAATTAAATGGAAATCCCATTTCTGTTTTACATAACAAAATAATCACACTTTTTAGTGTCCTATGCTTCTTTACACTTTTGTTTTCTTTTTGTGGCCATCTTCTTCAGCATAGCTGAGCCTATTCAAATGTCTATGAGTCTTGGTAGCTCACTGCTTCAGAGCAGACAGAACTATGTTGCTGATTGCGTACTTGTCACATCCAAGAAATTTCTCTGGAAAAGGAGCTAGTCCTTTCCGTGAAGTCTGGTAACAGTCAGAAATGTACCTTAAAACAGGAACAAACCTCCTATGCTCTGTTTTGTGCCAGTTTAACCTACTATGTAAGAAATCCCACTGATGACTGGTGCTAGTTATGGTTATAATTAAAATATATACATTAAGGTAATTTTGTACTGCAATCCTAGAAACACTCTGCTTAGATACCTCTATAAGAAAATTTAACGCAGCTTCAGAAATGAGACTGTCTCCCCAGAACTTCATAGACCTTCTGGTTCAAGTACTTAACATACGAGTAGTTGTGAGTATTCAGCCGTAAGTGTTGCATGACAAAGTAATAAATCACAGATTTCATTTAGCTTGTATATGAAAAGCCCCACCAGCTATACCAGATCCAGACAGACGTGGTGTGGTGAAAGAAGTTTAGCTTCCTGTAATACCTATGTGGCTGTCTGGTTGCTCTCTGGAGCAAGGAATTAGCAGAGCCTAAGGAATACAATGCCCCTTTGCTTCTAAGTTGGGTTATGCGGAAAGAAAAAGTACTGAACTTGAGAGTTCAGGAATATGTAGAGTTTGGGGATGGCAACATCATCTTGAAGACACTTAGAAATTTGAATAGGTCAGAATCCCACTTTTTGCTGCCTCAGTGCCTTTTTTTTTTTTTTTTTTTTAATTTCCTCCCTCAGGGCTGGCTGCCATTGCTGCTTAAATCAGTGGAGAGATTCCCACTGAATTTCAGGGGTAACAGGATTAGTTACTAGGTTGTCATACTGGAAAGGCATGCAATTAAGAAAGCCATGTGGTTGGAGCCAAGGATGACCAACTATGATTGCTCAAGTGCAGATGTGCTGGGTAGCCCTGCTCTGCCACCATGAAGGTGCTGGGTTGTGTTTTAGATGTCAGTGAAACCCGGCCTGGCCAGAAGCTGCAGTTTGGCAACTTAGCCCCACCGGGGCTCAGCCCAGCCACGAGGAGTTGCAAACAAGGAATTTCTTTTAAGTCAGAACTGTAATTTCTAAATGGTAGGGTTTGAGCAGCAGAAGTTATCTCAGCATAACAACTTCACTGCAGCCAGGGAGACTTCTGGCAGGTGTGCGGTTTACCAGGAGGAGTCCAACTGGAAAGCAATACTCAGGTGCTTTGCACTGAATGGAAAGTGTAGAAAAAGTGGTTTTACTAATGGAGTTTGTATAGTGTTTATTTCCTTATTTGGATGAACCCTAACAATTTTACAGTTCTGAACTAATTATCTATTTCCTACAAATCTAAACTAATATGAAGCCGTACTCCTACATCATTTATCTGTCTCAGCCTCCCAAACAGTAGGGTACGCATATGCCCTTTTCCTTGTGATGCTTCCCATGACCTCCTGCAGGAATAGTTGCTTCCATAATGCTATGCATATGCTTTGAGGGCTCGGGAAAGACAGGGAAATTGCAAACATGTGAGCTCGAAACTTTTGGGAAAATGGACTGCTGAGTTACCCGTAATTAAAGATGTGCTACGTAAGCTGACCCTGTCTCGCCCTTTCCCTTACCCAAGATGAATGAAATGTAAAACAGTGCATTAAGCTTTGGACGTAAGCTAAGGTATAAAACTGATTGCATTTAATGATGTCATGTCCTTTTTGATGACACGGACAAAAAGGTCCAAACCAATGCCTGGAGAGGGACAGGACTTGGTGAGGGGGGGTGGTGCTGCCTGGAAGTGAATGAACCCTTCAGTAAGCAGAGCCAGTCACTGCGGCAAAACCACCGTCCCCTCCTCCGGCCTCGGCAGCCCCTCACACCGCCCCGGGGGGGCTGGGGCAGCTCTGCCCTCGCCCTCAAAACGAGCTCAGCTTTTTTTCATAGCCCGTCCTGAGCGCCGTCCTGGGACCGGGGCGCATCGCGGAGGCTGGGAAACGTTCGGAGGGAGCAATTGCCCGGCGCGGCGGGGGGCAGATGCCGGCAGGGAGGGAGGCGGGGAAGCGCCGGCCCCAACCCCCTCTCCCCCGCCCGCTGCAGTTCGGCCATTTAAGCCCGGGGCGCGGGGCCGTCCGTCCCGCTCGCCCCTTACTCCGCCCCGCGCAGGGCTTTCCCCGCCGCCCGCGTTTCCAGGCAGGGAGCGCTAGAGGGAGCGGCGGGCGGGCGCGGCGGAGGGCGGTGCGGGGCGCGCAGCCCGGCCATGTCTCCGGGGGAGGCGGCGTCGGGCTGAGCGGCCGCGCGGGCAGCGCTCTCGGCCACCATGAGGCGGCTGCTGCCGCCCCTGCCCTGCCTGCTGCTGCTGCTGCCGCTGCCGCCGCCGGGCGAGGTGAGACCGCGGAGACGCGCGCCGCACCTGCCCCGCACGGAGGCGCGCGGGTGCGGGGCCGGGGTCGCGCTTTGTCCCGCGGCGGCGCCGCTCGCGAAGGGGAAGGGAAGGGGTGGCGGCGCTCACCTGGGGCCGGAGCTCCGCCGCCTCGGCCTCCCCCGGCGTTCCTCGCCCGCGCCGCGGGGAGGTGCGGGGGGCGGCCGCTGGTCGGCGCCGCGGGGAGGTGCAGGGGGCGACCCTGCGGTGCAGCCAGGGGGGACTGCCCGGGTGTTCCCCGCGCTCAAAGGTAGAGCAGGGACGGCTCCTGCCTCCCCGCTGGTATCGCAGCCTGCCCTCGTCGTGTCTCTGCTGGTTAATCAGTAACGCATTGTTTGCACATCGCCCGTGCCCGCGATGCACTGTCGCCTGGGTCGCAGCCTTTGGGAGCCGGGGGGAGTTCTACCGGGAGGTTCCCGCCGTGGTGCGGGGCGAGCAGCTCTGGGAGCGCGGGGAAGCGCGAAGCCTCTGCCAACACGCCTGGGCTTCAGGCCTCCCTCTGTGCCCGAGTTCTTCTAAGAACACCTTTTGGTGATGTAAATTAAAAATCACTTACCAGGTGATCCACTCATCGCGTGCTGGCATAGACTTACACCCCGTGCTTCTCTGAGCTGATGGCTTCCTGGCGTTCCCATAGGAACGGTTTGTGGCCGCTGTGAGCTCTAACGTTTTCGGGATTGCTGAAGTCTTGCTTCCAGATGTGTCTACTTGACCTCTCTGCCTCAACGGTCTCTGCTACAGAAGCATGAACGTGCATTGCTGTGGTCCAAGGTGCTCAACAACGTGGTGACAGCTCTGCCTGGTCTGTATTTCAGTCCAGCTCTGAGAGCTGCTGAACAGAACTTTACCGCTGCTTTAGGTTTTTAACTTTTTTTTTTTCCTTATCTTACATTGGCACCAGCTTGTGATTACAACCAATGGCTACTTTAAATCTTTGCTTCCTCCTTTAGTGTCTCATTGTGGGCTATCTTGTGGCATTTTGTCATTCTATCTCTGTTTGCTGTTGTACCAAGCCTAGGTTTAAAAGTGTCTTCTGAATAAGAGCTAAGACTGACTCAAGAATGAAAGTGCTCCAGCATTATGGAAGAGCCCTGGGCAGACCTGGGTTGTCCTTGGGTACAGCCTTGCAGGCTCACCCAGGCATCACCCATGTGGGCATGTGGCTTGTATTGACTTCTCTTCTTTGCAGCAGAAGAGCCTTTGTGTGAGGATCTGTCAACTATGATCTCTATTGTTGGTAGTTTTTCTTCACAAGCACGGTATGAAATCTTGTGACATAATGATCTACTTGTCCTCTAGGTCTGACTCTTAATTGGTGTCTAACATGATGCATAATAATAAAAAATGTTGGGCCTTCTCTTCAATTACTTGTAGTTACATTTATGTAATTCATCATCTTGAGGCCCAGCCGTGCATCCCACTGACTCCCTGTGGGACGCTTAGTAGGTCCTGTCATCCCCTGATAGTATCAAAGCTCCCATCAGCATGCTACAGGTCAGATCTGGAGATTTTGATGTGGCTCATAATTTCAGGTGGGAGCTCTCAAGCTCATAGTGTCATTGCATGAAAGTTTGGAAGACTACAGTTTTTGACAGTCTCAACTGTGACTTTAGGTGTATCTGTGAAAGTGTGGGCACGTGCAAGGAAGTCTCCATTCACCAGACTTATTAACAGAGTTTTGAACATAGGAGCACTTGTTTGATCTACAAGGAGAGGTGGAGGGAAAGAAAGCCCCCTTAGGAGCTTTTTCCTGGGGAAATAGGACGTAACTGAGTCCTCACTGATGGTGTGATTCTACATAGCATCCAGTCACTTGGAATCACTAAATTTCAGTGTGGCCACTTATGACAGTGCATGAGAAAAGTATTATCTTTATGTAACCTGTTAATAACAGCAGTAAGGATGCAGAATAAAGTCTTGCTGAGAGGGAGTGCTTGCTCTAAGCACAATAGTCTTGTTGCCTGTTCCAAGCAGTGTTCACACTGTCTTGTCCTCTAAAATCGTGATGGATTGTAATAGAGAACACTTTTCCTCTTTGTGGTGAGTTCTTTGCACAGGCAGATGTCAGAGTTGGCTGATACTGTTCATGGTGTGGCCTGTGTGCAGGTACAGGGACATGGCCTGTTGAGGTGTTTATGGTTTAAGAAGATGACAGCAGCTGGCATGATTGTCAGGCATGTGGCATGAACTGGACTTTGTGCCTTGCCAGTAAGAACTATTGCCATATGCCTCCAGTCTCCCTGCTGGCCCATGAGAAGAAAGGCAGTGAGTTGGGTGGAAGTGGTTCTTGGCTGGATCTGGCCTCCGTGTTGCTTTTCAGATGACTGTGGGATCGGCAAAGGGATAGTGTTCCAAACACAGACAGCATTGTTGGCCTGAATACATGTAGGGGCTGGGAAGCATCCTGAGCTATAGAATGGCTGTGTCATGGCAGCTCTTGAGTGGTGTGATAGGCATATGATCTTTTTCTGGCATCTTTGAGTCAAAGATAAGCATCTTCCCTATTTTTAATGAATTACAACATAGTGGGCAAAGTTGGAGTTGTTAAAAAACAAACCTTGCTGTGTGTTTTTATGGGAGCTAGTGACTTGAAAATGATCATATTATATGACAGCATAACATCTACTACTCAAGACAGTGGACTTCTAAGCTCCAGTGTTTGTGTGCTTGTTTTGGTGCTTAGAGTTGTAAATGCCTTTTATGTGGACCTAATAGCTTGTTCTTACAGCTTATTCCATGTACAGAACTGTGTGAGTCGATTACATAGGATTATGACTTAATTACTGATCTGAATTGCCGACAGAGGGGTTTAAATGAAGCACCATCATATTTGAAATGTGGGCTTGCCATGTGTGTATATTGCATGCCAGTTAATTTCTGCTACCTATTAGTCATTGTTAGTAATTCTTTTTGAATCTTTTCTTGTATGGTATTCCACATTTTAGTTTGTGTAATTATTCTGGGTAATCTTCAGCACATGCAAGAAAAAAGTTAAAAATAAGTACCACTTAACAAAAATATTTTGCAAATACTTTGTGACATATATAGCTTATTTAGAGCTTTTAAAAAAGTAAAGCTTGAGAAATGTGAGTCTCCCTTGCTGTTACTGAAAATAAACTTCTGGGATAGAACTTTTAATGACCACCGTTAGAAACACAGCTACGGGCATCACAGATCTTGAGACCTGAGCAGGCCTGGACTATGCAGCCTAGACCAGAAAGAGCTGTGGCTATGAACTGAGTTAGCTTGTGTTGGATGAGATCAGAAATATACTTCTCATCTGTCACAGCAGGTTATTTTTTTGTCATGACTGACGGTGGATGCTGAAATGCGAAGGCTTTCACTTCTGTTTAAAACTACAACACAGGTTAATTTCACATGCTTCTTTCTGTTCATTGCGAGAACATACAACACAAACACCTTCTGCAGTACTCAATAGATGCTTTGTTTTCCATGTGGCATGGATATGCATAGTGCTTCCTTATGTGCATAGGCAGACTGGACATTGCAGCACACTCAGATGGTTTCCAGTACTTTGATTTTAGTCTCCAGCCAGCAACACACAACAAAATATCATCTTCTGCATGTTTGAGATCAGAATTCAGGCCCACAGTGGAAATGTTGTCTGTGCAAACAGCCATGCTATTATTAGTACTTCCTCAATTATGTGAGCTACATGCAAGCCTTTGTTGAGGATTTTCATGGCGTGTAAATTTTTTTGGTTGGAGTTTCTAAATATGAGAGAGAGAAATTGATACCGTTTTAAGTCTTTGGTTGTTTATTGTGTAGGGCATAATCCATATAATTTTAATCTATGCATTTCCTTCTTCCTGCTAGAATTACAGTGTATCAGAGACTGAGCATTTCAACAATGTCAAAGAGTAGCTAGGAACTTGGAATTTGTAGATATTATCTCATTTATTTGGGTTTTTTGCTTGCTTACTTGAAAAAAGCAAAGGAGAAAAAGGCTATTAAATCAGTCAGTTGCCTGCACATCTGGTTGCTAGCCTGATTAGTACCTTGAACATCATGAAAGATTGCTGGAATTGTAGGAGGAGCTAGCTAAATTTTCTGTAACAGAGAGGGCCTACTGCTATGTAGGAAGAGGAGACTAAAAGAAAACCTTACCTTAAATGGAACCATCAGTAGGAAATTAACTTTGGCAGGAGATGACTATGCAGGGGAGGACTTCGGTAGTGGGGGTAGACTAAGTGTAGGTGAGCATATGCTAATACGAAACATTAGAAAGGAATGTGTAGGGGGGAAAGAGTGGTCAGGCATGTGCAGGAAGAGAAGAACAAAACAGATACGCTACTCTGGAAGGCTGCACCAAGGCTTTTCTCTTAAGTGCTTTCCTGCTGTTCCCAAATGTATCTGCACATAAACAGGCCTCCTGGGATTATTAATCCAAATTTCCAGGAGAAAATCCAAGATTAAATGGGAAAGGTGTTTCTGTAATCCAGCAAAGAATGGGCGTGTATATGTGGTCCAACCAGAGCTAGATCAATGAAATTGTAGCCTCATTGAGTCATCTTCTATGCCATTCATGGGTATTCACTGGAGAAGGCAGGGCAACATAGAGTAATGTCCTTTTCTTTCTGTAAATGTTATTATTTGGTAAGTCACTGAATGTAGGTTAGGTTATTTTCCTGCCATCACCAGGAAATTGGAAAAATCCACAAGATTAGAAACCACACAGTCCAAACATTACTCTTTTCCCTCTGATTTATCTGTGACACTTAGGGCCACATACGAAGGCCTCGTTCTCCACCTGTAGAAATGTAATGGGAGAAAAGGGAACTGCTTTTAGCTGCGTCTCAGAATAGAGGAATTGGCACCTGCAGCTGCAAAAGGTAGAAGGAATGATGTTGGCACCTGCTGTGGTACAGACCTGTGGGTTCTGTAACTGATCTTGGCCTTAGGTGGTGCTTCAACCCCAGCTGGTACACGTGGGGAAGAGGGCTGGGGCCTGTGTTTGACTTGAATCCTGCTTTGGTAAGGAGGGGGTTCCACTGGAAGAATTACCTTTAAGCTCTTCTAGCCATTGCCTAGAAATCCCTTTCTCTCTAGTGCTGCACATCTACTTGTTCTTGGTTTCCTTTTCCTATTCTTCTTGTACCTCCCATTGATTTGGTACATTCTAATGTGTTTTTTTAAAATGTTGGGTTGGATGTTTTGTTTATTGGAAAGACTTCGTGTTTTTTTGGTTGATTGGTTTGGTTTTGTGGTGTGCGGGAGAATGCCTTCTCCATATCAAAGCACTGTTTCTTGCTTACTGTGCACCATATGGGCCAGGGATTTGGTATAAGGAATAATTAGTGTGAATGTCACCCATATTTCCCTCATTGAAGGCAATAAATTTCTGCTTCTGAGACAAAATCTTGAAGTAGAGAATTGAACATAGGGTCTGGAGCATTATTGTAAATTATAGTCTGTCTATTGTAGCCTGGTAATAAGATGTAGCCTCTTATCTGTGTTGGAGGCTGTGGGTGTTTGAGGAAGAGTGAGGGTGACATCTGTTTCTGGCCTTGTGTGTGCATCTTCTGTGAGCCCTAAGGTGCTGGAGCCTCTCCCATCACATCCCAGGTGAGAGGAGGGGCTTAAGTGCCCAAGAGCTTTTCCTCATTGGGATTTTGTAGTTTGTATCTAAAACACAGCTGGCTCTGATTAGGTGCATTCTCAGATTAATTCCTTACTTCCTTTTGGCGATATTTTGATAGGCTTTTTGTCTGTCAGCTTATGAGAATTCCGGTTTAACCTGGCCTGAATGGGAATGCTCCCTTAATAGGGCTTGTTTGTGCAAGCCAGCTTTGTAAAAGCCCAGTCTGTCCATGATCACTGGGGCATTGTAGCTTGACATGTTCTGATGGGTTTAAATGCATATTTAAAAGCCTCTGCTTTTACTAGTCCAGTGAGGGTTTTTTTTTTTGAAGGGTATCGCAAGATGAATCTTTCATGGTTTTAGGACGTCTTCATAGATGGGTGGTAAGATAGGGGACTCTATATACCTCTGTGAAGTCTCCTAGCCAAATTTATGATGTTATGTTTCTTGCTATGTTTGCTGATGATTTGTCTCTGCAGTGGGAAATGGCTACGGAAGGTGTTTTCTCACAGGAGTGGCTGGTGATTTTTGTTTCTGCATTCCTTGTCATGGCGGAGCTTAGTCTGCGCTTTCTCACCTTATTTCCTCCTGTGCACTTGGTTTCTGTTAAGTTAGAACATTTTTAATAAGGTTCCTCATTCATTTTGTTATATACACACATGAACACGTCTCTGCTGGAAAGTCTATTTCTACATATCTGCTTTTGAGTCCTCATTTTCAAATTACAATTTCTACCAACTCTGTTCCTGGAAATAGAGAGTGCCATGCAAAGGGCAGGTGGGTGCCCAGCCAGAGGGTGGGCTAGGAGAGCTGTATTGCTTGATGAGACGGGAGGATGGGGCAGCAGGCCATGGCCAGCGAAAGGTGCAGCTTCGTTTTTGGGTAGGCCAACCTATGTATGCAGCAAAGCACGGGGCCATCTGTGATATTGCAGATTGTGAAAGCTTCCTGCTGCCTCCCTCTAGTGCTTGATGTGCTTGTAATGTCAATGTCACTGCGGATAAATGGAGGTTGTTTTTTCTTGCTGTCTGTCCTCCCCAGGGTTTCCTCATGCCCGAAGTGGCTCACCTAACCGATGCCCAGGGCATTCCCTGAAACATGATTTTGCAAAGGGTGTCACGATATGGAAGGACGAAGGGGAAAATGGCAAGAGTTCGTTTAGTTGGCTTCATCTGGCTACAGTGTATATCTACTCAAGAACAGATGACCTCTTAGTTACTGTCTGAATTCATAGTAAGAGGCTCACATTATTGTCTTTTTTTTTTGTCTAAACTTGCTCTGCTGCTTGTCTTTGTGCAAGGTAGCCTATGCATTTTGAAGTGGAAAGGGCAGAGAGCATGCTAGAGTGTTTAAATAGTGTCCGAGTAAAAACAGAAGATGCCTCCATCGTTAGCAAGATCTGAAACACAAAGAGTAGTCCTGATTGCAAAGGGGGCTGGTTTTCTGTGCTGACGGGGATTTGGGGCAAATCACCTCTCTCTGAGACCAAGATATAGCTTTGGCTGAGAAGAAGGGCTTCCACCCTTACGCTCTGGGAAGCAGGGAGAAGAAGACATGTTAGTAGTTTCACTGTAGCAGAAAGTATCACTGTGGAACTATCAGAAGAGATTGATCCTTGCCAGTGATTTTATTACAATATTACAAAGACTAAAGCTTCAGTGTAATTCTTAAACATTAAGATGTGACTTGTTATGAGAACCAGTGTGAAGGGAAAAAATAAGTGCCTGTGTCTGGCATCAAGTATGTATATGCAAAGTTATATTGTATACAAGTTCAGGGTTGCTTTCCCTGATTCTGCAGGAGCTTTATATACTTACAAATGCCTCAAGCTGAGGAAGGCTTAAAATGAAGAGTGATAAATTGGTAGAGTCCTTTTAGGTCATCGAATATTGTTTTCTTTAATTATTTTTCTCCAGTGAAAGCAGATATGGGAATTCCAATGTCTTCTTGAGGCTGCGTATTTTATAATCACCCATTTAAAACCAAACTTGGATTTGGGAAATTGACAGCTCGTGGCTTTACTACTATGTGAGTTATGATTTCTACATTCTAGTATTCTTTCAATCTCCTTGCAGGATCAGCCACTACTCCTACTACTGGGCTTGGCATTAAATACCAGTAGAAATGTACTTTTTCTGTTGTACTGTTATTTGCAGAGGAGGCTGTGCTTAGTTAACGGAGGTCTTTGTTTTCACCTTCCATGGATTTATACTTTTTTTAAAGGACAAATACAAGAAGTGTAACATCAGTTTCCTTCCCAGTCTTTGTGAATTTGTATCTTCAACAAAACTGTAAAAAAAAAAAGGAAAAAAAAAAAAAGAAGCTTTTTCTTTGGGGAAGTTCATTATCTTTGGTTTAGTTTGCATAATTTTTTGAGGAGAATTCACCTGTAGGGTCTAGTTCTGTGCAGCTGAGCACCAGGGAGAAATAAGCAGCCTAGGTCTGAGATCAGGATCTGGCCTTTTTAGCGGGCATACTGTGAGCGCCACAGACAGAGAGCTGGTATTTTACACTCAGGAGTTTCCAATATGTGTATCTGACAGCTGAAGAAAGGAGACTGATCAACTCTCACATGAGATAAAGGGGCAGCATTAACATCTTCAGAAGGAAAATACTTTCTTTTTCCTTTTTCAGTATCTCTGCAGTTCAGCACCTTATTTCTGGAAATATTTCTGAGATGGAAGAGAAACAAGAAGGGAAGATTTGTGTGAAAATTTGTTTTGCATTTATTTCAGACACTAATAGACTAGCCAGTTTTTTTACTAATCAACTAATTATTTTAAATAATGAACCTTGTATGAGTTTTAAGACTCTTCTTTCAGCCAACTGAAAAAATGCACTTTATTGCTACTATTAAGTTGAATGTGTCCACTTGAATGGTCAATGATAAATTAAATGTATTGTCGCATCCACATTAAAATGATTGAAACTATCTCTAACTACATGGAAAACATTGGTAGAAATTGGCATTGTGAATGTCCTAACTGAAATCCAATTTTAAGACATACTTACGGGAAAGGACAAGGCTGTGAGATCTGGAATTAGATCTGTTTGTCCTTTAATCTCCATAACAATGCAGGTAATTGTATGTATATAAAGAATGCCAAAAATACTCTCATTTGTCCTGTTAAAGGAAAGAAAACTTTCCTTTGTTTGTAACTTCTCAAGGACTTGCATTTGGAGATGTTAAAATTTCTGTGAGATACTTACAAATAAAAAAGCTAGCCAGCTAACATAGGCAAATAAAAAATAATTTATTTTATGCATTGAATCCATTTGGCTGTTTTTTTCATAAGACTTTAATGGCTGATGTCCTCCAGCACCATGTCAGGGCATTTTTATCTTCTTGTCATCTTTCTCCAACAGTAATGATTTGTTTATTATTGCTGATCTAAAATATAAAAGTCTTAGCCTCAAATCCATACAAAAATACCTTGTGTTATGTAATGAAAGTGTAATTGCTGTTGTGCTTTTATAGTGAGTGTGTGCCAGATTCCTCTGTGACATTGTAGTTCCTGATCTCTGATAGGAAAAGAAGACATTAAAGAAGCTAATAATTAGCTTGCTATATTCATGAAATCAAAATCTTAAAATGCTTGAGAAAAATCAGCTATATATTTAACTTTATAACCATAGAACCTTCTTTTTTTTTTTTTTTAAATAAAAGTAAAAATCCCAAGCAGGCATTGGAAAAGCTTTTGATAATTAAAGTGTAACTTGAAGATATTGTACTCTATGTGAAGCAAACTTCTTTTTCTTCCTTTTCTACACTACTAGTGAGAACGTGTGTGCAGAGCTCTAGCCAGCAGCAGGTGGATGCAGTATCTGGAACAGCCCTAAGCAATGGTCATTTCCCAGTACTACAAGATGGAGCTACCATATGTGGTTTAACTGGTATTGAACTATTGTCTTCTGACTCAGTCTTCATACTTTTCAGTGTGTCTCTTCAACAGTTTCCTGGTTCAGTGTGAGAAGTGTAACGCTGCTGGAGGACTAAGCAGAAGGAAAGAACTGCTGATTATTTACTGCAGAGCATACTTTTTTTCCCTTTTCCACCTCAGTGATCTCCTTGTAATGGAGAGTAGTTCTCTTTATGGTGCAGCTGGTTAGGACTTCGTCTGAGACATCCAAATAAGATAATTCTTTTCTGCATTTCTGAAAATTTGAGCAGCCTGCAAAAAAAATAATTTCTCCTTTTCAGCCACTTGCACTCTTCTGTACTGTGACTTGCAGGAAAGGACTGCTGTTTCTCCAGCAGCCATTTTGGATGATTCACAGAGCAGCCCCTGTGCCATTCTAGCAAACTCATTGCCCACTTGCTGCTTTGTTACCACACAAAGTTGTTTCTGATGACCTTCGCTGTGCCCTATAAATTATGCTTATGTGCAAAATTCTGTGCAGTATGTTGATGGTTTGCCTTGTAAGCAGTGTGTGTAGTGATTCTTCCTGTGCCTTGGTTTAAGGCTGTTCACAACAACTGACACAGTGGCTACTATTTTTTTTGTTTTCCAGCTCTTGAAGGTAAGAATAGTAAATTGTAATGTGCAATTCTGCCAAAGACCAGTTGCCGTAGATGATGAGTCCCCTGGACTCCTATTCCTGTAAATTGGCTACTCTTGTTGCTTCTGCTCTCTTGGGAGTGTTTTTTTTTTTTTAGAGAAATGAAAAAGATAACAGATATAAAGGATCTTTATTCAAAGTCAGTGCTATGTGCGATATTTGTCATACTGTCTTCAGATTGCATCAAAGTTCATTCCAACTATCTTAATTTGTGAAAACTGACCAGCCATTTTGCTGCCTCCTGTAGAAATTTGTGGAAAATATAGATACTGCCAAACTGCAGTTTCCCTTTTGAGAAATGGCCTGCTACTTTTTGCTCTCCTGAAGTCAGAAGCTTTCTGTTCCATCTTCCAGGAGTTCTGCAGGACTTTGGAAATCCTGGTAGAGTTTTGAAGATTAAGGCAATTACTGAGAAATTTTAGGACTTGTACCTGCTGCCCCTCATATCTTCACGCTTCCTGCGCCAGTTGCGTTTTGTGACCTGGAGGTTGTAAATGCCATGGGACATTGTGTGTTTGTACATGGCTAGTAATAAGGAATCTTGATGGGGTTAGGACCTCTGGCAATGACTTAAAAAAATAAATCTTTCTCAGTCACTGGTGGGTGTAGGAAATCAGTGTAGTGCCCTGCCACATCTATGTCCACCAGGATTCACTTCGGCTCACAGATTGTGTCAAAAATGAGAGCTGGAGGGGAAAAAAGCTTCCCTCACATAGCTTCCTGTATTTTGTGAATACAGTATTCCTTTTGGCTCATGAATGGGTTACAAATTGGACAAAAGCTGGGTTGTGGGGTCTTGTCCCTTTCTTCCATAAGTGAATTGGTTAATTCTTGGTGGGTTCATAGATAGGAAAGGCGTTCCTTACATCAGGCACAGATGGGGATGGGTTTCTTGTGCTGTGAGATAGACATTCACCTCTAGACAGAGGGCAGTCTGTGGTAAACCCCTTAAGTGCTTGGGAAAAGGGGGTAGGAGTGTGACTGAGGCAGTACAAAACCTTGGCAGGCATTTAGCAGGACAGTGAATTTCATCCTGGATGTTCGGCATGTCATGGAGCAAGTCCAAATTGTGAAACAGCTACTCTGAGTGAATGGGGGCAGTGAGAGGGATTGAGTTGTTAGGGAGCAAACTGTACCTCCAACCCTATGAAGTGATCTCACTGTGTAACAGTGGATAACAACCAGTTGTACTGAAATGGGGCAAAAAATCAGTATGCTAGTAAAACGTCTGCATTGTGAATGGCTACCACCAGGCTGTTTGGGCTCTGGACTGTGTGTATTGTATATAACCGAAATAAAGGCAGTTGTTGCCTTTGATTGTACAGCAAATGCTTCTTTTTGCTGAGGAAGAAAACCCACAGTTTGTTTCTGGATGTCCCATAGTGCAGCGGCTGGAATTGTGGGCAGTCTGAGGTTTGTATGTATTGGGTGGTGTTTGGAGGACTAATTTGAGACATTCCTATCCCTGCTTTAATGCAATGAAGGGAGCTAAACAAGAACCGTGTGTGGGTGCAACTGAGGGAGGACATGGAAGAGCAAGTGTACGAGAAACTAATTGAGTTTGGGGCATAAGCACTCTTTCATCATGTCCATTGGTATGAAACCAAAAGCAAAGACAAGTTTCTAATGAAAAGAAAGTAGGTTGTTGGGGGAGGATGATGAGTAAACACAGAGTGTACATAAGGAGCAAGACTGCTGCAGCCTACATTAAGTTAACAGTGTGTATCAACTGTTGAAGCAGTGCCCAAGGATGTGCTGTTTTATTACAGAGCTGAACCGTATTAGTCTCTGAAAAAAAACCTGGCCAGTCTGCCTCCTTCTTAATTAGATCCTTTTGGGATGAGACATCCCTTCCTGTAATGAGGGAAAGGTAAAATTCGCCCCCAATCCACAGCTGTGATAATATGACACTATCCCCTGTAATTTGAATACTGCTTAAAAGGGTTAGAAAGCATTTCTAGATGGCTAGTGTTGAACTTGTAGGCTCTTGCTACATCAGGTTACCAGCTGTATGCTGCTTAAGATGAGGTGATGATAATCAGTGTGGGCTGATAGTCAAAACCATGATCACCTGAGAGCTTAAGAAGGAGTGAGCCTGTCTGATTTATCTGCTGCACTACACAGTAGCTGAGTCTCCCATCTCTACGGTTACTGCTGTTGAGAGGAAGGTGTGATAGGTATTATTGTTTGCTTATACATACACTTCAGGGTGTCACTCAAAGCTCCTTAGCTGAGAGTGTTGTTACCTTGCTTGTTGTTGTTAAAATGCACCTGAAGGCAGTCTCTGTTCTGAGATGCATGAATGTGTATTGTTTTTAAGCATGTACATATGCACAGCCTGTATTTAGGGAACCCTTCTATGGTTGTAAAATGTATCTCTAAAAAGCTAGGAAGTGTTGGAGTTAAAGCTGCCCATTTGACATGAATCTGCCCCTTTCATGGAGGCAGGGCCCAGAGCTCACACTCTTCTCCCCTTCACCATATTTAGCTGCCTTTGCTCAGTGCCAGCCCCCTCATCAGTGGGAGCTGTTGGAGAAGCTTCAGCTTGCCCAGATATATGTTGTGATGAAGATCAAGGATGTGCCTGTACAAGTCTCCCTGTACAGCCTTGCCAAGAAGTACGTTTCCCCCTCTTTCTTTCATTTTGGAGCAGCTTTCAAGCTGAGATGTGGCGGCACTACAGCTGAGCAGATATCTGGTAAAGCGACCCACTGAGTGCCCTGCTGACCTTCAGCCTGTCCCATGGGATCAGCTTCCTGGCTTGACCTTGGACCTGCCTCATCACTACAGACATGGCTGGTGATCCTCATCCTGGGCACCATTCTTTGCAGGGCCTGCAGATGCTACAGCAGTGCACCCCTGGCTGGTAGAGCCTCCACCTCAGCTTGGTGCTGCTCCCCTTTTTCTGCCTTCTCATGGACCTTCCTTACATGTGTCTTCTAGTTATTTCAACTAATTTTCCCCCATCCTTCCTCTTCTCCCATCTCCCTCTCCTTCTTATATGGGATGATTAGAGTTACTTACCAAGCATCTTTCAGTGCTTGATTTAGCTTAGTTGTTCTCCAAGTGCCTTTATGCTGCATATAGTTCCCTCTGCTCCCATTCTGCAAAGACTCCAGTAGGCACAAGTTGATTAGGATTTTATATTTTGATATCTCAAGTGTTTCTGATGTGTGTGTGTTTTTACCAGTGATAGCAAAGGTACCTTAGCGAAGGGAGGACTGATGGGGTCAGAGGAAGTCCATTTCTTGCCAGACCATAAGGAGGAAAGGAGTTCACTGAGGTGTTTAGTAAATGGCACGGCAACATGTTTTCTCTCATTCTCATTTTCTCGACGTCTTGAAGCATTTTGGCTGCCACTTTTCATAGTTAAGTAAATATATTTAGCCAGATGCTGGAATATAGTCTTAAAATTTTTCCTCTGAATTGAAGCACCTGGGGTAAGTTATGACCAGATGAAAAAGAGTTTTCTGTTAGGAAAACCTAAGCGATGTTACATTGCACCATGTGCTATTACCATTCAGACTTGTTGTTTAACTACTTGGCTATGATTTTCAGAGCTTCTCTGCCTTCCTCCCTTTCATACAAAACCACTCTTCCTAATTCTCTCTCTCGTCTTTTTGCAGATGTTCATCTTCAGTCAAGCTCTGTGGTTTTGGATGCACAGTGTGCGTGGGTGTCCTCAGTTATAGCTGTCGCTGTGGCCATGCTTTGGTGACATCTCTGAGTGCACCTGAGAGGTCCTGCCCCCGCAGAGCTGTGCCATAGCCTAGTGTCAAAACCCTGTCTCCAGAAATTCTTCCATCTCTGGGCCAAATAATACTGTGATAATTTAAAGTAGGTGAAAGCTGCACCCGTTCTGTAAAAGCTTTGTGTTTTCTTAATGCAAGTCTGGACAGTCTTTCTCATAGTGATCTACTTATTTCTAAATCAAATGTATTCCCTTTTCTTAAGTCTTCTCTGTATCCTCATGATTGCAATTTGTCAGTCCTTTTGACTGCAAATCCTTCCTTGATGGCCCAATCTTTTACACTATTCCTCGTTATATATTTTAGAAACATGACTGTTTTCATATTTTAGCATTTTTATCAATATGAAACTTCTGAATGTGAGTTCTCTTTTAAAAAGTCTATTTTTGTTCTTTACACCTTTCTTTCTCCCACTTTCCTTTTCTGCCCACACTGTAAGCCAAATTTTAGGTATGTGAGCGAAATGGATTTTAGTAATGGGGAGGGAAATGGAGAGGTAGATACAGTGATGATAGGAAGGAATAAATGCCTGTGTAGTACAGTGACAAAATAGTGTTGCAGAACTTGGATTGTAATTGTACATGGTATATGACACAGCTTTTGCAGAAATTTTGTTATGCTTGTCTTAAACTATTCTGTGACACGTGCATGCAAAAATTTCTTTAATTTGTATTTAGTTTCTGGAGGAGGAGGAGGGTGTTTTAATTGGAAAGAAAAAATTCCTGTGAACTGTATGCCTTACTTTTCAGTCAGCTCTAATTAAATTTCTTTCTCCTCCCTGATTTCGAGTTGTTCCCCTTTTGTGTGTGTGAGAACTTAACATGAGATATCCCCATCAGTTGTTATCATGTCGTGAACTCATGATTCCCTCTGCATAGACATGTTACTAAAGGTGTGGTTACGAACATATTTTTTATTGAAAGAGAATATGGTAAGTTAAATATTACTTCTGCAAGTTCTTTTGGTCAGTATTTCAGAGTGATAATGAAGATCAATGTATGGAGCCTCCATAGGAGACCTTCTGTTCATAAATGTGGTAGAACAAAGCATGAGGGGCTGAAGTTACACAGTGATCTGATGACCCACAGCTCGGGCATTCTGAATTTCAGTGTTGGTATCTAATTGCAAGAGGATCTTACTCTTGTTTTCTCTTTCTGCCAGAAAGTAATTTTTAATGCAGTCAGGTTTTGTATAACAGGATACATTTGGTAGCATTAGCCAGTTTAAGTTTGTGTGTGACTGTGTGTACACACGTGTATGTATTGTGTGTATGGTACAGGAGAGAAGAAACAAGCCTTTAGTGCGAAATGAAATATTTTGTTATTTAGTTTTATTTTAGTATCAAGTAGTGTTTGAAAGAAGCTAAAAGAAAAGGAACTGTGCATTGAGATAAGCAGTAGGAGAATAAAAAAAAGACATGTACTCGGCTTAAATGATGTCCAGACTGACTGTAATATTTTCTAGGCACTGATATTTTCCTTTATTAAGATTCTAAACAGTAGATTTTTGTCAAGTCTAAAAAATAACAAAAAACAATGATGGTATTAATACATTTAGCTGTTCCCGAAATATGCATTTGAGTGCATTGTTTTACTTATCCTTTATGTTTAAAGAGGAGTCTTGTTATAGCAGGTTTTAACTTCCATGACAGATTAAGGAACAATTAGCTTGACAAATAACCATGTGATTAATGGCAGGGGAAAAAAAATGATGAATCGAATAGAGAAGTACTTGGATGCTTTCACCTTAGGCACTTACAAGGAATTTTATCAATAGAACATGTCTGTGTTATTTCAGTGGCTCTTCTGTTTCTGTTAAATCAATCTGGGCAG
This sequence comes from Tapera naevia, assembly GCA_033556795.1. Lineage (NCBI taxonomy): Eukaryota > Metazoa > Chordata > Aves > Cuculiformes > Neomorphidae > Tapera > Tapera naevia. Next base: position 2,998,802 of record JAUMJJ010000374.1, read on the forward strand.
GGTGCCTTTTCACAGGCATTTTGTGTAACCCACATCTCTGACTGGTGGAAAAATCATGGGCTTCTTTCAGCCCCTGCATCACTTGTGTTGATGTGTCTGCCTGGTAAACAGGGCTTGGGAACTGGTGGGGACATTGTAGTGGTGTATATTTGCTAGGGTGGGTTTGACGTGGGTGTTTATGAGCTGGGTGGTTCCTTGCTAGGCTGGTGTCTATCTGGTCCAGATCCTTCTAGTGACAAGTTGACAGAGTTCAAAGATGGACAAGTGTGGAGATGGAAAAGTGGGTTGAGTTGGTCAGAGTTTAGCACTGGTAGTAAAGGTTTTCCTTACAAAGCAGGAATCTGGTAGCTTGCTTTCCATCCAGCCCACCTGATGGGCAACTTGGGTTTCTCTCACCTGGGCTTTGCTTGTTTGGGTCCCACGGGCTACAGCTGGTTATGTGTTGGCTCAACAAGGTGTCCCATGCATTTGGGGTCCAAGAAACTGTTTTCCAGAGCTTTTAGTCACATGTCTCTGCTTTGTTATCTGGATGATAGTGCTGTGAACTTCCCACTGCAAGCAAGCAGTTCCTGGAGAAAAGAGGGAATTGAAAAATTCTTGATGTTTTTTTTGCTAGCAATTGAGCATGTATTTTCCTATTGAAATTTAAGTCACAGTCTGCTATGACATGGTATAAGATGACTTACTTTGTACTGATGGAGTTCCAAGAGGTTGGTTGCAAAGTCTGAATATCTCCAGATATATAAATAATATCATATTATCTTATCATGGTCTAGGCATGTGTTGCCTATAAGTAGGAAAAATACATACTATTGCTTATTTAAAAAAATCTTTCTTTTCAAAAGGCATGTATTAAGAAGCAATGCTGGGGAATAAGTTCAATTGTAACTGTAAGAATTTTTTTTTTATTAGCAGAATTGTTTGTGAATGAGCAATGGAGATAGTGACCTACAGGGTTTCCAGAATGTGGAATCTGCCTGTCTAGCCAGCACTATAAAAAATGAGAAAGGCTTTTGAAAGATTTTTGTCAGCTCCGTATACATTGTTTTGAGAAGTCTACTTTGCTTCACAAACTCTGTTCTGTATGTGGTGCTATTTATAATCTGGGGTGGAGGAAGAGTCTCTGGGAGTGGGTGATTCACAGACACAAAATAGGGTCATAAACAATGTTAACACTGTGGCATGATCTGATAAAATCAGAAGCTTGGATGAAGACTGCAGCACTGTTCCTCACTGGGGCTGTTGTGCGGTAGCTTTTTCTCCCTTTCTGCTGACCTTCTCCGACTTGCCGAAAATGCCATGTAGTTTCACTTTCATGGGAGCCCAACGCTGAGTTGCCAAGGTTAACTGCTCGGTCTTTTGCAGGGGGACTTTCATGCATGACCTATCTAGTGTGTGTCACTGCTGGTTTTGTGAGATGTGGCAGGGGAGCATCTGAGGGCTTCCTGGTAGCTCAAGGGCTCTCTCCTCTCTGCCCCGACCAGAGGTGGCTGCAGAGAGTTTGTGTTTGCAGCTGAAGACGAATTAATGTTTGTATCACCATGGGCTGGCAGCTGGGGTGATGAGTTGTGGATATGTGTTCCCTCCTGCTGGTCCTTTTTGTGGGCTCCGGCAGAGGAAATTGGATAGAGGATTTATCAAAATCTCCTGGAGCTTGCCTGTATACTGAGGTACAGAGCAGAGAGGAGCTGGGTTAATATACTGAAGCGGTATTATGAGTGTGTGCCCTTTCTGTATGGGTAGAGATATTCCTCCAGGAATAATATATGTGCTTTTTTGTGCTAAATAAGGCACTGACAAAGTTCAGGACTGTTTACCGAAAGAGAAGAAAGCAGAAGGACGTAATCATTCCTGCTTTTCTGAAGCAGTACTTGGGGATGTTATTTGAGCTGAACTTTGAGGGACAGATTATACTATATGTGTGTACATTGACTTCAAGGCTGTTACGGACTGTTGGAGGGGAAGTGATTTATCAAGTTACCCAATTACTACATTGCAGAGCTCATCCTAAAACTCAGAACTCATAAGCTTGCAAGTGAATATACACAATGTGCTATGTCCAGCAGATAATAATTCAGTGAGTCACGTAGAAGAGATGAAGAAAGAGACTGTGGCACAGGAATTAGAGATAAAATTTGCATGTGCTGGTGGGTGGGGAACCCAAAGCGCTTCCTGCTCAGAAGCCTGTTAGAACAAAATCAAGAATGTACTTCTGAACGTTCAGTCCACAACAGAGATGAAGAACATGCAGTTAAAAAAAAAAGCCAAGCACCTTCAAATAAAAATACACAGACAAAAGTGTGCAGCCATCATAGGCAGGAAAATCCTATCTTTTGCTTTCTCCTGTTATGGGAGGGGTCATTGTTTCTTTTTCTAGTAAAAGAATCCTTTTTAAAAAACGTCTGTGGGAAAGGAGAATAGTCTGAATCGAGTCTTTGAGATGTATTACAGAGTCGCAGAAAATGCACTATGCAAATGACTATCTGCCTTATTAGATGGCTCAATAGAGTTCATTGTCTCAATATTGCTATTATTGGAGATGGATGGACACTACATGACTTTACCATCAAGCTGAAAAACTTCAGTGTTACAGTCTCATTGCTAGGGTAATGACAGTGCACTGACTTAAAGGAGAGAATTGAATTAAGGGGAGTGAAAGGTCCATTGCTCTGTTGATCTTAGTTTGTCTTTTGTAGACTATGCATCATTTTAGGGGGTCACAACAGGGGTTTGTGCTTTGTGGTCTCGGTTGTGTTCATCGTTCATTGCTAATGGAAAGAAAACCCTTTTATGAGGAGAAATCCTCTAGCACCTGCTGTGATTTTACTTGATTGCCGTTACAGGGACCTCAGCGTTGTCAGACAGTATCACAGTATCACAAGGTTGGAAAGGACCTCTGAGATCATCAAGTCCAACCTATAACCTAACACTAACACCAACACTAACACCAACCATCATCTAAACCATGGCACTCAGTGCCTCATCCAGTCTCCCCTTAAACACCTCCAGTGGTGATGCCAGTGTCTTTCTCAGGTGGCTGCTGACTCTGTAACCAGGTTGGTGTCCTCACAGAAGAGGAACAGCACCTACTCCTTTGCTTGCTGATGTCAGGAGCTCATTGCTGTTACTGTACTGTTCTTCTCCTCTGTTACCTGGCTTCTTACCAGTAGGGCTGCTCACAGAGGGTCCTCTGAGCTGTCACTAGAGCCTCACGTACTGCCTAGGGCAAAATTTTATTTGTGAGAGATGCTGAAGTCAAAATCTATCTAATGTCAAAGTCTATACGTTGCTATAAACTCCCTTAAACCAGCTTTTGCAATCTTACTTTGGATGTAGTAGTTTGCATTACAGACAAGAAGGTTTTGTAGGCCAGGTACCTGAAATCATAGCTAACAGGTGTTTTGTAATGTGTGCTGAGTTTTTTGTTTGGGATGGGCTTTTTTTTTTAATTCAGCTTCTCAAGCAGACTTGGCAGAATTTGGCTCAAGTTGTTAGAATGAATGGTCAGCAAAGCTTTATTTGTTTAAGTTTTATATTTTCTGGACATCACTTGATGCGTTGTATCTGGCTATCTTACAGAACAGAGGGTTCCAGGTAAAACTTTGATAGTAAGGATCCATCATAGAGTTTTCCTCTATGGTTGGGCTATGCTGCTGTTTTCCATGGAGGGATGCATCTCTCCTGAACAATTTTGGTTCTTCTAAATGTGCCATTTGCTTCTTGGTGGGGAGGGAGAAACAACCCAGTTTCTGTCTCTCGTGTATTGTTTTATATGTGTGAAAGTTATTGAGTAATTAGAAGAAGCACGGGTGGATTAGAAAAGAGTAAACTTATTCAGTGTTTGCTTTTCTTCCTTGACTTTTCAGTTGTTGAGGGGATGGGGAGGGACTATTACTCATTAAACAAAAGAAGTTCTCAACAGCCCCCAGCGTTTCTGCCCAAACGAGCAACTGCCCCCTGCCTTCACTAGTCCTTGAAAGTAGCACCTGTCCTGCAGTACTCTAACATGAATTAATAACCAAGGATTGCAATGAGTAAATACCATGAGCCACAGAGAAGTTCTCAACATACTAAACACACAGAAATAAGATTATTCTGAAGTTGGAGGCCTTGTTTTGTGTGCTTAATTCTTCTCCAAATTCTACAGCCTCTCCGTGTGTCACCTAACACTTAGTTCCAAGGACAATCTAGCTAACCTTATGGCAGACAACCCTGATGTAAATGACAGCAAGAAACCACTCAGCTGAAGTCATAATTCTGTGATGTCAACTTAGGTGGTGTCTTGTCCTTTCACAGTATCACAAGGTTGGAAAAGACCTCTGAGATCATCTAGTCCAACCTATGACCCAACACTAACACCCACTCATCATTTAAACCATGGCACTAGAGTGCCTCATCCAATCTGTTTTTAAACACCTCCACGGACGATGCCTCCACCACCTTTCTGGGCATCTCATTCCATTGGCAAATCACCCTTTCAGTGAAAAATTTATTCCTAATATCAAGCCTAAACCTCCCCTGACGAAGCCTGAGACCATGTCCTCTTGTTCTGTCACTGGTCACCTAAGAGACCAACCCCTGCCTGCCTACAACCTCCTTTTAGGTATAGAGAGTAATAAGGTCTCCTCTGAGCTTCCTCTTCTCCAGGCTAAACAACCCCAGCTCCCTCAGTCCTGGCCCCTTCAGTACTAACAGTGGGGCTAGTGGCTCTTTCCTCTCCTCTTCCTTCATTTCACAGAGCTGCATGTGTGCACTGAGCTCTACATTTGTGGAGCTGGCTAAATCTGCTTCTCGGTTCTTGTTAAATATTAAGGAAATCTTAAATATTAAGATGCATGTTTTTCTTTCAAGCCTTTATAAAGAACCTAAACTGCAGAGTAAGGCATACTCCAGTCTTGCTGTGTCATTCAGCTTGAGGTATGTGTTCTAACTTTCCGTTATTTCAGTGTTGCTTATGAGTATTTATTATGACTTCCTTTTAGATATATGAGTATACACTTGGAATTTTTTCGTGTTTTCACTACAGTTTTCCACCCAGGTCTTGAGAGGTTAGTTTAATACAAGTGTGTGTATAGAAAAAGAAATCAAGCTATTGGTAAGCATTGTAATTCTTCATGTTTTCACAGAAGTTTTGGATCCATCTCAGAACATCTTCAGCTTCTGGGCTTAAAAATTGCCACTTGGTATAGTTTGGGAGTTCTTTTGGGGAAGGTTTAAGCAGTAACTTAGCCTAAATTCCTCTAACGCCTAATCCAGCAGACTTTATGAAGTCATAAAGCAGCAGGTTTTCTGATTTTATTGGTTTTAATGCTACTTTTAAACTGCTGTGACCTCTAACGTGTTGATTATTAGAAGTTCTTTAAAAAAAAAAAATCAACCCCAAAACATATACATCCTTCTCCTGGAGGCTTTGGTACCACGTTGGCCAAGTCAATGTCATGTTTACTCTGTGTTTTCAGTCATGTTGCACGTGTCAGGCACAAAACAGGGAGGGAAAATGTACTGTAGGAAAGAGTAAGATAAGTCTGCAAACCCAAAAATTTTTGTAGATTATCAGGAATAAACATAGTACCTGAAAATGTTCTTAACTGTTTAAAATGAGAAAAAAATCTAATTACTACTGTAGCTTTCAAGCTAAAATTCTGTTTATTCAGAGTTCAGTGAATGGAGAATTAACTTGTATTTTTCCTCTGTAAGTAGAGAGAATTTAAGAATATGCTGGAAAAAAAGGATTACAGTGGTATGGTTTGTTTGGCGTGTACAGCAACAGAAATTTTGCTTCTCTTCTACTGCTCATCAGGAAGGCTCAGTGTATAAGGCAGTGCACTGTTTTGCACTGAGCTTTCTGTCTTATCTTTAAATGCACATGTGGCATTTTGCGTTGCTTGAATACACTCTGTGATTATACATAATAAGGTTGTACTATGTGCAAGAAGCACACTTAATAGTGGTTCTGCCTTTGCATTCTTTTTGAACGTAGTGACTTTTATGCAGCTTCTCTTGTATGGCTTCTTTGTGTTTTTTTTTCCATTCACTTTATTAAATAAACAGGGAAAGTATTCTCAGTATCTCACTTAAGAAGGCATGTTACACATTTTTGACTGGCTGTATTGAATTACAATTTCATAAAATGACTCATAAAGCTGTGAAGAGTTTCAGGGGCATTATTGCTCCCACCCTCCTTTTCTAACTCCCTCATTTGTCTCAGAAGGGCTTTAGTCATTTACTGTGTCCTTCCTCTCAGAATGTATGTTTTATTTTCAGCATCACCACCTGCCCTAGGTGAAATTTCCTCCCTTTCTAATGGAAGACTGAAGGTCTGGTTGTGTAGTGAAGTGAACCCCTTATGTCTTTTGGTTGTTGGTGATGGGAAGTGGAGTCATAGCCCATGACCCACTTAGCTCTTCTGACAGCTCACTTGCCTGTTCCCTTTCTGTGCCAAAGGAAATGAGATTTTTTGATGCTACTAGCTTTGTGTTTCTGCATATGACTTAATTTTCTCTTTTTTCAAAGCTAGGTTTTCTGTAGTTCTTAAGCTTGGCCCATTGAATCCTAGCAAATTTCTTGAATCTCCTTACCAAAAAAGCAGCAGTTTGAAAATGACTTCTAAAACATTCTGATGTTTTTGACCCTCCATGTGCACCACAAAAGAAGAATTCCTTGCTGAGCCTTTGCTGGACGATGAAGTATTTATGTCTGATGAATTAATTCTGTAGATTCAAAATGTGTTTGGGAAGTAGAATTAATGTTTTCCCCTGGGGTAAATACTTTGCAAATGCCAACTACCTGAAAAACCCTACCGCATTACTGTAGTTAGATTGGAAGGACAATGGGTAGGAGCCATTCAAGCATTGTTCTCAGCAGAACAGTGCTCTGTTGCTGTTTCTAGGTGTTTGAAGAGTAGATATATAATATTTGCATGAAGAGGCAAAATAAAGGGTGCTAAATTCCCTCCTGGTTTTTTTGAAGTTATTCTGATTTGAACTGCTGTATTTGTCTTCTCTGCTCATATTATTGTGCAGAGAGAGAAGGACATTTTATTTAAAAGCAAATAGTTCATAGCAGTTAATTGGTATTTATAGCAATTACTTGAACACATGATATCTTTTCTGTTATGAACAAAAATCGTACTAAGCAGTAGCGCAGGTTATCTAACAAAATATTTTGCATCATGTGGTTCCCAACTGGTTCATTCATCTTACTGTTGGTGCTGGCTGAAAGATGATTTGTTTCTGTTGTGGAGGGATTGTTCTCACCAAGTGCCTCGCACATCTCAGTAATGGTAACAATAAAGTAGTGTACCTGGAACAGTGAGTGCTTTTGAAGAGGCTTTCTAAAAGCATGTGCTCGTGTCCAGAAAAGCACACTGTTACGTCATATGGACCTTGATCTGTGTGATATCTAATGAAGTCACTTTCCCCTCTCATGGCCTTTAACTTGGTTGCATAGGCAAAGTAAAGAAAAGACAGGCATGCAGGTAGAGAGTGAATGGATTGTAGAAATGAAGATTGAGATTCCTGGGTCAGTAAAGAACATACTTTCATTTTGGAACCGGACAGAGAGATAGGTAAATTATTAGATTTACTTCCTTTACCGCATTGAAGTATGTGTTATCTCTGTGAAATGTCTGTTGGTGGCAGAAGGTGAACATTTTTTGTGCCTCAGTTGCCATTGAAGCAGATAAGCTCTAGATCTTTTCCTTTATGTTTGTAAGAGGGTGAGGCTTTACAAAACAGCTGAGGCAATCCAACAGCCATCTACTTCCCTGTTGTCATCCACTGACGTGAGCTGCTTCTTTTTGCTCTGCTGGCCCATGTCTGACCCCATGTTGGGCTGGGTGAGATAGCTAAACTAGCAGAAAGCTATTCCCATTATTCTGGCAGAAAAATTCTCCGCCAAATTAGCTGCTTAAACAAATTCATTGTGCAGTCAGGTGAGTGACTATGCTTCAGAAATGGCAGCCTGAAGAGAGGAGGCATGGCTTGCCCCTCTCAGCAACAACCAAAGCAGGGTAGGGTCAGCTACATTGTGTAGTAGTAGAAGTAATAGCTATATTTGTAATATTTTAGTTCCTTATGCACTGTCATATCATCCATCTCCATAAACCTAGAATCAGATGCCAAATTCAGAGCTAAATGCCTGAACTATTTTAATAGAACACATCAAAGTCCAGCATGGTGATAAGGACAACATGGTGGTGATCAATGAGTTTGTTCCAGACTTCAAATTTTTCTTTACAACTGCGAAAACTAGAAGCTCTTTCAAGCATAAAAAATGTTTTCCTTTTAAAAATAATTTCTGCACCTGGTTTTTGGAGAAAAAGAGAAATAACTTGGTGGCAATGTTGCACACCTCTGTAACAGTAGCAAGTATTTCCTATCAGCCAAAACAAAATGAATTTATCAGCTTTTTACAGAGAGTTGTCTGCTACCAGCCGTATGATATTGGTAAAGCAAGTGTCAGCATATATTTGTGCCTTACTTACCCTGAGTTTAGTGGGAAAGGTTAATTTCTTAATTGTGTAAAAATATCCCTCTTAATAATATGTAGTGTGATCTAATCATTATAATCTTAACTTTTACCTTATTCCAATATTTATACTACTTTTGACACCAGCTTGTCCACACTGAGTTGAGTGAAGTTATTGCAGTTAACACAGTGTGAGGGTAAACCACCTACTTTTCTGAAGATCTCATGCCATTTTTTTGATACATTCAGTGGGTGTAGATGGGCTTTGTTATTTATTTCAGCATGAGCTGGGAAAAAATCTGCACATTCAAGTTCACTACAATTGTTTGAATATTTGTCTCTCAAAACATTATTTGCTTTTCAGGTCAATACAGGTGATAATGATTCCACAGCTTAATTAGTTTTAGCATAAACATGGAACGTGATAGATTCTCCAGTACTTGGTGCTTTTAAATCAAACTGATTTTTCCTTGAGCTGATAATTTAGCCAAACCCCAAGGCATAGATTTTATACAGAAACCTTTGCAGAAGGAGTAGGGCCGTGGGCTCTAAGGCCTGTGAAGGTCTGGGACTTGCACTGCTCTGCCTGTAATACTTGAAGTCTTTTGGTGATTTGCAATGGAATGTTGCAGCTTTGCAGTGTATGTTTTTCTGCAGTGGCCTTGTGCCTTGACTGCTTAGCAAAAGTTGGAAGGATTGCAATCCTTCAGTATCTTCCTATGCACTTTCCACTCTTGTTGCTGTTAGAAAGTGCAGACTGGTTGCTGAGAGTTCATTCAAAGGTCAAAATATGGGAATCTACTGGCAAAATCTTTCTTCTTCCTCCTCCAGTTTACATTAGGGAATTAATTTTTGTTTCCTTGTTGTTTATTTTACTCCAAGGCTCTTATCTGTTTCCCCAAGCACATTTTGTTTCTTTTGAGGCTTAATATTCATGTTGTCTGAGACTTTTATTACACATTTTAACCAAAAAAATATTTTTAGACTTTTCTTGTAGTCCTGCTGGCAAGGAACTATTTCTAGTTAGGAGACAGAGTGTAAAGCCTCTTAGTTTTTAGCAGTTACTAAAAGCTATGAAGCAGGCTGACAGCAGTAAGCTACTGTTGCCAGATGCTTTCACTTGTCAATGTTATGTCCATATGGGTCCGCTCCACCTGTCCTTTCTGTTATCTGTACCTAGGAACAAGGTGGGGTTTTTGTATCCTTGACTCTTCATTTGTGGGAACAGCATCCATTTGCAACCTGATGTTAGTAACTTTTTGAACAAAGGTGGTAGGAAACACCCGTTTTGGTTTTTAAGTCTTGATTCGTGGGATATGGCTAAGGAGGATTATTAGGTGAGGTGTAGTTTTTGTGGTGTAGTGGTGTAGTTTCCTCTCCTAGGCTCTTGTTACAGGTGGCTCCCTAGCTGGTGCCAGGCAGAAGAGATTCTCCTAAGGCAGGAGTGTCAGAGTCACGGCTCCCGCCATTTTCCTGCTCCTGCAGCGTAATGCACATCACGCGCTGCACATGTGACCAGCGCATGCAGGAGTGCAGGGGCAAGGAGCTTGGTGCTGCTGCTGGGTAGAAACAGGGTGCCAGGCTGGATAAAACAAGGTGGAGGGACAGATTCGGCCTGTGGGCTGTGAGTTTGACACCCCTGGCCTAAGGATTTGAGAGCTCCTTTGACAAAATTTGCCCTGGTGATGTAAGATACTACCAGCCTTGCCTGGCAAGGGCTGGGTCGGTGGCTGGGCTCGTTAATGTGTCATACTTCCACAATGAAACTTGTCACTTCTCAGCTTACCCACATCCTTCACCTGAAACAGAGGCAAGGGAGCAGAGCAGAGGTTTGCAAGGGACATGGTGGGGGTGGGCATGGATTTGGACCTAGCTGATGAAGCACGGGCTGTCTGCGATGACATTGGTTGTAGGAGTCTTATGTAATCAGGACTGGGAGGCAAGCTTGCCTTATGTCTGTATTCTCCTACAGAGAGAGGTACTTGGTCCATTCACACAGAGCAGACCTCCAAATGCAGACTTTGCCCTTTTAAAAAAGACCAAAATAATAATCATAGGTTGAAGTGGGAATAATGAAGTTAAACAGAAGTTGTTTTCTTCCATTAGCCACTTGCCATCTTTTCCCACTCTAAGTGCACAGTGAAAGCATTAGTGCTGAGCTGATGTAGTACTGTTATATATACAGTTGTTCATAATGCAAGGAAGCCCTTCTGTGTGTAGTTGGATATACAGGTTACCTGTTATCATCTATTTGAGGTATTGTTGACCATGTTTTAATTGTGAGTTTCCACCGGAAAAAATATCAGAGAAAAAAGTAATCTGTGCCTCATTTCTTTTATGATTATGAAGGAAATGGGGGGAAAAAAAGGCAGCAAAACCCTCTCTTCTAAATACATGCAGACAAAATGTTTTGATATAGGGAAGTTTACACACAAGTTTAATGATGAGGATCAGTTAGTCATACAAGGATTTGGGTGTTTACCCAAAACTGGGGAAGCAAACCGCAGACAGAGTTTCCAGCTCTGCTGCAGTTCTTTCCTTGTCAAACCAAAATCCTCTTCTTGTTTGCTGTTGCCTTATGGCTCTTTGGGAAGAAAGAGATCACTTGTCATTCCTTGGTGTATTTTGCTAATTCTTCTGCTAAAACTACTGGGGTTCCACTCCCTACCCTACCCCTCCGGCATTGCTGCTCTTAAATTCAAAATTATTTTGGAAGTGCTGAACTGCTGTTCTCACTCTGCAGCAGAAACAATGAAAAGGGCAGGAACGTGGGTAATGAACCATGAAAGCAATAAGCCTTGTAAGCAGTTGGTTGGGAAATAAGTCACATGTCTCTATTTGAATGCCTGCGGTAATTCAGAAAGCATATGCAAAAGGAGAAAGTCTGTCAAAATGGTTCTTCCTGACCCTTGCATGTGCATCAGAACCTGAGCAGCTGAGTCGAAACCGCCTTTGGAAGCTACTTGATCCATTCTTCAAGCAGGAAGTTCCCAAAGTGTTCAGTGTTTAACTTTCAACTTTTCATTAATGTGAAACTTTTTTTCTTCAGTGTGCAGGTTTTCCCAAAAGCTGCATGTTCCAGAGAGCACTGCCAGCTCAGTACTAGTTTTACAGCTGATGTTTTGCCTGGCTTTATTTCTGATGTCAGGGAAAAAATGAAAATGAAAATGTAAGAATGTTGTCATTAATTTCCATAACTTGTCATGGTTTAAAGAATGTTTGATTTGTGGTTGCTGATTAGAGTGAACAAACAAGTTTTAATTTGCGAGATGGTAAGGTCAGAGCAATTAATATACATAAAAGTATTTTCTGAGGCTTTTTTGTATTTATGAAGACAACAAAATTTGCATGTTTCTGTACCAACAGTGGTAGAAATCTTCCTTAAATAAACTGAAATAAAATATAATGAAGCCTTTGAAAGCAAAGCATGGATGGAAGGGTCAGCAATTTATTGACTTATTATGTTGACATGCTAAATACACAAGCACAGAGCAAGTGACTTGAGAAAGTCTTTTCATTTGCATGTTAAGGTATCCTTAAGGACAACCAGTTCCTCTCCCTGGAGGCTGTGTTGGAGACCTTAATGCTAAGATACATACTTTATCTGGTTAAACGCTGTTGAAACTTTCATCTGTTAATAGTACTGGGTGGTTTTAATGTGATGTTGACTGAAGTTACTTTGCATAAAGAACTCCATGGCTTCAGTATCTGGTCAGCAGGCCTGTTAAACATATTTTTTCCTAACTCATATGCCGCTGTGCTTATTTTGAGTAATCTCCTCTTCCTGCAATGTAACTGTAATATTTCTTCATGCAATTTCTCCCAAGTCATGCTTCTGTAGGCAAGTAGATGAGAAGAATCGTTCCTAAAAGGAGCTCAGTGGAACTATTGAGTTCAAATTGCAGATCTTAAGTAATTAATCAAAAAACAAAACAAAACCCAGTGAGTTTGAATAGAGTCACTCTGGCAACTTGTCTTGAAAACTATGCAAATTTAATTTACGAATCTTGGAAGACATAACAAGGTAGACACCTGCTGCTCTTTTTGTAGCAGCCTTGCAAGACCTTTACACTCAGGCCTGTAAAATAAATACACTGTTGTTTTTAATCACAGAAATCTGTTTTCCTTTCAGTATAAGTCATTGCTGCTTTGTGTTCTCTTGTGTTGTGTTTTGAATAGTATGTGTACTCCAAAGTTTAATATATTAAATGGCAGACTTTAAAGGGAAGAAAAAAGGCCACTTTTTTTTAGATTTCAAAATTGAAACTAATTTGATGCAGAAAGCTACAAAAGTGTCAGAGCAAATAAAGAGGAAATAGTGTTGACAGGTTCCTTTTCCTTACTATAATTATTAAAAATACTGGCTTGTAAAAAGACCTGTGACTAATGATTATAGAATGCAGCAAGAAAACCTTAACAGTGAAAGAAAATCTTGATCTGTCCCTTTGGTTGTTATGTGCAGCTGGTCAGTGACTGAATAGAAAACACTTCTACAATAAGCCATAAATTATGAGGGAAATGAGTTGTATTAAAGAATGTTCAGCTTTTGGGAAAGGAAAACCAGAAGCAATTTGAGTATTACTAGATCCAGTGTCCCAAAATTTCAGGCACTTTTTTGCTTGTGGAGTCTTCTGCATGCAAGCAGTTTCATTTTAACTATTTTTTTTAAAAAATGTGTATTTATTTATTAAAAAATGAAAATATGCCTAACACTTCCAGAATTCTAATGGCCAAAGCCCATCTGCCTGCTATGCCTGAATCCTTACGCAGTGCAACAGAAACATCACTTATTCTCATCAGTTTGCTAAAAACCTATCTGCCTGCTTGTGTTCAGCACTGCAGTTACTGCCTCCGTTCCCTTGGTTCTCAGCCATCCTAAGGAGGATGGAATGTTTCTAGTGTGTAATACTTTCAGCTGGTTTTGTTTTTTTTTATCGTGTTCCTTTGCCCCTTGCTCAGAGGGATAATGTAGACTTGTGGCTGGTGGACTAGAATTGTTTTCAGACAGGCTGTTACTTTAAACCAGACTTCTTATTTCTTCTCTCCAAAGTTGTAACCTTAAAACTGCAGACTCTGTGATAGCAAGTTACATACTGAAAACAAGGATCAGAGATGTCCTTTGCACATGGTTTCCAGCAAAGGGCAGTTTTAAATGACTCCCACACTGACTTGTCCCTGAAAAAATCAAACCGGCATTGCGTGCTCCTTTGTCCCCTTGTAGCAGAAGTGCTGCTGGGAGTTGTAGGGGAATTTTCAATCATTTCTGCAGAAAATACGGACAGTGAACAGTTTTCATGCCTAGTCCAGTCCTATCATAGATGTGTTTTTTCAAGGGTGTTATTTGCAGTAGTAGGAGAAATCCAATTTCTGAGTGTATGCTTCCATGTCTCACTGCACTTGAAAATTGCAGTTTGGCCCACTGGTCATCTTGTCAACATAAGTTAGCATTTAAGTCTCCTATAAAAGGAATGGTGACTTCTTAAAAACTCATTTATCTGCTGAATCCAAGCTTGGACTCAACTGTGTGTGGGTCAAAGCCCCCAGCCACCCTACTTTTCTCTCTCTCCAGGTCAGGGCCACTTCTGGCCAGCTTGAAAGAATTTACTTCAAAGGCTTTCAGCAGACACAGAACAACACAGGCTGAGGCTGTAGTTTCCAGCTTCAGCAGAGCTAGCTAAGTATTGGCTTCTTGGGGAGTCCTGTTCTATTCTCTTGTTATTCACTCAATGCACAGCAAAATGCTTACTACTTTTATAGGGGTCATGGAGGCCGACATTCACCCATCACTTAAGGGAAAGGTGCCAGTGAAAGGTAGGTATATCCAGCTCTGGCAGAACAAAGCAGCTTAAAATTCAGCTGTGGAGAGAAATTCCATATTAGTTCCTCATCTCCCCTGAACATAGGATTGTCTTTATAACTGAAGTCCAAGGTTTAATCCTGCCCTTAGGGATTTTTTTTTTCCTTTTTCAGCCATCTTATTAGAACTCTTCTGATTCTTGTTTGTCCCACTGAGCTCTGGTTCCTCTTCTCAGCTTCCTGCTAAACTTCCTTACTTCTCGGCAACTTCCTGTAACAATGACTGCTACAGAAATAGTGTGCATTGCCTGGAAATTTGCTTTCTTTTATTTGGAAATGTCTTAACTTCTCTGTGTCAGGTGTCCATTGCAGCTTCTTCTGGCACAATTGCTCTGGAAACCTCGAGCAAGCTGGAGGCTGTGGTAGCTGTGTTCCTCTTGGATTGGAGTGAAGTCCTCTGCAGTAGAATGAGACCTCAGTTCTGCAAAAAGATGTGCTCTATGCATCTTCCTTCCTTAATGTCCTGAAACTGTGTTTATGGGGTTTTTTTTTTGGGGGGGGAACCTTCCCCTAAACCCCAGGGTGTATGTCCCTGTTAGCCACTGTTCTTGATTAAAAGCTGTCATGGCTTCAGGAGGAGTCAAGTAATAGTGGAGCCGGCAGAGCTGCTGAGAAGTCTCTGTCTTTGAAAATTAAAATGAGGGTGGGGGCAAAGCAACTGCTGCAGCATTTTTGTGAGAGCTACTTGGTGTCCTTCAAGAGTAGATTCAGAAATATGTCAAGTGCAAGCCTTACCACATTCTTCACATCCCTGGGTTTTTAATATTAATAGTTTCCTTTAAGGCAGTGGCCCTGAGATGGGTGTGGTTTATAGTTTATACTATACACTTGCTAGCAGGTAGAAAAATGTGAGGAAAAAATGCAAAAAGTCATCATTTTTTCTTCCCCTGTTATTTTAAAGCAGCTTTTTTTTTGTGTGTATGGAGTGCCTGTGAAAAAAACCAGAGTTTTGACACTTGGGCAGAACATTAATCCAGAATCAATAGCAGAAAAGGTATCTCAAATACTGATTATTTTCATTAAACCATGCAAAATTTTCTTGTACGTAAATTACAAAAATATATACGTAATTTTTTCCTCACCTCTTTCTGCAGTAACTGTTACTAGAGTGGAAATTGGGAACTAAGACTCTGATGCTGACAAGCACTGAGCTGCCTTCTAGTTAGAGCCCTGGATGCCTGCAGCTCTCCACCCCAGCCTGGCATGTGCCACTGGCTGGGAGTTGTGTTTGAAAGACATTATCAGACAGGAACATTTGATTCATTTGCGTGTACATACGAGAAAAAAAAGGCAGTTTTGGCTTCAATCATATCACTTAGATCTTTCATTGTCTCAATCTTGTTTTTAGAAGTCTTGACGCTGACTGGTGATTGAAAAGCTGTGCAGGAGGGTGGAGGCTTTCCTCTGCTTCTGGCTGGTCACTTGTGCAATGCGGCTGCTGATACACCCGCTCTGGAGAGTGGGGCTGGGGGTCCTGCCATTCTGGCCAGGTGTTGGAGCAGCGAGTAGGAAAAGCAGTTCACAAACACTGGCATGGCAGAAACTCAAAACTCAGCTCAACCTTAGCGGCTGCTCCCCTTTTTTGTATTTATCTATTTACTTTTCATTGTCATCAAGGGGTGAAAATTTGCAGATCGATCATAAAGATGCAAGAGATGGGCAAGTTTGGGTAAATGGGGCAGCGTTTTCACCTGATGGGAAGTTTGTGTCCAAAGCCACAGAGCTGAAAACATCCAGTGTCTTGATGTCACTAACAGCATCCCTGCTGGTACATAATTAGGTATAATGCATCATGAAAGCTGTGCGGGTACTGAAAGAGTAGGTTTGTGTATGAATGGGCACTCTCTAGGTAAAAAACTGTACCTGCAAGATGGTATTTTCTCTCCAGTAAAGATAAGATAATAAAAAGTGCTGTTTGGGTGTAATGCGGAGAGTTGGGAATGCTACAATTAGAGCATGTATTAGAACACAGATTCCCAAAACAATCTGGGCAGGAGAATCCTGTTTTGCTGTGCATACAATAACTCGCCTTTACTGGTGTTAATCAGAGCGTTGCATCATGATCTCACTGTTGTCACTTTATAGCATTGTCCTGCCCATAATTCTGATTAATTAGATAACTTTGGGGTCTAGCTTCTTGCTGGTTTTGTGTATAAACAAAACCAGCATTAAATGGTTCAGACCCCTCCTTCCCCAGGATATTAATTTCAGTGAACGTATTATAGATGTCTCTATCTGATATACAGGCTTGTTGAGTAGTATTTAGTCCCACCCTAAATAAAAGGAAATAATGAATAACGTTCTTACCATTGTGCTCCAACTGCTTTTGAATGAGGGGAATGTACTGAGTGGCCTCTGATAGAGGATCTTAATGCTGTTCCCCAAATTACTGCTATTCAGTGGGATTACACAGAAAGCTAAATAGAAAGGAAAAAGAACAATTTATGCCTGCTGTTTGTACTCTGCTGCCTTCCCACCCTGGCGTGCAAACAGATGGCTTTCCCCAGTGCTTCTTTTTAATATTTATTTGTTGTTTTTACAGTATTTTCTGCTCCTAGGTCTGTTGGCCTCTAGGTGCTAATGAAATGTGAATGTGTCCCAGACTTGCCCTCTCCTAAGTGCATGTCGTTCTGCAGTGGCTGGATATTTTTTGTATAACAAAAAGAAAACCAAAAATCTACATCTTTATTTTTGCATTTGGTGGTAGAGATATAGGAAAATAACTTTCCTTTTTGCCTTTTTTTTTTTCCCCTCCAGAAGTTTTTAGGTGGTAAAAAGTGTGGCAATTCAACTAAGTATTGTATCCGGGGTGGGGAGGAGGAAATGGGAAGGGGAGAGAAGTCTTACAGAAACACAGAAAACTCCAGTTTGGCTGGTTTCAAGTGAATCTGACTGTTTGGCATGACATCATGTTTGAGTAGTTTAGCTTGGGCTTCTTGCCTCTGTGGTTTGTGTTTTAAAACTAAGAGCTAAGGGGGAAGGCAGTGAGAAAGGAGGGCAACCTATGTTTTTCCCCAGCAACGCATCTGCATCCTTGTGTGTCATTTGTTGAAGCCCTTTTTCTTCTTTAGCTCTTAACCTCAGGAATCCCTTGCAGCAGGAATGTGCTTATTGCTCGGGTGGTAGGTAGTTAAGGGCAGCTGGGCATAAGGTGGAGGACAGCTCTGAGCCATACTGGTGGCTTTTGGAGAGGGATCTGTGGGCCCACTCACCACTTTGCTATTGCCTCCGTGGGCCAACGAGCGGGTGGCCCTGCAGCCAGTTCAGCAAGGCCATCCAGAACTCAAGCCTGCGTAGAGAAGGATTAGTCTGTTGGCCGGGCAGCAAGGAGATTTCAACCTGAATCGACTGTGTGCCAGCTGAGTGCTGTGACCATTTGACTGTTAGGTACTGCTTTCACCGTATTATGGCTGAATGTAGCCCTTTGTTGCCGTGGCTTTTATTCCCAGCGCTCAGCATCTGACCGTTTTTGTTGTGATCAAAATAGTTCATTTTGATCTCCTGTGTTGGTTTCCATGCAAGTCAGAGGGGTTTGTCCTTAAGTGAACCCTTCTGTAAGTTCAGCCCAAATTCATGAATAGTTTAGTCTTCCCTGCAACTGTGTTTTTTAATGAATAAATGATTCAGCACAGGGAAAAAAAAAAAGTTCAATCCAGAAACAGCAATTTTAACGTCTGCTAGACCTGTTTCTTTATTGTTATATAGTCTTTGGGCTTGTTGTGAGCAGTGTGGATTCAGTTCAGTCGATGAGGAAACTTGACTGTCAGAGAAGTGAGGGCTTTTGTTTTGATTTTTTAGCCTATAGCTTTAAAAAGAGAGCTTTGCACCAAAAGCTGTGGTACTGCAATAGAAGGAACTAGCTCACATGGTAACGCAAACAAGATATCTAAGAAGCAACATAAACTCTCTATAATAATAGAGGAAACAATTAGTCATTTTCAACTCATCCTAATTCAAAGCTGTTCTGGCTCTTGGGCATCTGTTCAGTGTTTGAAATAAAGGACGAAGCTCTGGTGCTTTACTGGAAAGGTTTTTTCTGCTCTGTTGGAAAATGATGTTTCAGTCTGTTTTGGTTGTGTAGCTATGCAGCCACCATGTCTCTGAGGTGACTGAGCCATGATTTACACCCAGCTTTTCTAGTAGTCACTATAAATACACTCTGATTGTTCTGTTAGTAGAATTGCTATAAATTTTATACTAATGAAATTAATGAAGGATACCTCATGGGCTGCGTGTTGTAGGTGCTAAGACTTAATGCATATCTGAAGTGTTCATATTACATGGGAAAGGTAAGTGAAGGAACAATGTAAGAGCTTAAAATGTTACTGTCCTAATAGTTGGGGATGGAGGGATCTTCAAACAGCATATGTTGAAATGGCGTAAGAGGGATATTAGGAAAACTGGCAATATCTTTCAGGTTCCAAGTCTAGTTAAATCAGGATAAAGAGTAGAAAGAATTAAATACTATCCCCTTCTTCAGTTGTTTCCCTCAACAGTAGTCTCCAGTGTGGGTGATTTGAATGTAGGTTACAAAGGACATTATTCAAATGAGACAGTTTCAGTAAACCTACAGTATAAATGCTTTCAGTGAGAGTTAACAACACCAGAAGTGTAATTAATTTTCTTTCATTTACACTTGAAGGTTAAATGCTCATAAAACATATCCTCTAACTTCCGTTTTTGAGAAGTTGGTGAGAGATTATTAAGTGGTAGCTTTGTGTCAAAAAAAGTGAAAGATGTTGCCAGAGACTTTCCCATTTAATTACTATATTTTATTATTGTACTTCTGACTTTCGGTGCAGGATTATTCCTGGGCATGACTGACCATGCCATCTACTTGTGTAAAGGTAATTTTTCTGGTTTTTTCTTCTGTCCTTGGAATGTCACTACTGGTCTATCTCCAGAGTAGCAGTGTTTGAATGAAAGTAGGTGACTTCGTGTTCTCACAGTCCATAATGAAATGTGTTTTTTTGAAATACATGCAGTGCAAAAACTTTTTTTTTTTCTCTTAAAAAACCTACCTACTTGCTTCTTATAGGATGCTTAATCTTGAAGTATTTTCTATAAACATATCCTTGATTTTAGAGCTATTCTGTAATAAGACATTCTAGCTGATGGTTGCGTTGCTTTTTCTGGATGGGTTTTTGTTTTGTTTGGGTTTTTTTGTTGTTTTTTTTTGTTTTTTTGGGGGGGGGATTTTTTTTTTATGATCTTGAGAAATGGGTGATGCTATATCTTCCCTCTGAGGTTTAAGAATGTCACATATGTTCAGAGCTCCTCTTTTCGGCAGCCTGTGTCTGAACCCCCTGAGTAACAGTGCAGGGGCGTGTGCTTGTTGGTCACTCCTCTGTTTTAAAACAAAAAGGAAACCCCTTAGTTATCCAAACACTTTTCTGTTTGTTTGGCTTACTTGTAAGGAATGTGCTTTGCTAAGTGTCTTTGAGAGACAGAGCAAGGCCTGGGCCCTAAATCTTAAAGTCTGGATTTAAAGCAGGCTCTGAACACAGCCTTCACAATGTGCAATTGCTGTTAGAAGCAGCATAGACTTAAAACCTGGTGTAATGTGCAGGGGAGGAAGTATTATAACAGTGGATTTTATAAGGTTGTGTCATGCAGGCAGGATATATCACTGCCTGCATGTGAGAAGAAAAGGAGTAAATGTTTTTATAAAGGTGTTCAGCCCTTAGGGGTTGTCTGGACATCTGCCTTCATGCCTTTTGGCATCTGGAGACTCGTGTGTCCCGACATGTGGTATTCCCTTGAGAGATAAAAAGTTTGTGGGTACATTTTCATTTTCCTAGTTTGAGTCAGGTGATGGATCAGGCATATTTCTAAACTAGGACCTTGTATGCTCTAGTATGCTTAAGCTGATGTGTTTCTCAGTTATTTGAAAAGTCTTTCAGCTTTGCACCAGGCAGTCTGGGTGCAGTGAACAGTGCCCTTTAGTTCGACTTGGCTTGGTGTGCCTTCGATCTCATTTGTATGTGTTGTCTTAGCTTGGAGACTTTCATCTTGATGAAAACTTTTCCCAGTTAGGATCTGCAAGATGATTCTTCCCTGGTGCTGAAACTCAGGGTAGGGGTTCTGCCATGCAAGACAAGGGATAAACCCCTGCTGGATGTGGGTCACACTATGATGGCACCTCCTGCTGATGATGCAAATTGGTCTCAAGTGCCTTTCCTTGTTAGTTTGTTTTCTGCAGTTGAACTACCGTAATGTAGTTGCTGTAAGCGGTGATAAAGCAGTATCTCGAAATGATGAGAGGCAGCCATAGCCTGCAGCGGATGCACTGTTTTTTTCTGGTATGTTATCAAAAAGGTTTTACATTCTTTACTAAACCTGTTTTTCAGGTAGTTGCATTTCTGTCAGCATTATTTAACTCTGTGACATTTTAACTATCTGTGTTGAGGACATGAGAGGTGCAAAAGAAATCCAGCTTGTGAATCAGTCTTGGTTCAATGCTTACTGGAAAGTGGGGGGAAGATCATGAGACCAGTAAGGGAGCAAGCAGTTCAGGAAAGGTCATGTGGAAGCCACATCTGTTAAAAGGTATATGACAGTGAGGTTTTAGCAGCTGGAATGCAATTAACTTCCTCTCCACTCTTATCTCTCTCCTAAACCTGCACATTTCATGCAGGTGAACAGCCACGTGGCAGGTAGCAAAGACCGGTTATTTATGTGACCTGATACAAAGCTTTGACTTCTGACTCAGCACCCTGACTTCTCATGTTTTTTTTTTAATCTGCTAAATTTTCACAACTTAAGAAGATCCCACCCAGTAGTGTGGTGCACAGTGCTTAAGGTTTGTGTAACTCCTGTTTTATATTGCTGCTTTACAAGCTTTGCTGCTGGTAAGCAGCCGTTCATAGATAGATGCAAATATGTGTTTTTTACCCCTAAGATGAAAGAAATCTGGCTATTACATGAGCAAATACAGACTTAGCATTCTGTGGCATGCACATAAAATAAGATGCAGTCACGAAGGACTTATTTTCATCTTTGTCTTAATGCTAGTTTAATGTGGCTTTAGTATTTGAGTGGGAAGGTGAAGCTTTGCCCCATGTGTGCATGGTGAAACTCGTCACAGTCAGGTGAAGGGTTTCTCCTCTACCCTTCTCCATAGCTCCTGCTCCAAATGTACAGATGCATTTACATGGGATTTCTGTTCAGAAATCTGTTCGGTATTTGTCAGCCTTAAAAATGCAGATGTGAGAGTTTAGAAGCATATTTTTAACAGACCAGTGAAAATAGTGAAAATTCCATTTGTGGCCTAGGGTATGTTTTAATGCAGTTCTTGAGCATTATTTTTCATAGGCTTACCTGTACCTTACCTGTATTTTACTTTTTTTTATTTTTTTTTCCCAAATAAATAATAGCAGCGATTGTGCTTTAGCTGATTTTGGGTATGTCGTTGCTTCCTCTCTGAAACTGATAGAAATTTTATACTTCAGCTATCTCAAACTATGAAAAATTAAACGCTAAGAGTCAGACCAGAAAGAAATGTCTCTGGTATGGAAATTTTTTACTGCCATTTGTTATTCTATTGATTGTAAATGCTTTGCTTTGCTACTGTTTTTTGTAGGCATTGTTTCATCTTTTAACATGTGAAATCTATATAAGCCTATAGGTAAATAACTCATAAAATTCTTGTCCTTCTAGGCTTCCAAGGCATTTGGAAACTATTTCTACAGTTTAAGTTAAGGTTAGGAAACTTCTGGAGAAGCAGTAATGGTATTTTTGGTTTCTGTGTTTGTGGTTTATTGACGACGTGGGACCAAAAGAGAATAAATCTAATGCTTCAAAGACATCTAACATATAATCTGGGTGAAATAAAATCAAATCTAATCTTGTGACTTTCAGTTTGAGTAAAAGAATAATTAATTGAAAGAACTGTTTATGTATTGTTTAAGATGTAATAAAAATTAAGCAGGAGTATGAGGAGATCCAGTTGATTATAGTACCCAGTACTCTTCTTTCATCCTGCCATTTTATATATAAGCATTGAGAGACTTGTCAAAATACATTGAAGATATCTGGGGGGGGCTTCCCTTGACTTGAATTTTTAACTGCCCCAAATGTTTTTTTAAAGAAAAATATTACTAAATGGGTTAATAACATAGATACAGAAAAGAGCGATACTAAAGAAGCCCTCTCCTACCCCCAGTCTCTTCTGCAGTGTTGCTGCCTGGCTGGTATCAGTTCTTTTTAGTACCTCACTTCTTTTTAGCCAAAATGCTTGCAGGGTGGTGCTGCACTTCACAGTATCACAGTATCACAAGGTTGGAAAGGACCTCTGAGATCATCAAGTCCAACCTATAACCCTACACTAACACCAACACTAACACCAACCCATCATCTAAACCATGGCACTCAGTGCCTCATCCAGTCTCCCTTTAAACACCTCCAGGGTCGGTGACTCCACCACCTCCCTGGGCAGCCCATTCCAATGGCCAATCACCCTTTCAATGAAGAACTTTTTCCTCACATCAAGCCTAAACTTTCCCTGACGAAGCTTAAGTCCATGCCCTCTAGTTCTGGTTCTGCCACTGGTCACCTGAGAGAAGAGACCAACCCCTGCCTGCCTACAACCTCCTTTTAGGTAGTTGTAGAAAGCAATGAGGTCTCCCCTGAGCCTCCTCTTCTCTAGACTAAACAGCCCCAACTCCCTCAGTCGCTCCTTGTAGGGCTTGTGCTCCAGCCCCTTCACCATCTTCGTTGCCCTCCTCTGAACACATTCCAGTATCCTAACATCTTTCCCAAGCTGGGGGGCCCAGAACTGGACACAGTATTCAAGATGAGGCCTGACCAGTGCTGAGTACAGGGGGACAATAACGTCTCTGGTCCTGCTCACTACACTATTCCTGATGCAGGCCAGAATGCCATTGGCCTTCTTGGCCACCTGGGCACACTGCTGGCTCATGTTGAGCTTCCTGTCAACCAGCACTCCCAGATCCCTTTCTGCCTGACTACTCTCCAGCCACTCTGTCCCCAGTCTGTAGCGCTGCATGAGATTGTTGTGTCCAAAATGAAGTACCCGACATTTGGACTTATTAAACATCATCCCATTAGAATCAGCCCAGCTCTCCAATCTGTCCAGGTCCCTCTGTAGGGCCATCCTACCCTCTAGCAGATCAACCCTTCCTCCCAGCT
Organism: Tapera naevia; assembly: GCA_033556795.1. NCBI lineage: Eukaryota > Metazoa > Chordata > Aves > Cuculiformes > Neomorphidae > Tapera > Tapera naevia. The sequence continues at coordinate 3,022,277 of JAUMJJ010000374.1, forward strand.
TGGTATCATCTGCAAACTTGCTGATGATGGACTCAATCCCCTCATCCAGATCATCAATAAAGATATTAAACAGGACGGGACCCAACACCGATCCCTGGGGGACACCACTGGTGACCGGCCGCCAACTGGATGAAACACCATTTACCATCACTCTCTGGGCTCGGCCATCCAGCCAATTCCTAACCCAGCACAGAGTGCTCCCTTCTAAGCCACGGGCTGCCAGCTTCCCTAGGAGTCTACTGTGGGAGACAGTGTCAAAGGCCTTGCTGAAGTCCAGGTATACCACATCCACAGCCTTCCTCTCATCCACCAGGCGAGTCACATGGTCGTAAAAGGAGATCAGGTTGGTCAGGCAGGACCTACCCCTCCTAAACCCATGCTGGCTGGGCCTGATCTCTTGACCGTTCTGCAAGTGCCGCATGATATCACCCAGGATTATCTGCTCCATGATTTTACCTGGGACCGAGGTCAGGCTGACAGGTCTGTAATTACCTGGATCATCCTTACGGCCCTTCTTGTGCATGGGCGTCACATTGGCCAACTTCCAGTCTTCCGGGACCTCTCCAGTGAGCCAGGACTGCTGAAAGATGATGGAGAGCGGCTTAGCAAGCTCATCCGCCAGCTCTCTCAGCACCCTAGGATGGATCCCATCCGGCCCCATAGACTTATGAGGGTCCAAGCAGCTCAGCAGGTCTCTAACTTCCTCCTCATGGATTGCAGGAGGGCCATATTTCACTCTGCCCCCATCAACCACTTCAGAGGGCCAACTGTCAAGTGAGCTGACATCCTTGCTGTTAAAAACTGAGGCAAAGAAGGCATTAAGTACCTCAGCCTTCTCTGCATCTTTGGTTACTATATTTCCCTCCACATCCAACAAGGAGTGGAGGTCGCTGCCACCCTTCTTTCTACCATTGATATATTTATAAAAACTCTTCTTATTATCCTTGACGGAAGTGGCCAATTTGAGCTCCAGCTGGGCTTTTGCTTCCCTGATTTTCCTGCTGCACTTGTTGCTGCCCCTTTCTCGTTTTCCATTAGGGGTCAAATGTTTTGTTAAATTTTTTGGAGCCCTGTGTGACAAAATAATTCTTAATAGTGTACCACTATTTCTGATTAATCTTCTAAGTGTTTTTAAAATATTTTGCCAAGGCAATCTGTTAAACAGAGGGCTACCTGTATATCTGTGTCTTCAGAAACAGAAGTTTTATAGAAATTTTCTTCTTAAAATCTTGTGGGTTTAAAATTTGCAGGAACAATCATCAAGTGGAAGGTGATTTTCTGATTGAAATAATTGAGCTTTGTTATTAAACTTGCTGGTTGTGGGTATTCATTTAGTGGTAATACAACTAGTTTGGATGAAATTGAGTAAATTTAAAGAATGTTTGTCGTTCACTTAGCAGCATTTTTTTATTTTCAGTAATCTTTTATTTGGATTTGTCTGTTAAGAACATGCAAAGAGGCATGCTTTTGTATTCTGATGATATAGGCAGCAGAAAATCTGTAATTGCATGAAAATAGCAAAGGCTACGGGAAGCCTTTATCAGCGGTGGTAAGCAAAACATGACCAAAATGTGGTAAAAAAACTACTCTTAAAAACTTCCTCTGCTTCTTTTTTCAAGTGACATACAAAGCTAAGCAAACACTGCATGGTGATGCAGAATGCAATTTATTTGAAATGAACATATTATGAGACTTGTAATAAATAATGTAAACATATCTTCCTCTTATATTTAAGTGTTTGAAATGTGCTTGTAGCTGTTTGATCTGTGTCAGAGCTAAGCCAAACCTACAGATCAGCAGGAACTCCTTCATGTATCTTGGAAGGAGAAAGAAGCCATGGGTGTTATTTTTCTGGAATAAAAAGCTTGCAGCTGGTCAGGCTGCAGTGTTGGTTTGATCTCTGGTTCTGACCCTACATCACTCAGCCTTTTTCCAGCATAGATGGTCCTCCCAGATGGCCATGAAGTTGACCTTTGATAGGCATGTCTATTGACGGGTAAGTTAGAGAGAGCCCATGTTATTGTCAGTGAATAAGTTCTCATGCAGCCTCAATCTATTCATAGAGGCAAGTCTGGCGATGGGGTGATGGCAGAGCCAATTCTCATTCCTGTTTCTATTCAGCTTCTGTTCAAAGAGGAGGAAAAGAGAGACTCTACCAGAGCTCTAGATGAACTTACTGCAGCAGTACAATGAGATCTTTTGTTGCCTCCCAGGAGTACTACTACATGTTTTGAAGGCTCGCAGTCCATTTGTCTTTTGCTACAGTTTAAATTCCTTAAAGGATTAAATGGGCTGACAATTGCAGGCGAATCTCAAGGGTATCCCCTCAGCTCATGTTGCATGTGGAAACAGCATATGGGAAAAAATTGTTTGCTTAATCAATTTGTTTGTGTTTGTGATAATCTGATCCTTGTAGATCAGCCAGATCACTGACTGACTTTAGATTTGGAAAAGGCTTTGCACCACAATTTTTTCTGTGAGGCAATTTGCATTTGTTTTGAAGGAGCTGATGCTACTTTGCTTTTAGGCCCATCAAAAAATGTAGATTCAATACAAAACAGTGCAGCTGAAGATGTACGATATAGTAAATAAATGCCATGAAGAACTTCTAGGGTCCAGCCAGTAATTTATTGTATAAGATTACTTCTCTCGTGACAGGTTTATGATGCTTGAAGATGCACTGAGCCTGCCTTAAACAGCTCGGTGTGGTGTCATTAGCTCCCACAGTCTGCATCTGAGCCAGTGTTTACATCTGTATCCACACTTTGCGCTCTAGCTGGTCATCCTTAGCCTGTACTTCCCAGAATCTGTCAACTTTATGGGAATTTAGGCATGTTTCACTGCTGTTAGTCACTTGGGCTGGAGTTTGATGGTTTTATTGGGGCCTCTAGTGGTCTCAAGACTGCATTACCAAACCATAGCCGCTGTCTGAGGATGGTGAGGAGAGATTACTTTTCTTCCTCCCTTTGGGTAGATTTACCCAGCTATGGGGCAAGGGCAGTGCCATACATATAATTTATTTGGATTCTAGTGGAACATTTTACATGGAGTTAGAACTTAACATGCTGAAGGAGCATAAATAAATGGTAATGAACAGTAACAGAGCGTGAAGGAGGATATGAAGGTTAGCCAGAGAAGGCTCCATGTCAGGCGGTGGTCACAGGCTGGTTTCTCCCTGCTGCACACTTCATTAATTTTTAAATTAGGAAGTTTTCAGGACCGTGGTAAGGGCAAAAAGATAATCTGTCCTAAGAAAAGTATAGGGGTAAGGAGGGAAACAGCAGCCCTTCATGGAGCAGCATCAGGAGTGCCACAAAACTAGGATTTTGTCTAGTGAGACAGTTTTGGCCTCTGTGTAAGCAAGGTGAAGGCTTTCACAGGCTATGGTTCTTCTGCCCCCAGACAGGGTGTCATAGATGAAAAATTTTGTCTTTGTTTTCAGTATAAGTGAACATTCTTGATGTTGTATTTGAACTTTTATGTAATTTTTTAAATCCCTTTACAGCTGTTTTTTTTACTTGGAAAACTCTCAAACCAAATCCAGCTCAATGTTGTTCTCCTTGTAAAGTATCTTTTAATGCTTTCCTGAGCGAAGACTGCTTAGAGTCTGGCTCAGGAAAATGAAATCTGCTTGTGATAGAGAAACCTGAGGATCTCAATTGCTCTCAGCTAAGCAGATCTGAAATAGGGCCCTGTCAGGAAATGCCCCTTGTTTTCATGACAGTGCTGCAAAGGCCAGGCAGCTGCTGGCTCTGGTGTGCGTTTTCCATGTTGCCTGGGTGGCCATCCCTGTGGATCTGGGGACAGTTAGCATTGTGTCATTGCCACAGGAGTGATTTCTGGTTGTTTTTCTTTCTTTTTTTCATTGTGTCCTTCTTCTTCCAGGGTGTGTCTGAGAAATGACTCAGAGTGAAAAAACAGGCTGTTAGGCTACATGCAGGAATGCGCCTTGTTCACATAAAATAAAGGTTGATGCTTTTAGTTTAGAAAGAAAATGACTGGCAGTGTTAACTGAAAACTCTTATTAAAAGAGACTTTTAAATTCAGACATTGCTCATTAAGCAGCCAGCTGCAGTTCCACTGATGTCGGTATGATGTGCAGCTCAAGTAGGATAACAATTTGGGTTTTAATAAGTAGTTGTTTTAAATATTACTCATTGCCGTTGTCAAATAAGCTCACTGGTTTCTTTGCAAACTTCTTCAGCAGGATTGTCTCTGAAGGGACATTGCATATAGGACTTATTGGGTTATGCAAATAATTTAAACTCGTTCAAACTTCTCAGCCTTTCTCTGGGATGAAGTTTTGTTGTTTTCTCAGATGGAATATTCAGGATGCTTGAAGGGATACTGCTGAACCATGAGGTGGTTTGCATCATCTGCTGCCTATAGTTTTTCAGCCTATTGTCAGCCTGTTTCCTAACAAATTCTGTGCTATTTGGTCTTAGGTATTTCTGTTGCTTTTTGTTTTTTATGTGCACAGGTAGGTGAATCACTTCCCTGTACAAAACCATAGGAAAACTTACTGAGAAATCTTTTTTTGAAAGTAGGACTGAAGAAGGAGAAATAGGTCTAACAAGTATAAGTCAGATGAGTTCCATTCTATATTTTTTCTTTATTTCGGATATGTTGTCTAAAAAGCTCCTTGCACCTAGGCTAGCCATCTAACAGGCAGATACAGGTAAAATCCGGAGGAAAACTTGGGAGAGGAGGGAAGAACTTCATCCAATATGTTCCTCCACAGATTTTCATTTTTGTCTCATCTTGGCTTTCTTACAAGGCTTTGTCTTCCCCAACATTTTTAGTTCACTGGAGGTGGTGCACAAACCAGAATCTCCTCATCTGTTTCCATGAAAGCCAGTGGAAAAAATTATATTTGGTCCTTGTTTGAAGAAAAACTTGCTTCAGGGAAGACAATTTAGAAATGTCAGGGGTAAAATATAAATACATGCAAACTGGAAATAGTCTTTCCTCTTTCACATAACTGCATAATAGCTGAAAATAGTCTGTGCATAGTTGTGTATTGCTGTCGACTGCTTTAGGGTTTTGCATAGCTTCGTAATACATTGTGGTGTCCTAAGAGGGTCCAACACTACCCCGTTAATAACAAACATCAGCTCATGTTTCTTTCTTCTAAGTTCTAGATCTCCATTTGGTCCCATGCGGTCTCATTAATGGAGCTGCTCATTTAGGGGTAAAAGAAGAGAAGACTCCAAAGATCTTTCAAAAATTTAGTGCACTGGTTCTAAAATCAGAGCTTTTCTTCTCTCAGGATAAACCCACATAAACCAAGCATTCTGTGAAATGATGTTTTATAGCTGGCCCATGAGTGCCTGCCTGAGATATCAGAGGGAAAACATGGAGCTGACACCACAGCACATTTTCATTTTTTCACTGGGAGTGAATGTGTCATATTGTTGAGATCATCTAGAGTTAATTTGAATCAAAAAACCTGTGAGGGTTACAGTTATAATGATTTTACAAGAGTAAATATACACTGGAAAAAATTAAAAAACCACCCCAAATTGTGGCACCAAATCCAGAAAGTAATCAATCCTAAATGAAACTGTATAACTATAATTATAAACTATAATTAAATGTTATCTTCTATCTTAGCCTCCTGTTGGCCATTTCCTCCTTCAAGTAGTAAGGGCCTGATACAGGAGGGTTGAATATTCACAAATGCCATTGAAATTGATAACTGGACTGGTTCCATAGCTTGGAGTGAATCTATTGCACAGAGGATTAATCTACATTATCCCTTTTTCTTTTCATACAATAAGCACAGGAGAAAACACTTGCTTAACCTGACTAGGCATATCTTTAATCGCATATGAATTTCTTTGCATTTTATGGTATAATGATATAATGATTTGTGCTTAGTTGTCTGCTTAAATGCAGAGAAATTATTTGAAGACATTTTAGGAAGAAATTAGAAATCAGGGCAAAATATTACACAAGTGTATTTTAACTTCCTTTCCAGTATGATTTTTTTTCACCCTAGTCTCCACAAATTGCTAAACTTGAACTGGGTTCATAGAGGTTTAGGCACATGGTTCTATTCCCAAGTTCAGGTGATCTCATTTTTCTCACCCTGTGCTATGAACCATTAATGAATTCATTAATTTGGACATAATGTGGAGATGAATGAGGTGAAAAAGCCCTGAGATGGGTTGCAAGAGACCAAAACATTATACCTGAGACTGTTGTCTCCTGCAGGAAGGTGTCACTCCCTGCTGATTTAGACTTTAGGTTCCCAGTGGAGCAGGAACGTGCCCCTAGTTGGAGTAGCAGTCAGTGCCTTACAAATCCTAGAGAATCAGCAAATATTGGAAAGATCTGTCAGTTTGTGGGTGCAATACCTGTGCAAGCCCACCTATGCTGTTGTGGGGCTTCTCAGTTTTTTCACTTACTTTTTGTGACCTTGAATAAATATGTTTCTGTGGGAACGCTTTCTGAACAAACCTATGCCAAGTACGAAATATCAGAGGTGACAGAGTGGTCTGCAAGTGGCCGAGATACTGCGTCTTTGCTGGTTAATGTTTGCCAGCTGAGCAGCGATGAGTGATAACACCAGCAAAGTAAAGCCTGGAGCCTCAAAACTGTCGTTGATGATTGCAGGATGGTGGCTTGTCCTAAAGTCCATAGTAGTGAATATGGGACAACTAATGGTATGTGGATGTAATGGGCAAAAAAGAGGAAGCAAGCCCAGGGTTACAGGGGCAGTGGTATTAATCACACTGTTGCTTTTGTGAAAGAGTGATGAGAAAGGATTTGGAGAATACTGTGGTAGCTTGGGGGTATTTTTGTGAAGCTCCTGCAAACCTGAGAGGATGGGTGGGTGTAGAAGAGAAGATCTGAAGCTACGCATGTGAAAGATCAATAGCTTTGAGAAGGGTGTGATTAATTTCCTGGCTTTTTGCATGTGTGTCACAGGGCACACACTGAGCACACAAGAAGTAGTATGCAGCAGCCTCAAGTAGTGTTCTCAGAAAGTATTTGTGGCTAAGGGGATTTTTAATTAGGGTTTTTGGTTTACTCACTTTGACTGTGTAGCCAGCTTCTTAACCTTGTATTTACATGAACCAAACCACGTTGTTTGTTTTGGAAACAGGTAGGTGGGTTGCTGTTAACAAGACTTTTCCCCTCAGTGCAGGATCCCTAACTTCATTAGAAGGTACAATTTGGCAGCAGAACCAAGCTGATCTGAAGTCTTGTGGCCAGCAGATGAGGAGACACTACTGTGTTCCCTACTGTCGACCAGCTCCTGTGGCTCCCCCAATGCATGTGTACAGCAGGCACGTTTTAAATTCTGCTCCTGAAAATGTCATAGAATCACACAAGCTGAAAGGGACCCAAAAGGATCATTGAGTCCAGCGCCTGTCCCTACACAGGACACTCCCAAAATTCACACCATGTGACTGAGGGCATTTTTGAATGCTGGCAGACTTGGTGCCATGACTGCTTCCCTGGGGAGCCTGTTCCAGTGCTCCAACACCTGCTGGGTGATGAACCTTTTCCTCAGCTTCCTAAATATCTTAGTCTAAATCTTATCAAATATCGTTTGACCTTGGTCTTCTCAGTCACTTAGTATTTTTGAAGATGTTTTCCTGCAGTGTGTCTTATTTCGTCGTCGATAAGATTACCTGTGAGATTGATAATAATAATTCCTCAATTAGATGACCGACTGAATTTCTGCAGAGGATGGAGCCAAACCCTGCATCTATTACACACCACCATCTCCTGGTCAATAATAAATTGCATGCATAAGGAGGGTAGGACAGAACTTGCACAAGTGCAGATGAATTATTCAGCTCCTCTGGAAAAGTACAGCCTTTGATCAGACTCAAAGCATGACTGTGTGATGTATGAAAAGATTCATTTGCTGTAGGTGATGGCAGCGATAAGTTTGTGTATACACATCTCTCCTGTTGTTCAGTTGAAATGTTTAGTGTTTTGCATTTTGCTGTCCTTTCTTGATGAGTATTTTCTTGAGGAGGAGTATTCCGCCCCTACCCCAAGTTCCAGTTTTCGGTTAAAAAAATACCCGATTTTACAAATGAATAGTCTGGATTTATGTCATTGAAAAGAAAAGCAGAAATGGCAGGGCTTCTGATATATTAGATGCAAACACAAGGAGAATCAGGTGTTCAGCACAAATATGCTCCGAAATAATAAACAAATGTTTTGTATAGAGAGTATCTCATTAAGTAAGAACATAAGGCCAGAGAATAATTAGGTTCATGGCATATATTGAAAACTGCAGCATGGAATGACTGAGTCAGGCATGCTTGGGAATGGGGTGATTTGTTTTACTCAGTTTTGCATTTCAGAAGGAGGCCTGCCTGCTGCTGGTGGGATGTGCTCTTTGAATTTGGTTTGCGCATAGCGTTTTGGAAAGTCAGGGTGTGTTGTGAGTGGGTATTGCCAAAGTGTGTGATAAACAAAACCAAGTGAAATTATGGGAAGCTGTTGATTTATCACTGACAAGAATTTTAGCATAACTTTGCTTTTGTTATTGGAGCATTGTTAACAAAACCCATGCATGACAGAACAAGCAAGTTTCTAGCAGCCCAGCAAAAGTTTGCTGTTAGATCAGATGGCTGTAGCTGGGGATCAAACAGGAGTCAACGTGCTTCTTGTTTGAGCTGACAGGGAAGAAATGGGGAGGAGGAAAGCAGGGGTGCAGAGGTTTTGGTAGTGGCATGCTTGTTTCTCAGCTATGTAATGTCTGTTCCTGTCGCTAAGGAAGGATGCAGTGCTCCTGAACTCAGAGTATGGGGAGAAGGAAAGGAGAGCTGCAGAAATCACTGTGACTTACTCAATCCTATGGCATTCTGTGACTTTGTTTTTGCTCTTCTTTTTGCCATTTCCCTTTCTAATGAAACATGGCATATTTTTGGCTTTGGTTTTAGATTACTTTTTATATTGCTTTTCAGGGAGTCTCACTTCTTGCTCATCATTCAGCTCTTTCCACATAGCTCAGCACTTCTACTCTGAATGCTGCATGGTAGCGTTTTCCTGCCTTAAGAGTGGCTTTTTCCTTCTTGCCTAGCTGCTGCTTTGTAAAAGAATACAGAGGACTCTTGACCTGAGTGCAGACAAACATTTCCTCACTTCCTAGTAGCCTTGTAATTTGGCTGGTCTCTCAAGTATTCAGAAAACTTGAGGAGGAGCATCACACTCTTACGTAGGACGTCTGCATCCCCAGTAATGTCCTTTTTGTCCTGAATTGTCAGTAGGGCTGTGCTACAGAAGACCCGGCAATAGTTCTTTGGTGCTTATAAGTGCTTCTTTGCCTGTGAAGTGTGCCCGAACTCTACTCGCTGTGGCAACAAGACCATCTCAGGCTGGAAGGGGATGTCTCCGCTTGAAGCTTGCTTCTGCTGCATTTTTCCTTGCTGTAAAGCTGAAGGCGTTGCTTCTATTCAGCTGGCTTGCCTTGTCTTTGTGGAGAGTGATTTTTGTAGTCTCGTACAAGATGATTTAATGGCATCACCTGCTTTTTGTGGGTGTGTCTGCTTGGGCCCATGACTGTGATATGGGGAGATACTGCTGGTGGAGCTACTTGTGGCACCAGCGAAGTGAGAGCTGTGGGATGAGTAATTTGGGATTCAAGCTTTGCGTTGGCTTATTGTGATAATTGCTTGGTTTGTGTTAGCTCATGGAATTGTAGAAACAGCAAAGAAATGGCCTAAGAAAACAGGGTGGAAAGAGAAAATGAGACAATTTCAAGAGCTTAGATAAATGTTTCAACCTTTGCAATCAGTAGACTTGGTGCTTTGTGTGGGAAAGGCATAATCCAGCATAGAACTAAACCAGATTTTCTTGGAGCAGCTGAGTATAGGGTCCAACCAAAGGACCAGCCCCTCTGCAGGTGATGTTAGGGCAGGCGGAGCCTCTGCCTGCACCCACCGTGATGCCAAAACCAGACTCAGAGGTTCATGGGCAGAAACCTCCCATAGCCGCAATCCTCCCTGGCACAAGACCCTGACTTATGGATCTCCACACAGTGCTGGGAAAACTTTCCTATCCATGGGACATGTACCTCTGCATGCTTGTTTTTGCCTTGTTATGCGTAACTTTGCAAGGTGAATAGTTGTACTTAATCCCCAGTACAATTGTTGAAGTAATGTTTGTTACATGACAAAAGCAGCTGCTGCGGTCGGTTGGCATCAGGTGGCTAAGAGTCTCTGGAGCCTCAGGAAAGAAGTTTTCCTCTCACGCTCCTGCAGACCTCGGTCTAGGGCTTTCTTTCACTCCTTTAGGAGCACTTTGTGCTGCCACCTGGAGGGAGATGAGGAAAGCCATTTACAGGCCATTTGCAGGAAGGGAATTGGCTTACTCAGAAATAAAAGCATGAAGTTGAAAGACAAAAACATTTTCAAAGCAAAATTCTGGTATGCTTGTCAGTATTCCTAGGCAGAGTAGCTTCAGGTTGCAGTTAAATGGCAGCTGCTGATACTTTACGTATATGTACCCTTGTAGAAAGTAGATTTCAGAATATCTGCTAAGTGTTTTGAACCTTGACTACACTGGGTTTGATTCAGAAAATGCAAAATATTCTTTAGTGAGAAGTAATAATAAAACTTATACAGCAAAAATAAAAAATAACTAGTTTGTGTTTGCTGCTTTTTGTGGGATGGTGTCAAAGGTACTAAACTGTCTTTTGACTAAAATCTTGAGGGTTTTGTTTTTACATTCATATGTGCAAAATAATCAGCATCTGTTGTATAAGCGGTTTATGTGACAAAATAAACTGTGTGGGGGTTTTTTTAAAGAAAAAAGTGGTAGCCAACATTTTACAGCATGTTTGGGATTTTTCTCTATTAGTTTCGTATACTTTTGTTATTATTTTTATGTGAGTAGACTTCTAGGTTGAGAAGTCTGGAGAGCAACTATACCTTTTTTTTTAACTGATCACTCCCGTATGTTAATTAAACCAGTCCTTATTTTATTGGAGTAGTTTTAAAGTTTTAATTTCTATTATTTATTTTTGTTTTCCAGGTCAGATTTGCAATTGCCTGTAAGTATCACTCTGTTACTCAATGGCTTTTTAATATAACTCTCATTATCTTATTTTCTTTTAAGAAATAATGAATATTATCAGCTAAATATTTTTAAAAAATTCAAAAAGAATCTTTAGAAATAACATTCAAAAATGTAAACTCACTTATTTTAGTGACTGTAATTCCTGTGATGCGTTTAAGGATATTTAAAGATAGAAATGTGCACTTAAATCCCTTTGCTTTTCAGCCTGTTAAGAGTTCTGGAAAAATAAAGTACAAATATAACATGCTTGGGAGACTGAAAAATATACTTAAAATATACTTAAAAATATCCAAACCGAACAAACTCCAAAGCTAAAAATGACACCCAAAGTGGTGCTTTAGGAATTTTCTGAAGTGAGCATAGCAACTGCTGTCTTGGCACAATGACAAGTTTTCATGTGGCAAAAATTTCCAAAAGTACTTGAAGACAAGTTTGGCCTTAACCTTGATCATCATCCTTGCGTGAGTTAGCCTTTAACTTTTAGGACCTGAATCAACTCCTTCCACACTTTGGGCTGCACTATATCAACATAAAGCTGTTTTCTATAGGCATAGCGTGTCCGTTACTTATGGAAGCACCTGTGGGTGAATGAGTACTGTTTTGCTCAGGGGGAAGAGACAAACTTGCTGTGCCAGGTTAAATAAAGCAGCTGGCTTCTGAGAATATGTGAGGAAGAATACACATGCAGAACGTGGCTGCAAGTTTGTTCAGTTCTTTTCAAATAAAAATGCACTGAGAAAAAAAGCAGATCATGGTAGCTTTCATCCAAACCATGAGCAGCCTCAGTGAATGACTGCAATAGTGTAGCAATCTCTTAATCTGATTGAAATCGTCTGACAGAAGTTAAAAGTGGTAAAACCAGGATATGTCCAGCGAAATCTCTGTAGGAGGACAAACTAGGAAAACAGCAGTGACTGCAAGTCTGTGTATGATACCTGTATGAAAATTATACATTTGCAAATGGGAACACCAGAAGTTTTGTAAATGTAGTTATTGCTTTGTATTCTTTCTTTCAGGCACTGATTGCAGTAATGTAACTGCAGAAACAGGAAACAGTAGTGATGGCAATGTATCAGTAAACTCTACAAGTGGGAACAAAACCTATGAAGGTGGAGGATCGTCCAGGAATGTGTCATTATCTGACAGCTCAATAAGTGATCAGAAGAATGTAAAACGTAAGTGGTTTGCAATGTGAGTGTAATATGAATTTTCAGGGTGTTTTGTGGTTTTATATTGCATTGGTGCTTTAAGCCCGAACTCTAGTCCAGAATGCAAAGAGCATGCAAGGGCAAGGATCCAACTGCTTTAAAGGAGCAGGGAATGCACTGAAGAAATGTATCTGCACAGCTGACTGGGAGTGCAATTTAGCACTGTGATTGTTGGGTGGCCTTGAAATAGGTTTATCACAGTTAGACTTGGGCTCCATTCCCTGTTTATTACGGCTTTTGAGATTAGAGTTGCAACAGTTCAAACACATGGTGACATAGATTTGAACCACATATGTGACGGAGTACAGCTCTACATATGAGACAGAATACTCTCTACCTGTTATAGACCATATTGTATATCTAGAAGAGAGCTGTGTGAAACTTGCAGCTGGAAAGGCTCTTCTCTTTGGTATAGCCAGCTTAGAGAAAAATGAGATCAGGTTGTGTGTTCCAGTCTTTCTCAGCACCCTGCATGAGATTGACAGCTAAGGCAGGACGGTAATTGCTGCTGCACCTAGACTGCTTGGCTCCTTGACATGAGCTGCAACTTGACAAGTTAGACAAAAAATAGATTGCAGAGCTGGCGAGTTTGCCTAGCAACGTATAAGGATTGTTTCATTATTTTCCCAGGCTGATTGCTGTTTTGGAGAGACCTGTTGTTGAGTAAGGGTGGGGAGAAGAGTGCTTTGTATGTTTGTCAGCAAATATACTTGCACATTAAAAGAAAATTCTTTTAATTTTATTTTTCTTGCCTTTCACAGAGCCCAGCCCAGTTCTAGATCTCAAGGCGGAGTACATTGGTATGACATCTGTCAACTTAACATGGGCAGTAAAGGACAATGTTTCCACCTCCTACACATACAGGATAGAGGTTGTAAATGGTACCTCTGTGAGGAATGAGACATCCAATGTCACTGAAGTCAAAATTACTGAGTTAATGCCTGGGACACTGTACAATTTCACAGTATTTGCAGTACTGGCAGATGGTCACACGGAAGGAGAAGGACAGTCCATAGAACAATATACGAGTAAGTCACAGTTGCTTGGAGCCCTGTTTCTGGTGGGACATATCTTGCTCTGCAGCTCAGGGCTCTGCCTACCTACCCAAGGGTTGAAATATAATAAAAGCCTTACCTGGGCTATCAACTAAGGATGGACTGTTAATGTGTAGAAGAAAAATAGCTTGATTTTTTTTTGCTTGTTTGTCTGTTTAAAACACCAAACCCCCTCCACTCATCTCCTGCCCTGAAACAAAAAATCCCCAACAACAACAAAACTAAACCCAACCAACCGAACAAAAATACCCTCCTTCTTTCAGCACCACACTCATCCCTTTTCCTGCCCAGCTCTCTAGATTCCTAAGGGTAGCTCTGGAATAGCTGACACAGTGGTGACCTATAGTTCTCCTTTGGAGTGTCAAAGGGAGGTGAATCTCTCTCAAGAGGAGTTATCTTCAGTTTTCCATTAGCTGCCCATTGATGTAAAAGCATCTGTGAGCATCTGGTAGTATTGTTGGGGTGCTCCTGCACTCTGACTGATGAGTGATGTGAAGACAGTGAAGTAGTGGTGTGTTTCTTCTGTCCATGTACATGAGCAGATGTCCTTGCAGGTTGACAGATTGTTGTCTTGCCTTTCACAGAGCCCAGCCCAGTTCTAGATCTCAAGGTGGAGTACATTGGTGTGACGTCTGTCAACTTAACATGGACGGTGCCTGACCACACTTCTGCCTCCTACACATACAGGATAGAGGTTGTAAATGGCACCTTTGTAAGGAATGAGACATCCAATGTCACTGAAGTCGAAATTACTGTGTTAATGCCTGGGACACTGTACAATTTCACAGTATTTGCAGTACTGGCTGATGGTCACACGGAAGGAGAAGGACAATCCATAGAACAATATACGAGTAAGTCACAGTTGCTTGGAGCCCTGTTCTGCTGGACAACCCAGGGCTCTGTCTAACTGCCTGAGGGCTGAAATATAAAATTGTTGTCTATTGGTGTGACATTTTAATCTTGGAGCCTAATCTGGGCTGTCTACTAAGCTTAGGGTCTTAATGTGTGGAAGAGACATATTTCTATTTAAAAAAAAAAATAAAGTAAAACCAGCCAAACAAAATCCACCTTCATTCCCGTCCACCCTCATCTTCTCATATAGGAGATAACTTCTTGTCACAGGTATTCAGTGAACCAGCTATGAAAGGTGTCCTAATATAATTGTTATTTATGAATAGAGAAGGACTTGGGTAGGTTGTAGCTGTCTTGGCCATAGAGATCATGAAATGGTTCAGTTTAAAATTTACAGAGTAATAAGAAAAAACAGTAGCAGAGTTGCTACCCTGCACTTCAAGAGAGCAAACTTAAACTCTTCAGTAGCTACTTAGCAGAGTGCTCTGGGGATCTGATTTTGAGGGTTTAGGAGTCCATAAGTGCTGGTCATTTTTTAAGAACCACCTTTTAGAAGCACAGGAGTAGATGATTCACTATGTCAAAAGTTAAGCAAATGGGACAGAAGACCAGCCTCACTGAACAGGGAAAGCCATGTAGAGCTCAAGAGGAAGGTGAAATTGTATGATCTCTAGAAGCAAGTTCAGGCTTTTCAGGAACATGACAGATCTGTGGTTTGTATGTGCAGGGAGAATACACAATGCTGAAACTCAATTAGGGCTGAAACTGGTCAGACAACGCTTTTACAAGTACATTAATAGCGAGAGGAGGTCTAAAGAAGACATTGCACAAAAAATTGTTGAAGATGGTCATCTGACTAATAGAGATGAAGAAAAAGCAGAGGCGTTTGATGCTTTTTTTTTTGCCTCAGTCTTTAATAATATGGATTGACCTGGGGCTACCTAGTCCCGTGAGTCAGAATACTATGGGAGTGGGAACAGTGACATTCCCTTTGTGGACACTGAAATTGTAAGCTACAACAGCTGAATGTTTCTAAGTCTGTGAGGCCTCATGAGATTCATCCCAAAGTACTGAGGGACCTAGTGTATGGTACTGTTGGACCCTTCTCAATCATTTACTAAAGCTCTTGGGAGTCTGGGGAGGTCCCTACTGACTGGAAGCTAGCCAATGCTATTCCAGTTTACAAGGAGGGTATGAGGGAACTCCCAGGGAACTATAGACCTATTAGTCGCCTCTCAGTTCCTGGAAAAACTATGGAGACGATGAAACTACCATCATGTACCAGCAGTCCTGGCTGACTGGGGAAGTTTCACTTGACTGGAGGCTGGCAAATGTTACACCCATATACAAGAAGGGTTGGAGGGTGGGGCTGAGGAACCACAGGCCTATCAGTCTGACCTTGGGCCTAGGGCATCTTGAGTGCTGTCACACAGCATATACAAGACAACCAGATGGTAAGACCCAGTCAGCATGGGTTTATGAAAGGCAGGTCCTGCCAGACCAACCTAGTCTCCTTCTATGGCAAGGTTACCTGCTTAATGGATGAGGGAAAGGCTGTGGATGTTGTGTACCTGGACTTTAGTAAAGCCTTTGACACCATTTCTCACAGTATTCTGCTTGAGAAATTGGCTGCCGTTGGCCTGGATAGACACAGCCTCTGCTGGGAAAGAAATGGCTGGATGGCCGGGCCCAAAGAGTGGTGATAAATGGAGTCAAATCCAGTTGGAGGCTGGTCACAAGTGGTGTTCCCTAGGGCTCACTGTTTGGTCCAGTTCTGTTCAATGTCTTTATTGATGATCTGGATGAGGAAATTGGGTACAACCTGGGTAAGTTCATGGATGACACTAAGCTGGGCGGAAGTGTTGATCTGCATGAGGGTGGGGAGGCACTGCAGAAGGTTCTGGACAGGTTGGATCGATTGGCTGAGACCAACAGTATGAGGTTCAGCAAGGCCGAGTGCCATGTCCTACGCTTGAGACAAAACAACCCCATGCAGCTCTACAGACTTGGGAAGAATGCCTGGAGAGCTGCCTGGTAGAGAAGGACCTGGGGGTGTTGATTGACAGCCTGCTGAATATGAGCCAGCAGTGTGCCCAGGTGGCTAAGAAAGCCAATGGCATCTTGGTATGTGTCAGAAGCAGTGTGGCCAGCAGGACCAGGAAAGTCATTGTTCCCTATACTTGGTGCTGGTGAGCCTGCACCTGGAATACGGTGTTCAGTTTTGGTCCCCTCACTACAAGAAGGACGTTGAGGCACTGGAGCTTGTCCAGAGAAGGGCAACGGAGCTGGTAAAGGGCTGGAGCACAAGTCTTACGAGAGGTGGCTAGGGAACTGGGGCTGTTTAGCCTGGAGAAAAGGAGGCTGAGGGGAGACCTTATGGCTCTCTACAACTCTCTGAAAGGAGACTACAGCAAAGTGGATGTTGGTCTCTTCTCCCAAGTGACAGGCGATAAGACAAGAGGAAATGGCCTCAAGTTGTGCCAGAGGAGATTCAGATTAGACATCAGGAAAAATTTCTTAGCTGAAAGGGTTATCAGGCACTGGAAGTGGCTGTACAGGGAGGTATGTGAGTCACCATGCATGGAGGTGTTTAAAAGAGGGGTAGATGAGGTGCTCAGGGATATGGTTTATTTGTGGACTGGTAAGGTAGGACTTGATGATTTCAATGGTCTCTTCCAACCAAGTGATTCTATGATACTGGGTACTATTGAAACGTGTATGAAGAATAAACCAGTCATCAGGCACAGTCAGCATGGCTTCACAAAGGGAAAGTCTTGTTTAACTAATTTGATGTCCTGTGAAAGGCGCCCATTGATGCGAAAATGTCCATGAATGTCTGGTGGTGGTGTTACACTGCTCCTGCACTCTGACTGATGAGTGATGTGAAGACAGTGAAGTAGTGGTGTGTTTCTTCTGTCCATGTACATGAGCAGATGTTCCTTCAAGTTTGACAAATTGTTGTCTTGCCTTTCACAGAGCCCAGCCCAGTTCTAGATCTCAAGGTGGAGTACATTGGCGTGATGTCTGTCAACTTAACATGGACGGTGCCTGACCACACTTCTGCCTCCTACACATACAGGATAGAGGTTGTAAATGGCACCTCTGTTAGGAATGAGACATCCAATGTCACTGAAGTCGAAATTACTGAGTTAATGCCTGGGACACTGTACAATTTCACAGTATTTGCAGTACTGGCAGATGGTCACACGGAAGGAGAAGGACAGTCCATAGAACAATATACGAGTAAGTCACAGTTGCTTGGAGTCCTGTTCCTGGTGGGACATATCTTGCTCTGCAGCTCAGGGCTCTGCCTACCTACCCAAGCGTTAAAATATAATAAAAGCCTTACCTGGCTATCCAGCTAAGAATGGACTATTAATGTGTAGAAGAAAAATAACTTGATTTTTGTTTGCTTGTTTGTCTGTTTAAAACACCAAACCCCCTCCACTCATCTCCTGCCCTGAAACAAAAAATCCCCAACAACAACAAAACTAAACCCAACCAACCGAACAAAAATACCCTCCTTCTTTCAGCACCACACTCATCCCTTTTCCTGCCCAGCTCTCTAGATTCCTAAGGGTAGCTCTGGAATAGCTGACACAGTGGTGACCTATAGTTCTCCTTTGGAGTGTCAAAGGGAGGTGAATCTCTCTCAAGAGGAGTTATCTTCAGTTTTACGTTAGCTGCCCATTGATGTAAAAGCATCCGTGAGCATCTGGTAGTGTTGTTGGGGTGCACTCTGCACTCTGACTGATGAGTGATGTGAAGACAGTGAAGTAGTGGTGTGTTTCTTCTGTCCATGTACATGAGCAGATGTCCTTGCAGGTTGACAGATTGTTGTCTTGCCTTTCACAGAGCCCAGCCCAGTTCTAGATCTGAAGGCGGAGTACATTGGTGTGACGTCTGTCAACTTAACATGGACGGTGCTTGACCACACTTCTGCCTCCTACACATACAGGATAGAGGTTGTAAATGGCACCTTTGTAAGGAATGAGACATCCAATGTCACTGAAGTCGAAATTACTGAGTTAATGCCTGGGACACTGTACAATTTCACAGTATTTGCAGTACTGGCAGATGGTCACATGGAAGGAGAAGGACAATCCATAGAACAATATACAAGTAAGTCACAGTTATTTGGAACCCTGTTTCTGGTGGGACATGTTTTGCTCTGCAGCACAAGGCTCTGTCTACCTGCCCAAAGTTTGTATTTTACTGCTGTGGAAGTTTCAGTCATGGAGCTGTAGATAGCAATTCTGCCAAGCATGGTATGTTAAAATGCAGAAGAAGCATTACCCTGATCTGATAGAAAGCTGTTGGTGCAGTTTGTCTCCAAGGCTTGCAACGCAGAGAAAAGATTTTCCACTGAATATGTTTATCTTCTACATTTGTGGAAGGGTGTTGGTTTCGTTTCCTGAATGAGTATGAGGGCCTCAGATCCTTATTTTAAGGGGTTCTCACACAGGGCACATTGCACAAGGGAACTTCTGTGATTTGGGGGCCCATAGGTGCTATCAACCTGCAGCAGGAGTGTGAGATTTAGGTAATGCTAGTTCAGGAGAAATACTTTGGCCAGTCCAGCAACTTGCTGCTCTGAGTATGAAAAGTCTTGACATGTGGTGTCACAGGATTCATTTTGGAGCTGGTCAGCAGGGCTGTAGCTCAGCCTGGTTATTTCAGAGGGTGTATTTGAAAGCAAACTGATGCCTAGTCTTTTCTTTTGTGTTGTCCTGAAACATACCAACTCCTACCTTTCCAGTTTATGCCCAAAAGTCTGTCTTGTGCTGTGGGACCGTAATGGCTGTTTGCTCTCATGAGGGTTAGAGAAGCAACAGGGTATCTGGCTTATCACCTCCGTTCTTCTTGTAGTGATATTTGATGTTCCTTACCTTTACTTGTGCATAGAAACACCACCATCTTTCCTTTCTACTCTTTTCTTCTTCCTGCCCACCACCTTTCTGCATTGCCATGGTAAACCCTGGGAGTGCTGGCACCGCAGTGACCTGTGCTCTTGCTTTTGAATGCAAAAGGAAATTGAATCACACTTGAGATGGCTGTTTCATAATTCTGTGTTATCCAGTCATTAATGCACAAGTGTTCGTGAGCATCTGTGAGTTGGTTTGAGCTAGATTTCCCAAGCTCTCTAACACTTAGTTTAAGCCCCTTTACCAAAACTTCCTCCTTTTCAAAGAAAAAACTATAGAAAAAACGAAATCACAATAAATATATGTATTTATGTATTTTCTAAATATAAACAACTACATACAGCAAGGATATCATGCAAAACTCCCAAGAAAGGGAAAAATGGGAAAAAGGACAAAAAGGAACTAAAGCAAAACAGATATGCACACTCGTAAGACCCGGTAACTAACACAGTAAAGAACTTGCAAAATCTAACCACTCATTTAGCAGAACAGCTAAATCTGACCCAAGACTCTTCCCCCATGCGTGGGCAGACAACAGCAGCTACTGTAGGCTTCAGCTCCAAACAGGACCATCAGCAACGGAGCTCCAGCTCTCCAGCCTCCCGGAAGAAGAAGAGAGCGTACCCCCTTATCTACACCTTATTTATATGTTGTGTTGCATTAAGGGAAGATATGGAATACTTCCATGGATCCTGACCTCCGTTGTTAAGGAAGGACTGTAAAGACCATTATTAAAGAAGATCAATCCACTACAATCTGGTAGTGTTGTTGGGGTGCTCCTGCACTCCAACTGATGAGTAACATGAAGACAGTGAAGTAGTGGTGTGTTTCTTCTGTCCATGTACATGAGCAGATGTCCTTGCAGGTTGACAGATTGTTGTCTTGCCTTTCACAGAGCCCAGCCCAGTTCTAGATCTCAAGGTGGAGTACATTGGTGTGACGTCTGTCAACTTAACATGGACGGTGCTTGACCACGCTTCCACCTCCTACACATACAGGATAGAGGTTGTAAATGGCACCTTTGTTAGGAATGAGACATCCAATGTCACTGAAGTCGGAATTACTGAGTTAATGCCTGGGACACTGTACAATTTCACAGTATTTGCAGTACTGGCTGATGGTCACATGGAAGGAGAAGGACAGTCCATAGAACTGTATACAAGTAAGTCACAGTTGCTTGGAGCCCTGTTTCTGCTGGGCTGTATTTTGCTCTGCAACTCAGGGCTCTACCTACCTGCCTGAGACCTGAAATTTAATAGAGTTGCAAGCAGAGGAGCTGTGCTTTGCCTGGTTGCGGTCAAAGGTGTTTTTGTGGAAGGACAGTAGTTTTCATAAACAACAGTTGTTGAAGGTCATTATCAAGGCCTTTAACACAACAAAGAAACACTGATGGCCTGGGATTTGTGTGGGCAGTTCTGCCACCTTCACTGCTTGGAAGACTAGGGCCTCAGACCCTTATTTTAAACGGATCACACATGGAGACTGTGTGTTGTGCACAGGGGACTTCTGTGATTTGGGGCCTGTGGCTGCCGTTGGGCTTTAACAGGACAGTGAGCTTTAGGCAGCACTAGCTCAGGAGTGAGTTTAGGGTGTGAAGGGTGGGGAAGGAGCAGGATGCCTGGATCATCATCTCTGTTCCTCTTCCGGAGGTATCTGATGTTCTTTACCTTTTGCTCTGCACAGATACACGACCATCTTCTTTCCCCAACTTCCCATGCAACCTTAGATTTTCCTGACCACTCTGAATTCCCAAGCAAAATCGTGGGAGTGATGGCACAGTGGTGACCTGTTGTTCCACTTTGAAGTGTCAAAGGGAGACGAATCTCTTTCAAGAGGAGTTATCTTCAGTTTTACGTTAGCTGCCCATTGATGCAAAAGCATCCTTGAGCATCTGGTAGTATTGTTGGGGTGCACTCTGCACTCTGACTGATGAGTGATGTGAAGACAGTGAAGTAGTGGTGTGTTTCTTCTGTCCATGTACATGAGCAGATGTTCTTGCAGGTTGACAGATTGTTGTCTTGCCTTTCACAGAGCCCAGCCCAGTTCTAGATCTCAAGGTGGAGTACACTGGTGTGACGTCTGTCAACTTAACATGGACGGTGCCTGACCACACTTCTGCCTCCTACACATACAGGATAGAGGTTGTAAATGGCACCTTTGTAAGGAATGAGACATCCAATGTCACTGAAGTCGAAATTACTGCGTTAATGCCTGGGACACTGTACAATTTCACAGTATTTGCAGTACTGGCAGATGGTCACACGGAAGGAGAAGGACAGTCCATAGAACTGTATACAAGTAAGTCACAGTTGCTTGGAGTCCTGTTTCTGCTGGGCTGGATTTTGCTCTGCAACTCAGGGCTCTGCCTACCTGTCCAAGGGCGAATTAAAATATTGGTTCAGGTAGAAGTGCTGCACGCAGCCGACCTGCAGTCAGTTATATTTATGTGTGGAAGGGGGTTCTGTGGAGGGTTTTATTGCTTTCTCCTCTTTCTGAATGAAATTCTCGGTCCTTATATTGAAGGGCTTCCACACAGTGCATTGTGCCTGGAGAACTTCCATATAAGAGGGTCACGTGGCTGCAGCTCAACTGTGGCAGCCCTGGGTTGTGTGGCTGTCAGCCATGCTGCTTTGTTCAGTTAGCAGAGGGGAGAACATTGAAGAAGAGTGTTGCTCTTGCTAGGCTCTGTGTCCATTTTTTCTTCCTTGTTCTCAGTGCATTCTACTGTGTTTCCTTTGTTTGGTCCTGTTCTAACTTAGATGAGGTGCATCTGTCCCAGAGTGCCTTAGTAAGGTTTATAGAGGTGTCCCAGGTTGTATCTATTAAGAGAGTCTCTGGTACTGTGGAAGTGCTGCTTGGCTACTCATAATGTTTAATCTGTCCAAAATGTGGAATTGCGGCTCTGCCTCTGCTTTTGCTGTCTGTCTTTGTCAGCAAATATTTGTGTGCAGTGATGGAGTCTCATCTTGACTTTCACAGAGCCCAGCTCCGTTATCCATATCCAGGTGAAGCAAGCTGGTCTCTCTGTTTTCCCACAGAGCACTGATGATAATTTTTCTAACTACACCTACAGGGTAGAGATCCAAGTCATGGTTCTTCTTCTAGAAACCAGACATCCATTGTCACCAGAGCAGTTATTACAGATATAAACCCTGGAAGATTCTCAAATTTCACCATATTTGTAGGAGTAGCTGACAGTGTTACCAAAGAAATAGAAATGTTTATAAAATGCAGTAGAAATAAAGGCTATATGTAAGTGACCAGGACTTAAGTAAATGTATTTCTTCTTGTACACAATTTTGGTATACATAGCAGTAGCCATCCTTAATGCACAGAGCTTATATTCATTTTCTTAGTTGCTGGCCTCTGAAAGTTTTACTTAATTATACAGAGAGTGAGTATCCATCTACATACTACTTTAAAAATGTTCTTAGAGTAGTCTTTTCAATGATTTAACAGTATTTTGGAAACATTACTGATCTTGACAGGTATTTAACCTAAAATTTCTCAGTAAACCTGTCTGCAGAGGAGTTAGCGCATAAGAGGTCTGTGTATTTAATGTGCTAAATACTTCTTTCTCATAGGGTAGCAAATCCTTGTAGGCAGTAGCTTCATCTTTTAAAAAATGGAAAGGAGTACTGAAGTTTTAAAAATGTTTATACACAGAACTTACAAATAGACAGCTTTTTCTATTTACAATACTTAATTTCTTACTCTCTCTTTTTTATTTTTCTTTTTTTTTTTCAGTTCCTGCCTTAGTGAATTCATTTCAATGTGAACCAGTGGCCAAGCAGTCGTCCCTATTTCTTAAGTGGGAATGTCCTCCTGGTAACAATTCTGGCTTCAAAATTAAAATATTTAATGATACATGGAAAAAAGAACAATGGGCTAAATCTTGCATGAAAGAAGGCTCAGAGGAAACCACCACAACAGCATCTTTAGATTATTTCAGGACCTATACTGTTACTATTACAACACTTGCAAATAGTTCGGAAAGCTCCCCAGTGCCGAAAATGTGTAACACCAGCATTACTGGTAAGCATTAAGATTTGAGAATTAAAGATATTTAAGGACCAAAATATTAACATCATGATTGCAGAATACCAAACTTGATATGCAGTACATTATCAGCTTATAGATCATGAATAAAACCTTACATTCCTGTAAAATCTAATGTGATGCACAACATATGTTATATGAACAGCATTGGGTTTAAAGCATTTGCTTGTTTGGAAAACTTTATCAGTCATTAAGGTACGAAAAATACTTCTGTTTGTAGACCCACCTGCTCCAAGCAAAGCTCCTTTAGTCAAGGCAATCAGTCACAGCTCATTGTCTGTTGAATTCTCTGATTTTAAGTCAGTGAATGGACCGTTAAAAGCCTATGCAGTAATCATCACAACACAAGAAGGAGGTAAGATGTTATGGTATTCTCTTATAACTATGTGAAGTGATTTATCAGACAGCATTATGTTTTAAACTTATACAGGTGATAAATGAATAGATAAAAAGCTGACTCAGTATTTTCAATTGCCTTTCAAAAGTCATGAGGCAGATAGATACCTTGCTTGCTTGAAGTAGGTCACTCCTTTTCAGAAAACCACTGTTTTCACTCAGCCTTTTCCAGACTGACTTATCCTTGTATGTGTCTCATATGTGTTGCCACTGTGCTGTTGCCAGCTTCATTTGCCAGTCATTCCTGCCAAAAGACTGTGTAGTATCCTTTGCCCTGCTCCAAGCTAATATAAGTAGCTTTGGAATGTGGGATTTTTTCCCCCCTCTCTTCTTCAGCTGGAAGATATCTGCAGTAAGATCTTAAAACAACCAAACAATCAACCATTCCTTAAAACCATTTGACTTAAAACAATTAACTGAGATGGGGTGCAGGTGGATGTCTTGAATAGCTTTGGGGGGGTAGAATGCCAGGGGAAACTAGAGGGTAGTTTATTAAACTCTCCTTGTTAAAGAATCAAAACATATGAATGTCTTTAAATGGTGAATGTCTAATGATAAATCATAAAATTAAGAAACTTACCTTTGCAGTGTAGGTTCTAGTGGAACTTCTTCTCATTTGTGCCCATGCACTAGCAGAGAGCACAGTAAAGGAGCTGATGGAGATAGTTCCGCCCAAGTGGGATTTGATGTTCATGCTTACATTTGTGTTAACACTGGAAATTAATCTTGCAACAGCTTGGCTGTAGATCTTTCTTCTGTGGTTTTCCATACAATGTATATTCAAGAAACGTCCAGATGTATGTGTGTGTATGTATATATAATGTAGTACATCAGTAGAGAAAATGCCTATTTTACACATGCAAACTAAGCTGTCTTAGAGCTGTTGGTTTGAGTGTCTGTCTCTTGCACACAGCAGCAGCCTCTGCTTGTACCTTCAGCCAGTTCTGTTTAGTCTTAATGAGGTTCAGTGTTTTCTGATTTTGATTGCAAGATAGTCAAGAAAGGACTTTCAACATGTGACTGAAAGAAATAAGGAAGCAAGACCACTGTATTTATAGTATAGAATATGAGTGTTTTGACAGGAGCAGAAAACCATCCTTATGGTCAAGCATCACTTCAGCTTTATAGTGTCAAAATAGCATTAATATGTTCGAGATGTGTTTCTCTGTCTTAAAACAGATATTGTTACCTATAGGATTCAGTTACATAAGCTACAGTGTTGAAGGCTGTTTGAGATGTCCTAGCGTGGTATTCAAGCCATGTACAAGGAGCTGCAGTTGTAACCCAGGATGTACATCCTATTTGGTTGGAAACTAGGGACGAAACAGGATGTATAACATCTCAGATAATATTGAACACCTATTTCTAGGCAACTGAGTTAATTGCAACCTCAACTGCTTTTAATGTAACCAAACTAGTGTTTTAAAAGAGCTGTCTCGCACCCAGTTCCTGCACAGTTATGACTGATGAGAGCTTTGCTGCTGGTGGCAGATCAAACTTTGTCTGCACAACTGTAGAAAACTTACTAGAGCTTCTCCACCTTTCAGAGCTCTTGTAAGACTTCTACCTTTTAAAGGTGAATTAAATAGAAGATCTTCTTTTAGAAGGAGATTTTAGCTTTGAAAAGGCAGTCAGTGCAAAGCAATGTATGCAAACTTCAGTCAAATGAGCAGGATTCTTTTTCCTCCCATAACACTTTCAATATTTACGTCAGTTTATTTACTCTTGAGTTGCTGGATAACTGGTAATGTGAGCTTGTTAATTTCCTCAGGTCATATGTGCCTCAACTGTATTTGCCTCTTTTTCCTAAGGTTCATCTTCTAACAATGGACTCTGTAAAGCAGGGCTGTCAAACTCACAGCTCCCACTGTTCTCCTGCTCCTGCAGCATAACGCGTGTCACACATTGCACATGTGACCAGTGCACTGTCGGGAATGTAGGGGCAAGGAGCTCAGTGCTGCCGTCAGGTAGAAACAAGGTGCCGGGCTAGGTAAAACAAGGTGGAGGGCTGGATTTGGCCTGTGGGCTGTGAGTTTGACCTGCTGTAAAGTGATGCTGTTCTGCAGATGGTGTCCTGTTGATCACTGCTTTACTGTGGTAGCACATTCTTAGTCTATTGGAAGAGAAATGTTCTGATCACTGCTTTGTCCAATGCTTGTCTATGTCAAAAAAAGGCATAAATGAATTCCTTTGTCTGTTTGGCTTTAGAGGTAAGACTTTTTGAAAGACAGAGCAAGGAAGTATAGGTCAGGACAAGTTTAGTGTTACCCTGAATGAGGCTTGGTGCTGTTTGGGTAGTGCAATGTTACCAAATACCGTCTGACTTTTTCTACATTGTTTGCATTGTACTCTCTATGCATGATAGTTGATAGAGTGTATATAGATATGAGTGACTTTCTCATGAAGTTTGTCCATGAGGTCATCAGAATCCACCACTACTGTAGCTTTGTATAGGAGCTCCACTATGTATGGTAGAAATAAAACAAAAAAGAGAGTAAAACAAAAAACATCAGGGAGTAGGGAGGTAGTTCAGTAGATTGCACTGCAGTAGAAGATATTTCTGAGATTTTATGTTGCACTCAGCCTTTCATTTCAGGTGATACTGATGGTATAATGACAACTGTGGTTAATGTGATGCACTGTATTACCATCTCAGCCACTGTGCTGATTGATACAAGATCAGTGGATGACACATACTACATATATCCTTGTTTTTTCCTGAAGGTTGTGAATCTTTAAAGTCTGAATTGAATAACACATACAGTGATTTCAAGAAGAAGATGACAGTCACCTATGTAACATATGTCATAAATACAACAGAACAGGCAAAATCGGCTTCTTTCCATTCTCAGAATGGTACAAACATCGTTGATGTAGGCAAGGGAAACACAATATATGGCTATGAAAACGGACCATTGATTCCACTTCGTTCATACAGGTATTTCTCTCACACTGCTGTTCCATTAATTTTGCTGCAACTGAAATCTAAAAGATCATCTAATGAAAAGATTAGAGATCTTGCTTAAGGCTATTAAAACCATGTAATGCACTTGAATATTCTTTTCCCTTATCCACAGGGCAAGTGTTGCAGGTTTCACTAATATAACTTTTACTATGGCGAGCATCATTGTGGGAGAAGATAGTTATGTATCGTTTTCACCCTGTTCTGAGGCAGTTTTCCTACCCCAGGATCCAGGTATAGTTAATGTCAAATATAGGAGTGGTGGCTTGGCACATATACGCTGTTTGGAGATTCCTTAATTATGGCAAGTTTCATAATAACAAAACATCCTTTGGTTTCCTTGTGATGGACCATTCTTTTCTAAATTCATACTTTGCTATTCTGCAGGTGACCTCTTTTTTTCCATATATGACTTCTACTGTGGAAGTCATTAAAAACTGTTGTACTTATGGCATGTTAAAAGCCATTGGATGGCACAGTGAGACTTCAGAACAGAAACAAGTAGCAAATATCAGCTGATGTTCTGGTAAATTGGAAGCAGGTGTGTTGGAATGCAAATAGTGGTCCTTTGATCCCATTTGTTAATTCAGTTATCATCCTTGGTTTATTATTCTTAATGAACTTTCAATACTGATACTGCCAAAGGACACAGTAACAAAAAGATGTTTAGTGGAGTAGAGTGTGTTCTGTCGTTTGTGAGGTTCTTTTGTAGAATGTTGATTGAATTAGATTATTACCAAAGAGATAAATAAACAGTGAGTGATATTGGTTCTCTTTTATCAGGTGTTATTGCTGGAGTCGTTATTGGATGCCTTTTAGCAATATTGGCTGTAGTCGCTATAGGGGGTTTCATATTTTGGAGAAGGAGAAGGTAATGTATGTTCATTACTGTATTTCACTTTGGATTTCACTTCTGTGCCTTTCTCCTAAAAATGCCTCTCTCTCTCTGTTTTATACAATTCTGTCATGATGCTTAAAATACATTCTATTAAAAATCTTGTTTGTATGTTACAGATTAGAGTTGATCTGTCAAAGCAATTAAGTGACTTTGTTTAACCTTGTGGTTACAAACTAATGAGTTAAGATTTGTTTTGTTTAGCTCTTCCGAACTCATGCCTGCTGGTGACGTAATTCAGTCAGAAGCAAGCAAACATCACAAATTGTTGTGCTGAAAGCCATATGTAATTGTATCTTAGATGGTTTTATTTGAAAATATGCATTAATGATGCTTTTTAATAGCTTGATGGCCTATCACATAAAACTTTCATTTTGGAGTTTCCAGAAACTGATGAGTTTCCTAGGGTTTGAGCTGGTCTCTCAGTTCCCAGTCCTCTCCAGATAATCTGGGACTTGAGTCCAAAGAGGCTTTTTCCTGCTTCTGATCATGTGTTAGAACCTTTCTAAAGAGTTAGTTGTAGGGCTCTTAGTCTAGTTTTCTTAGTTTCTTTAATTAACTGCTGTTATTCTTACACATTATTAGTAGCCATGGATAATAATGAGAAGAGCTTTATTTAAAGCTAGGAACACTTATTCATTCAGCTACTGCTTCCAGTACCACTGACACATCACTGTTGAAGGCTTATTGTAGGGATTCTGGGATTAGCAGCAATTCTCCTGAGATGTTAGCTAGCCATACAGATCCTTCAGATGTGCTGCTTCCACCAAGCTATGTGCTTTGTGCTCAGGCATTATACTCTGATTCCAACAGAAAGAAACAGACCCACTGCACAACATCACTGAATGATGGATGAAGTGTTTTATTCTTACTCCAGGTTTGCCTCAGGAGGCACAGAATAAGATACTTTAAAAGAAATTGTTCTGAACAGGCACAGGAAATAGCTGTCATCAGAAATCTCATAGGCATGCCATTGAATTCTACTGTGAACCTATTGTGTTGTTTTCTTTTGCCTTATAGGAAAGATAAAAGAAATACTGAAGTATCTTTTTCTCCGATTAAGTAAGTCCATATCCTTGGACACATTGTTTTCTGAACTCCAGTGATATTTACAAAACTTAATCTGAACCCTGATACTTGTTTCTGTTCAGTTTTATATAGAATTCTGCAGTATTAATTCCTCATGGAATTTAAAGGCTCCAGCCTGTAGACTAAAATAATCATATTGATGAAGACTTAAAGAGCTGTCACATTGATTCGAGTGCTCGCTTCATGAATCAATATTAGACACACAAATGTGCCACTGAAAAACAGGATCTTTGAATGAAACATAGGCTTCCATGCGCATTGAGGAGACAATCCAAATTGTTGATAAAGTGCAAACAGGCAAAATTCTGCACTGTGGCTCGCATTTTCTTTTGTTTTATGACTACTTTGTGCTGAGTCAGTAATCCGGTTAATGTTGAGACTGTAAAAGCCAGCCATGGGAGAGTAACCAAAATATATTGGAAGTCACAGACAGTGCTATTGAATCATGTTATTGGTTCTTGCACCTGTTTTTGTGGAAAGGGGAGGCTGGAGCATCCCATGAAATTCCACTGTGTAGACCTGGATAGGTGGCATACAATACACCAGGGGCTAGGACCAATCTGATGACAGTACAGAATTGGCTGATGGCTACCCATTGTGACATTCTTCTGAAGGATGTGCCATTCTCTCCTTGGTTTAACAAATCAGTTAAATGCTATGCTTGATATCTTGTTCCCTGAACGCACAGTTTTGTGGCGGCTACTAACAGTCATGCTTTTATTCTTAGATTCACATAGTGAAAAACACAGCTGCATGTGTCTAATCAACCTTTTTTTCTTCCCCCCACCCTCCCCTGAAGAATCAAGAAGTAAGTAAAACATGCTTTCTAACACATTAACTGATTTTATGGTTTATTTACCAAATACCAATTAGTAATACATGTTTTTTCTCATTTTAGATCAAAACTGATTAAAGTGGAGAACTTTGAGTCTTACTTTAAGAAGCAGCAAGCTGACTCCAACTGTGGTTTTGCAGAAGAGTATGAGGTACATGCCCTCAGTGTAGAGACCTTCATGACAAATATTTTTGGAAAGGCAAATTAGCTTTCCTGTGGGGCGTACACAGGGCTTAGTGAAGGGGAAGTAGAAGGGACCATGTGTAGCCTTCCCTTCCCTGATTCAGCTCCAATTCTCGTTGAAGTGGATATGATAAATTTTTCACATACTGAACCATTTTCTTCACCTGTGAGCTTATAGCATGGTCTGCTGCTCAGAGGTCTCTCCAGAGTCCTAGTCCTAGTCCTAGTTGCACTACAGAGTTAGCCTAGGGAAGCTATTTAACTTCCTTGCACTTTGGGGTTTTTTATCTTATTTTTGGTTTTCCACACAGAAAGACAGGTCTTTTGCTAATATCACTGACTTCTTTAATGTGTAGGTGTGATTTGCTAATGATTCCTGTGAATAGCTTGAAGGAGTAGTCAGAGAAACAGCAATTATGAGTTGCTTAGTGACCATAAGTGTTTTGCTATTAAAAAGCTCAAAGTACAAAAGACAGGAATCAAGTGTCAGGAAGGATTCTGTGTTGTCATGTCTGCTGTTAAAGAATCTATGGGGTTTTTTTGTCTCTTTGAGCTGTTCATTGACTTTATCATTATTCCCAGATCAAATTCTGTCCCTTTTATTGTACTTTGCAGGCTGGTGCTCCACCTTGCCTTCCTCTCAGAGTTTGCTTCCTTTAGTCCTTTCATGATATACTTGCTCCCTTTCTTCCTCTAACGTATGCAAAGTTTAGGCAAAGAAGTTCACTGACTTGGGGTCGGAATGCATGTGCAGTGGATGTCAGTGCGGTGTATTTCTGCAAAACTGTTTCTGGGCTTTTAAAGCCGATTTCTGAATTTCAAACATGCTGCTATTTCTACATTCTGTATTTATCCTTTCTATATCTGATTTGCCACTGTCACCCTCCCACTCTGTAAAAGGCTGTTTTTTATTGTCATTTTATTCCAGTTTAACATACCTACTTTCACAGGAAAGGCCCAAGAGTGTTTGAAGTATTTGTCTAAGTCATGTGTTTCTGCTTGATTCCTAAACCAGGACCACTTGCTCATGAATCCTCCTTTTATTGTAGGAACTCAAGTCTGCTGGTGTTCATCAGCCCAAATTTGCTGCTGAACTTGCTGAGAACAGGGGAAAAAATAGATACAACAATGTCTTACCATGTGAGTTATTCTCTTAGGTTTGATATCTCGTACTTGTTGAGTTTTTAGGTGAAAAACCTTGGGTTTGGTTTATCTGGCTTTAGGAGTACCCAGAGGCTTCAAAGAGGGATTAATGTCTTCAGTTTCCAAAAGAATGGATCTGGACTGCCACTTTCCCAGAACGATTGTATAAGCAAACCTAAAGAGCTCTCCTTCAAGACTGGTCCCAAAAGTTCCCAAACTTTCCCACAAGAAAACTCCTTAAAGAATTTTCCCTTAATTAAATAATTTGTTTTCCATTTCTGAGAAATTTATTGTCCAGATTAAAAAAACAGCAGGTTGACTCCAGGCAGACAGGTGTGCAGAGCTGTGAGAAAGATGCTGCTGCCCAGCTTTGCACGTGAACCTAAGGGCGTAAGTCCTGCCAAGGTGCCAGCGGGCACCCCAGTGTAGCAAAGGGCAGGAAGGAATTGGAAGGTGTTCAGTGATGGGTACTTAGAGATGCTTTGAACGGAAAGCATTCATTGTAGTGCTAGCAGGAGACAGATTACCTGGTTTTGACCAGTAATTAAAATTATAGTAGATTTTGTGTTGGATTAAAAATATATAAACATGCAAAACCAGACTGCATTTAAAAAAAAAATCTCTGAGTATTCTGAATTTATATCCTGGCCACTTATTTTTCAGAAGGCTTTCATTGTAAAATTTCTTAACTACTGCCATTTATAATTCCTAAAGTTATATCTTTATTCTTAAAATGTACATTGTTCTAAACCACCTTTTATTTAGAAACCATGCATTAGATAAACAGTATTTTCCTGTAAGGCTTTAGTTCTAAAATTCATTATTTTCTTTTCCTTTTATCTTTCTGCAGATGATATTTCTCGTGTTAAACTTTCAGAACAAAGCTCTGGAACTGATGATTACATTAATGCAAGCTATATGCCTGTGAGTTGCTTCATTAGTTGAAATTAACGATAATGTGTATTTTTATGATGTAGGCTTTTTATGCATATATTTATTTTGGTTTTTCTTCTTCTTAGGGCTATAACTCAAAGAAGGCATTTATTGCTGCACAGGGTCCTTTGCCCAATACTATAGAAGACTTCTGGCGCATGATTTGGGAGAAGAATATCTACTCTATTGTTATGTTAACAAAATGTGTTGAACAAGCCAGGGTATGTTTTTATTAAAACTGAAAATTTTCATGAGGACAGTTGGATCTTTTCTAATTTTGTTGTCACCCTAGTAGGTTGGATACTGACCACTTTCAAAAGACAACTGTCCACTTACTGGAAGACAGTTTTCTGAACTAAATAAACACAATTTTTTTAAGCTTTCCCCCATTTTTATATATTCAGACTACCAGAACAGGTTGTGTCAGGAGGGTTGTGGAGTCAATATTTTTAAGGGTGGGTTCTTCTCCCTGAAGAACGATTTTGATAGAACTTCTCCTGCCTTGCAGTAGGCCATCTGGATGGGTGATGCATTTTCTATCTCTCTTTCAGGTGGTGTGTATTTAAAACTAACAGGCAGTTGCTTCATTGCTGTGTGTAATGTGTCTAACTTTGTAACTCTCTTAGACAAAATGCGAGCAGTATTGGCCAGACAAAGAATCCAAGAGCTATGGTGACATTATTGTGACAATGGTCTCGGAGATAGTCCTTCCAGAGTGGACGATAAGGGACTTCACTGTAGAAAAGGTGAGTACCCCCTCAGTTGTTAGTTGTTAGTGTATAAATATCTGTAGAAGTAGTTTGTCATATCACTGAGACTTCCTGTGTCAAGTGATAGAATATAATCATTTCGCTGAAAATCAAATTTGAAGTTATCTGAGGGGAACAGATAAGAGTGGTTTATTTTACTGAGAGGCTTTGAATGCATTGTGCTGCTTTCTGCCAAAAGTATGATATAAAATATTTCACGCTACTTATTGACAATGAGATTCCTGTGATATTTAAATATATGCATTTGTTCATGTGACCTGGCTTCCCACAACAGCGTGTTAGTGACATATCCAGAGGTGGGAATGAGTTGTCAGTAAAACCCTCCCTGTGACAGAAATGGATTTGCCAGGAAAATCCAGCCTGCTCATGGGAGTTATTGATTTGCCCCATCAGTGATCTTGCAGCTGGTATTTCCCTGAAACTTGCACCAAAACTTGTGCTTATGCAGATAATTTTAGTATCTGGTAGACTGAACAATTAGCTCCATCTCCATCAGCCAGTTTAATGCAGCAGAGGTGATCTTGGAGTGAAGTGAAAAGTAAAAGAAAATTATTTCAAAGTCTTCTCTACCAGAGTGGAAGGAAAAAGGAAACTGAAGTATCATTGATCAAATTACTCCACAATTTTTTAACAGGCATCTTTAATGAAGCTGAGCTTCGCCCAGGACACATGGCAGGAAGCCTTACTGCTGTTTCTCTTCTGAAGCTGGGTGGTTTTTTTTTTCTTTTATGTGTATTCCTCTAGTGCAACACACCAGAGAGCCACACGGTACGCCAGTTCCATTTCACCTCCTGGCCAGATCACGGAGTGCCAGAAACAACAGACCTTCTCATCAACTTTAGACACCTTGTTCATGAGTACAGCAGTCAAAATCCAATCGACTCTCCTACTCTGGTGCACTGCAGGTAGGAAGAACATGTTTGTATCAGATACACTTCTGTCTTGTGGTTTTCTTAAGAACAATTATTTTTTCAGTGTGATTAAAAAAAAACAACATGGCAAAATAAGTCTCCTTGCTTAA
Source organism: Tapera naevia (assembly GCA_033556795.1). Classification (NCBI taxonomy): domain Eukaryota; kingdom Metazoa; phylum Chordata; class Aves; order Cuculiformes; family Neomorphidae; genus Tapera; species Tapera naevia. The sequence continues at coordinate 3,055,652 of JAUMJJ010000374.1, forward strand.
AGACATAGGCTATTCACCCTACCAAATGAAAACCTTTGCACCCCTGGTTCAGAAGGTAGCAAAGAATGTGATACAAAACTTCCTTAGAACAGACCATCTCTCCTAGCCTCCAAAACCTGGTTGAAATAGCTACCTTTTCAAGTGCTTTATATGTAATCTTGTGCAAGTGCAAGCCTGGTAAGTCCAGAAGCATGTCCTTCCTCCCATCTTGGTGGTGGTAATAATCACCCCTCTGGACTGCAGAGACTTCCAGTGCCTGTGCCACTGAAATAATGGAAAGCATCTTACTAGCTTCACTGGCTTTTCACCAGGCCACTGGTGAGCAGGCGGTTGAGAGACAGCAGTAATGAGCTTCCCTGTGTTGTTGCAGTGCTGGTGTTGGGAGGACAGGGACGTTCATCGCCATTGACCGCCTGATTCAGCAGATTGAAATGGAGAATACTGTGGATGTGTATGGAGTGGTGTATGATCTGCGCATGCACCGACCGTTAATGGTGCAAACTGAGGTAAGGCTGACTTTCACCCAGCAGCACATCTTTCAAATGTCCATAGTAATCCAGGGAAGGTGGATTCAAGGTGGTAGCTCAGAATTACAGGAGGAGGAGATATTAAACACCAATCTGAAATTGCTCTTAAACTTCCCTCCTGCCTCACCTCTTCCTACAAGGGTAGTTGCAGGCAGGGCTGTAGTGTGTGATCTCTTTACAGAGGACTTGTAGGATTGGCATTTGCAGCTGCAAAGAATCAAATCCTAAAAAAGTGGTTTTGCAGCTTGTTTCACCTATGTGGGTTTTATCTTCATAGCTGTGTGCTAGAATTATCTTCAGTCAAATGGTCTTGGTGTGCATCTTTTCTTTTGTGTTCTGCAGGACCACACATGTTCCTGCTGAAATTATCACTTTGATCCAAAAAGGTCTGTGCATTAACTTAAGCTGATTTGGAAAAGGCAGTAAAATCTCCATCATGAAAGTCTTTTCAGAGAGCGTTAGACATGACAATAACTTTGATCTTAGTTTTATTATAGGGAAGTGATCACTTGATATCGTGAGCTCCTTTCCAGCCCTATTTTCTATGAACATACAACTTCTGAAGATACTCTGTTCTGACATTCAGTGCAGTGCATTAAAAGCCCAAAACCTGTGTCCAAGAGCAGAATTACTTCCAAAATCAGGTATTTTCTAGAAATATACTACTCTCTTTCTTATTTTTCTCCCATCAGGACCAATATGTCTTCCTAAACCAGTGTGTTATGGATATTATTAGATCCCAGAAAGAGAAGAAAACCGATCTTATTTACCAAAACATGACAGCAATGGCAATATATGAAAATTTCACACCTGGGCCAGGCTTCGGGAAGGCCAATGGCTACCACGCATAGCCTGGAAGGAACACAGTGTCTCCAGGAGGCGTTAGCTGCACGCAGGAAAAGGAGACGGTCTCCTCCTGTTTTCCGGATTGCGTGCAGTGTCTCATGTCTGGCTTCTCCAGTTCTGTCTGCATTCAGAGATGGGATCTACAGGAGGAAAAACACAATGCTGGCAGGAGCCGCAGATTGATATTAAAAAAAACAACAAGCAAAACTATTTAAAGTTAACAGAGGAATCTTGCTTTTTCTTGGGAATTTAACAGTGCTGACAGGCGAAATAGCATTTGCAGTATAAACAGTGAACTAGAATTTAAATATTAAAATAATAACACAAGCATTTTATTACTATTTTATATGATTTCATTTACAGACACCAGGCTTGTGGGCTGTTTTAATATATTTAATTGTAAGTTTCAGGAACATATTTTACCTACTGTATCTGGTTACTTAGCGAATACGTATGTGCCTCTGTGATTTTATTTTATTCTGTGTTCCTTTTTATTTAAAAAAGGAGCACAAACAGCTCCTTCAAGTGGACATTTATACTTGGAAATTGTGCCTTTTCTAGTTGCTACTCTAGGAAGAAAAACAGCAGAGATTCTATTTTTGTACTGAAACTCTTAATGAGAACACAGATTTTTAAATAAGGCTTATGTCAAACTTAATTGTAGTTGCACTGTTGGCAGGACTCTCCAGAAGTTTGGAGGTGAGCTTTGTTTTCGCCCTTCACCACAAATATCCCCTTGCCTTAATGTTTCGGTGCCTCTGCCGGAGGAAAAGGAGTGTGGTCTGTCACTCCGAGCTTTAACTATAGTGAAAAAACTGAGCAAGTGAATATGTGGATGCGTGTGCGGGGGTGTGTGTGGGTGTGTATGAAGGACAGAATAGCTCCTCCCTGTTCCTGGCTGATATTCCTGTTTTTATACAATTTATAATGATTTATTTAAAGGTGCAATATATGATTTGATTTACTGAATAATGATCACTCTATTCAAATAGAGTTTTACTCAGGTTGGTGTCTTTATCATTGTTGTTGTTTTTCCTCGAATATATAAATCTGTGAAAATGTTGGAACTAAGGTCCAGGTGTCCAAGCACTCCCAAACAAATTGACTGGCTTTACTGTTTCTACCAAAACAAATTGCACGAAATTCTGCTGTAAAGACCAATTTCTCGGTTATCTTAGCTGTTTAAAACTGAGACACATCTTACCTGTCTGCATCTCATTGATCTGATGTAATTGCTGTATAATTACTGCTGCTGTTGTTTTAACTGGTCCTTTAAAAAAAATGGAATGAACAAGCAGAAAACCCCTAGTTGCTGATTTTACAAGTCACGGTTTAGACTGGATTTATTTTGCTGGTACATAACTCTTAGACTTATGAAGGCATTACCAATGAAGGACTTCTTAAATAGCTTGGGGGTGTGTTTTTTTTGGTCTTTGGATCATTGCACTGGTTGCATTGCAGAGGAATATGAAGTTTGTGAATAATGCTGTAGAATAGCTATAAAGTGGTGAAAATCTTATGAAGGTTTAATAACCAGAGTCCCTGGAATTCTGCTGCTTCTTTTGGTTTTGTTTTTTTTTTTTTTTGGTTGGTTGGTTGGTTTTTGTTTGTTTTAGCAGAGTTGTCAGAAAAAGCTTAGAGGTGGTAGGGGTATGTGTGGCGTTACAGTGGAACCTGGCAGTCTTGCAGAATTCACTGCCAGCTGAAGGAAAACATAGGAATTCCTGGTGCACAGCTGTAACTTTACGAATATCCAGAGGAATTTTTTACAACCTGGTTTGAAATGGTGGTGAGCTGTGTGAGCAAAACTGGAGGACAAACCACAATGCACTTAAGCTTTTTTTTTTTTTTGGTAGTAGCCACTTGTGTGTTCTTGAATATATTATTTTTCTTTCTCTGAAATACTTCAAAAAAAAAAACAAAAAAAACAACAAACTCAACATTTAAAATATTATTGATGATTCTGCCCAACCTCATCCAAGCTGGCAGTCCACATTGTGGACCTCTCACCCCGGTATATGTCCTAAGCTGCTGTCGGATAACAAAGATAAACCACTTGGACCAAACAGAACCATTCCAAAGCAACTGGGAGGGAGGAAAGCCTGCCCCTTACAGTCATGTTATTTTTTTCTCTCTTACTCTTTTAATTACTGCACATCTGTGCAGAGCATAGAGCCAGTATTCATTCCTCCAAGTCTCCCAAGAACTTGCAGTCTAAGCATGGCAAATGCTCTCTTGCTTCAGAAGGCCCTTGGTTTATATAGCACAGAAGAGAGGGCTGTTAATCTTCTGTGCTTGATCATGTGTTTGCATTATATTGCAGCAGAACATCAGAAAGGTAGCTAGGATGGTGTATGTTTTTGCCTACCACTGCCCAGATACTCTTACAGAAACAAATATATCTGTTCCTTTGTTTTGATGTTGGAAGCAGGTGTCAAATTCTCATTTGTGTCATCATCTAATGAGTATCCATTTTCATACAAAGATATGTGTGTACTTTGCCAAAACTGACTCATTGTGAGAAGAGACTGAAATTTGAAGTAAATGACCTGTTGATTCCACATATGAGTGGAGAAAGTTGGTAAGGCTTAAAATGTCGTAAACATGCAGTTGGCCATAGTGTCAACCCTAATAAATAGGACATGCCCCACAGGATATCTCTGCAGGAGGAGGAAGATTACAGGTAATGCTTTACTGCCTTGAGGATCTGTCTTGGTCAGGATGACTTGAATTCCTGCAAATAACTTCTTCCTGCCTTCTTATGTTTTCTGTGTTATGGTTGCCAAGATCTGCCTCCCTGGTCAGTGTTTCCTCTCATTGTTTCTTATCTAAAGCTATCCACTTTGCAGGCTGAAAGCTCCACTGTGGCAATTAAGTCTCCTACATTTCTATTCTACTCTCTGTCCCATTTGGGGCCTACTTAAGAAGGGAAGAGTTGATGTGTTTCAAACAAGTGACTGTTGAATATCTTGAAATGATGTACAAATTTAATTGTTTTCATATTTGTTGTACAGGAAATTTCCGCATATGTCTATAATGTTTTTAATGGTTTGATTTGTTTTAAAAATAACAATTAAAAAGCATCATCCTAGAGCACTTCCTGTCTTGTTTCTTTTCTTGGGGTTTTTGGTTCCTTTTGAAAAAAAATTGATTTCATTTAAAAGAGCTTTAGAATGGATAAGGAAGGTGGGCTCCCATTCTCTAGGGTGGACCTTGAGTCGAGTTTGTCTTACAGTCACTGAGGCTCTCAGCAAGGGTGTAATCTGTCATTGAGACTTGCCTGGCAGGACCAGGGCCTGATGCTAATGTGTCCTGGCAGTTGGTGGTTTCAGTAAATGTGGAGCTTGGTGCCAGTTAAAGGAACAGTACCTTCATCCCAGGTCAGGCAAAAGATTTCCTCTTGCTGAAATAGCCTTGGGGAGGACCAGTGTTTCCAGGACTCGTGTACTTCCAGAAAAATGAGAGAGAGGATTTTTTGATCTATTGAAGGGGACAGACAAGGGAGCAGGACAAGGGAGGTGATTGTTCCCTGCCCCTCAGTACAAGAAGGACATTGAGGTGTTGGAGAGCATCCAGAGAAGGGCAACGAGGCTGGTGAAGGGGCTGGAGAACAAGTCCTACAGGGAACGGCTGAGGGAACTGGGGTTGTTTAGTTTGGAGAGGAGGAGGCTGAGGGGAGATCTCATTGCTGTCTACAGTTGCCTGAAAGGAGGCTGTGGGAGAGAGAGTGTTGATCTCTTCTCTCAAGTGACAGGTGATAGGACAAGGGGAAATGGCCATAAGTTGCGCCAGGGGAGGTTCAGACTAGATATTAGGAAGAATTTCTTTACTGAAAGGGTGGTCAGACACCGGAACAGCTCCCCAGGGAGGTGGTTGAGTCACCATCCCTGGACGTTTTGTTTCTAAAAAGATGAGTTTTTGAGGGACATGGTTTAGCGGATAATGGGTGTGGTTGGACTTGATGATCTTAGAGGTCTCTTCCAACCAGAAGATTCTATGATTCTATGATTCTATGTTCTCTTGTCAGGGTGAGATGATAGAAGTAGATGCAGAAATATCTCTGTGATCTTATAGCTGGCTTCTTGATTACAAAGTACCTTACTGTAGATGTATATAAAATTACCTCACTTAAGTCCATTTCTTCTAAAATTCTTAGCTTCTGTTCCTGGTTGTTGTCTGAATCATTCCCAAGGAGGATCACACACCTGGAGGGATACTGGAACTCAAGAGCTCCCTAATTCCTCACTGGGTGCTGACACTTCCTGTAGAGTCTTGTAATTCTTCATGGTGGCTCTGCTGCATTTTCTGAAATGACTGCATGGTGAGATGGGAAGAGCAAAGTGTGAGTGTCTCAGCAGGAGCATGTGCCAACCACATGATTGCTGTCTGGGTGCTCTAGGTGAGACATGGGCTGCAGAAGAGAATCTGTGATAATGAACCTCGTAGTGCAGGACCTGCAGCAGGTGACCACCACTGCCAGGGCCAATCAGTCTTGGGGTGACTTTTAGGAAGCAAAATCCGTCACTTTTTCCTTTTCTTTCCTTAAGTTGCGTGGGTTGGTTTGAGAGACTAGAACTTCAGTAAAGCCAACTCTTCTGGCTGTCACATGGAATGTCTGTCTGTTCAGGTGGGTAGAGTTGAACCCACCTGTCTGGCACTTGCGTTGTGTACCTCGTCCTCTCAGGTAGTAGTTTTACTGCCTTTTGAGACTAAGTGGAGGTCGGAGAGGACATAATGTTATACAAATGGTAGGTAGTCAGTAGTACTGCTCCCCTTGCATGCCCTTCCTGGCTGAGTGTTATCAGGCAGTGAGTGGAGTTTGGAGATGAACAGATGAGGATGTTCTTGTGGAAGAGTGTAAGAAATGGGAGCTTAGAATGGAAAAACACCTGAAAGCCTTACACACTGCAAAAAGAAAAACCCTCTTAGCGATGGGAAAGATCTGAGGTGTTAATAGCTCCTGGGTGATCTGAGTCAAAACTTAAACTAAAAATGCAGATGTAATTGTTTTTTTCCGGGGTCAGAATGAGAGGCAAGCAAAGAACAACAGTTTACTCACTTCTGGGGTAGGTACAGTCTTCTCCCACTTCTCATACCCACCAGTGAACTTACGTTACTTCCTTTTTCCAGGTACTGTGGCTTTGCTTCAGGGGGTCCCTTTCAAGTCTTCACATAAGAGAAGAAACCTCATGTTGAAACCTTTGGCTTCAAGTGGTTCCTTCTTCAGCACTTTGCAGAACTGCTTATGGAATTGGTACCAAGCAATGTCTCTCTCTGGCATTGTGCTTGATTCCATTCTCCTTCCTGTAGCCGAGCAAACTCTTTGCCCTTGCCAGCCTCTTGTCAGGGAAGAGGGACGCAAACAAAGCAGAAAACCTGATTTAGAAGAACCAGAAGGAGCTGATTCCCGCCTGCTTTGCTGGCGGAAGGGAAGGAGCTGTTTGCACATCTTACAAGAGGGAGAAGCTGAGAGCCCTTCTCAGATTTTTTCTTAGATCTGAAGAAAACTATTCAGGATCCAGGACTGTTCTTTGTCCGTGGTACTTAACAAGACACCGTTTATTCATTCAAGTTGCTTTCCTGGGTTTATTTCATTATTAGACATCACCTCCTGACAGCCAGAGCAAAGCCAGCAAATTAGCCCCTCTCACTGAGAAAAGGTAGTCTGGTTTGATCCAAAGTGAGTTACTTTAATTCACATTTCATCTCCAACTATCCAAGTAACAAGCGAAGAGTCAAATTCTTTGGAACAATGTTCTGTGCATAATGCTCGTGTTCCATGGACATCTCTAGTGTATTAATGGTGCTTACAAGGAGCTGTGTGCTCAGTGCACTTCGGACAGGGTGCTCTCCACACACTGTGCCTCTTCTGCCCTTGCTTCAGAGCAGGGCAGGAATAGCAGGAAGATGCGTATCTGCTGCAGGAGATTTCAGGACTCATTTTTTATCTGGCAGTATTCTGATGTGGTATTTCCCATGTACTATCAGAAGGAAAACAGGCTGTGTGATAAATGCTAATATAATGTCAGCTCTCATTAAGATATGTATCTACCTAAAAGATGATTTCTGTCTTTCCAGAAGGAAAATGAAGCCTGTTCATTTCTGCTTTAAGCCTCCAGATGGCACATGATACCACTGCTCTTTCCAGGGAAAGGTTTTCCTGCCAGCCTTATCCACTTCCTTCTCAGATTCTGATCACCTCCCTCCATCCCATGTGCTGTTTCCGTTCCTTCTTTCTACGCTGTAGGTGCAAAGCCTGCCTTCTCCAGCCCTGCCTGAAGTCCCCTCCAGCCTCAGACCAAGCCAGTGGTTAAACCCAGGCCACTGCACCTGTGTGAGTCTCTCTGCCTGCTCCACAGGGCCTGGGTACCTCATGCTCATCTACAGAACTTTTTATACCCAATCAGCTGGCATTTTTCAGAAACTCTTGTGTTCAGCAATAGCATAACAATGCTTCCTTGAGAAGTGCTCTTGCACTTGAGTTGTGCTGGTAGTTAGACATTTTCTGATGGGTGTGTGTAGTCCAAGGTGTAAGGGCTCTAACTCGGACCTGCCTGGAGCTGGTTATTCAGCTCTGTTGGCTGTATGTGCTCGTTTCCCAGCCTGTCAGTCTACTCTGCAGCTGTTACCAGCAATAGTGGATTTATAGGATTATTGAACATGGTGCAGATACATCAATAAAGACAACAAACAATGATGCGCTTGCTCATACTGCTCAACATGAGTAACAGTTAAAAGGTTGTTTCAGTTAATGGATCTGTTTATGTGTGTGTGTGTAACACTAACCGTGATTCTTCTGTATCTTTTTTTTACATAGGTCCTTAGGGACATTTTAAATGCACCTTTTAAAGCATTCAGCAACATCTGCTGAGTTACTTTGGCTTCTTCCGTCTCCAGTATGAAATATGGTGAAATTTTAATGCAAAGCTCTAGGGATAGACATATTTTTTTACAAGCACAGCTTTAGCAGAGATGGGTGTGTGAGGGAACTTCAGCAAACACTATAAATCAACTAGGAGATCTATCTACAACCACCCAGCTGCTTACTAATCCTTCTGCCTTTGAACGAGAAATAAATCAAGACTAGAAATAACACTCCACATCCAAACCTCCCATGCTTGTGTATCAGGACTGCCCATGGAAGATCTGCTCTGAGCAAGGTCTGATTGAACTGAACAGCTCTTGGCTGCTGCCCTTGGCCTGAGCGTTGCTCCCAGTGCTGCTGGTGACAGGCGCGTGCAGGCCGGTTACCAAAATACTGAGGAAAAATTTCTGAACGTAAGGATCAATCAAATGCTTAAAAGCAGTGTAGTTTAATAAAAAGCCATTTCTAAAACTATTAAACTGTTTTTCCTCTGCATGATGATCTCCTAAAGCGTGACTGAGATGCCAGCAAAATAGATTTCATAGTGTTCGCTGCAGTGAGGTCAACAATATTTTCATTTGTCAAGCTCACTGCCAGCACATCAGTACCACTCGTGTTATTTCTGTTAAGTCACTTGATGTTGCCACATGGTATTTTGAAAATAAGCTTTTTAGGGTTTTAGAAAGCATTTCAAAATTAAGCACCCAGCTAGAAAATGGTGGGACAGAGAATAGGGAATCTAAATATACATGGATGTCAATTAGCAATATTCTTTTAAACTCTGCAGATAGTAACCTGAGCTATCAAGAACTGAAAACAAGTTATCCCAACACTGATGGCTCTCCTATATGTAGGTTTGGTATTGAAATAGGTCTATACATAAAAGATGTGTTTTTTCCAGAGTATTCTCCTATCTGATTTATAGATTTGAGTTAGGGCCTTATTCTAACCAGCTGTGTGCATTTAGGTATTCTCTCCATTTCATAGATGGAAGTTAAAAATTCTTCTTTAAATTTTTTTTTCCTCTATCCAAGTTATTAAAATGCCATGTAATTGTGCATGGCTAGGTAGGCTGAAATTTTACAAGCCTCTCTGAGGCAGGTAAAATGTTATTAAAAAAACAGAGCCTTACAGATCTCTCAAAGTCACCAGTATTATTCTATAGAATATGGCAAATTTGTTCCAGATGAAACATGACTGTAGCTGCAATTTATTACATAAAGTGATCAATATGTTGTAAATGCTTTTACTAGGTAGAGCTAGAATCTATGTGAGAACACAACCACCCATGCCACAGCCTGCAAAGGCTGTTCCCTCTGCATTCAGAGAAAACACAACACTGCAATTTTTCCTAGGATTGGTCTCTAACTCAGCAAACATTTCAGCTTTCAGAGACTGTGTTATTTAGTTTATTCTGGAAAAGGCAGGCTGGTTGGTTTCTGGGCTGGGGACAGAGCTGCTGAGGAGGGAAGGACCATCTCCTGATGAGAGTTTGCAATCAATAACCAGAGAGATAAATGTAACCAGCAGCTGAGTGAGGCACAAGACAGCAGTGTGATGACATGGTCATGCTAATAAGCACCATTTGCAATTGTCTGCCATTTTCTGGACTTCTTAGATTAAAAAAAATTAGGAGACATTTGAGTTTTGAAAAATGTTCACCTCCTTACAGTGAGGTCAGTGAAGGGGTAATAAAATCAGAGGGGGTTTGTGGGTGTTTCAAAGCCTAGACAATGAATGTTGGTATCACTAACAAAGGCACACAATCACCTATGAATTATCACAAAAAGGACTGACAAAATGAATTGACATCTTTGCCAGCAGCTGCACTGTGAGGCTGAATTCCTTTCCCATGGGCTGAGGGAAGCAGAACACATTCTTGCTGAGGTGGAGCTGAGGGGCTATGGTGGGGAAAACATGCATGTATTGCTGCAGGTGCACACTGCAAATGTTTGCAGAAGTGAGGCTGAGGTGCCTCTTCTTCTTGTTTCACACAACAGAGAAGGGGAAAAAATAAAGCATTTCCACGTAGTTAAATAATTCCATTGCAATTAATATAACATCTTAATAACCTGGGACTGTACCAGAAAACAGCAGGCAAACAGCAGGATAAGATTAGTGTGGAGTCTCTCATGAGCCTCCACAGGGAAGGCATCATGCTCCATGCTGACAGTGGCCTTTTAACTTTGTTGGCGTGTAAGGAAAATTCTTACATACTAATTGTCAAATTATTATTCCCCGTGCTTGAAAGGCAGGAGCTGCAAAGCATGACAAAGTGAGCTTCCCCTGCTCACTAGGATATCTGCCAGTGCTGTGATCAAGATGTGGCTTTCCTTGGCCCATAGTCAGGAGCAAACTGTGTATTCTTGATCAAAAGCGCAGTCTGCTTTGAGTGGAGACAGTTTAATTGTTGGTGACAGATCTGACAAAAGTCTTTTGAAGTGACAATCTCAGGACGGCTCAGTATTCACACATGAGGGAATCAATTGACTAATTACAGCAATAAATAAACTCATTGATGAAACTGAAATATAAGGTGGGGGTCAGAGCTGTGCAAAGTCACAGAGAGTAGGTGTGAGGGTGGTCAGGCTTGGGGAGGATTGCTGGAGCTAAAGACTGTGGGTGGGGAAAGAGACTTTTGGTGTAAATTAGTCATCTGAGGATGTGCCTGGCTTTATGATCTGATTCTTGCTATGCAAAAGCAGCTGAGGGTCTTGCCCAAGAAGTGGCAGTGGACAAAGCAACATTTCACTGTGCAAAGGAGCTGGCAGAGCTCTGTCTCCCTGGTGTGAGCCAGTCCCCAGGATCAGCTCAGGGCCCTCCACACTGAAAAAAAGCCACAGCTCAGGAAACCAAGAGATAAAATTGGGCTGCAACAGATGGGAAAAACCAAAATAACTCATAGGTAACTGAAACATCAACTATTCCTAAGTAACTTTACAGCAAAGGCAGACAGAAAACAGTGGTGATGAAGGTCTTACTGCACCTGGGCAAATGCCTCCACCCTGGAAGCTGACTGTTTCGGTTGCAAGGAGGGGTTTGTGAGTAGCCTGAATACGCCTGCTGTCTCCAATCCTCTCTGCTCTGCTGGTAAAGTAAAACCAGGCAGGCATCCTGAATGTGGCCGTAGGCCCTTTGCCTGCTGACGGGTGAGGGGAGGACTTATTTCAAAGGGGGGAAGTCACAGCACCCACATGGCAGCAGATGAAAGCTGTGCGGTTTCAGAACAAAGACTGCAATTTTTGCATGTAGGAAATTAAGAAATCAGCTGTGTAATGCTATGCAAGCTGGAGGGGAAGCCTTAAAAGTTAAAAAAAACACATTATACTTGATGGATTTGCCAGCAATGCTGGCGGAGGGTTTCTGCACTAACTAGAGTTGCAACGTAGCACAGGTGAGGAAGCTGGGCCAGCAGAATAGGTGACAACAGAATTTATGCCTCGTCTACCCTGCAAATCACAGTTACTGAAAGGATGTGAAAGGGGTTTTTAAATAGAAATCTATTTGTACCTGTTTGGAAATGGGAGATGGAATAAACTGCAAGCAATGGTATCTGGTACTTAAATTATAGAAACTAGTAATATTTTCTTACTTCTCCTCAGTATGGCTGTGCCTATGGACTTGCACTCTGGGGAGCTGACTCAGAAGGGCCAGGCCAGCATCAAAGATTTTCTTTTAAGGAACACTTCATGGCTCCCATGCATGATCCTGTTGAGAATATATACGTGAGTTAAAGCAAGACTCCTGTGGCACTGGCAGTCGAAAACTGCTTTTAAAAAATGGCTCACAGAAAAAGCTACTGTGCTGTACATAGTAGCTTATTCCATGGGTTTATACGTAAGAGCACCCTGAAAACAGTGGACTAAACACAGAAGTGGTATTACTGTTGGAGCAAAGAGGTATCTGCCACCCTGTGGCACAGAGACGGGGAGAAACCCAAGCAAACTGGAGAGAGAAAAACACAGGGAAATTGTCCATGTTGCCCTCAGAAACAGGTACAGCAAATCTAAAGTAGAATAAATATTGGAGAGACAATCATAAATCTAACAGAAGAGAAAAGAACAAGTGTGAGTTTTGTAGTCTGATAAAATAATACTATGTAGTGGATTGATCTAGGCCAGCTGGAGACCCCTCCCCCCCAAGCTGCTCTCATCCCTTAAAAGGATGGGGGGAAAATAAGATTATAAAGCTTGTGTGCTGAAATAAAGACAGAGAGACTGCCTACCATTTATTGTCATGGGCAAAATGGACTTGACTTGGGGGAAATGAACATATTACCAATTAAAATAGGTTTGAATAGCGAGAAACAAAGACAAATCAAAACAATGCTGCCCTTCTTTTCCACAAGCTTGACTTTGTTCCTTCATTCCCAGCTCTTCTCCCAGGGAGGCCAAAGCAATGGTCTATGGGCTCTGCCCAGCCATGCGGTCCCTCTCCCCTCTCCGGCCTGGTTGCCAGCAGAGTTGTTCCTCACAACTTTCCCCTCACTCCTTGCTGCCTGTGTGGCATTTTGCCCTTTCTGGAATGCATTTTTCCAGAGATGCCCCATCTGTCCCCTACACACAGCAGCCACTCTGCAGGCACCTTGATTCCAGCACCTGGGCACCTACACCTGGTGTAATGTCCTTCTTGCCACCACATGACCATTAGGCCTGAGCTCCTTGTCCAACCTGGCCACCATATCCAATTCACCCCTCTCCCTGTGCTATGTGGGACAGGGTAGGCACTGCCCTGAGGCAGCACTCAGCCCTTGTGTAACCCAAAGGGCAGCTCTCCCTTCTTCAGACATTTCCCTCCAAATAGAAAAGAAATGAAAATGTGGCTCAGGGAGCCCCATCCCAGGTGAGAGTTCCCTTGGGGCCTGGCGGGGCTAGCGTTACCCTGGGAGGGAGGGAACACTGAGGCAGCTCCTCCGGGATCCCCATCACTCTGGGGCTGCAGGGAGGTTCTTTCGCACCTCACATCGGGGTTTTTGGGGCGCATGCTGTTGGCTGCACTACACTTTTTAGGGATGTTCCGGGCTCTTCCCAGCCCACAGCACCTGCTTGAGGGACAGGAGTCCACAGGGAGGCTGACATTGCCGTGCATCAACTTCCTGACACAGTGCTCATACACTTTTCCAAGGTCTGAACCAAACCAGTCAGTAAAAATGCAGGATTTTGGTTTCTCTGGCAGAAGTTAGCAATGCCCAGAGTCAGGCCAGGTTGCAGGCTCACACCCTTGAGAGCTGGTGGCTTGAAGGGCTTGAGTTGATGAATTGTACTGATTGATCCTTGCACAAGTGGAAGAGGAAAGGGATGAGGATGGAGGGATTCATGGATAATTAAACACAGAGAGAGACAGAGCAACATACATAATGCATAATAAATTAGTCCAAGCTCAGCAGAAGCATCATGGGTAAAGTTTGTTTTGACGAGCATAAAATGGGATGTGACAAGGCATTTATTCCAGAACAGCTGTTTGCTAAAATTTTTCATTTATTTATACAGATTTCCTCCCTCTTGCATTTAGGGGTTCTGTCTAGGGTGGGACAGAAGCTGGCAAGTGGTCTGGAAAATAAATGTTTCCTGCTGGATCCCAGTAGAGCATGATCCCCACCTGGGAGATCTCCCTGCTTGATTAGTACTAAACTTCCATATTTGATAATCTGATGCAATATTTCCCATGCTGAGAGTCATCCCAGTAATTTGGGCTGCGATTCGATTGCAGTTAAGGCAGGCAGGGTAATGCTTGTAATTCCATGGAAACTGAGAGGCCCACGTTGACTCACTCTAGCCTTTTCTAATCCCAGTTTCCCCAAATGTCTTCTTCTTTCCAAACTGTATTTGCTGTTATAGCATAAATTATTTATATTTTAAATGTTACATTCATTACAGATGGTAATGAGGCTGCCAACCAGAGGGCATTGACTCTATATTTCAGTACGAAATGGTCTTAATGGAGGGGTAGGTATATTTGTAAATAAAACCCCAGTCCTTTTCTGCTTTTTTTAAAAAAAAGTGGCAAGACTGTTCAAGTTCAATTTTACTGTAAATAACACTAAAGGCTAAAAGTTGAAATATTAGACTTGCAAAGTTTCTTCATATGAATCAAAGTGAGTTCTGATCAACATAGCTTTTTTCTTGCTCTGAATCGCTTCAGCTCTCCTTTCCTGTGTTAATGAATAAGGTAGGTGTTTGCCATGATAGATCATAATTCACTATGCATCAAAGATGTTTATTACAGAGAGCTGTTGCAGCTGCTCTGACATTAACACTGCTGGCTTCGTCCCTTTTGCTCATCATGCGCTGCACTTCAAGTTAAGCCACCAGGAACACTGAGCCTTTCCTACCCCTCCTGCACCCTTCACTTGATGGCTTACTGAAATACCAGTCCTTTCATCTTGTCTCTCCTTCCAAGCTCTGCCCAGTCCAAAACACTCTTCTGCCTTCCCCAGGAGAGGGTATCTTATTTCTCAAAATGTGTAAACAATACACATGGAAATAATTTTCTGTTACTCTCTGTAGGCTGCATTTTTCCACTCTGGGAGTAATGCATGCTTTCTGGTGTGTATTGTCCTTCTTTTCCTAGAGCGGCACCTGGATTTCTCTGTGTTTCTGAAGCTGACAGAACAGTACCCTCAAGCTGGGACTGTTTAGCCTTGAGGTGGGGGAAAAAATAGTCTGAGTTCTGATTGTTTTATTAATTTTCCCTGTACATCTTTCATCATTCCTTGCTAGAAAGGGTAAAACCATGGAATGTAACATTGTCCTGCTGTCACTTGTGTGCAATGTAGATGTGAAGGGTTGAGTATAAACAGCTGTCCCCTCAAAAATAAGTAAGTTCTCTTTAAACACTGAGGTCATCTATATACATAAATACATATATATTGTAAACTCATGCAAATACTGAGCTCCTAAAATATGCAAAACCAGGAGATTGCTGTTAAAAGGCTGGGACTGTACAATCCCCTCACTGAGGACACATAGATGCAGCTGCATATTCAGCTGCTGGAAGGGATGGAGAAGAGAGAAGCAGCTTTTTATCCTGTGTTAGAGAAGCCCAATGCCGTTTGAACGGCCTTAGCCAGAACTACAAAGATATGCTTCGGTTCCTTGAAGTCTTGTAGGCTTCCTGCACGCTGCTAGGTTCTCCCAGTAGTAAGAAAGTAGTGTAACTTTCCCAGAAGTAATGCCCTACTTCACAAAGCCATCCTAAAGATATACACTAAAGAGAATAAAAATGTGCTATGTGCTATTTCCATAGCTCAGGCATGCTATGGAAACTGCGCAGTGAGCAGGTTCAGCAAATGAGCAGAGTTCTGCTTTTTTCTTTTCTTTTTTGTTTTTTTGGTAGGGTTTTTCCCTTTCAAGTCTTGCAATGACTCACTGATTTGCATTGCCACTCACCTTATGGTTTCTGAAAAGGATTGAGTGCATCGTTGTGATGATGAAATGCCCTGTCAGCTGCCTCTAATTCTACTTGACTTTTTTTCATTCTCCCTGTTCTCCTCCTAGTGCCTTAATGTAGATGGGCCTTACCACTTTAAAAGTAAAGTGGGACACAGGAATGAGAGAGAGAACAGGAAAATTTCTGAATTCCTTTCCCTGTTCCAAATTAATTTGAGCCAAACCCACCTCAAATACGTGTAGAAAGCAGCTTAGAATATGCTGTCCACTATTGCATTTAAGCACTGAAACTAAAGTTTATGGTGAATGATAAGACAAATCCTGCGTTAGCAGCTTTCTGTACAGTTTGACCACACTCCAAATGCACAGGAAGAAAAAATGTAAGTACTTACTTAGTTTCTATCACAATGGGCACAACCTGCAGAATAAATCAACCTAATGTTTGCCGGTGGGTTGGGATACCTACACAGCTACATGGCTGACTATTTTTTCTTTTATTTGCTATACGAAAATTATGAAAATCTGGAGGCAGACTGCTGCAGTAACCTGCTTGGCATCCCCCTCTTTCATATGCCACTGGTACGGGCCCTGGCCTGTAGCTGCCTGTGTTCTCTCCTATTTCCAAATGTATAGGAGCACCTCGCTTATCATGGTTCCCTTAGTTTCCTTAAGATGGCTGCTTCCAGTAAGGTTATTAACTGCTCCTCTTTGCAGCCAAGACACTGTTTTCCTAAGCCACTACTTGACAAGCTGCTTTCCACAGCACCAAGACCCACTTTGAGTGAGCACCAGCATGCAATTACCTTCAGGGTGGCATGTGGGCAACTGCAGTGAGTTTGCAGATCCCTCAGCAGAGCATGAGGTATTTGACCTTGACCAGATAGTCGTGTACCCGTGAGAATGTGTGAATCCCCTGACCAGATGGCCATGTACACATGAGAATGTGGAAACTCCCTAATGGAAAAAAGTAAATAAGTTTCGTGAGCTGTGTGAACTCATGAAACAACAAGATAACGGACTTAGATGAGCTTGGGTGAAGATTGACATGTAACTGTAGCCAATAATTTCTTGTGTACACGCAACAATCACCAATGACATTAGAGCACATATATGCTGAAAATATCTAAATCATCTGTGTGAAACAATAAAATGCTTCATGCATGACACATGTGTGAATGCTGCTTGAACTTTGTGTGTCGTGTCTGTCTCAACAGTGACAGTGGCATGTGCTCTCCACCCAGCACTGCCATTGAACGGGCAATATGACAGTGTGCAGTGCCTTCAAATGAAACCCCACATTTTCCAAAGACAGCAGAAGATCCTCATCTGGAAGAAAATCCTGTGTGAATTGCTGTGGATCTATGCCAACTTATATCAAAAGAAACCCAGATCTTAAATGCTTGCGCATGTACCTTTCGAAGATCAGAGTACAAAGTTGAATTCTGCTAGACTATGCCTTCCCACTGCCTTATTTTAGCACAGTGAGGCTTTTTAGGAGCCTCTTTCTCCAGCTCCTCCAGTGTAATACAGCCTTCAGAGCTCTGCTGGGTAACATCTTTGGCTTGTGGTCCTCCAGGGGGCTTTACTATCAGCATGTAAAGAGAGAAAACGTAGCTCTATGTTGCATAAATAAGTGAAAAGTCCGTATCAAAACAGGAGATTAAAGGCAATGGTACATGCAAAGGAAAAGTGGTTATTGCTAACGACAGTCTTTCTGACCCTGTTCTAATACAACTCTTATTTTCCTTACCATTTGCTTTTCCATTAAGAAACCACTCCCATTTTAAGGTGCTGTGTAGCCTTTTACCTAAAGTCTTAACTTTCCAAGTGGCTGTCTTCGCTACAGACAACTGTCCTCTAATAGATGTAGGTGAGGAAATGTAATGTTATGGGTGAAGTCTGGATGGTATTTGCTTTTCACTTATGTCAGGACACTCAGTTAAATGTTGCTGGAAGTGTGGACCTTGGCCTGGACTGCCCTCAGATTGGATGGGGAGCCGGCTTTGCAGAGAAGCGCCTTAATGCAAAATTTCCGTGCAAGCAAATCCACGAAGTTTTTACCTCAAAGAAGTTAGGGGAGGTAAATGCCAGCAAGGGAGCAAAGAATGTGCAGAAACCACCCGTGCTTTTTCTCTATTAGGTTTTCATAGCAAAATGGATCATCTGCTTTCAAAACACAAATTTTCAGGCTGATGGCATATAGACTTGGTCTTTCTCCTAGTGTTAATTTACAAGTAAAAACCTCCTAAGGCCTTTCCTGACCTGCTAACATGCATAACTGCAACAAAGGCCTTACAATGTTTAGGATTTACTGTAGGTTAATCAACACATACTAAGACTGCTTTTTTTTTTCCTATTAAAGGAAAGGCCTGTGATCTCCCCAGATGTCAGCCACCTCTGCAAAATTTTGTTGCACGTGAGAATATTTTGCTGCTGCTGTTGGACTGGCAGGGTTGAAATCAAGGGCTCTTGCGAATGACAATGAAGTCCAGGGCGAACACATGGGGCTTAGGACAGGATGGCTTCACGCAGCCTCTACAGCAGATCCAGCTCTAGAGGGTAAAATAGAGGTAAGAATTCCATGGTCTCCACACTGCCCCCGGTGAACATCTCTGTCCTCAAGTGAATGCTAAGTTGTTTTAGCAGTAATCCCCACCCCCTAGAAAGCCAGGTCTGATGTGGTACCCCTGCCAGCAGTGTGAATTCACAGCGCCGGATGTCACTATATTGCTTCCCAGTACACCAGGCACCTGCTTGACTGATTTCTTTACGCTTGTCAGTGTTCAAAATAGCTGTGCATCTATTTTAGCCAGGCAAGTCAAGCACAAGTTGTTTTTCATGCAGGATGACTATGTACAGCAGTACAGGCAGAGAGAAGCTGGATATTTGGAGAGCAGACCCTTAATATGGGACAAAATGCTTGCCTGCACTCTGATGCTGATTTTCTTCTTTATTGGCTGCTCATGAGTCTGCAGCCGGAGGAACGGTCTCCTGTGGAACGGCAGCTTTAGACAATTTTATTGGCTGATGAATCTGATCTTGCCTGGCCACCTTCCAGAAACACTGACTTGCCCGAGATGAGAGTGAGAGGAAGGTTGCTCTGCCTGGGGCTGTAAAGCAATTGTTCCGATACCAGCGTAACACCCATGCCTTGCTGCACAGTAAGTATATAAAGACAGGTCCGTATACACACATATATATGTGTGAAGTGCTTTATAATATAATTGCTGACACAATTAAATGTGCAGCTCCTGTGGACTGTGTCTCGTTTACTGCTTAATTATACGAAAATGTACTTGGTTTATTGCTTGCTGTCACAAAATGCTCAATTAACTGTTGCCATGATCTGAGTTGAACCACTGCATTTGTCTCCTCATCTGATTATTTGATCTGCTGCAAGACATTGATTTAAGCATTTTGCCATGAAAGAACAAAATACATCTGCAAGATGTTGATATTAGAATGTTTTCTTCAGCTTTATTCTTTTGCTAGTGGAAACTCAAAATATCAGGGCTGCTTGCTAATATTTGCTTGAGTATTCCAAAAATTGCTGATTAATCTTTCCCTTCATTTTATGGGTATATTCTGTGAAGCTTCATGCCATGGATTGTTTTGTAAGTTGTGCTTTGCAACAGAGCAAAAATAGGGCAGAGCTAAGGAAGAGAATGTTTTTAATGTAGCCCCCAAAGTGTGTGGTACTCAAAGTGGCAGGATACTGCATTGCACCTACATCAGTTGCAAACAGCTCTCCAGATGAACATTTCTTGAAGAGAAAACTACTGCTACCTAAGGAATTGATGGTTGACCTGCAGCACTAGAACAGATTGAAGGAATGCAGTGTTTTGGACTGTAGCAGCTCTATAGCATTTAAAGATGCAGCTAATCCTCACTTCAGGAGTAGTACCAAATATTTTAAATGTCACTTTAACAACCTGCAGTGCCCCTAGTAGCAAGAGTGGAATTGGAAACTGTGACTTTTTGATAGCTTCGGGAAACAATCTTTTATCACTGTACTTGTTCAAAATGCCTCTCTCTAATGTTTCGTCATTCTTCGTTAGGGTAAGTGAGGGAAGAAGTGGAGTGGTAGTGTTTTCTGCAAACAGATCCCTGCTGAACATAGTGCAGGGATGATATAGTAACCTCAGGGATAAGACAAAGAATTAAATTAAAGATGAGTAAAGCTATATACAGCCCCCAAACACATCTTGAGTTAGAACTTTCCATACTTTTGGGCTGTGCTTAGCACATCCGTGTTGACGGCAACGATTAATTTCTTTGTTCCTCTTCTTGAGGGCCAAGAAGAACCTTAGCAGCTTCATGATTTGCCTTTGCTGGAATAGCTTTACAGTACCATACTGGCCTGGGATGCAGTGAGCTCCTTAAGGGGCCAGAAATAGATGGCATGGTGCTGGCTATAGCCTCTTAAGATCACCTGCATCGCAGCTGTCTTTCCAAGTTGTGGTAGTGTTATGTTTTGAGAACAACAGGAAGAGGTCAGAGTAGGAGGGCCAAGTTTTGCAGGTGGAGGAGAGACATGCACGCTGATTTGCAGCTGTAGTTGTAAGGAAGAGTTCCCGTATTACGCCCAAGGTGTGAGGAAGGGAGGCCTCATTTGGTGTAATTCCTGCTTGTATTTCAGCTGCTGGAGGCAATAGGCTTGTTGAACTGATTCCCATGATAAGTGGCAGTATATGATGTCGTGTAGCTCTAGTATTAGCAGCAATTATGAGAGTGGAATAGGACGTTATCTTAAGAAATGATGCAGCACATATGTTTTAGCATGACTTTGGTGAAATTGTGCCAGGTGGCATTGACAAACTTTGGTGCTCTGTCTTCTAAACATTCATTTTCCTGGCCCTGTAAATAGTTGAGAATATTTTTCCCTTGCTTCTGTGTTTTTGCTACTCTTGCTCCTATTCTTGCTGGTTGAGTCTTCTAAGGGAGACATGGGAAAACGACATTAATACTCCTTGGATTTCAAACATCCCTTCTAGAAATCACACATTGCTATTATATGGAATACAAGGCAGTATTTGCAGAACATAATTATCTAGTTTTGTAGATGTTTTTTGTAATTTCTGGCATTTTATTGTGGAATTTCAATTAGGACGTCTTTCAGGTAAGGATTTAAGTTTAAGGATTTAAGTTTTATTGTTTAATACATGTGAAATACTTAGTATTGACGTACCATCTCAGCTCCCCTTCACCCTCCAGGAAAAGTGTTTTGTATGAATGTCAGACATGTATCTATCTGTGAAGTTACAGTCTGTGTCTGTTGTAGTTGTAATACTAAAAAGGAAGAAAAAGGTGAGGAAAATGTATGAAGATGTGAATTCTGCTAGTTTCAGGTTTAAATGAGAAGCATTTGAAAGCAACCCATGGTAGAAATGGAGCTTTACCTCTAAGCAGGATACAACTTACTTGGGGAGGATGCATGGTCCTGTTTTTTTTTTAATTCCCTCCAGGTGCCATGGCTGTTAAAATGCTTCTCTCACTGTCAAGCCAAAGGTAGAAGTGATCTCGTTTTGGACACCTGTGGAATTGGTACTTGAGGAGCGTTCCTTGTGCCTGCACTGTTTTGGTGGCCTCTGTGAACAGTCCTTGGGAAGTGAGGATGGCTCAGGGCTCTGTGGCTGGGCAGGGGAGGAGGACAGGTCATGTTGTATGCATCACCCTTTCCTGGCCTGTAACACAGCACAAAGGGTGCGAAGGCCACAACTGTAGTCAGCCTCAAAACAGCACGGTAGATTTTTGCTGTCCTGCCATCAGTTGTCTGGTGTGGTGCTCTGCACCCCAATTGCCTTCCTCAGCCTTGTAAATGTGTCAGGATCCTGATCTCTCCCTTTTCTTGGAGTAGATAAATGATAAGGGCATTTCTAACCATTTTTGCCTTGAGGGAGGAAAATGGAGTAAAGTGGAAAAATCTCAGAAAAGGAGGCAACTAAAAATATCATAAAGCTTGTGATCTTTGTTAATTGTATTTGGTAAATCTGTAGAAATGGATCTGAGGGAAAACTATGATTCTCATACTTCTAAAAAAGCATTTATTTGAAAATGTTGTGTTTTTAAATTAAGATGCGTGGAAGAAAATGGAAATGCATTTATTTGTATTTTGACAGTCTAAAATAGCTTTTGTACAATGCTTTTACCGTATGTTAGTTCAGAATGTGGACTTGGAAAATCACAGTTGTGTTTCGAAGTACTTGAAATTCAGAATGACATGTAAACTGACTGCAGTGATTTTATTTTTATCATGGTTGGTTTTGTGTTAATTTGGATGTCAATTTACATTTCTGTTTATGTGTATAAACACAGTCTTATTAACATGTATGTAAGTAGGAAGCTGGTAGGCGATGTGCTTACATATATATCAGTATATTATTGAGCCATAATATGAAATATTTATGATGTTACCAATATCCATTTGTAAACCTGATGTGCTGTGAATTCATGCTAGGAGTGATAAGGCAAGAAAATATTTATACTCTGTAATAGAAATAGCCAGATCAACAATGGGAATGAAAACCAGAATATTGTTCTTCTGTTTAATTACAGCCCGACAAATGGTGCATTCATTTTTGTTTGTTAATAAGTGGCCCATATGGCATCCTTTGATCACATGCTTTGCAGCTTCTGCAATAGTAAGGCACTTATTTTCAGGGAATACAGAACATAACACTTTTAATCTGGGTTTTCTGAGCAGAAGATTGCTCTGAGTTAGGAAACAATCGCTACCAGGAGAAGGCACCTTAGGTAGGTCAGCATTTTCCAGTGTGAAGGCTTGGTGCATGCAGCAGGGCCAGCAACTTCCTCGTGTTCTAAATTGAACTAGGTAAAATCATGAATAGTTTTTCTCCATCAGCAATTTTCATTCTTTCACAGAATGCGTGAAGATGTTTTTTCCATGGTGCACAATTTGAATTCCAGGATGCCTGGCACACAGGAACAGGTAAAAACTAACCAGAGAAGAGGACTCTATTTAGAAAGCAAAACAAAATTAGAACTTCTTTGTGTGTGAGAAATATGCACCACAAAAAACAACCCTAATCTAATCTTCCCCCCCTTCAAACCCCTATCCCTCACAAATTTCAGAATACAGACAAGCTGTTTGCTTTTAATCACAGTATTTATCACACCTTTTAGAAACAAAACTGAAATCCATAGCCAGGACACTAGCTGGAGGAGTTCAGGAATATCTCCATGGAAATGCCACCTTGGAAATCAAAGCTTGCTGAAGTTTGCTCATTATTGTCTTCAGAACATTGCTGTCAGGCAGAAGACAGGAGCTAGGTGACAACCAGTCTCCCTGTTTTCTACACCCACTGTCACAACAGATGGATGAGTGATAGGATCTCTCCAGAGCGGCTCGTGTCCTCCCTTGCCGTTTAGCTCTAGTAGTCACTTTGGTCTGAGTGGGCAGTGAGTGTTTGGGGCCTTTCTGGGGCATTTCTACCAGAAAATTATACTGATTATACACGACTCATATCTTTAATGTAGCCTTACATGTTTACAAACCACGCATGTTATACCCACTTCTGTTTCTCTGAACACAAGAGGTTTCCTCCTTCACAGTTTTCACGTGATCCTTTAAGGGGCAAGGAGATGCAGGAAGAAGGAGATGGGGGAAAGCCTATTGGCCTCTGTTTGGGAAAGTTTTGTAACTGAGATATCAATTTTCTAGGACCACTCATAGCCTGCTGCAACACTATCAGCACCCAGAAGGTAGTTTGAACTTGTGGACAAAGAGTAGTGAACGATTGACTACACAGACTCACCCACTGCTCTGTGTAAGCAAAGATTTGAGTCCCCTAACCTTTCACAAATGATGGATACAACATGATAGCTTAAGCACCAAGGCAGATAGTGCTTTTCCATATATATGTATATGTGATGAAATGAGGCTGGTGAAGTGTGTCCAGATGGACATTGCTCCTTTGGTGAAGAAATCATTAAAATGTGGCAATTTGTGGGAATCTGGGTTAAAATAAGATTTCACATGGAGCATTAGTACAAGGCACAAGGTTGAAAATATTGTTCTCATATGTAACTAAAGAGGGTGGGTGGGGGAGGAACCTTTAAAAGGTTTTGTAATTATTTAAGTTACTGCTTCATGGAACTCAAATAAGGCACTTTAAGATACTGTGAAAACAGGGAGTGTTGTGAACTTTCAGCCAATACTTGAGTGCTCATATATGAAGTGCTTCCCCAATGTACCTGATTTCTCCTTTCATCTGACTTTTTAGGAACGATTTTTGAGGAAAATGTTCTATTTGAGGTTATAGGCCTGTAATTTTCTGGTTAGACAGATGATTTACATACTTTTTGTTTTCCCTTTAGAGAGTTCTGCAATGTTTCGTAAATACAGATGACTGGTATAGGTTTTAGGAAATACATAATTTGTCAGGTGGAATATATGCTGATTTCTACCTCTGTTCTTAGAAGAGATAGCAACTGACAAAAATGGTGTCTGACAAGCTGTTTTGGACTGTGTGGAATAGTCTGCCATCTTGTCATGTTCTCGTAAATTTCTGTTGCTCAAGATTGGTGTAAAATATTTAGAATTGTCTAAAGTACCTTTAAAACTGCTGACTTTCTAACTTTTAAAAGTAGTTTAGATAGATGCTCATGCTGTTGAATCCTATAATAGGATTCAACAATCCCCTTTCCTTCAACAAGGCGTGGCGACCTGGTTCAGGAACGGCACGGCAACCGACCCCAGGCCGCTTGGGCCATCGGCTCACAGACACCAATGTGGTGGATGGCAAATGGCATTTTTTGATGGATGACACAGCTTTATATAGCTAAGGTTTACAAAATCACTTCTGTCTGCTTACATCACGAACTAAATGTTATTGGCTACTAGGAGAGGGGCTCTAACTTTCCGTACAACACAATATCTTCTGGCTGCTGGACCTTAGCTACCCACAAATAGCCTTTGAAATGTCTTTCTAGTTCCTTGAATGAATAGAAAGTTCTTCATTTACCAAAAGTAAAAAGTGCCTAACTTTAGCAACAAAGCATTGCTGATCATGAAATGGCTGTAATGTTATATGTGGAGAGCAAAATTTGGAAGTCACTTGCTGAATGGATAAGAGTGTCAGGGACAGTAATGAGTAAATATCTTAACCTTTGTAATATAAATGATCACGTTTGAAACTAAGCATGGCAGGGAAATGCACTTGTCTTAGGAAAGGAACAATGAACACTTGAATTATTTTTCCTGTTCCAGAATCCATGCCAGTATCAGGAATTTCCCCAAGCAGTTTTATCAGAGCACATTAGATTTTTATATTTAATATTCCATCCTGGGCTGCAAACCAAACCTCATTCCTCTTGCCCTTATTTAATATGGTGGATATAAAAGTTTAATACAAAAAAAAAGGAAATATTTCCCCAACTTCTTACCCCCCCTTTGTGGTACAAGGCTCTGTCTGGGTGGAAGGGAAAAGATATGACACATGAAAACATGACTGATTTGTTTTCAAGTTTATGATGTTTTATATTGGCTCCCATATACAGGCATTATACTTGCATCAGAGTCTCACAGAAATGCCATGAAGAACCTATGCGAATGGTGGTTTCTGCATGAGAGGGAAGGTAAAACAACTTGACCCAGTTAAGTCCGTGAGATGTATAAACACCCACTACAGCAACTGGCACCAGCACAAACTCCAAATTGCAAGTAAATTACATGGATATGTCTCAGTAGTTAGTCCCGAGAAGGGAAGTAATACCAAGTAATCTGGGAGATGTCTTTCTATCTAGGCTTTGTTAATGATTGTTTCCTACTGTGGTTATTTGTGGAGCTATTTTCTTTGCTCTGGTTTCGTCTCAATAAGTCCGAAGTATAGACCTGGCACTCATGCTTGTCAGGGATGAAATGTTAGTGTGATGTAATTTAACTATAGGCAAGGGGGCTTAATCAGCACTTACAGTTCATCTTTAATAGGCAGGTTTAGCATACACAGGTTTTTTTTGTAGTAACTTTCAATTTTTCTTTTATACCTTACCCTGTCCGCTCTAGCAGTGGAAAAAAACTCGCGCTCTTTAGCTGTCATATGACCATGCAGCTCCACAGAGAGACAGGGAAGGCTCTGTTCAAGAAAAGTCAATGTATTTGGGGCAGGACTCAGCAAATTAACTTCCCAGTTTTCCTAAAGGCTGAGCTGTGCCAACAGGGAGATCCTCATACAGTGTGAAGCAGCACTGATCTCAACAGAGCTACTTTGTCTGGTGGCGGTTAAAATTCTGGTCCCAAGTGTGTGTGACTCTCTCCTTGTGCTGATGCAATTATCACCACTGCACTGGGGGAAGGTTTTGCCTGTCTCCTCCTCTCCTCTCTTTATGGCCTAGCAACCCTACAATGTACTATTTATCCCTTTGTGTTTTTTGAAGGTTCTCTATGCTTATGTGGAGGGCTGTGTTTGTGTCTGGGTGTTGCTACTTGTGTGAGCTGTGATGCCAGGGGCTTGGTGGCAGTGAATGCTCAGCAGCACTGGCTGAGCTGCAAAGGGGCCCCAGGACCTGCTTTGTCCAGCTCAAGCCATGCTGCTGTCTCACTTACTGCTCACTTGATTTGTCTTCACATACCAAGAGTGTGCTTTCCTCCCTGCAGCATGGGATATTACTCTGCGATGTGCTTCCCTGCCAGCAGTGGCTCATCATGCTGTATTGAATTTGTTTGCTTCTTACATATGGCAGCAGTAAAACCTTGTCCCCATGCTGCTGCTCCTGCTCAGTTTTTAATTTTAAAATAAATAGTCTGTTAGACTAGCACTGCTTCTGTGTTTGTAGGTTAGACACAACTCCCTGTGGGTCAGCTTTACATCTTCAGTTGTAAATGTAGGTCACCCGGCTGCCGCGCAGCTTTAAAAGCACAGGTCCTCACATGCAACTTCACGGTGCATTGCGTTTGCTTGCCTTGTAAGAAAGCTCATTTTGCCAGTGTAGTGAGTGGTTCAGTTGCTCTTGTGACATTAGCAGTCCTGCCAGTATGGGACCAAAATATTTTTCAGTCTAGGTGATGCAGACCTGTAAAGGGAGCATTTTCTGCTGGTTTGCTTGAGGGTTTTCCTAGCACTTTTTTGGTAAGGAGCCACTGATCTCAGCCCTATTAATGAAATTAATTATTATAGGGTGTTTCTGTTGGTGCCTATAAATCACAGTGAATCCTTCAGCTTTTCTTTGTGCTCACATTCTCTTCTGATGCTAAACCTAAGATTTGCTCATTCCTACGTCCCAGAGAGCCCATCAGAGGTTTAAGGTCTAGTTGTGAGAAACCTCCCAAGGAGCCAGTTGGGATCATTTACACAGCTGAAGGACCTGCTGTTTCCTTTATAGCACACATTCGGTTTGTATATTCCTGCGGGCAGACTCTGATCTTAGTTATGCCACTTACTATGCTTTGAAATTTTTTTAGCCCAGTTTCCTAAGATGTTGAGGCTTCTGCAATCCTTATGCAAAAGCAAAAGCCCCAAAATATTTCCCAAAAAATGATGACACAAACCAGCCAATGGGTTCATGAATTGGAAAATCTGTTTCACACAGAAGAAAGTGGCTGCTGTGTAGATTCTTTTGTCCATGGCTGCAGGGACCCTCCAGCTGCTTGTAGGATCATGACAAGGTATAGAGAAGGTGGATAGTATGGAGCTTCCTTTGTTTGCTGCTGCAAGGATATTTGAGCTGCTTGTAAGACCATGACAGGCTATGACTGGGGTTATGGGTGACCTCCAGAGGTCCCTTCCAACCTCAACCATTCAATGATTCTGTTGTCTGTGTAGTATTAACTTTTTTGGTAAAATTCAGCAGAGGGGTACAGTTCTCAAAGACGAGTTATAACAAGTGTCTGTGCTGAGAGAAAGGATGTTGTATAGATGGAGTGGTTGGATGTCTTGATTGGCACAAGAATGCTTGGACTCCCAAAGTGTTCACAAACCGTCAGAGCCACTGGTGGTTGGTGGACATAGAAAGGAGTAAGGAGAAACACTGGAAGAGAGATATATAGAAATACGAGACATAATAGGGGTCTGTGGGCAGATAAAGTGTTGCATCAATGCACAGAATGTTACCAGACTTGATTACTTCTGCTAGCAGGAAAACTTCTCTGCACTATTTAGAGAAGAGATGTGGATGTGGCTATGGTAGTTAACCAGGAAAGGACTATGGTCCCTTTTGTGAATCTTACATTCGTCTTCAACAAAGCAAATTTTCAGACACATCATCAGTGCGACCTGCAAAACAAAGAGAGTCTGTTTGTAATATAGTAATCCCTCTATTCAAATGTAAGATAAGTTGGCAACTTTCTTAGGGTAGAATTGTCTTTTTAACAAATGGAAACTTCTCAAAAAAATTAAATTATTTTTCCCCAAACTGGATTTTCTTAATAACTGAGGCTTGAAATATTACTGTTCTATTGAAACAAATTTATTTAGCTAATAAAAGACATGCAGGGAAATCTAAGTTTTTTCTAAAATGAAATGTCTTTTTTCTTTTTGAGAAAATATCACTATATAATAGATTATTGAGATTGTATGAGATGAAGTCAAATCCCATTAGAAATTTCTTGGTTCTGTTACTTCAGTAATAGGATGCTACTTTATTCTTCTTGTGAATCTTTGGTCTTTGAATCTTTCAGTGCTTTTTCTTTTTTTTTTTAACCTGTCTCCTCCTCCTTAAACACAAAACATAAATGCAAAAGCCCACATGGGTAACTGAAATCTCAAAATTCTACTGAAAAAAAAGTGCTGAAGTGATGCCAATTTAGTAAGTGTTTTGCAGGGCCTCTTCACCTAAAAGAAAAGAAACTCTTAACAGCATCCTTAAGATCAGTTGGACCTGCTACCTCTCACATAGGCTGTCCTTCCTGGAAGACACTGCAGACAAGATCAATAGCTAATATTTCAAAAAAACAACCTGAGACTTTGGGGCAGAACTTTGCCTAGCACCATTTGGTGGGGTACTGCCAAAGCCAGCTGAGTTCACCACCTAGTGGGTAACCAGCTCCATGGTGACAGTGACATTCATTGATCATGTACAAAGAAAAGTGCCACTCAAGATTCGTTCGACTGTAAGTAAATACATGGTGCTTGTAGGGAGGTTACTGTTTTCTTGCAGCAGAAAATCAGGCAATTTGGAAATTCAACCAAGTTTCTTGCACAAAATTACAGGAGAATAAAATAGGGCTTCATAATGGAATTGAAATAGCATCCAATATGGATTATCTGTTGCCTGCCTGTAAGAAACAAAAGATATTTTGTATCTGACAGTGTATGTTAAAACCTCATATTTTTTCCTTATTTTCCTAACCACAAATACGAAATCTTCAAGAGTAACTCTGTATATCTTAACACCCATATATTACCAATCCAGAATTGTGAGAGGCTGTCCAGCCTGCAGCGGAAAGCAGAAGGAAGCCTGTCCAACTTGGCCCTTGGTCCTCCATCAAAAAAATCACTGACAGGATATGTTGCAGCTTTCTGCTTTGATGCTCCTTGCTCTGCCAACCACGGACTTGCTTTTCCCTCTGCCCCTCACGGTGCAGCAGGATGAGGTCTACCAAGTTCATTAGCTTCCTCTGAAAAAGACATTTCTGGCCTGGCCATGGCTGGATGCAGAATAAGATTTATTTGAGTGTTGCCAGAGTTGAAATGACTGGGGACAGGTTTTTGCACCTCCAGGGAGAGTCGCATATACTGACTTTGACTCAGCTTGCATCAGCTGGACCACATGTCCAAAATCTCTGGGGTGGAAAGAGAAATGACACTCCTCTGGAGAGAGGCTGACTGGTGTTGTGTGCACAAGGATCAGCCAGATGTAACACAAAAGACTTGTACAGTGGCTGTTCAGATTTTCATTAGCAATGAGACTCCATGGGCTTCTGATTTTGAACATCTCTACAGATGAATAGTCCTATGTTCCTCTAAAACTGCTTGGCTTGGAAACACACCTGCTATTATAATTCACAAAACAGATGTGAAGTAGACTTTGTAGGGTTTTGATGGGTCTAAGCAGTTTCAGGGGAGCAAACACATGGTGACCTAACCAAATATGTCTTTTCTTGTACTCTTACAGTCGCTACCCAAAGTTCATTTGCTTCCGTTATAGGAGTCTCTTTGGGCAGCAGTGAGGATGGGCAGGGAGCATATGTTCAATGAGCAGCAGAAACTAGGAGAAGGCATTTTCCAGTGGCTGCTGTAACATTCTTGAATGGTGGTGGGGAAAGTACCTGACCTTTCATTGTTACCGCAAACACATACGTGTGGCAGGAATTGGGAGCAGGGAGGATTGACCCCCTTTGCTGTCAGTTGAGGGTCAGGCTGCCAGCAGTGGATACTAACAGCGGCTGTTTTAAATCAGACTGTGTCAAGGTTTTGGAGATGGAGGGAATATGCTTTTAGAGTCAGGACAATGACCTGGAAGGAAGCAGTAAAAGCGCTGCCAACACTGGCAGCAGATAACATGTGGGTCAGAGACATCACGGAATAGAAGATGGCTGCTAGGCCAGGGCTGTCTCCTTGGGCTCTCCAGGTGAGCTGGAACACAGTGAAGGAGGTCAGGTGCAGCTGGTTTTTGGAATCTTCTCACCAAAGACTGCAGTTTGGGAAGCATGGCGGTGGGTGGCTTGTGAGCTGTCCTTCTTGCCTCCTGGTTGACATGCCAGGAGGAGCTCCTTTCCCATGTCACCTGACTGCAGCCCTTGCATATCGGCAGCATCAGAGAATGCCATGTAGGGACACGCAAACTACTTTCCCACAGCTTTTTCCAGGTACCAGAAGTAGCTTAACTGTGCTAGCTCAGCCTGAAACCTAGGCTAATTTAACCTGCCTTGCAGCAAGACTAATTCAGTTATAGGGGAAGCAGTATCTGGAGGCTGTGCTGCTGTTTGCACTTGACTCACCCCAGCTCTCTCTGCCTAGCACTGCATCCTGCCGTGGAGACCTTTTATCAGAGATGACAGCGTGTCAGAGGCTCTGCTGTCTGGCAGTCAGCACTGGCAGTGGAGGATAAGCTGATAAACACAGCCTTTACATGAAAGAAATTAATCAACCGCTGGAACAAGTTACCAGTGCTTGTTGTGGAGTCTTTACCGCTTGCAATTGCTAAATCAAGATGATGTATGTTCTTTTAAAATGCAAAATACATATGTATGAATAAGTTCAATAACATCTTTTACCTTATTCCAAACAAGAAGCCAGACTATGACCACAGTGATCATTTCTGGCCTTGTAAAAATGATTCCATGCGTAATTTGTAGAGTTCTAATGAATATTAGAAATACTTTATTAGTTTTCTCTTGAAATATGTCTACTGTACGTCTGGATCCTTCTTCTGACACACAGATAAGTTCAATAAGAATTTAGTTCTTCATAGATAGTTAACGTGACTTTCATTTATTCTGGCGTAAAACAATTAGCATTTTCCCAAGTATTTCATAATCTCTTTGTAGAATTAAATATGGAAGGCTGAAGTGGAGTCTTGGAGTCTGGAACTGCTGAAGAACTGAGGACTCAATATGAAAAAAATTGACTCCTTAATATTAGGAGAATTGAACGTGACCAAGCATGAATTTCAGTAATATCAGGATTTATGTAAATTATGGGACTTCAAATATGAAGCCAAAATCCACTGAACAGACCAGAGGAGCTTCTCTGGAAAAGGTTTCACCATGTTTCAGACCCATTAGGTCTCTTGCTTCTTTTCAATGCACCTGCTCATATCTCCCAGCTGTAGCAATCAGCAGAAACAGTTATTCTTAAAGACCATGGGCTGTATTTTGCTAGGATGTATCTATGTGTAGGTTACTAGTGACTTCAAAGAGGTATCTCACTGGGGATGCTCAGAATAGAGTCCACTCTGGGCTTTCTGGCCCTCTGGTTTTCTCAGCTACTGTTTCCCCAAATTCCTCAGCAGATGTGGGATCGTGGCAGGTCTCCACTTAGGAAAGAACTGTCTCTGGAAGCAGGGTGGCCTGTGATGTCACCACACCCTGCAAAAGAAGCAGGAGAGCCAAAGGCACTGAACTTTGGAACCAGGCAAGGTGCTGCAAATTGTGAAGACACTTCTGCACGGCCTTGGCTCTGCTATATTTGTAGTCAAGGAATTTATAAACACCTTTTTCATGGTTAACTGTGTTGTCTTGTTAGTGACTGCCTCATGGAAGAGGGGCATTTGTATCCCACAGTAAAATATCTTTATCAGGAGCTCTGCGAATTAAATTAGTGTTTTACTTTAAATGTTTTTCCCGTGGTTGTGAATTCCTTGGAGATATTATGCTTTATTATCAAGAGGAGTGTGTGCTCAGCCAGAAGCTGAGAAGGTTACTGATTTCCAGAGAGTAGGATTACAAAAGCCCTTCCAACCACGAAGGTACAGTTTAAAACTTTCCTGCCTGAGCTTTGCAGGTGCTGTGCTTGCTGGGCATGCTTCTTGCCTAAGATTGTCAAACATCAGCTCTCACATACTAAATTTTTGTCTTATGGCTTCCCAGTGTGTCCATAGAGGGAATATACCACACTGTTGTCCTCTCAAGTTGGTCCCAGTAAAGGTCTGGGTATGCAAATCCAGGTTCTACTGAAAGCTTTTTGAAAAAACTCCTATAAACTCACTGAACTGAATTGTCAAGTGCAACAAACATGAATTATTCTACTGAAATGATTTCCAGTGTCTTCAGGATTCAGCAACATAAGTGAAGTAAATTCAGAGAAATGGAGTTCTGTTGTTTTTAATTTGGGCAACAGACACCTTCTGTTCTATCAAACAAAAGACAATCCACTCTTTAGTTGTTTCTGGACATGCCCAAAGGCACTAATATTTTTGCAACTTGATTTTGAACTTCTTTTCAGCTCATATTCTCTCTATTTTGAGGAATGATATACCCTTAGCCTTGCCTTTTAAACCTGCAACGTCTTCTCTGTCCTCACACTAGAAACATTTTTATTACATGATATTTGGCAGTGTCATAGCTTAAACCTTTGTTTTGGTAGACTGTAGCCTTAACCTTAGCGTGACAGTATGGGCCCCCTGGCCCTGTGCAGACTCTACGGCAGGAACGCACAGGTGACTGGTCCCAATTCATAACAACCCTGAGATTGCAACTGAGTTACCAGCTATTCATGAAAGAGAGGACCCTGCCAAGGATCCTCTCTGACTGTTCTCAGTGCCTTGCTTTGGTCAGGATTGAAAAGCTGGCTGCAGGGGAAGGTTCTAGATTAGGTAGGGTGGGGAAGAGGGAAAAAAAATCTGTCACGATCCCTTTCAGGAATACCTGGTAAAACTGCATCTCTTCTCGTATTACTGTTTTAGAGAATGAATTTTGCTGTATCTGTGGGTTAACACTGTTTTAAGAGTGAAATTCTTTATTTTTTCTTCAGTGTATTATGGGAAAAGGCAGCTTTATCTCCTTTCTGTGATTTTTTTTTAGGGTGGTGAAAAAGCCTTTGGCATAAGGAGAATGATTTTCCAATGAAATACAAAGTCAGGTGATATACCTGGCTCCTTCTCAGCTGGCTGTTGTTCTGTGTAGCAAGGTGCCAGACAGCACTGTTTATTGTCTTGCTATCATAAAAAGGCAATCAAAACAATTTCTGAATGCTCCCCTTTCGGAAAGATGCTTTAATCCCCTTTATTTTTTTATGGAGGTGTAAAATCTGATGAACCACTACATTAAGATCTAGGATGCAATGGTATTTTTGGTGAGGTTTGTTGCAGACCAAAATAAATCACCAGAGGAAGCACAGCTCTCTTTCTGATTGCACTCCCTTAAAGATCATTGATTTTACTCTTGAATGTAGTGAACATAGCATTCTTAAATTTTTTGACGTTAATGTTAATGTTATCCCATTTAAGTAAATCATAAAATTATCTTAATTTCCATAAAAACAAATCTAAAATGTCATGTCAGAAAAGCTTCTAAGCAAATTTTAACTCTATACAAGTTATTTTACCTTGTCACACTAGCTGAGGGACTTTCTTATCTGACTTTAGATAGACTCTTGTTTAGCAGGAATCTCCCAATAGTCAGTGGAGAGAGAGTATTTCCAGAGGGCAAGTCATTAGTGATACCCTTTTAAAAATAGGATTAACTACACGGTGAAGAGCTGGGTCACTGTGTACTGACTGGGGTGATTACACCATTGTCTAGATGGCTACAGCCGCCTGTAGGTCACTGAAAATCTTTATTCTTTACCATATATGCCTAGGTGTTTACAAAAAGGTTTCACCTTAATCAGTCAAAATGGATGTATGTATAGTTGCAGTTCATACTAGGGCAGTGAGTTTAATTTAAAAGAACTCAGATTATCCATTCTTTAAAAGCCTTCACCTTGATCACCTTGATTGTGGACTATTTTCTAGGCAATGGATGCAAATAATAGTTATTTCTGTTTATCTTTCCCTTATGCATTGCCTTCATTACTCAGATATTTTTCTCCTCATTTTGGTTTATTTGCTTTTTCATGCATACTCCCTGTAAGCTGTAAGGCTGTAAGGTCTTGTGAGGCAGTGCTGGTTTAAAGCTTAGTGAATCACATCTCAGACATGTTCGTCTCAAAGACCTATACTGCAGTGTTGTGACTCTCCCTGCTGCTAGTGGGAGTCATGCACCTTAAGTCTTGCATGCCATTTTGAAAATATTGGAGCAGATTTAGTCTTTTAAGGCATATTGTACTTCCTTTTCTTGGACGATTTCCATTTCTGAACAATGTATTAATTTCTGTGTGTTTAAACCACTTGCTATGGAGAGCAGCAGAAGGAAGCAATTTCCTGTAGTTATTGTGTCATTTTGATTCTAGTCAGGGCTAGAAGTGGGTAAATCTGGCTCAGCAAAAAAATGCAAATTGAAAATCAGCAAAACACTTCTCAAATTTGTGTTGATTTTGAATATAATTTAGGCAAGTGGAAAAAACCCCGTTTTATCACAATGTATATCAGATCTTCTTAAACAGTGTATCCTTTCTTGTCAGACCTTACTGACTTTAAGCTACCTGTAGACCTGAGTAATTTTTTCTGGTCAGGGACATTGTTTTTCAATCTTCCCTTTTTTTCACTAATCTGCCCTGCATGGGAAAGCCATTATGGCTTTGGTGAAAGCTAAAGGTATATCTGCATGCTACAATGTTGTGTTGCGTAAAGAGAGTAAGCCTGTTCTCCACAGGGTACCCTGAGTTCCAGGGAAGTCATATAGCCATGGAGAATGATGCCTGTGGATGCTGTTCTTCAGCTGAGTTGGCAGAAATGCTGTGCTGTTGGTATATGTTGTACTGCAAGACAAATTTGCTGGCTTCTGGCTAAAATGCAGCTCCCTGCCTTAGTAATTCTGCAGCTCTTGTAAAATGGGCTGCACAACTCAGAAAGGGTCAAGCTTCGTCCTGGAACGACTTCCACAAACAGGAAGTCGACCCTCAAAGACACACACTGATGTGCACACCCCCATTGCTAATGTGGGCACAGTAAACATCCTCATGGCTTTCTCTGCACTCTTTCTGAAGGACAAGAGGACTGCAGCACAGGTTTAAAGAACAGTGCTTCCAATAGGCAAATCAAATTCTTCAAGCCTGCAGAAGAACTAGTCACATGCCCTTTTTAGTACTAAAATTTCTATATAATCCTGACTGAAAAAAAAAATATATGAAGGTATAGTTCTGAAATACATTTAGAGGTAGGGTCCAAGAGCAAGATATTTTAAGGTTATTTTTATTCGTAATAATTAGATATCTAAGGAAGGAGGAAAATCTTTCTATGAGAGTATAAAGTGCTTACCAGCTAGTGAAATGGAATCAATATCAGGAATGTTAAGTGACTACATTATGTTCTCCATTAATTTGCTCTGCACTCACTTATCTTGAAGCCTCTTAAAAGAGCTGGTGGTTGAAAAGACATATCTTTTGAAAGCATAAGGATTTATTCTTGAAAAGCATCTATTGGTAACAGTTCCATGTGACAACCATCCAATTGTATCATTGGTAGCACTGGGGTCTCATTTTTTTTTTTAGTAATTTTGAGGTTTAGTTACATTAGCTTCACTGTGTACTAGTCAGCCTCTTTGGGGTTGAAATAAACCCTTTCTAAAAAGGTCTTTCAGGGACGAAAGGGCCATGGGGAAAATGAGAGAGTTCTGTATCCTGGGGAGACATTCATATCAGTCTCAAGGCTGACACAAGGTTTACAAATCTCCTAAACCTTCCCTTTAAGCATTCCCAATAGGGCCCTAACACTGAATGCTTCCAGCAGTGGGTTCCCTGTGCGGGTTGGTGTTTCACTGCATAGGACTCTTCCAGAAGATGTGCCTACAAGAAAAGCCAGAAGCATTAACGTGCAAAAGCAGTACCTTCCCTGTTCATTTGTGGTATGTTTGTTTGCTTTAATCTCACCTCCCAACATTTTCTGGAATTCAGGTGTGATGTCTCTAAACATGAAACAGCCAAAATCACTATGAAGAAACTAGCTTAACGTGGCTGTAATTGTGACCATGGCAAGCCAAACACTTATCTAGTACAGTTTACCAGGTAGAAGGCAGCATCTTAAACAGAAAGCATTTTTCTCTTTTATTTGCAGCACCTGAGCACCCCCCATGCTGCCTGGACACTGGATCCAGTCCTCAGCTGGTAGGCAAGGGATGGGCTTTTTCTTCACCTTTTCTCAGTAAGCACTGAGCTCAGGGTGAGCAATGGCTCCCAGAGTGCCTTCCAGTAAAGGTGTCCTCCAGTGCATTGAAAGCTTCAGAGAGCAAAGCTTTGTCCAGACTTTGTGCAAGGCATTTCTAGAGTGGTTTTGATGGCTTGTATTCTGTTTGGGTTTTTTTTGATCTTTTTTGTTGTTATGCGGTTTTTCATTGTGGGTTGTTTTTATTTTAAATTCTGCTTCTCTGCAGAGATTTGTACCAGATTATACAGGATCCAGAAAAGTTTAAGCACAGCATTTTTTTACCCTCTTGGGATGCGGAGTCAGGCCAGCAGCCTGCAGGCAGTTTTCCTTAACATTTATTGAAACCTTACAGCTTCAACAGCTCCACCTGTGCCTGTGCTGAACCTGAAGTACCTAACTAATTTTTTACAGGTAGGTAAATGAGGTGCTAGAGTGCTTGCACATGTGCCCCATTTATTGCAAACTGCACTGTAACACATTAGCTTGAGCCATAGACCTTTGTCCCATGCAAGAAAGTGAGGCAGAATAAATGAGTGCAAAGCACTGATGCTCCTGAGATAGATCTACACTAGATAACTGAAGTGGTCCTGAGGCAGACTTTATGTTGCAGGGCAGCAGTACAAGCGTGTCCACGACCCTGAATATGTATTGTTTTTCTTCCCTAGAACAAAGGATGGGACAAAACTAAGGGATGTTTTCCCATGTCATTGGTGTTTTGGAGTGGTTTAGTAGATTAATGCATTAGAAGTGACTCCCGTTAACCAAGATAGTTACACATGCTGAGTTTCATCAAGGCTTAATGAAAAATGCCATGGACTAATCACTACCTTGTTTCTGTTAATTGTTAACAATTCTGTTTTCCACCATTACCCACTTGTGCACACCACCAAGACTCACTAAGGTGTGTGCATCCTCCTCGCCTACCCAAGACTGTTTTTTCCCACCCATGTCAGTCACTTTCTCACTTCTACTTCTCTTCATCCCATGTGGCTGTTTTCCTTCCATGTTCCTGGTCCCTTGCTTTGGTCATAGGCTCTCCCATGGATGCCTGCCATGGATGAACAAAACAATGGGGAACAGCAGCTTCCTGCTCTGGGAGGTCTGTCCTGTGCTGGGCTAATTAACACCAAGCAGTTCTGTGGTGTTTGGTACAAACAGAGAAAAAAAAAACCAGAGGTCCCTCTCAGAGAATGGTTTTGACAGATGGGGAGATGTGGCAGTGCATGCAAGGGGATTTCAAGAGTCTGTGATCAACATGACTCTTTAGCCAGTGTGGCATCAGTTGGACATGTGAAGTTGGCATCACTTTTAAAAAAAATTAGGCCTGTTGTTCTTATATTAGCCTTCCTTCCTCCCTGAATGGTGTCAAAGGAAAGGAGCCTTCCATTTAGCTTTTTAAAAAGGGGAAAAATGATAGAACTGTAGAATCATAGAATTTTTCAGGCTGGAACAGACCTTTAACATCATCATGTCCAACCACAAACCTCACACTGCGAAGTTCAACACTAAATCATGTTCTTAAGCACCATGTTTACAATCTTCTAAATACTGCCAGGAATGGTGACCCAGCCACTTCCCTGGACAGCCTATTCAAGTGCTTGATAACACTTTCAATGAAGAAATTTTTCTTAATATCCAATCTAAACCTTCCAGTGGTGCAACTTTAGGTTGTTTCCTCTTGCCCTATCACTTCTTACTCGGGACAAGAGACGAACATCCACTTCGCTACAATATCCTTTCAGGTAGTTATAGACAGTAATAAGGTCTCCCCTCAGCCTCCTTTTCTCCAGGCTAAATAGCCCCAGTTTCCTCAGCCACCTCTCACAAGACTTGTTCTCCAGCCCCTTCACCGGCTTCTTCTTTGCACAGACTCCAGGCTATCAATGCCTTTCTTGTGGTGAAAAACTGAGTATGGTATTCGAGGTGTGAACTCACCAGTGTTGAGTACAGGGGAAAAAAAACTCACTTCCTGAGTCCTGCTGGCAACAGTATTTCCAATACAAACCAACATCCTGAATATGGGAAAGGTTTTGGTGTGGGTTTTTTTTTTTTCTGTAGAAAATTCAAAGAGGGTTTTCTGTTTTGGAAAATCAGAAATTGACTCTCTTGATTGAAGAATGACAAAGGGAAAACAAGGTGAAGACACATGATAAAGGGTTGACAGAAACTTTCTGGCATGTTGATTCTGTAAGAATCTCTTTAGAAACTAGGTCTGAAACAAGTTGTGGCTCTTTTTAAGTTCTTGACTTAAAGGGCAGTTTAAGCATTGAATTATTATCTATCTTGCTATCCATGATGTTGCCATGAATTAGTGTGCTATTTTTGTAGTAGAGAAAATTAGTGAAATTGTATTTTAGTTTGTTTTCATTTTTTCTTTTAATGTGTATTTCTGAGATGTTTCGTCAGTTCTTGTAAGTTCCAGAAGTCAGTGACGTTAAGGCACAGGCAGCCTTATAATGGGGTGTAGTCTAATCTCAGCTTCTCTTGTATGAGAGTAAAACACATGTTGAAGTATGTTGCTGAATTGCAATACGTGTAATTTACTCATACAATATCCATTATGATGTTTTACAGTAATAAGAATCTAAGAATATCTGGTCAGTCTGAATAATTCTTAGCAATTACCATCTGCTGTGTTTATCTGTGGAATCAGTTCATGTAATTCATTGAGTGTCTTTTGATGTTATGCACAAAGTTTGCTGCATTTTAGCTTCTTTCCCAAGAATTTGGGCTGTATTTTGGCTTCTGCAGAGTCATTGTCAGCTAGCGGGAATCAGAGTAGGAATTGGCCAAAAAGACAAATGTTCTTCGTCACAACATAGCACAGTGTAATTTCTTGGTAAAATATAACACCATTTGTTCTAACAGCCCCTTGGCAGTAGCAATTTACCTTCAACCCTGGAGTATTTAATTTTGACCGCTTACACCTCTTTAAAACCACTGTAGTTTCAAAAGCCTTAGTAAAATTTTGATATAAGTAAAAATGCAGCAATGTGATTAAACACACATTGATTTCAATCAGGATGAAGCCTGTTCTTAAAGCTAATCATGTACTTAAATATGCCGCTGAAGACAACTGTTCCACTGATTTATGCAAGGGGAAAATTGAGCCCCAAAATACATACGAAATAAGATAGGTATCTACTTCTTTTGAGAT
Organism: Tapera naevia; assembly: GCA_033556795.1. Classification (NCBI taxonomy): domain Eukaryota; kingdom Metazoa; phylum Chordata; class Aves; order Cuculiformes; family Neomorphidae; genus Tapera; species Tapera naevia. Next base: position 3,095,075 of record JAUMJJ010000374.1, read on the forward strand.
ACCATTTCCTATCTCACCCTTTTTTCCCTATTTCTACGTACTGAAAGACTACCTTTTTTTTTTGGATTTCCAAAGACTTGATGATGAAATTTTTGGCAGCTGTGCTGATGTCCTCATGTCCCCAGCTTTATGCCAACAAAATTAATCCATATGCTTTCCATCCTTCCTTAGCAGTCTCTCTAGACATACAGTAGCTGTTAAAACAGTTTTGCTGCTAGAACTTCTATTTTAGCTTTTCTTTTTTGTTATTGTTGTTGTATCTTTTGGAAAGATTGATATCTGCACAGACCATTAAGCTTTAAATCTTTGAGTTTCTTCAACCTCATAATTAGTGATGATGAGACACTTACTGCTGTCTCAGAGCATCTACAGGATATACTAAGCCTGGTGGAGCTCAGTGAACTCTCTGCTCCCAACTTTGTGAGTGCAGTCACCTACTCTTCTCCAAAGATGTGGAGTAACAAGGGGAGGCCAAAGTCTTTGGGCTTTCACAGCACACTAGTATTGGAGCACTTTACCTGTTTTTTTGCTGCTCTGCTGTTTTCCAACACACAGGGCATTGAACCAGTGTGGGCAGACTGCGAGATCTGCTGATGTGTGTGTAACTGGTGTAAAATTAGATGGTACTTTCAGGCTACTCATGCCTAGCAATCTGATTGTAGGATTGCTGTTGTACAGTCTGTTTCTAGGATATGCTGCCACTGTTGCTGTCAGTGGGAAGGGGCCCTCTTGCTGGCGGTTGCAGTAGAGCACCTGAAAAAAGCCCTGGAAATATTTTTTTTTCTGTTCATTTCCAGGTGTGGTGCTTTGCTGAGCATTTATCTGACTTTGTGGCCACTCCAGGATAGTAAATTATACCTTATTGTGAGATATGGGAAGTCTTTTCCCATGCCAGGTCAGCTTAAAGTCCCTTACATCTGCAATTGTGGAGGAAACAAAGACAACCTTTGCTCAGAAGTCTGCAATCAGGACAAAGGCTCCACCTTTCACCTTCAAGTTTATTAAAAATACACTTTCTTGTTAAGCAGTGATAGTCAACAGAAAATATGAACCCAAAAGGTATAAATCCATAACAGGCCCTCTGGCACACTGCTTGGTATATCATGCTGAATGCAGTTTTAATTCTACCGTAAGACTTAGTGCTTTGCTGCCATGCCCTTGAGCTACTTCTGTGCAAAGAGTGCCTAAAATATGAGCACACCAGAACATGTATTGATAGCCAAATGGTGTGCACCAGTAGCAGTGTAGGCAGCTCTGTTGGCATTGTCTGCTCACTCTTTTGTGAGAGGCACATGGCACCACAGGCAGCCTGTGCAATGTGCACAGGAGAGAGCCTGCAACCCGTTTAGTACATTTACACTTGGAGACAGAATTGTGCTTACTTCCTGCATAGATACACCGAAAGCAGAAAGGGGTCCCTTCTAAGTTATATGCAAAAAGAAGGCATAACCTGGTTTTGAGGGTGGAAATACCAAAGTATATGAGAAAAGGCTCTGAGGTTGGAGTGTGGTGGGCTGGGAATGTGCTCCCCAGGACTTCTCTGGAACACTAACTCGTAGCTGTACAGTTTCTAGTGAACCGGAGCTTCCAGGGGAATGAGGGAGGATGCAGCCTAAGGCAAAGATTGCTATAATAGTAAAAAAGCTCTAAAAAGAAAATTTTCAGAGTCCTTGAGGACAGCTGAGAGCAACTTTTAAAGAGGTCAAGTAAATCTTAATGTTTTGCCTTGGAAACCTTCTACTCTCATGAGCTGCCGTCATTCTGCATCTGTATAGAAACAACCCAGCATGTTGGGGCCTCAGTTTGGGTCAGGCCACCTCAATATCATGACTGAAAAAATAATTACAACATCCTGTCTCTTTAAAGTAAAAAAACTGTAAAACATTCTTACTGAGCATTCTTATTTTCACAGAGGTTGACAATTTATGCAGTATTTGTCCTTTAACCCTGAAAAAACTAGTGACAGCAAAACATGTTCAGATGTGCAGATATGCTCTGACACACTGAAAGAACCCAATACTCACGAAAAACTCTCTGTGGCTTCCAATATATAACCTTGCCTAAGAAAATATCAGACTCGTGCCCAGAATACATATTTTGGGATTTATAGAAGGCAGATAATACTCTAGTTTGAAAGGGAAACGTAGAAGGTTAGAGGGGCAGTGTTTTCTTCAGTGTCGAAACCAAGAGGACAACTCCCAGACTCAGCCCTGTCTATTTCGGAAAAGCTTACCTACTTAGGACCCAAGGACTAATTGATGCTGATACAAACAATTTAATTGTGCAGTGGTGAACACACACATACAACCCTGCCCTTGGGACTAGGCATTTGGATATTCAGGGGGCCAGGAAAGAAGTACATGGAGATCTGTACTCCCCTGCTCTGGAGCCATAGGGTGAAGCACAGACACACAGAAGATTCTCTCCTTTACTTTCGATTTTGTAGCAGTGCTTTTAGCAGCTCTTAACACCTAGGCAAAGAACTCGGCCTTTGGCTTCTACGGAGAAGAAATGAAGGGAAGATAGCACAGCTATTCTTCGATCCTCTTTTCTTTTTCAGCTACAAATTATTCATGGATTGCATTAGCATCCCTCCAACAGAAGGACATGGATCATTAACACACCAGTCCAGAGGAGACACTGTGACAGATTTCTGTTTTGATTGTGAATCACACTGTTTATGTTGCATACTGCCAACCTTGTCTGTGGCTCTTGTCTGTGCGGCACTTCCCATTTAACTTAAAGACCTTAAAGACCATCTAGTTCCACCCCCCTTACCATGGGCAAAGACACCTTCCACTAGATCACACCTCTTCGCTAAATGTGCTCTTTATCAGCTAAGTTTGAGTCTCTTCAGTGAATTAATACCCTGTATAGAACATTCTGTTGCCCTCCCATTATGTTCCCCTGAATAAAGAGATGTCTTTCCCCTGTGGCTGGAGGAACCTCCCTGTTTGCCGCTGTGCTTAGGTTTGCACAGGAGTGGCAATTGCAGTCTGGCCTGTTACAGTGCTTCTTTCACAGTGAAATGCAATAGCTTGGGGTCACATCGCAGCTGCATCAAAAACTAAAGCAAAGGTGAGGTCACACTCACTAAGAATAAAATATTTTAATATGAACTTCCACCTTCATTTATACTGCTCTTACAGGGAGGATCTAGGGCTTTAAGTTAGACTTTTTTCCTCTTGGTTAGCAATTTCAGGAAATCAAAATAAGTGTTGGGAGAAGTGAAATGTTACGGGTTTGTGGCCATCTGGGACTCATCTCCTGCCTACTTTCCAGAGAGATCATAATTTTCAGAATGCTGCATAGAGGCAGCTACATTGTACTTGGGTAGCACTTCTTGTGTGCTAACCATTTCTTGGGAATTAGCTCATACCTCATTTGACTCCCACACATAGGTAAAAACAGCTGCAGAAAACCTAAGATTATCTCGGTCTTTTTTTGTCCCAGAAGGTGTCACTGAAGAGCCAGGAAAGGTGCAGGTTTAGTATTAGTATTAACTGGGTCTTAAACTGCAACTTGATGAAGTCGTGCCTGGAGAAATTTAAAAGCAATTTGGAGCCAAAATTTGCAGCTACCTGGAGACTGAAGATATGGAGATTTTTGCATCAGAGAATGAAAGCCTGATATTTGCAATGCTGTGTTATTCATCAGCTAAGTCATTTTACAGTCTGTAACAAAACTAATCGATCCATGGGAGGTGAGAAGAGGTTCATGAGTTTGGAAGTGCTTTTTTTTTATGACACACCTTTAAAGGAATAAGTTTATCGTCTGTGCACTTCACACCTATTGTGTCAACATTACATTGTAAAGTGCAACCATTGTGCTTTTTTTTCCAAAGTCTAGGTCTTTAGGCTTGTTCTTGAGGAGGGGAGGAAGAGCTGGGACTTCATGCCTGAGTGCTTTACTATCATTTATTATGAAGTATTGATAGACACAGAACTAGCATGTATTGGGCAATGATGTGAGAGGCCTCAAGGAGCTTGCAATGTGAACTGAAACAAGTACAATTTACACATGGCAAGTTGGGTGTGCCTCTTTCCATTTGGAAAAAGTAGTTGAGTTACTGTTTTAATATCTTTTTATTCAATTTTAGTGTCTTATGAGACTTGATATGATACATAAAGCAAAGACATTTAGGATGCCTGTCTCCATGATGGGTATTGGAAAGAAGTTCATCATTAATGTAACCAGAGTAGGTGACCGTCTCTAAAGACTATTAAATACCCTGCTTTAAGCCAGTCTCTCAGTTACTGAAGACTAGGCTGTGACCTGATGTAGGGTTAAATTACCCTACACCACCCTACTGCAGGTTGTTATTTCCTTTCCCAGAAACATCTGCGACTGTCTGAGGAAGGATAATAGACTAGATTATTGCATCCATGTTGTCACCCCTGTGCCTTAAAGAGAGTAATTGAAAAGTCTTACAGAGAAAAAAACCACGAGTTTTTGATGATATGTCAAGCTACAGAGCTGGTACATACCTAGCCAGTTCTCTGTTCTTCAGGGTACTGATGCTACAGATCTCATCCTTCCCAATAATGTGTCCTCAGCTGAGTCAGTTTATCTTACCTGTAGTTCAGTACAACACAGCTTTTTGATAAGTTGCTATCTCTCTCAGGAAAAGAACAAAGGAGGGAGGCTCTGTAAGTTTTTCCCTGACATAGCTATGCCAGGTTCATTGCTCCAAAGGACTCCCAAGTTCTGAAAGAAGGAATATAAAAAATAGTCTCAAATTTTCTAAAAAAAAAATCTCCTAATTTGATAAAAGCCACTGAGAATTTCATTTAAATGAACACTGAAACTCTTGTCCTAACCTCTCCATCACCAGTTGAATCATAGAGTGGCTGCAACATTTTCCCCAGAAATAGCATAAATTCATAGGAATATATAAGAAAAACTACTATTGTTTATTCTATGAAAAGAAAATTATCTGGGAAAACCCATTTTTAACAATATAATTGAGTCTACACAGTGACATTCTTCTAAAAAGATATTTGGTGTCACTGAGGCAGAGCAGTTGCAGGTCTCAGTGCTGGAATTTTGCCATTTAATCTTTCCTCTGCAGATCAGCACAGAGATTACATAGCCTCTGTGCATTGTTATCCACAGAAATAAAACCTATAAGAGTTTGTTCACCCGTATTTCCCACTTTATTCATCCATTTTTCATTCCAGTCACTAATCTGCTAAGGATTTCAGCCTTTAGCTCAGGGTTATCAGAATGGCATTGTGAATGGGTAACATCTGTTTCAGCTTTCATCCATCTAGAACAGGACCATTAATCATTAGAAATGGAGTGTGAAATAGAATGAAGAGTTAAATGCGCCTTTGATTCTGAATGTTCTCACAGAAAATGTCTTTCAGGATCTGACCAGAGGGAGACCTTCACTGTGCTATAGCTGGTGTTGCCAGTGCAACTTGCTTGAAAAGAATCTTAGAATCATAGAACGCTTTGGGTTGGAAGGGACCTTTATAGGTCATCCAGTCCAATTGTACTGCAGGAATAGGGACATCTTGAACTCCATCAGGTTGCTCAGAGCCCCATTCAACCTGACCTTGAATATTTCCAGGGATGAGTGCTCCAATACCTCACTGGACAACCTGTTCAGTGTTTCACCAACCTCTTCCAGTGTTTCTCAAAACAAAACAAAACAAACCCAAATCATATTATCTGACAGAAATTCTCCTTTTGATTTTTTTTTTTAAAGACAAAATAAAACCTTGCCCAGTCTATTTTAAAAGAAATGTTAAAAACATCAAACACCACAACAATGCATCTGTTTAGCTCAATTTTGTTGTGGTTATCAGAAAGCTTCTCTTTCCAGGCTTTCTGTGCCCTGGTTGCTGTTTTTGGCCCTGTGCTATTGCAGGCTCTTGCTGCAAATGAGTAGTTGTGGCCAGGCACTCCTGGAAGGATGAAGAAAATATAGCAAGAATTAGGAACAATCTTGGACCAAGACATAATGGGTTGACTTAATAGGCCTTTTCTTGCCAAGTTGTGATGAGGAAATCTGTTGATGTTTTTACTGGTCTGGCATGCCTTGTGGTCGCTGGACTCTTAATTTTTAAGTCATTTTAAGAACAATCATCAGCCTGCCTTCACAGAAGCAATAGGTATGACATGACATGTGATTGCTTAATTTTCCCTCTGAATTCACTTGGTATTGTACCTTTAATTCCTTTTTAGTGAACTTTATCTATCTATCTATAGTTGGCCCTTCCACTGCACTTTCTTCTTTTGTCTGGTAAAGATTTGTCTTCCTAGCTAGAAAGAAGCATCTCAAACAGCAGAACTCTTGGAAGGAACATATAGTCAGTAAATTAGTATTTATGTGATGTCAGTCACACAGTTACTGCAGAGAGGCATTCTGTTTCTTCAGGGAGGTTTGTTAAGGGCAATAAGATTTACTGCTGGGATTAAATTTTTGCAGAGTTAATATCCCCACTTTGGGCAGATAGTTGGACTCATGGCTGACCCTATGTACTTCTTTGACATTTTTATGCAGATTTTCTACAGTACAATGGACTGAATTTGATCCATTGTTTGAGGAATTATGTATGCCAGGTACCCTCTCTGCACAAGAGAATGTGTTGGATGTTGTGGTGGCTCTGGAAAGCTGCAGGTGAAAGATAAGTATATTCAGACCTAGCTGGTGGTGTATATTTTGTAGGTATGCTCTTTTGCAGAGGTGGTGTCCAACTTTGCTTCTTACATTGCAAGATGCTCAGAAACTGTGTTGTTGTCTGAAACCTTCAGAGAAGACTTCTCACAGAATTCCTCATAATTGCAGAATATAATTGAATGGGACCGATCAATACTAACTGCTTATATCATTTTAAAACCTCTTTTCTCATCAACAGACAGAAAACTTTATACTTTAGGCATAATTTCTGTGCAGTGCAATGAATTCAGCAGACTACCAGCCCCCACTTCCTTTATCACTCCTCCTCCTTGCCATCCTTTGAAATAAACTTTTCTCAGTATCTTAAGCTCTAGAAATTCCTTGAGAAAGCCATTGCAGCTCATTATAAACACCCCAACAACCCTAGCTCTCATATCAGGTCAGTGCTACACCTCAAGGAGGGCACTAGAAGTGCACTTTTTTTCAAAACTTAAGAAGAGTGTATCTCTGGGAACAACAGCGAAGCCCTTTCACAAGAGTATAATTTTTCTAGCATTTGAAAGCTGAGCCCACCTCTAACTGTTCCTAGAAAAATGACTTCATTTGGTGCCCTCCCCCCAACTTCCTTGAGTCTCCATCTTACATGCAATAGCAGCCAATCTCTGTATTCTGAAAAGTGTTTCTGCAGGACCATGTAATCTGGTCCTTTCATTTCCTCGTATGCTTTATTGAGAAGTGAAATAGTTAATATTTACTGGCATTTCAGTTACCATACTTGTCATCTGAGTTGGCATCTGTTCAAGTGAAGGCAAATATGAAACACAGCAATCAGTTCAGTCTCTCTTCAAACTTGGCTTATTGACATGGGATAGTTATAACAGAAAGGAAAAGGGAAAGAGTTTCAGCCTCTCTAATTAAACCAACAGTAGTTCCCAAGAGGACACTTCATGTCTAAAATTAAGGCCTGGCCTTTTTGCTTTACAATGCTGCATGAATTCTTTAAGCTATTTAAACAAAATCTACTTTTCACCTTAAATCAGAATGTCCACCCTGGTCTAACACAACCCATTTAATTAGACCACTATATCCAGGGAGAAAAAAACCTGCGTACACAAGCTCACAGTATCCATTTGTATTCACTTAGTGTTTAGAAAGGACCCTTTCCATTTCAACAGAACAGCATTTCCTTTTACAAGTGAGCTGAGAGTCTGACAAGCAACTGACAGACATTGAATCCTTTCTGTTTTCTGGAGCTGATTCCATTTACCTGTGCTTTGGGTAAGAACTGAGAGGCTGCTCCATCCCCACATAGCACTCCTACTTTTCCACCCTCAACCTTCTTCAACCCAGCATACTGCTGCCATACTATGCAAGCTTTTTTTTCTGTTAAAAAAAAAAAGAGAAGAGAAGAGAAGAGAAGAGAAGAGAAGAGAAGAGAAGAGAAGAGAAGAGAAGAGAAGAGAAGAGAAGAGAAGAGAAGAGAAGAGAAGAGAAGAGAAGAGAAGAGAAGAGAAGAGAAGAGAAGAGAAGAGAAGAGAAGAGAAGAGAAGAGAAGAGAAGAGAAGAGGAATTATTGCCAGTTCATGGTCTTATGCTTTTAGGGTTACATTATTTAGGGTATATCTTGCTGGCTCTCTTATAAAAAAAGCCATAAAAAGACATTTATCAGGACTTTTTTCTAGGCACGCAACAGCCTAAACATAGAACCAGAGACACTGTCTCTGGTTGATATTTCTCTTCTCTAAAGCTAAATTTTCTTCTTTGCAAGTCTTTTCATTTTTGGAAAACAGTATCTTCGATTCTAAAAACTCATCAGTACTTTTAGAAACTGTACTGTATTGATGGAAAAATGTAATGAACCCACAGGAAAGCAAAACAGAAGAACAAAATGACTGTGTTCCTCTCTGTAAGTGATAAAGTGCAATACTGAACTGAAATAAAATATTGTTATTTATATCAGAATAGGAGTAATCGCAGTTCTAGAGATGGTAGGTAAGACATCCACTGATGTCAAGACTTTAAAATGTAAGTAAACAAAATCTGTGGGAAATACTCCATCCTGCATATGAAGAACTGTGAGTAGGTAAAAGGTTTGCACAGAGTAATTCAGTAGCAAAAGTCAAAACTGAGACCTCGTCTGATGAGGATGTTGTTTTCCTCACCAGACTCTCCTTTCTTTCCTTTGGGCTTTATGCTCTGTACCATCTTATAGAATCGGTTTTTTGAAACTATTTAGTATTCATCACAGATGATAGCCTGTAATTTTGTGAAAAGTAACATCTGTTCAGGGAGAAACTGTGTGCATGTACAAGCAGGTTTCTAAGACATGTATTTGAGAGAAGAAAACAGTTTTGCTCAAATACTCTTAAAATTTACTAACCCATTCAATATAATTCAGTGACCCAACCTCAAAGCAATCATCTCAGGTAAAGAAAAAAGATAATGATCGTCAAACCTCCAGCTGACATCAAATGGCATTGCTCCATTATAGATCTAGTCTAGTCTAGTTATGTTTTTCTGCTTGAAAAAAATTTCCCACCACTGGCAGTTGGAATTTTTCAAAACCAGTCTATAAGCTGGACTTCATTCTGGCTTTAACCAGCAAAGCCTTGTATCTGGGGTGCTGCTGATACAGGCCTCCTATGAGTTTCTGACCGAGTCCAGGACTGCTGAGTTTCAACTAGTTCCACTGGAAAATTTGACAGTTATGAGGAGCACTGACTTTTGCTGCAGAACCACAAGTTGGCTGAGATGCCTGGCATAGCTCTGATGAAAACAGGCTGAATTTTAATGTTTTACTATCGATCCACACCCCGGAAGCTTTATTTGGATTCTGATCTGCTAAAAAAAAAACCCCTCTTTTGCCACGGGCTACTTAAATTACTTTTGTGAAGTACTATAAAGTTAGCTCTCCATATTCAAATGCAATTATTTTTCTCCCCCTGAGATCAGCTAAAGAGAATATTTTATTCTACTCTTCTTTCTACTCTCTGCTTTGTACTCAAGGATCTAATCGGAAGCAGGACAAGGATTAATCGCATGTCACAGAGTCCAAGAGGGTCTTTTGTTCTGGGTAACAACAGACAGATCATTGATGGTCCTGAACCCCGGTTTAATTGAAACATCCTGCTCAACGTTACTCCTCTAGTTCCGTAGTCATACGAACATAAATACTAGTAATAACACTTTAACATATTTTGTTGTTTGGATATTTATTACAATTTCTTAGTCTATGTAACCACAGGTGGTACTTGTTGTTCAAAACTATGGTGTATTTTTTACTGAGTTTTTAAAACGGTATCCGTTCTTAAAAGTTGGTCTTAATCCCTGTATCTTTACCTGAAGAAAGCATCCTTTGGCCTAATTACAAGGCTTGTACTTAGTGGAAGACTGGGTGGAATATGGGGCTATGGTGCTCCAGATGTGAGCTCTTCCAGCGGTGCCTCATGTGGGCGAGCTACCCCACCTACTGCATAGCCTTCCAGCCCTAGGTATGAAGTGGGGATGAGTAGCCTGACGCTTACTGCCAAGTAGTAATCGAGGGAGAATATGATAGAAGGGCTAAGCAACATGCTCCAGGGCTTGTACAAACCTAAGGAGCTATTAACAGTCAGTAGATAAGGTGACACATTATCCAAAAAATCTGTCTCTGCATTCAGCAGCATATTTTTTCACTGGTATCTTTTCTTCAGACAGCAGCCTGCTCGTATCTTAGATGTGTCACACTGTTTTTTCAGACAGATCAGCAATGTGGTTTTGAGGTAAATTTCCAGATCATCTTTATTTACTGCTCTTTGATTCATAGCCAGATCAGTCTCGTAGTAAGTGTACCTGGATTCCCTTTCAGTGAAACAGCATGGGAAGATGTACTCTAGGAGAATGCCTAATTCACTTCAGCTGCTGATGGATGCTGACTTGATGAGTTTCCTCACCCTCCAGATCTGCTCCTGCTTGCTACTGTAGCAACAGCATGAGAAAGCCACATAACACAGTAAATCTAATTTCGCTGTACAAGGGGATCAGGAAACATAATAATGGTATTGGAACATTAAAGTTCCTCAGGGCTGGAAACAGCTGGGACATTAATAATTTTACTTTCAAATTGATGGTCAACCATCTACATTTGTCTGTGGTCACTGTTGTACTTCCCAAGCTATTACTCTACTCCAGTATTTCCAAGACTCAAATAGTAGCTAAATACAGACACCCTCTGTAGTACTGCTTTTTGTGTTGAGACTTCAATAGCACAGATCTAACCAGTGGCCAGGATCAAATCAGGTCTTCTATGGCATAAAAGAGATGGATGTTTTGCTCTGGAACAAACTTTGTGAGGTGCCCTTTTGGACTGTAAGTCAAAGCATGGTCTTTAATAGTGTTAAATCTGTTCTGGGGAAAGAGATTTTTTTTTATTCCAGGTCTCACTTTTTTGTCTTTCACTTCTGCAATTGTAATTTGTGACAGGAACATTGGACAGATCTTCCCGTTTGAAGCAAAAGGAGGACAAAAATACTGGCATCTCTCTGTGCAGACAAACTAATAAGCCAACTGGCCTTCAGCAATAGCAGAAAACATTCTTGTACTGTCTCTTCCTGACCTTCTTCAAGACCTTGTGGCAAGTGCAGGTGTCCCATTTCTGGGAGGCATCAGCAATAACAAAGACTGCTTAAAATGAACTGCAACAATCAACAACACTTTTTTGCTTGATCACGGATGGAGACAGAAGATGAACTTCAGCGAGCAGAGCAAGAAAGAAGCTGTGAGATGTTCCTTAATTTATTAAAAATGAGCTGGCTGCAAGAGTGAGACAAGAGTTAGGCAAAAAAAGGGGGGTCACATATGAGAACAAACACAAGCTGCAAGCTTGGGATTATGATACAGTGTTATTACAAAGCTACTAATAGATCAGATTTGTGACTCTCTGGCCTAACTTCCAGATCAGTGGCATGTGTTAGGAATTCAGTCACCTGTAAGTCAAAACACCCCTCTCATTGAAACGAAAAATGCAGAATTAAGCTGTGAATTTCTGTCTGCCTAAATACAGATCTATCTATGGTCAGAGTATCAATCAGTCGATAAATAAATAGATATATGTAGAGAGATTGGTATTGGCCTATAGGAAGATCTGTGTGCCTATCTCTATGAGTCAGATGATCAATTCCTTTACAGAGAGACGTGTTTATGTTTCTTCTCATTTTAAGGTTTCCTGTATGACAACAGCGCTCAGTCCAGACAGATTAGATTTGTTGGCATCTCTTCCAAAGTTTCTCTGGGACAGAGACAGACCCCTGGCTATTTAGAAAGTTTGACTTCTTATGAATGTTTCCCATTAGCTGTTGATGAAATCTGTGGATGTTCCAATCTTATCTAGCTATGTAAAAAGTTCAGTAATATCTATATTTTTGCACATGTCTGCATATATTTATGTATACCTGTATGTTTTAGTTTTATCCTAGCTTTGTAACAGCTAGCTTGCTTTGCAATTAGCTTGAAATACAACAAAGAACAAGGGCTATTGGAATATTTTTGAATAGCAAATACGTTTCATGTCATGTCTTATCAAGGGTTTTGAAATCTAGCCCAGATTTTACCGGATAATTTATCAGATCCTGGATATCTCGGCTGCTTTACAGCCTGCTACTAGCTGCAGAAGGAACTTCACTCATCAGATCAGCTCAGTGTGTTGGGCTGCCCTCTGAGAGGGCACTTGCAGTTAGTTTCTAGCCAGACCTGTGGGAGCAAATCAATGGTGACCAAACTCTTTGACCTATTTTTCATGCCAAAGCCATAGTGGCAGCATTCAGCTCAATTTGCTGTCTTAGACACAGGAAAATAAACTAAGTCCATGGTGCTTGATGTGAGCAGCCTTCAGATGAGCGATAAGAAATCAGGACCTCAAGTAGTCACTACAAAGCCTCATTTGACTCTAGCCATACCTTAATCTAAGGCTGCTGAGGGTAAGCCCCCTTGAGACAGAAGTTTATACCAGTGTGGGTGCAGGGTAGGGAAGGTGAGATCTGCCCAAGAAGTATTGTTTAATATAAGATGCTGGAGATCTCAAAAGATGTCTCTGGGATGAGGTTTGTGTAGATGTAGTTGAAATGACACTGTATTTAGACTGCTGAAAAATACCCTTGTGGTTAAGGCTGTAGAAAGCATAGCACCATCAAAGCATATACCAGGCACTATAGAGAAAAAAAAGCAGGTGAGAACATCTGTGATCTTTTATCTTGTTACCGGCAGGTCTTTAAAACTGTCTCTGAAGCCTCTGCTGCAACCTTTTGCTGAAGACTCTTTCTGGAAAGCTCAAACTGTCTTTTATAGGACCATCAGAACTGTGAGTTGCTTGTGAGCCCTTTAGAGGCTTAGCCCGCTGGATGAAATTCCTAGTCAGATAACCTCTTTGCTCTAACACAACCCTCGAATTGTTTACTTACTCCATCTTTTCTCATACTGCTCCAAGCATGGAGCATGGTCAACATCCATCATTACACAAAATGTCTCCTGAGGGCAGTCCACAGGGACTATTGCAGGTAGAAAACAACACAGCAGAAAAGGCGACAAAATACAGAGCAGCAGGATCTAAACAAGATCTTAGAATTGTGTTATCTACCCATCTCAGCAGCAGACTGACAGGAGCTGGCCTGTGTTACTGTACAGTGAATATATTAGTCAGGAGAAAATCCTCACCAGTGAAACACTCAGGAAAAATTACATCTGCTAACAGAGGCAAAAAAAACCCCATCTAGAAACACCACCTCAGCAGGTAGTAGACAGGAGCTGTTAAAGCAAAAAGAAGCGCAGTCTGCAGTATCAAAAAATGGTGGCATTCTGCTGCTTTTGATGTTCACACTGCTGCTTTTATGCTCTTTTTAGCCTCCTGTGTAGAACCCCAACTTCCAGCAGTCATCAGTCGCTAAAAATTTTCCTCTAACTTTTGCCACAAGAGGACTCCAGTCTCCAGTGGCTCCCAGGGAGATGTTTGTGGTTTTACCTAACCCCCTTAGAGACCCATTCTAGCAAACTTGCAATTAGGAACCTGGCTTAGCAGTAGCTCTGTTTTTTAAAATGTAAAATGAGCAAACACATTTATCTGTGGAGTTATTTTTTCGGAGCTTTAAACAGACAAACTACTATTTGTTAACAAGGAACTCCAACTTTATCCAGCTGTGACATTAAATATTTTTGCTAAGGAACTTTGCACTGGAAAATGCATGGAGGTAAAAGTGATCTTTTTCTTATCATTTTTGGTGTGTAAATTCAGGTGTGCTGAATCTTTTGGCTAATGATACAGACCCTTGTTTAACAACTTATTTTTTGACTCATTTGTTTTAAAGCTTCCTGCTTCTTGTCTCACTGTTTGTCATGAGCTTAAGGACAAGTGTCTTGCAACGCTAATAACCATTCATATATTCATATGATGTCTGATTAATGTGGTTATGGCTGTAGAGACTTTGTACTAATTCTAATGATAGGAATATCATTGTTCCTCTCAATTCACATTTCAATAGAGACCAGTAAATGTATCTGATAATTTTTATGGTATTTAATAACTTTTCTAGTCATAAATGGGAGCTTGTACAACTATTGTAGATATGTTGTGAGATACAGGAAAGCACCAAATACAAGTCTCGTGGATGCTGCAAAGTGAGTACGTTATTTGTATTTTACATAGGTGGATCTCTGTTGAGGGGAAGAGGAACCTGGCAGTCAGTAAAAGGTGAAGGAGTTAAAAGGAAGATGCCAGTCAAAGTACTGCAGTCAATTCCTAGAGTAAATGACAGGCTCCTGACCTGAAAGAATAGAGTGATCTGACTGTTGCTGCAGCTCATCTCCTTGTTTGCCTTTATCACAGTTTTTAAACAGCACTGATACTGTGTTTTTGCACATCTCCTTGGGGTTGTTATAAAAATATATTAGATACTGTTTTTAAGTGCCCTTACTATTAAGCAGTCTGGGCTGCATTATTGGATTGTAAGGACTGGAGTAACAAAACTGAATCACTCTGATCTCATTTTTCCAGCACTGCAATTACAGCTTATAGTGCTTTGATGGTTTTGTTACCCCTGCTTATGATAGAGTTCACATCAGTTTACAAGCCGTCTTGGGACAGAGTTATACTGCTGTGGTGAGAAAGGTAAGTGCTGCAAACACTGGCAAATGCCCAAAGAACATCTCACAGCTGCAGACCCCCTAAAGGAAGGTTGGTTTCTTGCAAAGGAGAATTGAAGCCAGAAGGGACCTCAGCCCTAATGGTCAAGTACAACCATCAGAGACGTCAAAGGGATATGTCATATCTGGGGGACACTGACTAATTGCCTTTAAGCTAGGGAGCTCAGGTCGTGTTAGGACCAAAGCTGGTGTGCACTGCAAGCCTCCTCCTAATGTACGATTGGGTCATGAGCTTTGTGCTCCACAGCTACCTCATTAGGATTTTATGGGCAGCTCAGGTGTATTTGCATGAACGACAGATGGCACAGGCAAGATAATCATAACCAGCAGAGCCAAAGCAGATGTGTCACCTTCTGAACAGCTGTTGACAGAACAGACACTAAAGGGCTATGGAAAATAGTCCTTAAAATTATTAGTGTTCGCATGGTTGTTTTCCCACTTTCTGTGGGGGACTTGTAAGGGGAGAATGGGTCCAGGTCCCATTTTGACAGATAGGCAGGGAAGTGATGGATATTGCTGTTCTTCTCTAACCCAGAATCAGAAGACCCGTCTGGTGCAAGGTCTGAAGACATAGCAAATCCAATTTCAGGGCTCCCTGAACCACTTCAGAAATGCCATGGCTACATGATGCAGAGCATCAGTCTGATGCAAATTTTTTCTGATGGTTCAGTTTTACTTACAAAATATTGACAGTTTAACTGGCAAGCCTTTTGCTCTGTGTATCCACATCACTAATGTCACACACGCTGTCCTAGGAAAACAGAAACTATTATTTCTTATCAGGGTCTCTTAACTGTTTTAACAGGCATGTTTTTGGATGCTCAGTTTTTTTGTCAAATTAGTTCTGTCTGGCAACATGGCAGTGAACAGACAAAACATTAATTATGGTGGAATGATAGTATGAGAAGATAATTGTTTAGTGGAAAACTTTAGCCAGAAGTCCTACTGTGATTCACATAGCGATGTTAGAAATCCTACATCTCTCAACCAAAGTAGCGGAGGAACCACTTCTGTTGCCATGACTGGACAAAGCCAATCTGGATGCAGACAGTAGGATCAATGTCAAGGCCATGGTTTAGTGAAAAAGCCATTTGGACCAGTCAAGGTTCTGGCAAACTACCTGGCTGCATTTGCGTGAGCCAGCCCTAAAAGCAGAAGGATGAATGGAGCAGAGGGCACAGAGAGGAGCCTAGAGTGGCCTGGAGCAGACAGGGCAGGAGGCAGCAGGAAGAGACAGAGGCAGTACAAGACAGTGTGAGCTGCTTCTGCCTCCAACACAGCAGTTCTGCCTGGCAGTGCCCTGAGCCAAGGTGATGAGCGACCTTGACTCATGCCAGTTCTGGCATCTCTGTGTAGTGCCCTGCCCAAGTGCACAGTACAGGCTTGTCCTCAAGGTAGAATTTTGGCAAGGTTTAAGTCAAAATCCCAGCTGACTTGAAGGCAGCTGGAATCATGACAGCTCTTCACATCTTGCAGATGATGGCAGAAATCACTAAAAATACAGGTGAATTTAATAATTACCTGCCTATTCAAGTGATTTAGGGGCTTATTTAATGGGCAGAGAATAGCTATGGTGACTTTTGAATAGTAGGGGTAGCTTAAGTTTTATGAGTTGTTCATAAACTAGCTTACAATCTGTTAATAACCCTGCTTCATACTAGAACTTCTAGAAAAAAAGCAGAAATAAATGCCAAAAATAAATGGAGAATTTTCATTCTAGTACCATGCTGTATTTTTAACTAGATGAAGGGTATATTGCTTTACGTCCTACCAGGCTCACTAGAAGAAGATCAGCTACCTCTGCTGGCTAACTTTAGATGAGTTGATATAAGTGATGCAGAGTGAAGCCTGCTGGAGGCAGTAAGTGGAAGTAATTGTGTCCTGGTCCAAGTTATGCTTGCAGTGTTGGATGAAATTAGGATTTTTCTCTTAGATGTGGGAGACCTTTCCGATTAATGAGTTGTTTTTTTAGAATTGGCAGCAGGCTTCCTGGGTAGCATGAGGAACATTAGATCTGGTGAGTCTTTGTTTAGAGGCTGCACACACTAAAGAGAAAAAGGATCTGAGACTGTGTGGACTTCTGGCATTGTATCTTCCCCATGGCAATGAAGGAGGCGTGAAGTCCCGCTTGGCTTCCTGTTCTTGGTCCAGTGTTGAACCGTGGGACTCGCAGGGTGGAGGGGAGAGGAAGAGGCAGTTAAATGTGTGTGGCTGGATTGTTTTCTGCTCGTGGTGTTTTACCAGATACTGTGCTGCATGTAAAGTCATGACTCCCCCGAGGGGCAGGCCGTGGCCAGGGATGCGATGATTGGACTGTCCGCCTCCATCTGGAGGAGCTTAGGGGTCCGTGCTTGGTATGGGATTGATTTTTCACACTGGATGCACAGGCGACGCTCCGAGTGTGCCCGGCTGCGTGGCAGCGCTGCGTGTTGCACGGGTGCCTTTGAGTCACGGCGCCGGAGGAGGCGGATGGCTGGGTGCTGAGACAAAGTGCTCCTGCAGCTGGAGGGCTTCAGCGTGGCCATTTCCCCAGGCTGACTTTTCTCCATTACCTTGCATACGGCGTCACTGAATCCCAAGGTTGGCTGCTTGCTTCCTTGGGTGGGGGAAGGGATGGTCTGTATGATTTTTGTTTGGGCTTCGGGTTTTTTTGTTTTATTTACGCTGCTTTGGCTTCAGCCTCTCCCTGTGTCGAGGAGAAGAAAGCAACAAACCCCGGGGGGAAATAACAAACCGAGCAGAACCCCGCGCCCGCTCCGCGTCGATCCCGCCCGCATTTTGCACGTTTCCTTTCTTTTTTTCGTCTTTTTTTTTTTTCCTCCCCCTTCTATTTTTTCCTCTATTCCTCTCTCTTCCCTCCCTCCTTAGCGTGGTTGGATCAGTCTTTTGGTATTTCCTGCCGCCGCCGCCTCCCCTGAGCAGCTGTCCGGCCGCTCCGCGCTCTCCGTGCCGCGGAGGCGAGGCTCCGCGGGGCCCACGCGTGCCCCTCCGTCCCGGCGCGTCCCACGCGTGCCCTGGCGGCGATGCGGGCGGGGCGCGGCGCGCTGAAGGCCGCCCCGAGCAGGTAAGGCGCGCCGGGCTCCCCCCTTCTCCAGCCCGCGGCTCGGCTGTCTCCGAGCCCTTTACCCCCGCAAAGCCACTCCTCCCCAAAATACCCTCTAAAAGTAAATACAGCCCTCAATTAGCCCAATGAATCCACGTGCCTCCCCAAGCCAGTCCTCCTCCCTGTCCCCCGTGCAGCCAGGCTGCCTGTTTTTAAGTATAATATGGTGCCTCAGAGTCCTCTTATGAGCAAAAGTGATTTCAGTTAGAGGTTGAGCGTTGACAACTCCAGGAAGGTAACCCTGCTGCCTCTGCCCATGCTTTGTGCCCATGTTGTGTGTAGCAAGGGGGTTTGCTGTTTCTGTGGGTGCTTGTGGTGGGAGATGTGGGTGCCCCACGCCCATCGGCATCTCTGCATGGCAGGGCTGGACAGCTAGTGGGTGGCCAGCGTGGTGTGGGGGATTGCAGGCTGTCAAGGTGACATCATATCTTTAGACATGTGGGCACATCTGGTCTAAGGAACCCATTTTTAATGTACTTCTTCCAGGCTGGTGAGGAAATAGTCGGAGAGCTGTCTACACTAATACTGACTGGCTATGTGTAAGAGAGGATAGTAATTACATTTCCTATAGGCACTCACACAGACACCATACTGGAAACCATTTGCATTGCGTTTAGATTGCATAAGGTGAAGCAAGGCAGCATTCCCAGAGAAATAAATACATCAGCAGAAACAACTGTGCTGGATCAGAAACCATGGTTTTTGAGTGCTACGCTAGCATAAGGCCTGTAGTATGAAAGAATTGTTTAGTGTAAGTGAGGTTGAAACTTTGTTAAACTGTGTAGTCACGTCCTCATTTCATCCAGCTGCAGAAGTCTTTGTTGTCAAAATATTCCTTCCCTCTCTTTGTACTGATGCACAAAATGATAGTGTTCAGCAACATCTGGACAGCAGAGAGCAGCCACAGCATTGGATGTGTCCCCAGCTGCCACCTTTCCTCCTTGGCAGCAAGTTTTCAGAGATGTGAGTGGTGCCTGGAATGTAGCCTGAAGTCGTGCTGTGCGGTGGCTTCTCCTCTGCATGTGGTTAAGTTTGCTTGCTGAAAGTGGAGAATGGGTGTTCCCCATAGGGCAGCTCATGGTGGGGTGGTTGGTGACCCTGAGATGATGCTTCATCCCAGCCTTGTGAGGAGAGTGATAGCTGAGCTGGGCCAAAAAAAGTGTGGGGGCAGCCAGGGAGTCTGATTCAGCACCAGGGTTTACTTTGTGCCACTATTGATCAGGGTAGGGACAGCAATTCTCTGATTCAAGGGAAAAAATGCAGGCCTTAGTCCTGCCCGCAGCCTGTTTTGTTCTGAAGTGGACAAATGTGGACCTAAGGTGTGATTGAATCATGGTGCTACATGAATGTAACTGAAAGGTGGATTTACTGCTGTAATCTTTTCGTGGTAGTTAATTTAATTTCCATGTGCTTTATTGCAGCACTGATTCATCAAGTGAGTGGGAGGGAGGCTTGTGCAGTAAAGGTAGTTCCGTTTCCATTGCTGCGTTAAGTATTTAGCAAGGTACTTTCTTTGCTACAGCAGGTGTAGAATGGCTCTGTGTCTGATATGCTACTAGGGTTTGGAATCTGGGGTATCTCTAGGAAAAGGCCATTCCCGTAATCTGGAATGGGCAGTGTTGAAGTCAGTGTGCATTACTTAGAGCAAAACTCAGACTTGGCTAATTTATATTACATTCATATATAATAAAAATATTAGTTAAGCTGATCTGAATTGGGTTAGACTCACTTGTGCCCAAGGGACCCCTTGTTTGCTTAAGGCAATCGTGCGATCGTCAGCATTGCCAGTGGCTAAGTTCTTTTGAATGTATCAGGGACTTAAGAGGCAAAAATGAGAGTGCTCTGAAGTGTGTCAGCAGGGTGCTGCTGCTTCTGAGCTATGGAGCACAGACCTTCCTCTGCAACTGCACAGATTTCTGCCATTTGATCTTTTGTTTAATTTGGGGGAAAAAGCTCCTTATGGTATTTCTTCTCCTGATCTCCCTGCCTTCGGAGCATTAATAGCAACAGTGTTTTCCCAGCCAGAAATACTGCTCCTCACGCCTCCGCTCCTCAACACGAGATGTCTTTGGCAGCACACTGTAGGTGTTTGTGCATGCCTGCTGTGGTTACTAAGGTACAGGAAATACAAGAAGCAGCTCAGGGAACGGGAGCACACAATCCAAATGTCGAATACATGTGAGTTTGGGCAAGAATGGCAGTGACTTGCTATGCCAGCCTGTCTCAGTGTGGAGGTGGGGTTGATTAGTCCTTGTGCAGGCTCCTGACTGTCATTGCTGGTGTTTGTGCTGTGCTTTCCAGGGCTCCAGGCTTCTGAGTCTGAGCAAACTCCTCCTAGGTGCTGCTGCATGTGGAGCTCACAGCCCTCCTTATGGAACAATGTGGTTGTGGTGCATTTAATTGTACAGGGCTGTGTCTAAATCACGAGTTGAGCCCCCATCCCAACCCCTCCCCACTTCTGTGGCTCTTCATGGCCATGCATTGAAGGAGAAAGGAGCAAGCAGCTTCTGAGCCTCTGTGGAGGGCTAAGGACATCCTACCCAGACCTTATTGCATGCTGCTTCATTGCTCCAGAGGATGAGCTGCTAAGGAAGATGTCCCAAATCCCATATGATTCTCCTCACACCTGTCTACCCACTGCATTCTCATCTCCTGATTGTACCTGCATGCCTTCTTCATGTCTCCCTGCCATGGTGATGGGTTACTCTTCAGGAGCAATTTTTCTGCCTACAAAATTCACTACCCATGTGCTTCTGCTGTGATACTAATTGGACGCAGCACATACTATATCTTTTAAGCCAGCCTTCAGTTATTAGCATCTCCGAGCTTGTTGAAACACTTCTGTCCATTGCAACTCTGGAGGTGGTGGGAGCAAAATTATCTTGTGGATGTCTCCCCCAAGTGTGGAATGTGAGCTCAGATGAGCTAGGAAACACGAATATCTTGCCCCCCAATATGCTTGCTGAACAGGAGTAATTTGTCACTGAGGGATTCAAAAGCTAAGACTACTTCAATAATTTCTGAACTGTTGGAGTACTGTTTCACAGTGTAGGGGTGTTGTGCTTGCATCGGGTTCTAGGTACTGTATATGCATCTGTGCAATACAAAATGATCAAGGGATTAAATGGGAACATTCTGCAAAATTGGAAGCAGCTGACAGCAGCCTTGTAAGAGTTACCTAGATGTATACCTAGAGTTCCTTTTTGAAACGTGCCACTGAAGTCTGAACTATGGGCCAAGATCAATAATCTTATCCTGCTGACAGCCTTCTTGATAACAGTTTTTGTGTTTTGTTAAACTCTAAGCCAAGCTTTGAATTCTTGGGGAATCTGCTGCAGGACTGTGTGAATTTGGGTGTTTTGGCAATCCTTTTACCATTTGCATTATTATGCTATTGGTATAAAATTAACCAACTAAAGGCAAAAGAGAAAACTACGTCTTTAATAAATCGGCACGTGTGCAGTCATCCTTGGGGGAGGAGGGAAGGGAAAGCCAACAATAAGTGCCTGCTTCATCCTGTCTGTCAGTGGATCAATCAATGTGAAATTGTACCCTCAAGGAATAATGTAATAGCTATTTTGTGTGTATTTCCAAAATGAATTTCTGCTGTAGCACAGTCCTGAAGGTTATGCTGTCTAAATTGATCAGTAGAGGCTAAGATAGAAGCAGACTTGCTGCTTATCTGTGTAAGATGTGCAATAGAGGCATTGAGTGAGGAAATGTCTAGTTCTGTGTTGAGTGGAAAGCTTGAATGTGAACTTGGTCCTTCTGCAGCCCAGCACTTCAACTATTCATGTGTTGTTGCTCTTTCCTACCTTCAGTGCTGCAGAGACAGTTTGGCTTCTGTTACCTGTGTTGTTTGATGCCAGTTAATAGTGAAAAGTGCTAGTGTTGCACTATTCAGTTGTTTTGCTCTTTTCTCAAATTATAATTACAGGGAATTCTCTCCACACAGGAAACAATTGCTATGTCCCCTTGAGGAGAGGTAGGGGACTGCTGCATTGCATGGTGCGGATTACTATTACTGTGGGTAAACTTGGCAGAATGAAAAGAACAATTTAATTTTTATTTCTTTTTTTTTTTAGTATATTTTCTTCTTGCTTTTTTTCTTTCTGGCATGACTTTCAGCATCAGGAGAGAATCACTTTTATTTAGTAGTGGGAGGTGACCAAGGCTTTTTGACACTTTATCAAACATCGCACAGTTCACTCATGGAGCTGCTGTTGGCTCATCTGTAAAATCCCTGGAGGCTGAATGTGAAATTGCCACTGGAATTAATGCTGGGCCAGGGGGTTTCTCTGGTAAGCTGCTGACATGGATGCGAGTAGATGAGGTTCACATTTTATAAGATGAATCTTTCTGCCCTTTCTTTCTGTGTTCCTTCTAAAAGAACCTCACACAATGCCACATACCTGACAGTTGCTGATACCGTGAATAATTGTTTTCCCCTTACCATACTAAGGAAAGAAATTTTGATTTGCAGATTGTTTCATGACCTTTTCTTTAATACATGGGTCAAAGAAAGTTCAGGTCTGAGCAATATCATTTTTTTCCTCTTGAGTTGTAAATCCTTACTTGGATTATGAAGGCTTTCTGTGAGCACTAAATGCACCATACAAATTGCAGCACTACTGGACAAAGCAGTAATTTAAGCTGCCTTCTATGGAGCTCTCTGTTATTGTCAATCTAGAGCAAGACACAGGTGTGTTAGGAATGAAATACATGATCTTTGTATTTTTTAATTTGGTTCAAAATGTATTTTCTTCTTTCCATTTTAACATCTGTTAAGTTGACTAAACCTAGTTGACTTGCTTTGCATTTGTAACATCCCTCACTGAAGAGGAGATGTAATTTGATAAAAAATAGATATAAATGGATTTCTTTCTTTTAATTCAGGTTCAGTGGATGCAAACCAGGCTTTTTTTTTTTTTTTTGACTGGTGATCTATCCAGGCTTTGTTGCCTATAATTGCTCTGCTATTACCACCAGAATTTCTCTCTGGATTCCAGGGCATGGGAGACACATTGATATACCTGCACTCATTTATTCGTGCATCTATGCGTTGCAGTGGACTTGGGGAGCACTAGTTGTGGACAGGGCTGGAGGCTGTGTAAAACCAAGCCCAGACTGTCAGGCATCTCACCTAAGTTTTTCCAACCTAATATTCAAGTTCAGGCTTGTTGAAACCCTCAGCATAGGTGCTGAAAGCTTTCTTTTCCAAGAGGATGAGGTGTGCTGAGAAACTGGGAGGATCCCCTAGCCATGGGTCTCCTATTTCTGAGCACCCTGACAAGGTAAGTGACCAGGGTGTGTTAACATCAGCTTCCCTTGCCTTTTTCATCTTCTCCTATGCCTGCTTGGATTACATGTTCTTTGGTGTCAAGGTCTATCTTTTATCTTAAGTTCACACAATGTCTAATGCAATGTGGCCTTGGCTTCTGCTGGGCTATTCTGTAATATAAATAAAAATAATCCCATTATGTAAGCAAGATACTGAATAACTCCTCTAAATTAGCCAAGAGAGCGGGTGCAACAGTGCCAATTTTATTCCCTTCTCTAAACAGGTGCATCCTCACGAGGAAATAAAAGGTAGGTAGGAACTAAGTGAGAAACATTAAGCAACAACTGACTGACTCAGAAGCAATTTAACCACAATAATCCCTGCTGTGCTAAAGATTCTTTTTCCCAGAAATGCACAATATGCTGTTCTCTGTTATAAAGCTGTTGTCAACTGACATCATTGTGTTGATCTAAGCCTTGCTGTTATCCACAAGATGCACAGTTAGCAGAGAGCAGTTCTAGTGCTGGCAGCTAATTATTGCTAGTGTTTTCTCGATTGTTCCACAAGAATATTATAAAGATATTTCCTGCTGAATATTTTATTCCCAATGGCTGGTATGCTTACATCGTGTTAAAAATAATGCTTCTAACATTGCCAAGATAGTACTTATTTATGATAACATAGAATGACAGTTTACCAAGAACCTATTTGGATACCTTTTGTAGATGCTTTAGCTTCTTCTTGCTGAGTAGCAGTGTAGAAATTAATTCCTTTGACAGGGTAAGGTCCTATGAAAGTTCAATGTTTGGGGTTTTCACCTCCTTCCATGGCACAGATGTGAATAGGCATGAAATCCATGTCTGCACTTTGTCCTCACAAACTAAATCACTTTGAGTGCAATGAGATTGTTCTAAATAGGGATGTGCTTGTGTGAGTCAATGTTTGCAGAACTGGATCTTCCAAGCTTTTACCACTTACCACCATCCATTTATTAGATGGCATGTAAATGTGCACATCTTTGTACCTGATTTCCTCCTGACCTCTGTAGTTTGATCTCCTATGTTGTACTTGACATCCCGACCATCTTGAAGTCTGTATGTTTTCCCATTGACTTCATGGCAGACAAGTGTTTTTCATCCTCTGTGTATCTCAAAGAAATCACATTAACAATACATTGCTAACCAGAGTGAACTTTTACTGAAAACACACAAAGGCAATCATTTGCCTTGTTGTTTTGTAAATATTCCCCATATAAAAACTAGAAACTTTGAGGTGAATGAAAGCAAACAGAGGATTGGTGCTCAAGTACTGTCTCTGCAATGCGAAAGGGACGTTGTGCTATCATTAATGAGATTCTCCTGTTTTCCCTTGGAGATGTGGTATTGAATTTGGAAATTGAATTTGAACAATTTTCAACTGAGCATTTCACTTCTCTGCTTTCTGAATAGGTTATTGCTTAGTAGCTAGATTCACTTTTAACTGATAGAGTTTCATAGAGGTAAGATAATACCTCTGAGAAAGCAAAACATTTTTCTAGACTATTTAATTTGACATAATTATATTAAGTGATAAATTGAAGGGGGCTTTTCTAGTTAAGATGAGGGTAATGAATAGTTGTACATTATTACCATAGCCACTATGGGGGAAGAAAGAAGACATTTAAGTTTTAGCTTCAGATAGAAAAAAAAAATCTGCATCAATGTGATCCTTAATAATTTAGTTTTCCCTCTGTATTACTGACTGCCAGGGTTTGCTAGAAGAGCTTTGTGCCCTTTGTATAAGGGATGCAGCAGTTTTCGAAAGGAAGCAGCAGGGATTCCAAGTGGAAATGGCTGTGGAAATTGAGTGAAGAAGCAGATTGCACTTTCAAGGCAAGCCTGGAGCTACATAAGCAGGGGCACTGCATAGAAAATGCTATTGCAGGAGTCAGCTCTGAAGGCACTACATTATTGAATGGCTCCCTGGAGGCTCTCCTCCCTCCATACTTCACCTGCACTGCAGAGCAAGGTGTAGTTTGCTGCTGTTTTCTGCTTATAGCAAGCTGCAACAGCTCATGGCCTTGTGCTGGTTGAGTGGGTGCACACCAGATCGCTGCACCTGCCTCTGCTGCTCATCCCTGCCGGAGCCACAGGCACCTTTTGTGCGTGATCACTTCTCTCTGGCTCCCTTGAGTGCCTGAGCAAATCACAAGGTGTGCAGAGCTGTGTATCCCAGGTAAAAACTCACCAGCTCTTTGTTTTGGCATGTTTGGCGCAAATGGGAATAGTGTCTTTATTCTTTTAATGTGGAGCTGCTGTAAGCACACCCTACATCTCCGCGTGGAAAAAGTGAATTATTTGGGATTGGGTTTCACCAGATCTTCATAAGTTGAAACTGTCAAAGCGTATTCCTTTGTTTATTCACTTCTGTACCCTGGGGTGCAAGATGCTGCTTCCCTGCAGTATTCCTTCTGCTGGCTTCTCTTGCTTGCCTGGTAGAACTGCTGCCAAGTTGATCCACAGGGACTTGTCCCGTACAAGTATTTGTCTTATGGGAACTGAACTTGGGCTGTTCTCTTACCTCTCAAAGTCTATCAAGAGTGTGCATGATGGTATTTGACACTTGTGATCTGGGCTGGATATGAACCTCTGGGGAAATGCATTGTGTGAATTATTTAATCTCTTGAGCATTCCAGTCCCCTATCTAAAAAACATTAGGCAATATGGGGCTTTTTACTTGAATAGAGGCTCTGTGTCAGCTTCGCTTGAACTTCAGAAAGCTGGCTATTTTGAGTACCAAAAGTGTTCCTGCAATATAGGAAACTTACACCAATGTAAGCAGCAGGGGGTCAGAAATATTCCCAATAAATGTCCTATTTTCCCTCCCCAAGTAGTTGGTACTTCTGGATTCAGACGGGTTGAAGTCAGAGTAAGCTAATTTCGTGGTTAAGGCATTTGGCATTTAATTCAAGAGATCAGTGTTAGTTCCTACTTCCATCACAGGCCTTGTATTTCTGTGGGGACATCACTTGTACCCCCGCATCTCTATTTGCACGGGAAAAATAAATGGACAGTAAGTTTTGGGGTTGTTTTTTTATTTTCCTGTGCTGCTGGCCTACAATACTCTGATACGATAGCAGGGGGAGGGTCTGACCTCTTCTCCAAGTTATTTGGCTTTGTCTGCCTGCCCTGTCCCAGCCACAGTACGCCTGTTTGCTCTCTGGATAAAGCTAATGGCAAATCTTCAGGCCATCTGTTTCTTTTTTTTCCTGTACCACTTTTTTTGTCATGCTCTCTGCTTTCATTTACTTTTAAAAATTAAGTGGTGAGTTAAATAGCATAGCTCTTAATGTTTTGAAAATGAGCTGAGTTGCACATGTAGATGGTGCTCGCATGAAGCCATGAATTATACTGTAGTATTTTTAATAAGCAATCCTGCTGCGCTATAAGCTGTTGGGTGAGTGAGTCTATCTTGCATGAGTTACCAGTGAGAATCCCAGTACTGTAAATATCTGTATCATTTAGTTTTGAGTACCAGTAAATGAAACAGCATATGAAATAATAACAAGGTTTATTTTACTGAAGTCAGTAACGCAATTTTTTCTTCAGACTGATTTGGAAATGGACATTAGAAGAAATAAGTGGAGAATAAATACAGTGTTTAGGGGCTAGAGATGTTTAACAAGCAACACAATCTTCCCTTTGCAGGCTGCCCTGCTGTGTGCTTATAGGGCAGCGGGGTACAGTATTTGAGTGGCCTACAGAGAGGCTTTGCAGCATTTGGCATGGTAGTCTCATAAGGTGCTTATGTGGTAAGTGGGCTCAGGTAGGAAACCTGTAGTTTGCTTTTTGGGCAGTTCAGCTTTTCTTTGCATCTCTGACTTTAAAGCCAGAAGCATCACTGTTACTGATCCGTTTGACTTTGCCTATGCAAGCCACAGGATTTTACCCTGTCATTCTTGCCCCCGCAACTAGTAACTTCTGCTCGAATTACAGTATGTATCTTAGACATGCAGTGTATTTTAATTTTTTTTGGTGATTCTTTTGAGCTCTTCAGCAGTGTATGCAAAGGGTAATTGTCTTCACAATAACAGATGTGCACTTTACCTGTAATCTGTATTTTTTTCTAGCTTCATTTTTCCAGCTTGCTGGTGTCTTTTCTCTCTAAGTAGTTGCAGTCTATGATCAGGTGATGCTTTAAATGTCTTTGATTAGTTAAGTATGTTGAACGCCTTAAAGCTCTTTCTGCAGTTGATTGAAGACATGGAGAGAGCATTGTGGTTTTTTGTTGGGTCCTTTCCAATTTCTCATGATGTTGTCTTTCAGGTAAAGATAAAGATCACGTGTGTTATGCCAGCAGTGGTCTTAAAGCTGCCACATAAAGAAGTAAGGCTGCATTTTGGCTCTTACTTGTTTGTTCCTTCTCCCTGCTTTTTTATACTTACAGGAATTGAGCAAGCTCTCTTCACCCATGGTTGCATTCAGACTCTGTCGATGAACTGTAATTCTTCATAAATTAGAGACATTTTCGAAAACGAAGGTACACGTCTGGACAGAGAGGAGGGGGCGTTTTGGTCTGGCATGTGGCAACAGAAGGTTATTTATCATAGGTTGAACTCTCTGCACTTTAATAATCTGCTGACATTTTGCCAGTAATAAAAGGGTTAAGGAAAAATATTACTTCCTACAAATCATGGCATTTGATTGTTCTTATTAAACAGAACATGGTTTCCTTGCAATGAAATTTCAGCCATGTACAGCTTTTTAAATGATGAAACACCTGCTGGTACAAATGTATAAAAATAAAAGTTAGAACAGCCTTCCCAAGCATCCTTTGCGTGCCACTGACCCTTGTTCCAGTGAATTGTCCTTTCCTGAAGCAGAATATAGACAAGATGCAAGAAAAAAATCTATGCCTTGTACACTGGAGACAGTAGTGGTGATCAGAAGTTGTTACTTGGAAAACGAGACATTAAGTTGATTTAAATGACTGTTAAAATAATCTCTCTACTATCAGGCTCATGAGATTTTATATATTCCTAATTTTTAGCAATGGTTTCACATGTTACATATTAAGAATCTTCTGCTGTGTACAAAATACAGTAATTCAGTGAAATATAATGCTGCATCCTCTTTTATTTGCCTCCAGACTTCCCTGTTGACTTTTGTCCCTCAGATGCCTCAGTTTGAAACTGCAGTGCTGTTCTTGTAATCTCAAATGGTCTTTGCTGATACAGAAGCCATACTGTTGGAGGCAAGGCTGTGGCTAAATATACCAGTAGTGGTTGGGCAGCAGATGAGCATCAGCAATTGAGGTGGAGGTATTATAGCACCTGCCCTGATTGAGGGCTTGAGTAGATGCATGGGAGCTCGAAGTGAGAGATGCTGGCTCCTTGCAGCATTAATATTTGTGAGGGGGGAAACAGACATGTGTGACAGGTTGAGGAGTCATAGTGCTGGAATTAGTTTATTTTGCGCAGAGGCAGCACAGCTGATATATTTTTGTTGAAGGAGATTAACAAAAGTGTCTTGCAGTTGAGTGCTGCCTTGTTTTTCTTGTAATGGGGCAGTTGCCGCTACCCCTTCTTAAAGCATCTCTGTAGGTATCTAAGAATGCATGTCTAGAAAGTTGAATTATAATTATTATATGGCTATGATGGACAGAGGAAGTGTGTGTTGCAGTTCTTACTGCCAGATGTCTCTCCAAATGAATATAAATACTGTCAAAAAAGGGAGTGTTGAACAGTCTGTATTGGGGGAATAGCATGTATAATCTCTGGATAAGTGAGTCAGGTTTTTTTGGTGTTTTACACTGACTTTACATGGAAATCTAGTAGGCAGAAGCTGCGTATTTAGCTGCCCAATAATTCAATATCGCTATTAATTGACATTGGAAACAATGCAGATCCACTTGAAGTTTCAAAAAGTGCTGTTTTGCCATTTGAATTACTCTGGCAAAGAGTTCTTGGGCAGCTCAATGGGTTTCAGTTTTTTACAGAGCGTAGTACGTGTTGAGACTCTGCACATATTGATCCTGGCAGTGGCTGCTGCATCTTAAAATGCTGAAATGTGCTGGAGCAAGTCGCTGGCTGTGCAAGGGCTGAAAGAGCTTCCTACCATCCCTAGGGATATGGAGAGTCACATTCATGCTTGCTTTTCTAGCTTTTTATATTTAAATGTTGTAAAAGCTTATCGTGTTTGTGCAGAAAAACACACTGTGTGTCTGTATTTGCATTCTACCAAACAAATGTTTCTCCTTTTTACCCAGCAAAGGTGTGCAGGGTACCTAAACAGACATGTTAGAAAACCCCAAACGGTTTGCATTTAGTACACGAAGTACAAAAATTTGAGCTTTGCCTTTAAAGTATCTTTTTCTTAGGATGACTTATATCTGGAGGTTGTTCTTTCCTCTCTAAGATCATTTCTACTGTAAGAAAGGGTACAGAAGGTGTTGCTTGTCAAAGCGTCCAACATTGCTCTGTTTGGGTTTGTGTGCTGGTCCTTCTTCTCTCTTAAAAATACAGTAATTTCCACACCTAAATATTATTTCCACTAGCAAATATTTATTTATTTATTTATCTATTTGTTCATTTGTTTGTTTACTTATGACCAGCACTGTTTTTAGGCAGGCTGAGAGATAAAGGTGGAAACATTGAATGACTGGAAAAATAGTCCTAATTTCATGAAGGTCTGTGCTGAATAGGGAGGGAGCAGGTGGGCAGGATGCTCTGGGGCAAGCACATTGTGTAATCCCCGTGTCTGTGTACATGACAGTGATACCTTACTTACAAATCTGTTTGATTGATGTTACGTTTCACACTAATCATATAAGTGTTATCTCATCCTGGGAATTTCTGTGGCTTGTCTCCACCCCAGCTTAAAATTGGATTTAATGAGCAGTTTTTGGAAATAGGGAAAAAATATGTCATGGCCTGCCACTCTGTTTTCATTCACAGCTGATTTACTGGGATTTTTCTTGATATTTCCATTAGTTCTTTGTGGACTTGGGGTGGATTGTTAAAAAAATCCCCACATTTATCAGGTCGCATTTTTTTCATAAGCATAATTCAAGGAAATGTCTTCCAGTTCTCCTACTTAAAATTTAATACTACATCAGGTGGTTATACAAATATCATTGTCTATCTCAGTGGTCATGAAAAGGAAAGACAGAGCCAAGGATAGGCAGGCAGGGTAATACCACAGCATTTGAAATTTTTTTTTTTTTTTTTCACTCGGATATTTTAGGTAATGGTGATTTTTCCTTTATGTGAGTTGATATGTTGTGTCAGTGCTAGAAGCTGCCAACCTAGATATCTGTCCCAGGACAAAGATACAAATTGACATTGAATACATACCAGTGACTGCTGGATAAAATGTTAAGGAAACGTAAGGAATGCTTCAGCAGCTCTCCTTATTAGTAGTAATAAAATCCAGATTAAAATTGCAGCCCCAGTTAAACCAAAGTTTCATTAGACATGCAGTAGTCCAGAGCCTTTGTTTTATTTCCATTTCTGTCTTCCTGCTATTTCAGACACCCCACTCAGGCAAACACATAAGTCACTTTCCTTTGTTTAGTGCAGTCCTTCCCTGGACAGATGGAATAAATACTTGCAAAGAAAGTGATAAATTGTTTCCCAGCTTTCCTTAGCTTGAAATGGATATTTTTTTTAATCTATATATCTGTTTGGGGATGGGGGTGGGGTGAATCAAATGGTGGGAACATTAAGTAGATCAAGTCCATGGGTATTCCTGACTCGATTATGTAAAGGCATTACCTTCATACGCATCTGAACTTTCATTGTGGTCTTGTAGTCTCTGAGCTATCCATGGACTGAAAGTGTGATGCAATGGACACGTAGAATGTCAGGGACCTGCTGTGTTTATAGGTGCAAACAGGACATGCCCTTTAGGGTGTTTATGAATTTTCCAGAAAGCAAGACAGCAGCTGCTCTAGAAGTGCAAAATTATGCAAAGTGTGGGTAAAATCAGGGCAGAGAACCTTCCTCTGTCTCCCCCAGGGCATGCAGAACTCATGTACCTTGCGCTGAAAAGATTTTCTTCCATGATGTTTCATTTGCACCCTGGGGAGCCTTGGCACAGCCACATTGTCCCTTCTCAGGTCAAGAAAAGCTGGGAACAGTGGTACATAATCTTTTCTTTTTTTTTTTTCCCAAATAGTGCTAGATGCACAAAAAAAATCCCATTCCTTGTAGGATAAATGAAGGCAGCTCCAAGACTGCTATAATATATATGCCTTCCTTTTTTGGTGCTGTCACTGGGGAAAAAAAACACCGTGCCTGCTCACTGTCAGAGATCTGCTGGGCCAAAGCAAATAATTGCAGCGCATGTCAGGCAAAGAAGGCACCAAGGTGTTTGATGGATGAGTGTTCTTCCTCTAAGCAGAGAGAAACATTTGTGAAGAAGTAGTAATATACTACGATTGAAATGGCCCGTTCACTGTATAAAATTCCAAATCAGGTTGCCCTGCAGAGACTTGAACAGCTGGTGTAGGAACAGAAATCACTATAGATAAATTAGATTAGCATCTAAATAATTGTGGGCTCTGATCAGACCACATTGCCATTTTGTCTTCAGTGGATGAGGTTGGGGAAGAATTCATTGTGTAATGGCTAAAATTTCTGCGAGCTCCTTCCCTTCATTTTACAGCTGTCTCAGTTCCTCTGAAACAAGATGTTTGACATATTGCACACTGTTGAGATTTGATATAGCCATAGTGTCCCAAAGTCTTTACCCTTGATCAGGGCAAGATGCTGTTCAAACAAGTCCTAGAGAGCTGTTGGTGGCTGTTAGCTTTATGGAGAGCTGGAGTATCGACGTGGATGTGCGTGGCTGCTGAAGAGCTCTCCAGAAGTGAGAGTGGTTACAGCTCGCTGTGCAGGTGGAGACAGGCTCCTGTGCTGTAATTACAAGGGCTGGTGTTTTAATTGCTCCTTCTTGCTTCAGAGGTGTGCTTGAAATTAAGATGATGCTTTACAATAGCAGCATTTAACTTCTTTCTGTTGTCTACTTTCTGTTTAATCAATCTGGGCTAGGATTTTACCAAGGGAGGCTTCCTGAGCTGAGTAAATCCCTTGAAAGCATGCAGGCACTGGGTTTCTGACTCTCCTGGAGGTGATTTGGGTTGCATTGCACATTTGGTTGTACCAGTGCTCTGTGTCCCATATAATAAATCCAGTGGCTGCTTGAGCTGACTGAGGAAAGACTGGCTCACCTCTTTGCTGTCAGATAAACTGAGCGACATCCCCAGAGGCCACGATTGCTGGATACAAGGCAAGAGGAGAGAGGATGCAGTTGGAGGGAGAAGGGAATGTCTTTGTTTGCACATTTAGGTTGGGCATTAAACTACAGCCTTTTGAGAATTGCTAGTGAGAGAGTGGGCAAAACTGCCCGCTTGCAGAGCTCCTACCCATCCTTCCAGCTTTTTTACAAATTTAAATGAGGCTGAAGAAGCAGATTACATATGACTAGGAATTAAAGATTAAAGCTCTAGTATGCAGATATACTCAAAATATTTGGGACAGGGCTGCTTAAAAAGTACTTTGTCCATCCATTTGTTAGGGATAATGTTAAATGTCCGGGAAAACATTGTCAGTCTAGGAGATCCCGGAACTGTAAGAAATTGTGAAGCTCTGTTTACAAATAGAAACTTAAGGAAGAAGAAGGATTAAGAAGCCCTCTTTATTGTTAAATTTTTAAAATTCTAACTTATGTTCCATGGACACTTCCAAACATTTCTTTCCAATCAGGAAAGGTTTTTTAGCTTTTACTAACAAACATATCTTGTCAAAGCAATCCCTTGAGGTTTAAAAGGAAAAAAAAATTCTGTGAAATGGATTATGAAACTGCAAATCATAACAGCCTTAGTTAAAACACAAATTAGAGCCACCATCTCTTTTTTTTACACTCTTGAAACCCTTCAAGTTTATGAATTATAGTTTTAGTGCCAGAGGAAGCCATTTGCTCAGTAGCAGAACAAAATATATTGGCCTTAACTCCAAGATAATAATATGAATGGGTCATAGACCTCTCCATCAGCATGTAAACTGTGTGGATAGATGCAGATAAGAGCACAAATACAGGTTTGTCCATAGGAAGTGGTCAGTACTAGCACACTTACTTTTAGTCTGGAAGTGAGGTAGTAGTGTGTGCTAGGTGGTCCTCCTGGGCTGCTGCAACTCCTTTCTAGCAGACAGGCAGAGTACATAGCAAAGTTCATAGCTGCATCTGGTACTTGGTGTGCCACGCTTGCAGGTGTCTTTTATGCAGCAGTGTGCTGTGCTTTTGTTCATTTAATATAATTGGCAGTCTTTTTTCAGGATAGCACTCTTGCCAGTTGATGTGGTGGTAATTAAGTTATACATTATGTGCTTACTATTGTACATTATGTACTCACTGGAGGAAGAAGGGAAAATAGGTGAGGAAATGCTAGCTTTGAAGAAGAGGAGTGGTTGTGCCAATTATCTTGGGTGAGTTGTTTAGTGACAGTTAATCCATATGAGTGAAAACAAGGCCTCTGTGATTCTGTGCCAAGGTCAGTAATTTGAGCTCTGTTTGGAGAGTGAAAGTTGAAGTCTTGCAGAAGACTTCCTTAGAAGAAAACATCTTTATTGCATAAATTGAAGCTGTGCTTTTCCAACTTTGTCATCCATGTAATCATCTCTCCTCGACGCCCAGAAGAGGACCATGGCAGAGTGAAGCTAAGAAGCCCTCTTATGAAATATTCAGCAGTGCAGGGGTGCGACACTGTGTTTGTGAGACTTGTCCTGGTGTGGGTAAGCCCACCTGCCTGTGTACACACGCAGGCTGCCAGAGGAGATCAGGCCATGTGTGCACTTGATTTTTTGGGAGAGTGACTGCTACAAAAATACATTATCCTTTGCCATCTGTGGTGACAACAGTGGTACTCATTTATACCACGTGGAGCTCCTGCTCAGTAGTTGCTACATTTTTAGCAGGTTCAGAAGGGTGACTGACTTTATCTTGTCCATATTTTCTCATTTTACAAGCAGAATTGAGTCAGCCCTTGGTACGTTGGAGGTTGTGCTGCATTTGCAGTACAGTTCTCCTAGCTGGTAATTTGGGGTATCTGGTTCATCCATATGAATCACTCTATTGTGCAGAACAAGGTCATTTTCCTTTCTGTCTCTCTGCCTTCTATCTAACCAGACATCATCTCAGAGATGTTTTGTTCAGTATCTGTGGAAATAATTTTCAGTTCACTTCATATTTGGGTTATATGTGCCTGCTCATGAGCCCCTGCTTGCTGTGCTCCCCCCACTTCACCATCAATGGCATATGTATAGGCTATCCAGAAATTGATAAAATCGATATTTCATTTTGGTCTCTGAAAAACAGTGCTATAAACTTCATGATAGACTGCAGTTTGTAGGACGTGATCTGTGATCCTGACCAAGAAGAGGACCCTTTATCTCATTATGTTGGCCTTGTTTATATGTAATCACACCCATTTTATCGTGTACTAGTACTGTGTATTTTAAAATCCCGAAGAGTATAAATATAGTACTTTGTATATGTAGCTCTTTTCTTTAATATCGCCATTTTGTATAAATAGAACTCTTTTCATGCAGAGATTGCTATGTGTTCACTTGCCTATACAGAGGATGTGTAACGCCTTGGATGCGGAGTCTCATTGACTTCATTATCTGCTTGCAGTGGTAAGCTTGAAGGAACAAGACCTCAGTATATAAAAGTGGCATGATGTAGTTTACACTTGCCTCTCCTGTAAAGTGTTTGTATAGGAAGGAATTGATGGCCCTAAAGTTAGTTACCTCTGAGCATTAAGGGCTTGTTCGTTGCAAAGAACAAGTTGGCTAAATTGGTCCCTCAAATATTAAATGTTGTTGGAGCTCAGCACTGTCATACTTCTTGTGCAGTCTGAAAGCAAACACTGAGACCCTGAATTCCTCTGCAAAACAGGATTGCTGTGTTCCAGACAGTCCTGGTGGCAAGTGGCTCCACCAGCCCCAGGGTCGCAGGCCCATTGCAGTGTGTGTGCTCTGGCTGCCGGCCTCTTCTTTTCTCTGCTTTTTCCTGTGCTCACCAGTGCAGCCTAAGTTAGTCCTTCCAGGCTAATGTGTTGTGGAAGATGGCTTCTTTCCTTATTGCTGATCCATCCAGGGGAAGTCATTACCATTTGACTCTTTTCTAATATATCTGTAAGTAATTTTTATTTGTGTCTCGGTCTTGGGCTTTATTTTTCCTGCACACTTGGGATGGTATCTCATTCTGTCACTGAGGCACTGTAAGCTTAATTAATACCTACCAAATGCACTGGAAAACCAGAAAGGCTCTATTTCATTAGGGGTAAAATATTGTTGTCAAACAGGGTTTTTCAAGTGGAAATACCCCACAGCTCACATATAATTGAAACCAGGCTTTTCCAGAGTGTCTCACTCGCATGGGGATCTGCCAGTGCTGGAGAGCTGTGAGTACAGACACACCCTGTAATTGCATAAATGCAGAATGAATCTAAGGGGGACAAAGTCTATTAAAGTTATATTTGGAAGGTAGGATTGTTATTAGGATTTTGGGGTTTTTTTTAATGATTTGTGAGCAGAAAACCTGCCATTGCTCAGAGATGTTTGTGTGATCATGCCTCAGAAAGGAAGAACCTGGGCAGTTTTGGGGATGAGGCTCAGGGCTCCCTTTGCTGCTGCTAAACATGGGCACTCGCACCGTGGCAAGCACCAGTGCTGGGTGGCATGCGCCAAAGCCAACTGGGCAGAAGGGCAATGCAAATAAGATGATGCAGGTTCTTGAACAGACTGAGCTCTATGCTTTACTAAATCAGAATATAAATGCCAAATTCCTGAGAAATACCAGGGAGTGCACAGCTACATTGAGCTAGTGTAGCTGCTGTGGTCTGCTGGGTGGGAGAGCAGGGTTGAGCCATTCCCCCATGAGCCAGAAGTGTGGTGGCTGTGCTTCTCAAAAGCAATTATCTGTGTTTCCCCTCAGCCTGAGGTGATGGGTCATCCCCTTCTTAGCATGGTGAAGAATGTGCCCAGTCAGTGCTGGGGGAAACCCTGGAACAGTCCAGAAGTGCCAGGCATACAAACACAATATCAGTATTGGCAAATAGGGGTGAATAATTTTGGAGTGCTGTAATGTGGGCTGAAAATTGCAAGGCTGACTCCTCACAAAGAACAGAGCTTCATCACTTTGAAATGTCAGGCCTTTGTCACCCAAAATAGGCTTTTGTCTTCTTTTTTCTATGTGTGATACATGGAATTTTTTCTTTTTTTTTTTTTCTTTTTTTGTGTCATACAGTATAATTGGAGAAGAGTCTGGGCCGTTCACACTGAGAAGCTCAGCTAGGAAGAAAGGCTCCTGTCTAGTTCATTGCTGACCAAAGACACACAGGAGCAGCTGAGTTGCGGTCGAGGCAGGCAACCAAGAGGCAGCTCTTGGACTGCTGGTACAGTGTTAGGTTGCTTTCCCCTCTCTGCTCACTGCAATGCTGTTTATGGAAGGTCTAGGAGAGCTGCTACTGAGCAGTTATTTCTGAAGCCCAAAACATAAATTTCCTTTTTCATGGCTTGAGTCATAGCCCAGGCTGTCACATTTTCATTTTCAATGACTGGATTTTGAGAGCAGACTTTCTCTCTCCAGCTTCCCTGCATGAATCAGGCATGTTTGGATCCTGTGTGAAAACGTGATATGTGATGTTAGCAGGAGGGAGCTGTGATTCCCCTCAAGATCTCAGCTGTGTTGATTTTCTGAGTCTTGATTAGATGAGGTGTGGCCCATGAGTTAGTTCCAAGTCTCAGAAAGGAAAGAAAAACACAGGTCTGTTTTGCTTGTACCACTGGAATCATAGTACATACCAAAGTGTAATGCATACTTAAAGTCTCATCTGATTTTGAGGTTGAGGACTATGCTGTTCATGGTGCAGTGGAAGGGGACTGAGAGTGTTTCCAGTAGCGTTTTGGTTCAGATAAAGATTGTGGTTTGCAGATACAGTCTCCACTTCTTGTGGAGTAGTCTCCTCTTCCTGTGCTAGTTCATGTTGTGGAGCAGTCCTGAAGTATGCAAACTGGATTACCTTCAGATGAAACTAAGTTCTGGGCCAACTGCTTATGATAACCAGAAGAGATAGTCCGGAGTAAAACCTGTCCTGTAACTTGATTCCTTAATCTGGATTCATCTGCAGTCTCAGTAATTATAGTTCATGAATTTGGATCTCCATGTTTGTGAAAGACATCATCCCGCCAGTGGCCTTAGAGTCATTGGCCCATGAGCTATGTGGGAGCCTGGAGGAGACAGGTTGTCTGAGGGCCTTTCACAAGTGTGGCCAAAGATTAATAGGGTTGAAGTATTATAGGTTATCATATTGCTTCCAAGTTTGGCCCCAGTAGAGCGGGACATATTTTTAATGTGGTCACTGATGTTGTTGAGTTCTGACTAACAAATGGCAGAGCTCAGTTTTGCTTTCATGGGTCTTCTGTACTCCAGGGCAAACTGGAGGGCTTTTAACCTTCTCAAACTGGAGTTTAATGTCTGTGCTTTTTTCTTGTAGCTAGAACCGAAACTTACATGAGACAATACTCTCGTGCTGTTTCAGTGTATTACTAACAAGTATCACAGAGGTCACACAAGATACTGGCAATTATCTTGGCAGCAAAGTACATGAAGAACAGACTTTCATTTGTAAATTCAGTTTCTAAATATCCTTTTTTTTCCTTTTCAATTTGGAATCTTTCCTGTATCAATTAATTTCAGGTAAGAAAGGGTGGGTTGATGAGAGTTTAGGGTTTTTTGATTTGTTCTTATCTCACCATTCTTCTCCTTTTCTGGGTTAGCTTCATGTGCCTGAGTTGTTTCTGTGGAAGGAGGTGTGCAAACCCAACCACAATCACCCTCCACCCCTCCATTTTTTTCACGTATGAACATAAATGCTGCTTCCCCATTTACTGGGAGGAAGGGTACAAGCACTGGGTAACTCTGAGTAGTGGCAAAGGAAGTGGATGTGTCATTGTTGAAGGCAGGCTATCTGGCACTGAAAGGCACACAAAAGTAGCTTTTTCTGAGCACGTTTGCGGTGCTCTTCTCAGAAATGTCACGTGAGACGCCTTTCGTGTGCCAGTGTCCCTTTTCCAGTAAGTTGAAGGAAACCCAGCAGCTCTTGTTTCCAGGACGAGACATGTGAAGAAAGAGTGTATTTCTGGGAAGGTAAGTAAAAGCCTTTCATTCAAGCATAACTTTTGGGGAAGAAAAGAGAATTCTGCTCCCCCATGTTAATAAAGATTGTGGTTGATTTGCTATGTCATGTGTAAAGATTGAAAAGTCTACTAAGTCTCGTTAGCTTGATTAGAGTTGAATTTGACCAAGCTATTCATACCATAATTTTTTCTTATGCATCCTAGCATAATGTCAAACTGTGCCAGTGAAATTACACCCAGCTTTTCTGGGACATATGAAACCCCAGACCTGTACCCTTAAGAAGTCACATTTGAAGGCCCATTCCTGATATTTCCCTCTTTACCCCAACGCTGTCATGTCAATGGTGCCTTTGCAAAGCCCTGTGTAATTCAGCTGTAGGGCCAAAAATCTGTCAGCCTGTAGGAGAGGGTCAAGGTATTCTAAGGTGTGAGCAAAAATCCCTTACCAGCTCAAAAGAGAAGATAGTAACCAGAGTGTTAGACTTCAGTTTTCCTTCACTGTCGGTGCTAAAGCCTTAGCATTTATATTGTATTTTCTGCTTGGCCTTTGACAAGGGATTGTTTGCCACATGAACCATTTGCTCATACCTTTCTAAGACCAGGAAGTTTGAGACATCTAACCATGCCAGAGTTTGAGTCGGCTCCAAGAAAAAACTCCTAAAACCTTTAATGGACTCTGAAAGAGGGTGAGAGCTCAGTGGCTCATCATCCCATTCCAGAGCTTTGTTTTGCAGGGACACCCTCTGCAAGTGCTTCTCTCCATGTACTTTGAGGCTGTTGCCCTTTCTGGTTATACAAGAAGCTGCACAGCCAGATCTCCAAGACATGAGGAAGGATGTTGGTGTTCTATGTATCATGGGACCTGTGGGGTAGTGTCGTTTTGGTTGCAGTGAGTTGCATAGATGATAGTGGAATAGATGCAGCTCACCTCAGTCCCAAAATCATTTGTGCTGCAGCTCTCTGCTGATAAAGTCCCTATTGATGTAAAATGTCATATGTGCCAGAGGCAGCTTTCAGCAGTCATCTGAAAAGGTCGTTATGTTTTACCAGTGGCCTGAGTTTCCTTATTTTCATAACATTGGGTGAACGTGGTTTAAATTTCACTGGGACAACCAGAAACAAACTGATAACCTGAGAACATCCTGTAGCTGAATCTGCAGGAGCAGATTTGCAATTAATGAAGAGACATGGCTAATCACCAAACTGTTGAGGGGTAATGATGGAGCCCTTCTTCAGCTCTCTATGTATTATGCAAACAGTATTGAGAGTAATAGGTTGCCGTAAGGAAGCACTCTGATCCTTTTTTTCCTTAACATAGTTTTAATACTTTTTTTTTCATTTTGGTAGTTAGCAAGTAGAAAGTTGTTCCTGCTGGGCTGGAACGGGCTGGTGTAGTCTAAGTTGTTGCTTGTTGACTTATCCTTGCACAACTACCAGGAAAATGTACTGCAGGCTTTGCTCCATCTGGCTAAATGCCCATCCTTTGTGAAGGACAAATTCAATTAAGAAACAAAGCTGTTTTCTACAGTCTGGCTGTTCCTACTCAGTCAAATGCTGTTAGAAACCATATTAAACATGAATCCCAAAGCTGAATTCATGTCAAGTACAGGTAGGAACCAGAAAGTGATACCTTTGTAGCTAAGGGTTGAAAGTGGTGTTGTTTTTTCCCATCTTTGGAATATGAGCACAGCCTGTGTCCCAGGCAGACTTGCTTGGTAGTGAGTGCTTCTGCATGTTATTCATGTGCCTGAATTTGCAGCAGGGTTCTTGGGGATCTTAGCTTATGCTTGAGAATTAAAGTGTTGAAAATCAGAATCTCAATTTTGCCAGCATATCTACAAACAGCTCTAAGAAGGCGTGGGACGGGGTGCCTTTAGCTTTGTGAATTCACTCTCCTTTGTTCCACATCTTTGGGACTTGCTGGAAAGTAAATCTACTTTTCCTCAATCTACATTATAAAAGGAATATCTTTTGTTATGTGTCTGCGTTTCTGTTTTCTCTGGACCCATCCACATACACAATCTCTAAACTGTAACTACTGTAGAACAAAGGCTCCTCTCCCCTTTTGTGTTTTTGACAGCACTGGGTTTTAAGCCCCCTCAGGGTAACATGAGTGGTGCTGAGCAAAGAGACCAGGATGCAGCGGTAACATCTTGTGGGGACTCAATGTCCAGGCGTTAGCCATGAAGACAGCCTCTCCTAAGCTTTGGGGATGGAAGAGCTTGGGAAACAAAGTGCTGTTTCAGCAGGCATACGAGTTTAAACAAAATAATGTGAAGCTGTCAGCCCTTTCCCCAGGCACACCAGTGACTTGAGGTTGATTCTGAGTCTAAGCACTGCCTCTAGGGTCCCATGAGTCCAGAGGTACAGCGCTCAGCTGTTGTGGTAGTAGAACTTATCAGTGAGCTGCCGAAGTGTATACTGTAGTGTCAATGGGTGAAGGTCCCACATGAAGATACATCATAAAAATTGAATCCCTCTCCCCTGAGGTCATGAAATATGAAGCTGTCTACTGTGGAGCTCAGAGGGAGATGATTAATGGGGACCTCTGGAATCTGCACCGCTGTGCCTGTCAGCTATACAAGCTGAAAGGTTTGACATCCCTACAACTGCAAGTTAGTAGGAAGCATGAGATAGAATTGCTGCTTTGGCCTCTCCTCTGTCACCCCCATGCCATCTTTGCAGCTCAGTCCAATCTCAAGATGCATCCAAAATGTAGACAAGCTGGCAAGTTTCTGAGTGGACAGTGTTCTTCCCCACATCCCTTTTTTATGTCTGTTAAACGAGATGTTCTTTGAGGAGGAGAAATGTTTAAATACATTTAGTAGTGACTTAGCATCTTTTTTCTTTTCCTTCTGTGTTCTTCTTGGAAACAGGCAGCGAGTGTTTGGATCGTGATGTTGCTATGGTGACTTTTAAGATATGCCTTTGATCATAATTGATAGGTGCCAGCCAGCATATTAATACCAAGCTGTCCATATGGTTCTAGACCAAAATACTTCTCTCTTGCTACTCTTCGCTTTGTTGAACACTTAAGTCTGCTAGCTCACAGACTACTCTGCCTTGTGCTGCTCTAAGAAATCAGAGCAGGTTTGATATTTCCTTTTATCATCACAGCAGCAACTGGCAGAAATAAAGCTGAATTTCTTTCCATTTGTGAGAATAGCGGCCAGGTCACAGTGTCTTTCTCAGGGCTGACTTCGGCAGCTCTTTAAGACTGGGATGAGAAGTACATTAGGAGAAAGAAGGAGGCTCTGCACATTGAAACACAAAGTACCACAAGTGTGGACTTTGTGATTTAAATTGCTTATACCCTTGTCTGCTACTTTTTAAGTCTTCTTGTTGCATCGTTCACTCCTGCTGAAGTGCATGTAATTGCAGAAGTGATTTCCCTGAAATTGGGGGCCCTCTTATGTGAGCAGGTGCTTGCTGATGAAAGTAAATTGCGTAGTCAATCCCTGGCATTGGTGTTGATCTGTTCTGTAGTGATGGGGAAGTGTTGTGCTGCTCGGTATTGACTCCTGTGGCCAATTCAGCAACAGAATTAATTGGAAGGAAGAA
Organism: Tapera naevia; assembly: GCA_033556795.1. Lineage (NCBI taxonomy): Eukaryota > Metazoa > Chordata > Aves > Cuculiformes > Neomorphidae > Tapera > Tapera naevia. The sequence continues at coordinate 3,136,998 of JAUMJJ010000374.1, forward strand.
TCCTGTTTGATTTTTCCTTTGATAGTAGCTGCCAGAAAAGGCCCTATTGATAGACCCTGCAGCGCATGGAGTTTAGTGTTGCATTGCGGTTCACCCTTGCTGTTGAAGTGTAAGGAGAGAAAGTGGAGGGTTCTTAGGGGTGATAGGAGGAATCAAAGTGTTCCTTGTTAGACTGTGGGAATATGAGGGTTTGCACCCTGAGAGCCTGAGACATAGAGGGGACTGGTTTCCAAGAAACAGTGTTTTCAGATAAGCAAGCACTTCATGTGTGGTAATTCTGGTAATTTATCTGCAGAAATGAAGCAGCAGGTAGCAAGGTCATCTGACTTGAGATCAGCCTCTTCTTGGGTGGAGCATCTTGGCAGAGGAGTAATTTTGACTTGATACTGTATTAGTGTTACTGTCCTTAATGAACTTGGTAAGGCCACTTTCTGCTCATGGACTTCAGGACCGTTAAGAGAGGGTTTTGCTGAGGTAGCTGGCTTCAGGAAGCCTCATGTAGCTTAATGTGAAATTCTAGGTATGTGAAATGAGATGCTGAGATTCTTCCCCTGAAAATCAGTAGCAAAACTACTACAGATAGAGGAGACAAGGTCAAATGGTTTTGCCCCAACAGGCGCAATTACACCTACAAAGTGTTTCAGCTAGAGTGGCAGATTGGCCCATACACCTTGTTTATGTTGGCCAAAGAGGAGTACATAGCTCCAAAGCCTTACTAAACCTTTCAGGTCTTCTCACTAAATTGAGAGCAAAAGCTCTGCTGAAGTCAGAGCGGCTTGGCCATCACCCAATTTTTGGCAAATATCTGAAAATTATTAATGCATTTATTTACTTGCCTGTATTATTTGGACATGATGTGGGAATGACTGAACTCACACATAAATATGGAAGGAAGCGCTACAATTCAGAAACACTGTAAAAAAATCAGCATTTTCTTTATTGCTGTTCAGGGGAAGTCTGGCTTATTGATTTAGCAATGCTGCTCTGCAGCAAAGTTGGCTGGGTGGTGGTTTTCTGGCCTTCAACTTCAATTGTTCTGCCACAGTTAAATGCCTCCTACCTATGAATATATTTTGCTGTCCGGTGTGGTTTTATACAAATGTAACTAGAAAAGCCAAGTGACAGGGAGCGTGGTGCTCAGTTATTTTCTGTGATTTGTGTGCTGGTTTATCCAGCAAGGCAGCCTACGTACCGGAGAGAACAGCTTGAGTATCTGTGTGAGCACAGATCAGATAGCAGTCTGCCATGGCATCTTGGGCTGGAGAGCTTAATCAGCTATTAGAAGGCAACATTAGGAAATATGATTTACAATGAGACTCTGTTCAGAGAGTTTTAAGTCTTTTGTCAGTTCCAATAGAATATTCAAGAGGAAGTTTGTAATTTAAGTCTAATACTTTTGGTTTTACTTTTCATTTTTGTGTGCTTGTTTTTCTGCTCAGCAATTGCCTGCTACAACTAATATTTGCTAGGACATGCTTATCTAGGCTTCTGTTATCATTCTTTCTGGTTGAATATTATTATTTACTTGTATACCTAGAACTTCTGATCTAGAATCAAAGCTCCTTTGTGCTAGATATAACACAGACCTAGTTTATTAAAGATGACTATTCACTATACTAGGAAAGTATTGACTTACCTTATGATATCAAGAAGAGACAGAACAAGGTAACAGGAAAGCATCCACATGCTCTTTTATTTTGAAATGGCAAAGGTTTACGTCTGCAAAAAAAAATATAGTGGCTACAGAATGTTTGTTTTCCAACAAAATTACAATTATCAAATTGTTTTCATTTTTGTTGCCTCTGCAAAGTATTTTCAGTGCTTTATCTCTGCAGAATGTTCTTTGTTACTATTTGCAAGACTACAGCCAGCTTCACCAATTGGTGGGCACAAGGGGCTTCTATAAACAGAACCTGGGAAATCCCAGGTAAGAAATCTGCACGACAAACGTTAGCCAATGTATTCTCCTTTGAATTGAAACTTGGCTTGATCTTCTAGTATGTCTTTGCTTTAGTCCAGATCCAGGAAGCTTCTGCATCTTCTGACTGCTTCTGACCCTAAAGGGATTAAATGGGTATAGGGTTTGGATAAATCTGAGTATTTGGCATACACTAAACATTAGCTGGGCTGGGAACTGGCTGTTTGATGTGCAGTCCTACCAAGAAGGACCATAGGGTCACTGTGAATGCAATGTTAAAGATGAGCCAACCTTGTGAACAAAATGAATGACCTGCTCGGCTGCACTATAAGGAGCACTGCCAGAAGACTGAAGGACATGAAAACTTTCTTCTAACCTTTGGTACCCTCGCACTTTAAGGGAGTTCTGAAGAAGGGGAAGCCCAAAGCTGCTGACCACATTTGGTGTGTGAGAAAAACAGTAGCAGTGAATTTGAGACTTTTTCAGAGTACCACAAAGTGAAAGCTGAATGAGTCCTAGCAAGCACAAAGTCTGGGAATTTCCCTTGCTGTGGGAAATGTTATCTTTCTCATCTTAAATGCCTTCTCAGCAAGCCTGCCTGTACCAGTGTTATTTGTCCACTCAAGTCCAGTGATGTCCTCGGATAAAATCAGCTTTTGCATAATCAGCCTTAATAGGAGGGTGCCTAATGCTTACAGGGTCAGGTTTGTTTTGTTTACTGTCTTGTTTTGGTATTCATTTCTGCTTTTCTGCTGGCTCCCACACTTGGCTTTCTGTTGTTGCTGCTGCTGGTAAGCTTTATTTCAGAGATATACCAGGCTTAGCAGACAGATCCAAATTCAGTCTCTCTGCCTTTAAAAAGAACAGAAGGTCTACAGAAGGCATTTTTTCAGGATAGCTCTTCCAAATAGCCAGTAACAGAGGCTTATTAGTTGTGCGTGAGACTACACAGCATCCCTGAACCCAGACATGCTGGACACTTGGCTTTCTTTTCTTTTATGCCTTCGTTACTTGCCATGGTGATGGCCCTAGGCGACAGTGGCCTCAGGAAGAAGCTGGGAACAGAAGCCTCCAGCCAGGCTTGATGTGGGTGTAGAGTTACTTTTACTTTTCAAGACTCTGGGACACCTCAGCTCACGCAGGCCTTTTTCCTTGCTTACGTACTGGTCTCCTAATGCATATCCTCTCATCTTCATATTCCTAGTGAAGTACTGGTGCAGTGAGTTTTGTTCCAGCCTGGCGGAGAAAGATGTTTCCTGGGGAGAGAAGGTGGCATAAAAACATGGAGCAGAGATAATTTCCTTAATGCTCAGTTAAAGTAGGGATTGGTAGGCACTGTCCAGGAGGCTACATAGCTCTTTAACTGCTGTGAATTGCGGAAGAATTGGAAATAGGAGTTGGGGCATTTTAAGAATTGGAGAGCTATTTATGGCTTGTTTCGGTGGAGTAGAGAAGCAAAAGGGAAGCGACTGAAAATGAACAGACTGGTGAGAAACTTAACGTGGCATGTAATTAATTGCAAGACAAATGCCATATTGTATGGGTGTTTTTTTTTTTTTTTAAATTGGCTGGCAATTAACTATTATTTACTAGAAGTCCTTTGTGTCTTCAGGCTTAACATCTAAACTATAAGGAAATTCACAGCTCTCCACAGTTTAAAAGCACATTTTAAAAGGTAGCTTGGAAATTTGCTGTTACTTAACTTTGCCCATGTCCTTTGGTGATACAGCAATAGTACATGTATAACTCCAGGAGTCTACTGATAGGTGTGTCTAATTACTGTATTTCTTTCTTCTTAGAGTTTTAAGTAGCTGATTAAGCAAAAGCTGAGCAAAAGTATTGCATTATCATTGGTTGCTTTGCTTAATACTCAAGCCTCCTTCCATTAAAGGGATTTGAGCCTGGCAGTCTGCTAGCTTGCTAAGGGCTGTGCCAGGTGAGTAGCAACCTGCGCCACAGCTGCCAGCTGCATGCTACATCCACCTACTTCTCCTTCCAAAATATTCCTCTGATTCTGGATGTGTCTACATTTGGACCTAGTCCTGGTCTTGTGACAGTTCTTTATATGGCTTCTTGAATGCACAAGTTTAGCCAGAAATAATGAAATAAACTTTGTATCTTGCCACACATGCTGTGGGTATGTGGGAGGAAGATGGCAGTAGCTACTTGAATGATTTCCAATGTTGTATATAAGTCTTGGGTGGAATTAAACTGCTATAAAATGAGCTGCTGACACAGGAAGAGTGTAGTAATGATTTCAGAATGCTGGAGAATACTTATTTAGGATTTGGGAGAATAGCCACCTAGATAACTAACTCCTGTGCCTTTGTTTCTTGCTTTTGTACCATGATGTTCCTGCATGTGGCCTTAACATCAGCTGGTGGGACATGGAAAGGAGCTAAGGATGCTTCTAGGTTTCTGAGACATTTCTATGATAAAAGGCAGAAATAACTCCTGAATTGGCTTTTGTGACGAATCTCACCATAATGTTTGATAGCAGTTGCTCTGTGCTGCTGCTTCCCGTTGCTGAAATGATTGTTGAGGATACAGTTGTATAAAGGAGCTGTGAGTGTGACTGGTTTGTCTATCAGCGCCTGCCATGACTGAGGGTGGATTTGGGGTAGATCAGGTAAAGGAACAGAGGTCCGGAGTCGTTTCACTAAGTTTCAGGCTTTTTGGTGAAGTGTGAAAGGCACAGGGCTGTTGCTGGTCTCAAGGCATCTCTGAGGGTAATTCTTTGCAGGGGTGCCTGGAATAAGATTACATAAATCTGGACCTAAATGTGTCATATTTAGGCCATTAGCTTCATCTCCAGCCTAATTCATCAGGGACCAGAGAAACATGTTTTCTTCTGTTTGAGTCCAATACATAATTTGCTGCCATTTTTATCTGGAGTTCATTAAAATGAAAACTATTCTGTAAGATCTAAGCTATTCATTAACAAACCAGCTCTGATTTTTAAAGTCGGTGGCTGGAATTTAATTTAGCACAAGCCCTGGTGCCCAGGAAGCTTATAGACACTTCTGTGATTGCCTTACTTGCCGGTACTTATGCCACGGTACTGTTATTACTAGCAGGGACGCACTAATACCTTCCTGCTTAAACCTGTCTAGGAATCTATTAATGAGGTGGCCTGCTTCCAAATTGCAAAAAGAAGCAGAAGCTCATCAGACAGAGTAAATGGTAATAATTTCAGCAAATGTTTTCTGTGTAAGGAGATTGATGTTTTAAGTATCTCAGCAAATTGGTAATAATGATGAGCAATTCTCTACCATTCTTCACAAAGGAACTGATCTTTGATGAAAGAGGTAGTTTAGTGCAGCCACCTTCTGGACTGAGCTAATGCAGGCTTTTCCTGTTATCTTGTAAGTTAACTAGTAGAGCTACAAGTCGTGTTTAATTAGCTTTCTGCTTACACACCAGCAAGGAGTCTGCAAAGAAGCTGGGGGGAAATGTGACCAGAAATTAAGACAAGTGCCAACTTTCAAATTACACTGGACAAAGCTGTGGTTTCCTCGTAGTGGAAGTGGGATAAACCAGGAGATGAGCAATAATTTTGCAACAGCTGCTGTTCCTGTTGTGCTGCTTGCTCATCTTACAGGTAACGACTGCGGAATGGACATCAGCTGGTTCTCTAATGCAACATACGGAAAGATTTCAGCCTGGATGTCTGCATACATCCCAACTCTGTATTCATAGATGTGAGGAAGAGATGTAAATTGAAGGAGAAAATGAATGCATTGTTAGAAGCTCCAGTGTAGGGCTGATTTTTCTTTGCTATAGGAGACATTATTAGCATGGTCTATATGTTTCAGTAGCTCCTGAACAGCTTTACCTTCCCACATGAAAGACAATCAAATTTAAAGCCCTGTTTGAGTAGCAAAACCCAGGGCAGAGTTAACAGATCCAGTGGTGTGTTTAACAGTAAAACTCAGATTTCTGATTCAGTCTCCTCCTGAGCTTGTGTAAACTTGCACCCAGAGTGTCCTTTCACAGGGTGATCCTTCCTGCGTGAAGAACAGGAATGCTGTTATCTTCACTTAGTAGATTCAAGGGTCCTACCATGGAAAAGATAGCAAGCAATCAGTTGTTTTCCCTGCTGATGCTGGTCTTCCTTTTACAGATCTGTTTCCTCCCTCTAAGTCAGGTGTTTTTCAGACTAACAAGTCCCACACTATTCAGTAACTCCTAATCCAGAGCAGTACCTCTGATCATCTTTCCATGAGCACATTCCAGCTCTAATTCATCTTGTCTGAGGTGAGAGGAGCAGAACTTCATGTAGTATTCAATGTGTGGATTAGCCGAGGTTTTATATTGTGGGCTCCCAATAAAACTTCACTGATGACCTCCTTTCACTGAGAACTGAGCACTTACTCCTATCCTATTTCCTAACTTCTGAACAACTTTTTCTAGGAAGGACTTCCCTTCTTGTCCTGCAGCTTTTAGCACTAAAGCACTTTAGATGAAGGTCTTTGTCACGACTCTTCTTGAAATCCAGATTTTGTGAGATAAATCACTTATCCACAGGGTTGGTGACATGTTGCAGAACTCCAAGAGGCTGGAAAGACAGGGCTTACCCTTACTGCAGCTGTGTTGACTCTGCAAGGAGCTTGTATTATGTGGGAATATGTCCTTCATTATAGGCTTCACAAAGCTGACAGATGCTAACACTAGTCATAGGCCTGTAGTTCTCCAGGTCCTCCCAACATTTTTTCATTTTCCACTAATCCAGCTATCTCAACTATGAGTGTTCTTAAAATTATCCAGTAAATGCCATGTAGTCCTGATTTGTTACTATTCCTTTTTCCTGTGTGTACCAGAAGTTCTCCTGTGATCATTAAAATTTCAGATAGATTCTGAAAAGGCTCCACTCTGAGAACCTCCTCAGTTTGTTTCTTTTCAAATTAGGTCTACGTAAGTTTTAATGAGTATGTGGGGTTTTTTTAGTTACTTGAAACAGCTTTTAGATTAATTCCTTCTATAAAGAATATCAAGAGACTAGCTATGTGTTTTTTTTCCCCTACTTGTCATTTCTTTTTATTTTATTTTAACATAATTTCAATTCTCTTTAAAAGGAGGAAAAAACCCAGACAAACATCTCACCCTTGGGATGTCTTTTGTTGCTCAGACAAGGAAAAGGAATCTTCAACTTTGGAAAATTGTATTTATATGCCTTTACACTGACAGATCAGTGGAAAGCGGTTGCTGTGGTAAATGGGAATTACACTCCACAATTGTCTCCTTGCAAGACATATACTTTAATACAGAAATGGAGTGCTTAATAAGTTCATAAAAGTCGCTGTATTACTCTGAATCTAAGCAGGCACCTTTAAAGGAAAATTAAGTACTGCGATTTCCACATTCAAGTCAGCTCATCTAGGTATGACTTGTTTCTCTCCTGTGTTTACCCATTTGTGTCTAAAATCATCCATCTTTTTATTATGATGGGATTGAACTTTGTGCAGGCTCAGAGCTCATATTAACACTATGAGGACAGCTTATGGCTTTTCACATTGATTTCTATATGCCTTTATAATCTTAATAGCTCATTTTCATTCCCTGGAGCTATGCAGAAATGCAAATGCTATCCCAGCTCTCTCGATTTCTACAAGTAGCTGAAACCAATGACTTTTGTATGGAACTAAATTTCTTTTCATCTCATTTGTTTTAACATGGAGTCTTCAAAATGGTACCCAAATCAGGCAATCAACAGCTGAGTAAATGACATTTCAGGACACGGAGTGATTTTTTTGTCTCTATTCGGATTTCAAATTAAAACATTTCAGCTGCTTTTTTTGCAAAGAGAAGCTCCCTCAGCACCTGAGCTGTTTTAGCAATCAGCTTAGTTTGTTGTTGAGCTCTTTTATAAATGTCTTCAATTCTCATGTTTTTGTTAGAGCTAGAAGCCTATGTTTTTGTAAATAAGAGCTGTTCACATGTCCCCAAGAACACAGACTTGAGGAAATATACTGAATTGCTTTCAATTGGAAATAAAATGGCAAATTTTCACCAGAAACAGTAAATGGTACAATACCAACACCTTATTATTTAATGAATGTGTTTATTATATAACCTTGGTCTCTGAACATTTCAATAAGGAAAAATAAATTTAGGGTGTTCAGAGTTGGGTGCCTTGGACCGGAGATGTCCTTTAGGCACTTAGGTAAAAGCTGTTGGCTTACAATAGGCAGCTGGAGTTGGTAAAATGTGTGGCTGCTCAGACCTTGGAAAACCAGGCTGGTTTTCTTCAGATGAGTAGATGTGGAGTTAGATGCACGCATCTGAGCATCACAGTCTAGAATGATTCTCTTTTTATCACATGGGAAAAGTTATATGAAAATGTAATTCCTAATAACTTTCCTGAAGTCCTCTTTGCTTTCAGAGATCATTCCATTATTGTAATCAGGCCAACAGCAAGGTAAGTGTGGTGTTAGCTGAGAGGTGATTAGCTTTAATGTTTACTAATGCAACAGAGGCTACTAATGTTATTTTTTGGTTATATATTTGTGTTTTTTAAATTTGGCAGAAGGCCCCGGGAAGAAAGGTAGGTGTTCTGATTCTAGGCATATGAACTGAAAGAAAATAAAATCTAGAGCCAGTGTTACACCTCATAAGACAAAATGCACTCAATACAAGAACTTCAAACTACATTTGAGATTTGGCTGAAGCCCATCTTCCAGATGGAAAGACTGGAAATATTCAGCATTTGGGATGTTGCAGAAACTTATTGAAGGTGAGAAATTTTCAAGGCTGGAAGAGGTGCCTAATAATAATGGTATTCCAGAATCAGGTAACTTATAGCCTTGAGCATGTAAAAAGCCTATTGTTGATGACAATTTTACATCCTAATTCAAGCAGACAGTCCTGCTCTGCAAACCCCTGATGTCCAGTTTAGTCTATCTAGGCTGCATTAGCCTATACCCTGCTGACTCTTTGTCTGCTTAGATACTTGTGTTTTGCTGAACTAGAATATTTAGCGTGCATTTGAATATTTTGCTGAACTGCTGCCCTAGAAAGGTGGTAGAAGTTAGGTTTGTGTGATTTATGAAACACTGCAATGAATACTTAAGAGATAGATGCTTCTGTGGTTCCTGTTATGCTGGCAGTTATGTGGTAGGGTTTTTTGGTGTTGCGATTCTCAAAGTTAGACGTTCTGTCTAACTTTGAGAATCCTGTCTTCCATTATTCTTGTAGTGTGTTAATTCTTTTAGTTTTTAATTCAGAAACATTTTTGGAGACTGTGTTCTTCTGTTAAAACTTTCATCTCCTTAGATGTCTCAGACAATGACATCTGTTTATTTTCAGCTGAGGATGTTTTATTTTGAACTGTTGGTCTCAAGATTTATTTTCCCATGTCCCTGTTTCCTTTTCATCAGGTCTAAATGCATAATCATGATGGTGCTTCTCATCCAAGCCTTCAATGTCCTCTCTTCTTGATTTCAGTTTGATTACAGCTACATCAAGAACTCTACCTTGAAATCCAGGCTCCACGTATGTGGCTTTCTTTCACTGAGTGAAATATATTCTCCTGGGAAATCCAATGTACATGTTTATTTCTGGATACAAGCCATAAACAATTCACAGATGTGGACTGGTCAAGGTTTTTCAAAATCTTTGGTGTGCCACTTAAGGTGCTGGAGAACATCCAGCATTTGGATTGCAAAACGGGGCTGCTGAGCTCTTTGGAATGAGGATCTTTTACATTCTCTCCATTTGGATGTCCAAATGCTTTTCACCACCGATGTAACACTAATGTCCCGGTCGTTTTAACTCAAACTGAGGAATATGGCTGACACCATTAAAGAACTGGGAAAGACTGTTAGCTATATTCAGAGAACTGTGTGGTTTCTCTTTCAAATTTGAGCTTTATTTAAAACTAATTACTGAAAGCCCTAAGCACCTGTGTGTGTCTGTAAGATGAGGTGCCGGTGTGATCTATCTTCTCCATCTCTAAAGGAAGAGATATTGGTGTATTGCACTGATGGATGAGTGGCAGTTACTGGGAAGAAATAAAATTTGTCTATTATACATCCATCCTATCTGTTCTGGGGAGATGCCAAATAGCACCAGTGCTTGGGATGTAGGTTCATATCACACTCAGCTGATGTGAGGGACAGCTGCCCCTCCATTGACCTCCCTTTACACCCATCGTTTACTCTTATCTCCTTTTTCTGAACTGGCAGATAAGAACAGGTCCTACAAAGCCATCTGGTTTTTTTGGGATGGTTGAACTCCCTGAATCAGCTCACTGTGCCTCTCAACAAATACTCAAGAGCTCAGAGCTGCCTTCCCTTCCAGTGAGGTGCAGATGTTTCCCCTCTTGGGAGTAGTTCAATATTGAACCTGTGCTGTTGTGTGAAGAAGCCTGCATCTCAGGGGAAAAGCCTGTGTCCTAGGTTCACAGTCCCACCTTAGAATGCTTTGGATGGGTGGTTTCATGGGATAGTTGAAAGCTGGGTAGGGTGCACCAAACCCACTCTTACTGTCTCTGTATTCAGCTGGGTAGTTTTTATGAGCCATCATCTGCAGATGATCCTTTTCATAAGAAAGGGACCAAGATAGAGTTTATTCCCAGACTAAAAGCCAGCTCTCATAGGTGTGCTCCTAAATCTCACTGTCTAAAATTTTCCCTCCCAGGCATGTACTCACCATCCTTCCAGGTCACCATAGCTGTTTTGATGGATGATATTAAGAGGCAAACATCCAGCCTCTCTTTCAGTAATCACCACGAATCATTGTGCGTATAGTTAGGAATTGCAGTTCAGATGGTTCTGAAAAGAGTCCTTGAAAATGCTATTAAGTTAGGATACGGGCAAGGATGAATCACTTCTGACTCTTTGAACTCCTCTGGGCTGGTTAAAATAGTGATTGGTGTCCGCTCTTACACAGTCCAGTCATCTTCCAGAGCATTTTAGTGACCTTATCTTCTGGTTCTTGATAAATAAGCTCTGGACAATCTTGCTGCTGCAGTTGTAAAAGTTGCTGCTCCCTGCTCCTGTTTCTTTGCTGGGGGTACTGGACCTATAACAGAAACAGCAGAAGGAAAAAAAAAACACAGCTGCAGTAAAAAAAATCTAGCATCTTAGCCTAAAAACATTTTTTAAGCTGCCCCAAGGAAATTATTCAAAGCCAGGGAACAGCTGATGTGTTAATGTTACTTTCTCAGATACACCATTGTAAAGCTTGATTGATCTTTCTGAAACTATTTTTTTTGGTGGGGGGTTTTGACAAGAACTGGAGAAAAGCTGAAGTGGTATCTGCCAGGGCTTTCCCTCTCTTGGTCCCTTGGGTGTTTGGGGGCACAGAGACTTCTCTTACAATCCACAGTACAATTCCAGGCGATTTACACAGACCAAGAACCTCATGCTCTTGTCTCAGGTGATTGTGTTACTTTCCTTTTTTTATTATGTTAGACTTGAGGTAGCTGATATTTTGTTTAGACCTGATTCTGGCAACTAGGTAGTTGCCCATAAATATGACTGGTGCTGAAACATCTCGAATGTCTTGCTTCTCCTACTTGAAAACAGGAAGGAAATAAAAGAACAGAAAAATAAATTATATTTTAAAATTTCATGGTTTTTTTTTTAGTTAGTCTCATGAGTTTCATGGTTTAACTCATGAGTATATAATAGTGTCTTGCAGTTCTGAGACTGTACAGGAATCTTTTGGCCATCATGAGGAGTCATGCTAAAGGGCAAATAACAGCCTCATATATTCTAGTCTTTCTGTACACAGAAAATGCCTTTGTCTGAAACTGCATAGTTTCTAAGCCTCTGATGTTCTTCGTTGTCTTGTGACATCTGCAGCAGGAATGCAGAAATGAATGTTAGCCAACCAGCTGTGTACCCTGGGCAGCTTTCTCTTGCTTAGTGCTGTGGTATTCTGTAACAGGATGTTGTTTCTTTTCCCAATTTTCTACCTGGTCTGCTTGCAGATGATGGCATCTAATTCAAAAGCACAATTTACGCATATATCCTTTGTCCTCAGTATGTTGGTTGCTCTTCAGGGTAGGAGAAACTAGAAGAACTTTTACAGGAAACAGGAACTGTGTTTTAGTACAGAAGCGCCAGACAATCTCAGTCATCTGGAATAGGATGCGTTTGGATTTTGGCTTTTTAAATAGAGACCATCCTGCAAGCTCTTGTTGCTTCACAAAGCAGAGTTGTGGCCAAGGATCTCTGTCAAACCTGGGCTTGCTGTGATGTGGTATGGAGTTTACTGATACAGAGCAATTCTCCTGCAGACTTCCCACCCCAGGGTGTGGGGTTCCATTTCTCAGCTTCGTCTTGACAAACTTTCTCTCTCCTGTGGGTCTTGCCTAGAGCCTATCGCTTTGAAGGCAGGTCAGTAACAACACCGATGAACTGTGCTGCTTATTGATTCTAGGGGTGGAGAGTGGTTTCAGGGCTCCTTATTAAGAATTCCTTGCAGTGTAAGGAAGCAGGCATCATCTCACCTCTTAAAGAGCCCAGGAGACACTATCTCACTGCTGTCTCTTCAGGACTTCAGGACACTTCAGGACAATGTTGGCAGATGAGCTGGACGCTGTGGTCTCTGCAGACTGTGACAGCAGCACAAACCACGACCTAGAGGACAGTAATTCTAGCTGAATTATCCCCTTATTGCTTCTATCAGCGGTATTTGTCGTGTCACAGACATGGCTTTTGTCTGAAACCCATGCTTTCCTTTTATTTTGCTGATAATCTTCCAGTCACATTTTTTTCTTTATACATCTCCTGTTGTCTTATTTTTCTGGCTGGATGCCCCTTTTGGCTGCTGACAAGGAGTTTTGCTCTCAGAATCTGTATTTAAAAAAAAATTCCCCATGCAAAGACCAACTTTGCTTTTATAACAGATGTCTGTTTGTCAGTTCAGACACAAAACAGGTAATTACTTGGGATCTTGCCAGTAAGCCCTATTCCTTTGCCATGAATAATGAGATAATGTGTTGCAAATTAACTCTTTGTCTTACACTGGCAGATCCCTGGAGAAGAATCCAACTGTGTTTGATGACTTTGTAAAGACACTGTTAATGTAGGTCTCTCTCTCCCTCTCTTCAGAGAGACACCCATATTGAGTTATGAGTTTGGGTTTTATTTCTGAATTAAATTCAGTAACCAGGAATAGGAGAGAAAAATGAAGAACTTGGAGAGGATGTTTTCTGGCTGTAATTTCAGAAGGGATAATGGAGGAGATAGATACTTTGGGCCAGACATAACAGACTGTTTAGGTTTTTAGTGAAATAAATGGGAAAGTCAATAAAATGCAGCCCCATTCTAATGAAATCAGAAGTAAAATAAGGAATTAAAATAGCTTGTTGAATATGATCCCTACTGTTATTTATGAAAAAAACAGATAAGAAAGTTCTTCCATTAAAACATGTCGTTTTTGTAGTAACAAAAATGAAGATTTGAAGATGAACTGTTCAAATCGGAAGAGAATGTCAGTTTCTTTTCCCTTTTGAATAAAAGCAAGCAGAATAAAAAGTGTCTTTTGGTACTGGAAATCTCTATGCTAAGTTTTAGCCAGGGAGGAATGTTATTTGTACTAGGTACAAACATGTTCCACGTTCCAGAAAATAAGTCGTTCGCGTGGAAATGCTGATCCAGACCTAAGTACAGTTTTATAAATAACACATTAATAAAAAGAACAAAACCAAATCTTTTTAAACTAGTCCCAATGGTCTGCATTAGATAAACTACAGCTGGCAGAAGCAGAGATATTAAATATTTAATTACTTTCACAAAGAAGAGGAAATCTCCAAAGATGCACAGATCTCAGATTCGAAGCCACTATTATGAAATATTAATTTAAATTTGACCACCAAAGCCTTTTTTTACTTTCCAAATAGTTGTAACCAGGAGAATACTAAAAGGTCTGCTTTTGTGTAAATAGCTTGTCTCAAAATTTATACTGATACAAGCTTAGCTGGGACAAACATCTTTCTATATACATTGAAATACACTATGGGCTATGGGAGAGAAGATGAATTTCAGCCAAAGATAAATATAAACTGCACATTTCAAGCTTTAGCAGAAGATATTTATGGCCAGAGCCTAATAGGCAGCTGTCTCTCGGTGGTTACTGCATTGCTTTGCCTTCTGCCGAATAGGCAAAGATGACGTGTTTTAATTTTTTTTGCTAAGTTTAGTGCTACTTTGAGCGTCTCTGTGTTTGTTAAGCAGTGCACACCTGTGTTCGTGCTCCTTTTGAGGGCACTTTTCATGCAAGTGTCCTACATTGAGATTATCCATCAGTGTTTACAGAGTGAGAGCATCAATCATTTACAAATTAAGAGACTGAGATGCTATACAGTGCTGCAGATGAGGTATTGTGTAAAGTTCTGTTAATTGACATGGCCAGTGGAAAAGCATCTACTCAAATGCATTTACTTTGTCCACTATTCCTGGATTTAATGGACAAAACCCATCATAAAATAAGTGCAAGCAGCTAACAAATCAGATTTTTCATTGTCAGTTCTGCTCATCTGGAATGTAAGCCACCTCTTGGAATGTGTGTAGATAGATCAGGCCCTTGGATGATTGCATTCATCTCAGTTCCTCTGAAATGAGAAATTCAGTGGGAGATGTGAGAGACAGACCAAGCTGCAGTTAAAGAATTATTTGACATGTCTCCTGTAAGTGTCTATAAGGTGCTTAAAACTGCTCAGCTGGTATTGATGGAGGGCAGTTCTGTAGCAGCCAGGCGCTTTAAGCCACTCCAAACAAGAAGATGAAAGAGACACAATATACTTAAATTAGCTTATTTCACATTTGTTTGTCTTTGAAAGAGTTTTGTGTCATATGGGTCAAGAAGAAAGGTTAGAGTTTGGAGCACTGCCTTGGAGCTAGGAGAATGTGCCATTGGTTATTAGATGCCAAAGATTTCAGGCTACTGAAAATTGTCAAATATAATTTTAATACCTCTAGGAACATTATTGGTTTGACTGTCTTCTCATTATGAACCTTGGGAATGGACTCCATGAGACTGCTGTTGTGTTCTCTTATTTGTTTGCCTTTCTATCGCAGCAAAGCTCATTATGGGCTTATAGCATTAAACTTTTTCTTTGCAGAAGATGCTGAGTGGGAAACAGCAGCGCCAGAATACTGCTGATTTGTTGCTGTTAATGAGTAGAGTTAGGCCTGATGCAGGACCGAAATAAAGTTGCCTTCAGTTCAGCATGAGTCCCGTGAAACAAATATTCTCCTGTTCTGAGTGAATGACTCCTTCCTTTTGTGCTTCATCCAAACCAAATCAAAAAGCCACATCATCAACTGGAAAGAAAACCCTTGTGGTCATAAAGCAAGCAGGACACCAAAAGGGGTCTATTTAATCGTTTCCATGTGTCACTAATGGGAAAATACAGAAAACAAGTCATCTGTGGTAGCAGGCAATTTTAAGGCTTCCACAAGCCAGACTTTTTTAATGCTTGTGTGAGTATGACTTCACAGTAATTGGTGTCATAACTTTTACTGATGACTGTCCTGCAGAGAAATTACAGTCTGTACCTGAGAGATGCAGTCAGACATCTTTCCACAGAGAGTTTCATGTCATAATCTGGACCCAATAAAACACAGGCAGCAGGAGGTTAACAGGATAGAAAGCAGAGAGTATAATTGGGAGACTTGGGGGGTGACAGGAGGGAAGGAACAATAACATCTTGCAGCCAAATACGTCTGAAGAGCCATGTCAGACTGCTGAAGGTTCATAAAATGGGTCAGTCACCTGGAGAGCTATATAGCCAGGGACTATGCTCAGAACAGTGGTTGTGATGGTGATATAGAAATCCTGGGCTGAAACTTGTATTTGAAGTATAGTGTAAGTTTTGAGCATATAACAAGTGTTTTAGAATGTGATAGGTACTGTGTGCTGCTGCTGGCTTCTCGTGTTGCAGATTTCCCTCTTGTCTTTGTCAGTTCACAGACCAGTTTTCCCAGCTGTCTGGCAGCAAAACCTCTCCTGGTGACCAGGACAGTTGCTACTGGGTTTCTTGTTAGCTTGCTTGCACTGGTCCCAGCAGAGGTTTTCATGGTCATTTGAAACACAAAGACAATTTAATGTTTTCCTCCGTTTGGTAAATCTCCTTAGGCATGACTCAAGGTACCAAATGGTACAAGATCTGAGATCTCATTTATCTCCCAAATTCCCTATACAGTTCCTACTTATGAAATCAGTACACGTGGTCAGCCAGCTTGTGTTCTGGACTGAGCTTCTTGGTTAGGTGTCCCTGTGTGCTGTTGCCCCAGAAAACTTGTTGAAGTCCAAGGAGGATTTTCTTGACTGGTCCTGGCCAAACTAGTATTGCTATGTGTTAGTTACAGACCTTTGTTATATATTGCCATTTAATTTTTACAGCTTTCAACTTTACAGCAATCACAACTTCTTGCAAGGGGAGGAAAAGCCCAACCACATTTTGAAGAAATAGATCTACTTTCACTGTAATGAATCTCTGTCTCAGGCAATATATTGGACACAAAAGCCTAAACCTTTCCTTGTTATTGTTCTGGGCAAGCCATCTGTACCAGCAGTACCTTTTGCAACAATTTTTGACATCTGACAGCACACAGATACTGTTTCTGTAGCTCAGCCATTCTATGGGAGGCAAGGCTGGGGAAATGTCAGTTTATTTTCTGAAATGCCAGCCTTTTCAACTGAGCACTCTCACTTTGCTATACATTCAGAGTTGTTGGTGCATTTGGGAATGCCTGCTAGTTTAGGGTGTTTTTTAATAAATACTGACCTAACAGCTATTTATGAAAAATTGCTGCTTTGTGTAATTTTTGCATATTTTTTGTCTCATTCATTTTAAAGGCCAGCCTGTGAAATGCATATTAAAGGTATGACTCACGTTTGCTATAGTCTTTTTAAATTGCAGAAAATAGCCTCATGCTTCACTGTAAGTAACAGTGTCATTTGAAACCTGAGGAGTTCCCCTCGTGAAGAAGTGGTGGGTTCTGATTTGCTTCTCTTAAAAATAGTGTAGTGCAGAGCATGGTTTTGCTTTTGCAGCTTCCTTTCTGTGTAGTTCCAAGCTGACAAGATACTTGTTTATGAAACTGAGAGCTTGAATATCTGGCTGTTATCAAAATGCCAGTGGTATAATCGGGAGCGTAGGCTAAGAGTTGAAAAATATAAGATCTTTTGCATGATTAAGTCCATTTCCTTACAAAGATAGGACAGATTTCAATAAATATTTTTCTTCAGCATTAAAGTGACGCTGTAAACCAAAAAGCTGATTAGAACCAAAAAGCTCCTCTTTCAGCTTTCACATGCTTGCTCACGCAAATAATTTTTGAATTGGAAAAAACACGATAAAATAACTATTTGATCATTTTGGATTTTTTGACATGAACAAATGATGCTTTCCCCCACTTTTGTGTTTATAAATTTGGGTAATACAGAAAACTTGCCTGTAAAAGTTTGCACGGCCTTCAGCAAGGACAGGCATGTGGAACTGTCTGTAGAAATTGTTCTAGAGACGTGAGATTTAAGTGAGAGCTACATCCCCAGTAGTGCAGCAATATTCTTGCTTTTTATACATTGACAATGCTTTTCCAGATGGCAGAAGTTTGAATCCTGCACGATCTGAACAGGAACATGCACATAGCGGAGTCCAAACACAGCTGTGCTTATTTCAGCCTTCACACATTCACATGCCCCTGGATGTGCTGTTACGGGTACGTGAGAGCTGTCAAATAGATGCACTCCTTGGCTTAGGCTTTGTAATCAGATGTGTGTGGGAAGCTTACAGTGACAGGCCCCTCTTTGGCAAACATTTGCACACTTGAATAATTTCTCTGACTTGAATAGATCTGTTAGGCAGGAAAGCTCTTAAGGCTTTGTATTTTTTTAAATTGAGGGAGCTTTAATTTGAAAGACAGACTGAGAGGACTCCTTCCTTTGTCTTGGACAAAGTCTGAATAGGAATCTTTTATGTCATTTAACATTCTTCTTGCAGGAGCAAAGTGAAAAAGAGAACTTAATGTACACAGAAACCTGTATACACAAATAATGTGTTAGATTCACATAATAGGTATAGATTTAGATGGGACTGGGAGGAATGGCCATGGAAATGAAGTTAGTCATCAGTGTGAAACAGGAATGATCAAAAGATTTGGAGATTAGTCCAAGTTAAGTAAAATTGTGTACGTATGCCCTCTTGAAGTGTTGTATCTTTGCCAGAACCCCCCTAAGGTACAAACTGTCACACAGCTTCTCATATAGACCAGCAAGATGGATGATGGTATCTCCAGGTACCCGGTTTCTGTAAGAGTTCTGTCCTTGCTTATCTTCCTTGGTTACTTCTATGTTTTTATATTATGGTTAATTACACCATAAAAAAGCAAGGTTTGTTTTTTTGGTTTTGTTTGTTTGTTTTTTACCAAATTGTATCTGTCTTCAAAGCTGCTGCCAGCCCATTTAAGGTTTTATTTGTTTCCCTTTCACTGAGGGACTGCAAATTGACAACTTCCTCCTAAGTGGTCCCTTTGAAAAATGCTAATGTGATTCATCCCCCTTCCCATGCTCCAGCTGTGAAAAGTTTGATGTTTGTGTGAAATGACCCTCCAGGCAGGATGTCTGTGAGCGTCCATTCATATTGTGATGGAAACCAATGGGAAAAGGTAATTAGAGTGGGATTTAATGTGGTGGATCAGGCATCTGTGAGATTGAGTTTACAGCTGCAAATTGGAGTGTATTACACCTTCAGCTTGATTGATCTATTAATTTTACAGACTTTGTACCTATGAAGACACATGATAGCACTTAGGACTGCAATACTCCATTTATTTGCTAACAGATTACTGTGTTTGAAGTAGAGACATATGCTTTTTCACTGCCTTGCCTTGCCAATGTACCTCATCTTTGAAATGGAGAAATCATGGGAGAGGTAGAAGGGCAGATTGTGAGTAAAGTGCTAGGAACCATCTTCTGCTTCCCTAGGTTACTAGGGAGTTTGTCACCAAGCTCAGAGTGAATAGCATCAGGTCCTGTGTTCTTGGAGATTAATTTCTGGTTGCATCTTGCATCTTCCTCTGTGTCTTACTCCATTGTCTGCTCTCAGTACACTTTCAGCATGCAAAGGCCAGGCTCCTGGTTGACAGCAGGAAAGACTCAGCGTGTTCTTTCTCCAACCTGTGAGACCTTCTGAGTTGTTCATGGCTTGTTTTGGATCTGCTGCCATGTGAGTGAAGTTCAGCTGATACTCATTTTACCTTCCTTCGTGAAGTGGCTGCACGAGCAGTGGACGCCTCAGCCCCTTCAGTGGCGGGATGGAAGGCTGGAGAGAAAACTCACAGCTTGGAGAAATTTTGTTTCTTTTCCATAGGAGCAGTGCCAGGCTGTATTTGTAAGTTCCTGCTTCCAAATGGGTAATCAGGAGAGGATTTCAATACTAAGGTTTTCAAAGAGAATATCTCTTGCTATTGTGCAAACTGCACCATATCTCTACTCATTCATAGAAATCACTGATTGTATCTGGTTGAAGTATCCTCTAAACCAGCCCTAGGGCAGATGACTGAGATGCTGAATTTCAACACAAATGCTTGAAATTCAGTTGAGTAGCAGTTGTGCACTAGGAAGTCTTGGGTAACTAATTATAAGCCATTGTAGTGATGTTAGTAAGTTTGTTTACCAGTGTCCACGGGACTCTCATTCTCAGTGTAAATAAATGAGTCAGATGAAGCATCAGGAAAAAACATGTAACTGTAGAGATGATGAATCATTGGAAGAGGCTGTGGAGGAACAGCTGTGCAGTTTTCCTCACTGGAGGTCTTTAAGGTCATCCTGGAGAAATACCCACTAGGTGCGACCTGAGTACACTCAGTCTTGCTTTAGGCAGAGGCATGGGGAAGATATCCATTACAGGACTATTTGAGGTTTCCTTCAGCCTGGGATGGAAGGAAAACACATTCATGAGTTAATAACCATTTCACATAATTTTGTTACATGTCTCCTACATAATGAATATTGCCTTAAGTGGTAATTTTCTTTCTCTTGCAGTCCCTTATCAAAAAGGCACCATAACTATAGTTAATTTGTCCTCCCTGCCGGGTGCAGTAGATTAAGTACAACAGTGTGTGGTACAGCTTCAGAAATCCCCATCAGTAGGCTGTGCTCTGCTGAGTGTACTTGTAGCTCTGTGTGGTATTGGCAGTTGTTGTGGAACAGAGCAGAGATCACTTTGTTTGAAGGAAGCATTTGGGCAGAAAGCAGATCAGCTGGTGTTTGCTGCTGTGTACCCACCAAATGAAAGTCCTCTGGGCCGGCTGCATCTGCATGATGATCTGCTGGTGTTTGCAGTTGGATTTAGTTATACTTCTGATGGTGAAAACAGCAAGAACAGCCAAGCACTATACAGCCACAGAGAGACAGAGTGGTGATGCTCTTGGATTGCATCTTGCAGTTATGGTGCATGGCATGTATCGAGAGTCACTGCAGTGGCATTTCTCAAACATCACAGTCTTGCCTCCTGTTCCAAATTCTGCTCTGAGTCATGAGCTTCAGATCTTGAAAACCTCTAAACTTGGGATTCTCCCCTTCCACTCCAGTATTTCCATTTGTGCATGAGGCCTCCGCATGCAGTTGCAGCCAGTCTTGGGGGAGAGAGTAGTGCAGCCTCGACCTGGAAGGAGTCAAGGAACCAAAAAAGTTAGGAGACAAAATCATGTAACCAAAAGCAGTGTTCCCCAAAAAAGGATATAGGTGAGGGGGATAGAAAGGAGCTTCAGTGCACGTTTTCACTTGCTGCCTTGAGGTGTCTGATTTAAATGTCTGCCTTAAGAGTGTAGGGACACTAGTGTCCTGCTTAGAGAGGCTGCTGCTTTGAGTCACTCTTGGCAGGAGCCTCTCTCATTCTACTAAAACCAGAGGCTAATTTCCTAATTTAAGAGCCATAATTGCTTACCAGAAGTTGGGTAATGCAAATACTAGCAACAAGGGGATCTTCTGGAAAGAGGAGAACATTGCTAGAATACTTATTTAGTGAATGTACAGTTCTCTGGAGTCTCCTGCAGGTAGGACATAATAATATACAGTCACCAGAAAGCTGCCATAGCTGCTCTTAGGTTGAACTTATGATCGACTATAATCAAAATTAGGCTCCTGTGTTCTGGTGTATAGCAGCTTATTTTCAGTGTATGTGTGTTGTCTTCCTAGGTCCTAGTATGCTTGGACCTAGTATGCCTGGGTATCATATTGTGGTCTCTTTGCAGGCTGGAGAGTTCCTGGCCTTTAGTTCTCCTGCTTGCTGGAGTTGCACGTCATGGATTTGCACTGCAGAGAGCCAGAGAAGAGTAGGGCAGGGTTTGGGCTGCTACTTATTTTCTGTCGGTATTCTCCTTAATGCTGTTCCTCCAGGCGTAAGATGCATCCTGAATACACTCTATTCCACATGCTAATAGTTTCAACTCTTTCCAGTGTAAGGGGTTTTCTCTTTTTCAGTCTGAGATTTATACTTCTATTTGTGAACAGAGCAGCGTGAGAGCTGGGGATGTTGTTTGCCACCAAGCAGTTGGGGCAGTCTAAAGAAAGGGCTGTTGGTAGTGCCTTACGTTGTGTGGTGTGTGACAGTTTTAGGTAGGAGGAAGAAATCTGGGAAATAAAGAGCTGAGCTGCTGGCCCACCTTATCTTTGCTTGGGAAGTCTGCCACATTTGGAAAATGATTGCAACGAATCACTACCTGGCTAGTCATTTATCTGGTGAACACATTTTCAAAAAAGTTGTTCTTCCAAATTAAACACATCTGCACTGTATTGTCATTTTTGGAGTAACGCCCCTTGTGAACAAATCTGAGAGTGCCTGAAGACTTTTCATGAGGTCGGAAACCCAATGCATTCGTGCATTGCCCAACAAGAAGAATGAAAGTCCCCAGCTGACATGTTTGCACGGTTAAATATGGACTAGAAAACAGAAATGCAGAAGTTGTGGGGTTTGGGTTTTTATTTTTAACTTCCATACTAGTGTTATATTCACAAGACCATCAGATCTCTGTGACAACGTGCTGCATGTGTATGGCTATCTACATTAGTGTCAAGTACACCAACTGACCCTGTGGTTGCTTGTGAGGGAAGCAGAAATGGGAGAGATTTTCTCCTAGTATGAGAAAGTTAAAGTGAAGTATTTGGTTTCATTTTGACTTCACATTATTTCTGGAACCATCGGTACTATCATGCTGGTAAGAAATTTGGAGACTGTTGCAGGAGTTAATGTCATTCAATCCTTACTTTTGTACTGTGTAGCAGTAGGTGAGTCGTAGATACATTTAGGTCAATGTGCGAACATGTTAATTTTCTGCAAAGTGGGAGTTTTAAATCACTTCAGTGTCCAGTAAAAGCTATTGTGGGCGTTTACACAGGGTTCTTGTTCTGCTCTTAGACCACTCTAGGGCACTATGTAGGGGAATGGATAAGTAGTTGCTTAGGGCAGGACCTGGGCTGTTGTTTGGTGTGAAATCAGGAGGACTCCAGCATGAGTTGTTACCATGCCCGATGCCCATTTTAGGTGTTTGAAATTTACTAACTCAGTATGTTCATCAGCAAAAACTTGTGGCAAGCTGTCATAGTTTCATCCTAGCTCTGTGTGTGTATCTTTTATTTAAATCATGTAAAACAGAGGACATTGCATTCATTGCTCACCTAAAGACACTGAATCCATGCAGTATACAAGGTAAAAATCTGCTTTTCTCCTTTTTTATGGGACAGTCTTTCTAAAAAGAAGACACGCCTAGAACATGAGTCAGTTCCCTACACACCAGTAGTCTCATATATGCAATAGCAGAAGCCACCTCTTTGTGATAAGCAGAAAAAAACTAGATTTTTTTTTTTTAAATCACCTTTTCTCCCTGTGACTAGTACCTTACTCATCACAACCACCCATTCAGTTCAGTCAGGCTATTTGTGGAGTACAGCATTATTCACCATGTGAAAGATTATCAGAGACTGGTCCCTATTGAAAAAGATTTGTCTTGCACTAGGATGTTTCCAGTGGGATCACCTCATTTATTCAGGGAACATTTGCAAAAAGGACTCCCTGCTGTAAATGAATTGTGATTTCAATGGAGCAGTGTCCAGTTATGGCAGCTTAGGAACAACCCCTCTGGTCTTAGGTGCATGGACTCAGGCTGTCCTGGAAAAGAAACCTGGATTTTATGGTGCACTGTGGTTCTGTATTTGATCAGGGCAATATCTGAACCATGATGCTTTGTGAAAATATTAGTATATTCATCCTGCTGCATTTTTCTGCTTTTGCTGAAATGCTGTACATACTTTTCACTTGATAAAGGATTAAATAAATGTCACCTGCCAGTCTGACTCTCCAATACCCCATGCATTTTGGAAGAAGCTCCATTTGTAATTATTGTTTTATTTGCTTTGATGGAAATTCCTGAATTTGTTAGCTCCTGCAGAGTTTGATTGAGCTGAATGGTCTGATCAAGGAAGGTTGCTGTGAAATTTTCTTCTGCTTTGGTGAAAGTCAGCTCAGTGTGCAGAGTTGGGGAAATGCAAAGAAGATGTGTTTTTCGGAAGCCGAAGCTCTGTTTTGTGTGAATGTCATGTAAGGACTGCAAGGTGAGTTGAAGAAAAGAGAAACCCTTTTCTCATCATGAAAATCCTAGCAGTGATTCCATTTAAACCCAGGTACTGCTCTTCAGTGCCTTGCCATAGCCCAGTGGTGACTCAGGACCAAAGAGGAGCTTTTGCGAATTGACTGACTGACTGTAAGGTTATTGTGCAGACCTTCCAGGTGGAGACTGGAGTATTAGCAGAAACCTGCTGTTTGACCCAGCAGAAATTTCGGTGTTTTTCTCTTAAGGGAGAATGAACACGAAGTGCTTTTCTCAGTTCTGATATATTTAATTTTTGTAGCATATTTCTTATGAAATGAATGCAAAAATATTTCATTTGTAGCCTACAGAGCAGTAAGAATTTGGGGTCAAAACCTCAGTCACGCTGAGTAGCTTCGTTGGAGTGCTCCTTTGTTGGAGAGATGCATGTCCATTTTACTTCCTTTGTGGTGTGCATGACTAGGTCCAGGCTAGATCTAGAGCCTCTTATGGGCCATCAGAAGGTGCTTGCAGTTCCTTTGTGTCTCAGTAATGCTTGTCTGTCTAGAGAAGCATGACAGGGGGATTTCCTGTTATAGTTTCTTCGAGGAACCTATCAATTGGGACTAAGCTCTTGTGAGGAATACATTTTTGCAGCCATGATTGATTTTTATGGTTTGATTCTATCACTTCAAAGTTACTTTTACTGCATGTTCATAAGCTTAACTATGCTCATAAACTGATCTGTACTATTCCCTTGCTGATTAAATTGCAGTGATCTTTTCTGTTTATAAGCAGAAAAGTTTGATTTGATACACAAGAATTCAGAGGCAGTAATTGGAAGTTTCTGATGCTTTTCTTGCAGGGACTATAGCATCAAACTTTCTCAATCTTGAAATTTCTCTTTTGTTGCAGGTAATATATCTACATAGATTTCTTTCTTCCTATGAATATTTTTTTTAATATAAATTTTTCATTCACTGTCCATTAATATCATTTGTATGGATATGTGTCTTTATGGTGTGTACAGGTGTGGAGAGCTTGTATTTAGTGGTATTGGATCCTTCTGTCACTGAACATGGTGGATATTATCACATAGAGATCTAAGCAAAGAAGAGTTACTGCCAGCTTTTTTGTCCAACTTCATCCACACTGTAACACCTCTGTTGCCCAGAGTGCTCAGAAGGGAGACAAAGGCCTCCATTGTGAGGAGTGTGATAGTGTGAGCCCAGCTGGTCCTGCCTGCATATCTGGGCAGGGTGGGCACAGATGGCACTGAATGCTTTTCAGCCCGATTTGCTGGTGCGTTTTGCAGACTTGGTTTTCCCCAAGCACTGCCTCAATGTCATGGTCCTGCAAAACAGCAATTATCATGCTCTAATCCTGAGCTTGCTTTGTGGATGTGGCCCTCCTCCACCACTTTTAGCTATCCCAGACCTATTTAACTTCTTTGGAAATCCTGAGCTGTGGTTCACCAGATGCAAACTGAAGATTTGAAGACAGATTTTAAGGGATTGAATGTACACTTGTTTTATTTCTTCATTGATTTCCACCAGCAGGTCCCCAGTCAGCCACCTTTTTGCCTGTTCCCAAAGGGAAGTACTTTGCTTGCACCATTTCTCCTGTTGTCAGACCCTAAACTGGAGAACGGCAGTCCATGAACTCAGTCCACTTGGAAAAGCTGTAAAATGCCACACCAAGAGCAGTAGGCATGAGGATTGCACAGGTCTTGTCTTCTGCTTCTTGTGGTCAGCTGATGATCAATGCAGGGAGCTGCACAGAATGGAGTGTTTGTGTTGCCCTTCTTCCTCTACCATGTTCCAGCTGTGGAATCACAGCTTTACAATCTGGTTTTGCATTCACTGATGTATTATCTCTGTTTAATACAAGAAAAAGTACTCCAGAAGCCAACCTGTCTCAGATGGAACTGTCAGTCCTGGTTCCTTGCCCTCTTGAGCTCATCTCCTGTTCTTGCCCGTGTTGCCACTGGGCCACTGATGGGACAAGTCTGGAGACTCAGCACTGCGGAATCTCTGAGTCACTGATGCCACAGATGCAAAAATGGATTTTCTTGGGAGAAGAGACTACAACAGGCATGGCTTCAGAGAAAAAACATCCTTTGGCAAACATGTTATATTGCCATTTTAAAAATGACATGTTCTGTGAGAAATGCTTCTTCTAAGCACTTGTGTTTGCTTTAGATTTAGAAACGTGCCCTTTGATGTGGAGAGCAAACTTGGGGCTGGAGGTTCTTCCTTTGGGCACCCACCCTTTTGAGGGAAAAGCTATTTTCCAAATCACAGGGTTTGAGCCCAACAGTCTTCACCCTGAGTTAGCTGGTGCGTATTGTACTTCTGAGCCTCCAGCACGTACAGCGCTTTCCTGGCTGGATCGCAGGCACTGGTGGTTCTCTGGGGATGCGGGGGATGCAAATCATTCCCTCCTTGCTGTACAGCCACTCTGCTTAACCACGGGAGTGTAGTTTAAAACCAGAAGCCAATGAAACACATGATACCCAGTTATCTGTAGCATGAAACGGTATGTTAGCTCTTCAAAGACAGCCTGGAGCCTCACAGTTGTCCTCTCGAACAGATCCCACTCTCTGCTAAACATAAAAAGACGTTGTGTAAATAGCCTCACTTGCATCAAAGTCAGTTCACCAGCTGTGGATCTGGCTCCACATGCCTGGCATATTCTTTACCAGCAGAGATAATGGTATTTAAAGTGAACTTTACTGAGGGTGTTTTTTGATGCTGTTGTTTCTCACTGCATCTGGCCCCATTATTTGCTTTTTTACCAATCCTATAGCATTTTTTTCTTTTTGGGAGCTGTTTTAGAAGTAAAGCCTTTTAGATCTAAAAGCAGTAAAGCAAAAGGTTTCATGAACTGGGAGCAGAACAAGCTGTTTCTGGCTCTGGTTACTTATAGCTGGATTCAAAAGAAGCTGACACATTTGTCGCCTTGCCTGTAGTCCCATGGTTCTGGCTTCGTTTTAAACTACAATACACAATGTCTGTGTTAAAGGCCATAATGAAAAGAGTGGTAGAAGAAAGAAGGTTGTTTATTTTTTATGGGGTTGCTTCCTTTCTACTTTAATGAAACACTGTATCCTCATATAGCCCTAGACAATAAACTCAGCTTTAAGCACCTACAGCAAACTGCTTGTTAGGCTTAATTTGTGTTAACTGTAACTGCCCAATACATTTAACTAGTCAGCACTGGCTGTGCTGAAAAAACCCTGGCCATTGAACAAGTTATTGGCGAAGTCTGAAGTATGTGGGTTTTATTGTGTAATATAGTATCAAAACCATGTTAGGAGACATCAGAATTACTTCAGTCCACCAAGTTCTGTGATACAAAACCAGAAGCCTTTGAACGTTTGAAAGCTGAGTTTCTGAAGGTTTGGATAAATTTGTCTTTTGCTGGAATTTGATTTGTTAAATCTGAATAAATCTTACCAACAAAGCCTTTGTGTGCCATTTCATCCTCAGTGGCCCTGTTTCTTACCAGAAGCCCTCTGTGTTATGCTACTATAAAGAAGTTCTTAGAATATTGACACCAAGCACTAAGTGTGAACCTGAAAATGGACCAGACCTGTGGATGCAGCTGTATTTTTTGCAAATGCGTGATTGGATTTGAAACAAAACCCTTCCAAAGTTGGGAGGCGTGCTGTTTCATGGAAGCGGGCTGACATTGCTGAGAACAACACTTCTTAGTTTTGCTGCCTTAGTTGCAGAATTCAGTTGGAGTTCAGCTCTTGCTTGTTAGGCAACAGGGAAAACCAATTTCCTCTTCCTCCCTTTTGCTGTTTTTTTTTTTTTTTCTCACAGCATGTATAAAACTAGGGGTGATATTTTTTCCTACCTGTTTTAGTAACTAAAGTTACAACAAACAATTCAGGATTGCACATACTGATGATAGCTCAGCGTGTTTAGAAAGTTTACTTTGCCCTGTAGCAGCCTGCACATGCTTTACCATATGGAGTTCTTCAATGTAAACCTCCTGTTGTGTTCCGTAGCTGCTAGGAGCAGAGGAGGGTGTTTGGGTGAGCAAGCAGCACTCTTGTCCTGCCTTCACTCTGTGCTGAGGAGCAGTGGGCTGTGAAATGGTTCTCAGTAGCCTGTGCCCTGATTTTCAACAGACTGAGCACCTGGTTTGCCTGAGTTAGTGACCTGTTTGTCCATGGCTGGTTAAACTTGCTCAGCTGTGACCATTCTAAACCCAGCAGCTCTTTGGGGCTGCCAGTCCTCCTTACCTCTTTCCTGCTGGCAGCAGATGGGTAGTTGAGCTTGCCCATCTACTTTCCCCATTTGCCCCCCATGTGGGGCTGATCTTTGTAGGGCAGCATTGCTCTGGCAGCAGAGTCCTGCTCACTGCGAATAAAACCCACTGCAGTAATTTCTTGAGACAGTCTGGGTGCCGAAGGTGTTTCTGTGCAGGTGTGAGTCCCTGTGGGGTATGTCGCTGGACTTTTGGTACTTTCTAGTTTGGCTATAAAGCTTTTCTGGTTTTTGTGGAGATGAAACTTCTTCTTGGTTCACAGTTCTGTGGTGTCTTTTACTTTTCAAAGACAAACTCTCTCCTATTCTTCTCCTCTGCAGATTTGAAGTCTGCCTTCAAGAAAAAGACTTCTCTTTGCAGCTTTAGTTTATTAAACTGAGGAATAAGAAGAACAAAACCAAAGCACTGACATTTTTGGGGAGCATGGCAGTGATTCAGGCTAACTGGGTGGCAAGCACAAATCCTGTAGTCTCAACTGCATCATGCCTTTTGGGAATATCATTACAATAGTGCACATTTCACACAGTGGTATTTCCTCAGTGTCCTAGCCCTGGAAAACCTTCTATTACTGGACAGTCACCAAGTTTTTAATGGAGAGTTTGGAAGCAACCATCAGATATGGCAAGATTTTAAACACATATCTTCTTGCTTGTTCCTGGATCACGGGACATAATCACAAATTTGGAAAAATGTTTATGTTTTCTCCTAATCTATGGGCCCAGCCCTACCTGTACTTTCTAACAGGCTTGCTTCTCATAGCTGTGTTCCCAGGAACAGGCACAGAGAATGTTAAAAAGGTATTTTCAAGATGAGCCTGTTAGCCAGAAACATCCTGGGAGGGGTGATTTGCCTAGAGATATGGGTGGTGGAAGTATTCTTGCTGCTCTTAGTTCTCCCCATTCCTGCCATTTGAGGCTACTGTATTATTTTCTAATAGCTTTTGTTTCAAGGTGCCTTTCTGGCTAGCTGTGCTTGCAGGTCTCCCTGACTTCTGTGACCCTATATTCTTTGAACTGCAAGAAATACTGGCTATAATTCTTCCAGTCTCTCTTTTTTTTTTTTTTAAAAAAAAAAGGTATCTTCAAATATCTGCCTATGAATGTCTAAAATGGTACCTCTCCAATCTGATCTTTTCATTGCTGCTAGTGCATAATGCCTTGCAGTTTCTCACTTTTCTGCACTGATGCTATAGTATTTTACTCCTGAGGTACAGTGGAGCCCCAGTGAGGAGCCCCAGTGAAGGCAGGAAGATACAGCTCTTCTGAAAATCTACTCTGTAGCAAAATAGCAAAGCATCACAGGCTTTGATAGTGGAGTGGCAGTGAACATCCTGCTTGTATAATAGATGTTAATGCTACAAATCAACCAAGTTCTGGATTTGTATTCTTTCAGGGGACTGCGTTCACAGAGAAGCCTGCAGTTACCTTTTCAGACCTGGTTATGGGATCAGGTCTGTTGCTAATCCTATTATGCTTCAGGAAAGAAAGGATTGTGATTTAGGAAGTCTACATCCTTTATGTGAGCTGAATTGATGACAGCAGCAGCATTGCTGGTGAAGAGCAGCATCCCATCAAAGCTGTACTTTGCATAAAGCAGCAAGCATTCCTCAGTACTGTCAGTAATCCAGTTCCTGTGGCTCTATTAATTTGCAAACAGAAAAGGGTGATACTTAGGCAAAAGATGCTCTTTAGCATGTAGGACTGTTAGCATAGTAAAGGAGGGTTGGTTTCTCCAGCCTGCTCCCTCTGACCCAGAGCTTCCTCAAAAGTGAAGCTGTGAGGGTTTTGGTGCAAGACCATGGACCCTTCCCAGAGAAGCTCCTTCTTCTAGTGTGGACTTGGTGTAGCTGGGAGCCCCTGGCAGTGTGGTGCTGTGCTGCCATGTCTGCGTGCTGACTTCCTTGTCACCAGTGTAAATCAGGAGTCACTCCTGTGGAGCCACAGAGCAGGCTGTTATCACACACACTAGAGAGAAATGGGACTAAATGAGAGAAATTATACTTATTGTGTGAAATGCCATTACTGCTGAAGTTCTTGTCAGAACTTCGGTTTCTAAGGTCTCTCTTTTATACTTGTGGCTCTCTTTGTATAGCTGAATTTCAAATTAAAAGCATGGCAGCCACTTTAAATATATGAGGGGCTTGAGATGAGCGTATGGAATTAGGAGATTGGTTTAGCTGCTGTATTGGTAAAGCTACTGGAGTATTGTCTTAAACCATAGCAGTAAAAGCATGTATTTTCTGGAAAAAATTGCTATGTCCATTCTATGCCTTTTTTTTTTTGTATGGCATGACAGGGAGCTGGTTAAGACTTGGCCCTGTCTACAGAGCATCTTGGGAGCAGTTTAAGAAAATAGATGAATTAATTATCTTTTCTAAAAATTATAGCTTTAGTTTGAAAATAACATGAGGATGTGCAGCATGAAAGATATTGTAAGAATGATTGAGAAGGGCAATTTAGATCCAAAAGTTTTTTCTTTATCAGAATTCTGTATATAAAAAGATTTAGTATGCTCCTTTCTAGAAACCAAGAACTTGCATTTGTTATTCCAAAATGTGCAGTTGTGAAAATGTGCAGTTAATGGGGAGTCTGGAAGCAGTGAAAAAGCATGGCCAGGTGTACACCAGGAAGTAATTCTTCTGTCTTCTCATCTTGCTTAATGGAAAAACACCACTGTGGAACCCAGCATGTTTCTTTTGTGTCAATATGTGTGTGTTTGCACTTTGTGACCACAGGAAAATACAAAGCCCAAATCTCTTTCACCTCAATGATATTTTAAGATGATTCTAAATCTAAAATGAGAAAGAATAATTAGTTGTTTCTGGTTTGGTTTTTTGTTTGTTTGCTTTGCTTTGGTTTTTTTTTCAGAGCTACAAATACACTGTGAAGCCTGTACAATCAACGGAAGGCCTGTTAAGCTCAGTTGTGTTAAGCCCTCCCTACCTACTGCTGGAGAAGACCTTGTGGCATCTCTACACTGGGCGGGCAGTGGGAAGTCCACAGGCTCCTGAGGCCAGAGGGCTGAGCAGGGATGTAGGAAGTGTCCCTAGCAATGCTCACATCCTACTGGCTGCCCAGAAGAGGGATAAGGGCTGCCTGTCTGCTCTATGATTCAGAGGGATTTGAAAGGAAGAGGTGTGCCTTTTTTTTCCAGGAAATTTGAAGACACAAAGGGAGATGCCTTTGGGCCTTTAGTACTTGGACATAGGAAAAAGCTGTGTTTTATGTTACTTGGGCATTGTCTTTGGCCAAGTAAATCATGCCCAGAGGATAAGGGCCAGTGTAGACTTTCATGTGGGAGCAGTGCTGAGATTTTCCTAGGCAGGTTAACAAACTCTCCCCAGTTTGTAGTCTTTGAAGGCAGCTTAGCTACTGGACCATGAGCTGCTGCACAGGAGCTGAACCTGCTTGCATAATGCAAGGACCGGCTCCATCGTTTTCTAGTTTAAAATTGATCAGGATTGATTTGTTGCAAGCATCAGAATTTAGAGTGTGGGAGTCTACTCTGAGATGTGGTTTTACATTGTTAAATTAGCAACACCAAGCTGCATGTGCTACTTGCCCCTTTCTAATAGCACTTAATAGTGGAATGTTTTGCCTGCTTTTTAGGAGGGCAAACAATCCAGCCAAATTTATAAAGAAAATCACCTGGTATAAGCTTGGGGACGCAGATGTGCTTTTCCAAGTACAGGAAGGAAGCTGTTGCTTGGCAGAAATGGAGCATAAACAAAGAAAGAAACAGTGGGAATGTGATTACCAGGCACGTGGAAAACTACTTTCTAGCAAGTCTCTTTAAAATCAAGAAGCGTTAAGACTGATCCTGTCCACGCTGACGCCAAACATGTCCCCACTGACCCAAGTCCAGCCACGCAGTATGAGCTAGCAGGAGACCAAGCACATACCGGTATGCAGAAATGAGTTTTGTTATGCCATTAAGCTTGAACTAGGCTGTGTAAGGATGAGTTAGGACACATTAGAAGGGAGGGGGTAGAATAGTTTCCTTCAGAGAAGAAATTTGAGGATTTCCTCTTCTTTTGGCGTGGCTGAGATGGTGCAGGTAGATGTGCCATTGCTCACCAATGATGCAGCAGCAGTTCTCCTCTCCAGACTGTCATGCCTTGCACGGAGCCAGCAACTGTCATGGCAGCCAAGGGCAGATTACAGTCTAAACCTATTGGTGAGGAGCCTCCAGGTTGTTGTGACATTTAGTTGTTCAATGCAGAGAAGGGATTGCTTAGAACTGCCTCTGCATCTATCCATTCAAAAATTCTCCACCCTCTCTCAGAAGTGACCGGCTGCGGCACTGTTGGATTTGCTGGCATTGCTGCAAATACCAAACAGTCTGAGAAGGTGCCGAAAGACTGACTTGTCTTTGTAGTGCTAGGTGGTGAGAATGAAGGAGTTATGAACCAAAGGAAACACAGGGCTGTAAGGGATCTGCAGAGACTATAAAATATTTTTTTCTGGACAAAACTGTTCCTGGCAGCTCCTTGTCCCATAAGCCCTCAAAAATTCCCTGTGCCTTCAAAATTAGCATGGCCTCAGGGTTTCCTTCCCCTTCAGGAGCCCACCTGGATCCCATCATCTCGTGGGAGACCTCAGAGTCCTTGCACACCCAGTTGCTTGTGAGCCTTTGTCTTCAAATTCATCCCATTTTTTCTTTTAGAGGGCTCCTTCAATAACTGTCTGAAAGTGAGAGAAATGCTCTCGTCTAAACACTGGCTCCCAGAACCCAAAATGCATTGAGTGAAATTACTGTGCCCCCTGCCCAAACCAGCTCTGATACATGCAATTAGAAAAAGTTACTTTCCACTCTGTGTGTCACCTACTGCTGGATTTTACTGCCCCTTAAATGAGGCTTTACTTTTTTCTGTGCACACTCCTGCCCTGTTTGTTTACTCCGAGATGCGAGGTGGTGCCCTGGTTCTCCCATTCCTCATTGGAGAGAGGATGTGGACCCTTGGACTCGGCATCACTCCCTGCACTCCCTGCACAGAGCCCCACCGGGGTGTATTGCTTCCTCCTGAGGCAGCGGTGGTAGGATACCAGCGGTGTTCGTGCTGCGTGACACAAGAGCATTGCCTCCCACAAGGATTTCAGCAGTTTTCCACAGCAACAGTGTCTCTGATAGCTGAAATTTCTGACCTAATGAAAGATCTTCATTTCTCAGCAGTTGCTGTGGCTTCAGCAAACTATGGATTGTCGTGTAGAATGTGGTGTTTGTGTATATGTTTTTAATACCTTGTTTGCACAGTGCTTTGAAAGTGTAAAACACCTCAGAAATGCTGGCTTCTTATTTTTACTATTATAATTATCATCTAATTTTTTTTATCATGTTGAATATCAGTTATTCATGAGAAATCAGTACAACAAATGGGAGTTCAAACAAAACTTTTTTAGTTTGTATTGCTTTCAGTCGCATCACGCCAGATGTCTTGAGGGAATCTGATCTGACACAAGCCCAGACAAGTCATTGTAAAATTATATACAGAAAGACACAGGCTGATACACTGCAGCTGTTGACACCAGCAGATATAGATGTTATTTGCAAAACTCTTCCTTCACTGTGAGAACTCAAGGGCCAAGGAAGAGCACATGTTGCAGAGAACAGCAGCAATACAAATAGCTTTGGGAACAAAGTTTGTTTTGAGATTAACACTTAATTTAGCAATATTGGGAAAATTCACAAAGGAAAAACCTTTGGGTGTTTTCCAGATGTGGAGTGATGCAGGAAGAAGCAGGACTATAATTAAGCATGCTTGTCTACTGAAATATGTGTACAATCACTATTGGATACTGTAACTAGCAACATCCATTGGACTATTTTTAAAGCTAAAGCAGTAATACAGTCCTAGTGTGCCTGATGCCGGTGCTTGGCAAACCTACTTCTGCATGGCAGGTTTAGGTTCTGTGCATCTTAGGACACGATGCTTTTCTTGTGCTCAGCGGTATCTGCTGAGAAGTCTGTCAAACTCGGTGCATCTGAGCCCTGTGCAGAATGCACTGAGTGATTTCCACCAGCAGCAGCCTGCTGATGCAAGGATTTTCCTTTTTCCTTACAGATTAATTACAGAGGAGAGTGAAATGGGGTTTTTATCAGTTCTGATTGCACGTGATTCTATGTGCTAAGAAGCCATCCAAACCCAGAAAGAGTGCGAGAGATTATGTGTGGCAGGAATAGAACCTGTCACAGAGTTGCACATTATTTATTGGTAGTGCTCTTTGATAAGTGGCTGCAACTGGCTCCAATTTTCTCCGTGCTGCCCAGCTGCCTTGAACAGCGAAACTGTTAACAGTGCTGACAAATAATTATTATTAGTGAGCATTGCATTTAATCTTCCCCTGTCAAATAGTGGGAAATCACACTCACCAGGGCTATTGTTTCAGGCTTTCTTTGTACATATTGCTGGTTTGAATCACTGCTGCGCTTCTTTTCAGGATTTTCTTCCACGGACACCATGGTTGGAGAGTTGCTCTGGTTTTCTGAGTGAGCGCTGAGATCGTGGACAGCGTGCTGGCAGCGTGTGGGAGGTGTGTTTCTTGGCCATGTGCCTCTGGAGCAGACGCTTTGCGTGTGGCTGTCTTCCCTGTGTCCTGTGCTGAGCTGCAGCTTGGAGGAGTGTAGTCCAGGAGGGGACCAGAAAGCTGCTGTGCACGTAGCAGGCAGCAAGGATCTAGGGTAGGGATGGTGACTCTGAATGCAGCTGTCACATGGGAGAGGAGGGTGAGTGCCATCTGAGAGAGCAAGCACTGCGGTGAGTGCCCTTTCCTCCTCCTTCCCTGAGTCTGATGCCGGCCTTCGTTCGTTCCTGTAGATCTTTAAAATCTCCCTTTCTTTACTTCTTCACTCCTTTAAATCTTTTTTTTTAGCTACCCTCCTCTTCTCCCCTCCTTTCTCATTCCCCTCCTTTCGATCTCCTTTCTTTCTTTATGACTCTGTGTCTCTGAGGGTGGACACATTTTCATACAAATACGGTGGGTTCTTTGAACATTTGTAGCCATATGCTTTGGGGCTGTTGACTGGCAGGAATTGTCTATAATGGCTTAGAAGTACCTGAGCAGCCTATTTGCATTTCTGCCTGTCTGCTGAGAAACGCTGGCACTCAGCTCCCTGGAGGGTTGAATTCTAGAAGCAGCTGTGGCAGTGGCATCCCGTGATTTGCTTCATCTGTTGACATTTTCAGGAATTTGGTCTGATATAATGAGGTTGGCTATTTTGCTGCCACTTGCTGCTGAACAACTTGGGTAACTTCTCCCCCACCGAAAGGGATGGAGTCCCCTAGATATAACTGGCTTTATTAGTGACAGCCCACATGAAAGTGGGCTTCCTCCTTATGTTGTTGTTGTTACTATAATTCAGCAGTCTGTATTGATTTGTGGTATATTTTATTCAGTTAAAACCCTGATCAGTGAATTCTGTTCTGTGTCCAGATTATGTGTAGAATTAGGAGTTTTAGTAGTGATCTCAAGATCAGGAGCAAATCCCCTACAAAGTTAGGTTTTGTGTATCTAAACAAGTTGCACTACTTTTAACCACTGTTCTGTAACATAGATATAACCCTCCCCTGGTGTGAATTCTGGAATGCCAGTATGAACATGCTCATGCTAGTGGAGCTTGTTGCCCTGTAGAACAAGCTGTTCCAGTATAGAGCATTTTTATTTGGCTCTGACTACATCCATACTTTTGTTATATTGGCAGAAATATATTAACAAACAATACTTGTACTTTACATTGGTGAGCTAGAGAACAAGTCTTGGTCAGCAGACGGCCTCAATAGCTAATTGACAAGCCAGTGTTGAATATACCATGTATTTATAATCTTGTCTTTGAGACTGGAGGCACAAGGGAAGGACAGTGTTACTTTTGTTATGTATTCAATATTACGAAATTAAGAACTGGTTAGTGTGTTGGCTATAAGATCATGACTGTAGTTTATTTTTAAATAAAATAGATAAGACTTCATTCACTGTCAGAGTGGTTGCTGAGCTGACCTTTGTTTTTACTTGCAGTGTATTGGCAATGTGAGTGGGCCATGGCAGGGATGCAAATTCCAGTAATGCTTACTTAGAAGTGCCTTTGAGCTGGCAGGGAACTACAGAGGTGTTCTATCAATGCTGAAAATCTGGGTCCTGGAAAGCCACTTGTGCTAGTGAAAAGTAAGTGCCTGGTGGCATTTGTATCTGTGGTCATCTGCCTCCGTCACCAGCAGGGCAGAGCAGTCTGGAGTTCAACAGGCAACAGATACAGAGAGCAACTTTAAAAAATTCCAATCAAATACTATAATCCCAAATATCATAGTTTATTGATGGATTTTTCCCAGTACTACTGCTAATCCAGATGATAAGTATATGTCTTATAGCAAGAACTGTGTAGGGGGACTCCTGATGTTTAAATGCAAAGGAGAAATACATTTGGTTATGGGAAACACTTCATATTCAGAGGAATTGGGAGAAGGTAGTGCCACTACCAGACTAGGGTCTTCTGTAGAGGAACTGGCTCAATTATGCATGCCTGACAGGTGACTGGAAACATGGGGCTTAACTAAAATTTTTAGGTTTTCTTCTATTGATTAAACAAATCAATATGACCCTTCTGCAAGATAAGACATTATTTTAAGGCAGGTGATGGTGAGAAGGAAGGAATCTGTGGTCAGAAGAAGGTGATGCTTCTAGGAGACTGCAAAGCTTTGCTGGGAGGAACATGCTTTGTTGTGCTGCTCATTCATACAGTTACCTTGCTGGGCTGTTGAGGGAAATAAATGTTCCCACAACCTAATAGTTTCCTCCTGTGCGTTAGTGTCACTCTGTCTCATTTAATTCCCACCTTGGCTTATTGTGAGTGCAATTTCAATGCTGCATTTCTCGACTTCATTACCTTCAGATTGAACAGTGCTTCAGAACCAGATTTCCAAGCTGCAAGTGGCCTGTTTTGCAGAGCAGGGAGGAAAACTCCGTTACCATTTTCTGCCCAAGCTCATTGATTCCCTGTGACACTGACAGTGATAGCAGAGGTGGCTCCCATAAGCAGGCTGGGGCTCTTGCCTGCAGGCTGGGGCTATGGCTGGATGGTAATGGGGCTGTTGGGGTGGCAGAGACAGGCAGCAGTCGGTAAAATTGACATATCCTTGTCAAGAGCAAGCAGTGGACCTTGGACAAATCTGCAGTTGAATGTAACCCAGCCTGGAGTCCAGCTGGCCCCATTCTTTGCTGTTTCTTTCTCGGAGGAGAGTGATTTTTGATGCTTCCTTTACTGGTTTAGATTACTTCTTTCCCTGGGCTGGCTCACAGGTGTTGTCTGCTTTCTTTGGATCTAGTGGGACCTACAGGCTGTCAACAGCTGATCTTTCTCCTTAAGGAGTCCAGCAACTCTGGCAGCCCAGGAAGGAGAGACATCAGACAGGCCTCCAGTTCTTGGCAGCGAGGCTTGCAGTCAGGACAGATTATGTGAGATTGACAGATAGAAGCAGTATCAGCTCAGAAGCGGTGTCAGCTTGGCCCACTCCCACAGAAGTCTGCAGAATCCATTGGTGAGCACTTTTGAAAAGCTTCTTTTTATTATATTGTTGCCTCCACTTTTAACCAGATATGAAATTGTTCATTATAAAACACTCAATTGTACTTACAGCAATTGCATCACTGGTGTCTGCAGTGATACATTGTGAGCTGCACCGGAGAAAAGTAATTAATATCTGTGTTTCTACATTTCCTTAAAGATGAAGAGATGACTGCAGTGGAAGATTAGTTTTGCTGGGAAAGACACTGGATAAGATGATGTGATCAAGGGAGCAACGTTAAAATGATATGCTCTTTAGTTTTCTCTTCTTTACTCAGACATTTTCTGGTGTGGTCTTAGGAAATACATTTGGGTCCAAGCACTGCTTGAAACGTTAGAAACCCAATATTCTTTCTGAGGCAGGGGCAGTTATGTTTGTACAGCTCCTAGCACTTTTGGCTGCTGTGCCGACTGATTGCTAATGGTTGGGCAATATTCTTTATTACTGGCAGCTGGTAATAGGAGTCTGTGTTTATGTCCTGTAGGAGAATTCAGTATGTGTGCACAGCCTTGGGATGTTAAAAGTTTTGTACATTTTAGAGGCACCACAAAGTCTGTACAGGTCATCTAGTCTTCTGCCATTTTAAGTGCTTCCTTACCTCATTTCAGAGATACTTGATTGTTCATTCCCTTGTTACCCTCCCAAACCTTTCAAATCTTTTCCATCTGGGCTCTTGTGTTTATAAACTCATCTGTGTTTGGAGCTTGTAGGCAGCAGCCACTTTGAAGCCTACTTTTGTAATACAGACTAAATAGTTGCCAGAAAGCACCATGGGCTTGCTCTCCACTGCTGCCTCCTTAACAGCATTGTAGGTCTCTCTGACATTGCCTCTCTCTACCTGTTGGTTGCCCAGCCCTGCACTTGCCACCATAAGGCAACATCATCCTGCTAAGGAGGCCGTAAAACTTCCCTGGTATACGCAACCTGGGCTCAGCACAGTTGCTATTGAAATATTTTCATTTGTCTTGGTTTGTTTCTCTTGGAAGAATCCTCATGTGGCAGCTATAACTCTTGTTTTGTAAGACACACACAGCTAAAGCCTATCTCTTTTTTCTGTTATGGAAAGATGAGCTGGTCAGCCCCGCGCAGGACTGAAGTCCAGCCTCATAAAATCTGTCACCTTTTAGCCATTCTCCTTGCTGCTTCCTTTTCCTAGCGGACATAATGGGAGTGTTTCCTGCTAACTCCTGTCTCTCTGTCATAAATTGCTGTGGTATGTATTGGAAAGCATTGTCTAGCTGCTCGTAGTGCTGAGATAAAGAAAATGCTGTGAACTGACTGCGTTGTGTTTGGCTTCCTTTCAGCCAGGGCCAGTCTGGATGCTGAGGACCGGATCTTTCTTCTGTGCCAGGCCTCAGCTCGTGTTTGTGTTGGAGGCAGGGATTTTTGTTTGTTTGTTTAAAGCCATCTTTACACTTTCGACATGAAGCTGTTGAAGGTCAGTGTGAACCATAAATCTATAGATAGGGATCTGCAGGTGCCTCTTGTTCTCCATATCCTGCTTTGTGCTCTCCTCCCTCCCTTGTCTACACCAGCTAGAGCCAGTGTAGACAACTCTGTATCGGTGTTGTGCTGCATGGTTGGTACTTTCCTTACCCTACCCAGGTGGGAACCCCCAGCTCTCCAGGCAGGTCTGCTTTCAATTCCCTCCTCACTGTATTTCCAGTTGTCAGTGTTCATAGCCAAGCAGTACTGGATTGTTTCTGTTTTTGTTGTTTGGGTTTTTTTTCATTGGATCTTTTCATTCGGTGAAAAAAAAGCTGGTGTCAGTATAGGTTAGCTTTAAAGCGATGAGAAGGCTCCTCTTTCTGAATTCCATGGGTTTCAGATTTGTCATCTTTTGTTAAGAGCTGTATTGTGAAGTTTGCTGCCCATGAGACTGGGAGCTGGATCTTGCCTTGGCTTACACTGGCACCTGCAAGGAGGAATTTCATCATTGGTACTATTTCAGTGTAAAAGGCAATATCGGGGAATGGGACTCAGGTCTTGGGTATCAGATTTTTTCCAACTAATTACCACTGAGATGTATTAGAGTGCTCTTAAAAAGGAAGCTTGCAATCACTACAAAGCACATTTAAGTCACTTGGGGACCTTCGTTTTTCATTGAAATTAATTCAGAGGCAAAATACACACTCTGTCATAACTGCTATCTTGCAGGAAGTTTCCACAGCTCACACAAAGAGTTTCTGTCTGGCTTATGCCCGCCATGCACATGGCTATGTGTGGTATTGGGATAGTTTTGCAATATCAGAGTAGTCACCAGCAAAAATATTGGAACAGTATTATTTGAAAAGGTAGGAGGAGATAGCAAAGACAAATTCACAGTTAAATTTGTATGATGTGGGTGTGTTCATGCATCTGCGAGCCTAAAACTCCCTCAGGCTGAATGAAAGGAAAGTGCCAGTGTGAAGAATTTACTCATCTGCTTGTTTTCACTGGTAGATTGGGAGAGAAGGAAGGACTGAGGCAGGCACGGAAAGGTTTTCGGCTTGAGAACTGAGGCTGGAAGTGGGTTTCATTGTGCATGCTGCATCAGCCTGGGCACAGTTTGAGTCCTTTGGGCTCATTTAGCACAGCATAAATTCCACCTCAAATGCTCTTTGTGGGTTGTCTAGTTTTCTTCCTCCCACAGAGATTTTTAATTAAAATCTAGGACAAAAATAACTGCAGTTCCATCTTTTAACTATTGTTGAAGGAAAGACTTAATGCTGTCACCTCTGAGAAACAGGGAAGTTTATGTAAAAATACACAGTATATTAATTTCCTGTAGAATTTTGGGGAGAGTGGCTGTATCAGAGGAAGTGTAGATGGATCCTAAATTTAAACCACTGTACAGCAGATCTTACTACAGTGCCCAAAAGTCTGAAAAGCTAACCAGGGGCATGTAAGGATGTTTTCAGAAATAGATGCACTTCCTTAAAATCTATTTGGTCTTGTTTATTCATCCCTCCTTGTGAAGGCCCCTGAGGTTTACAGAGTCCATTTGAATCTGGCAAGGAGAGGAGTGGAAAATTCAGCATGATTGGAGCCATAGCATGTGGTCATTTCTCTGTCGCTTAGCTATTCTTCAGAAGCAGATGGGCCATGTCACCTATAATTTAGTGGGCTTGGTGTCAAAGACATTGGGTGAAAGTATAGTTTGTGCACATAGTTCGTGCATATATAGGAGATCAATGTAGAAAGATACTTCTAATCTAAAATGCTTGGGATTCAGGATTGTCCACTTCATTCTTTGTGAGCATGTGTTTGGGAGGGTGGATGCTCATGACATAAATACTTTGGAACTTAATATATAAGTCTGATTTTTTTTTTACTTTGTTACAAGGGGGGAATATTTCACAAACAAGGGAATAATGTCAGGAGGACATATCAAGCATGAAAGCAGGTCTTAAAATTAGTTTGGTATTTCCTTGTAGTTGTGTGGTGGGAGTATAGCCCCTAAGCACAATCTTTTCTAGATTTAATTATATAAAGGCAGAGGTGGATATCACAGAAAGCCATCAATGAGGCTTGCGTTAGTCTGGGGTTTTTAAATGTCATTAAAGCTTGAAGTAGGATCCTTCCATTATAAAGGGAATATGATCTCATTATGTGATTTAGATAGTGGTATGAGGCTGTAATGATGCTCTTTAGTATGTTCTTTTAAAGGAAAATATCAAAGCAAGAGCTGACCTTGAAGATGTGGCCTGCTTGCAAATGATGTAACTGCATGCCTGTCTAAAGAGATATTTTCTTGTTATGTCTTTAAATCTCTGAGAGCTTTAGCTAAAACAACTAAGTGAATTTCTCATTAATACATTAATATTTCCATGTACCTGATACCATTCTTCCCTCACCTCCCTGGGCCTATCCCAAATCCTGTCACTCCCTGCAAAGGGCCATGCTCATTGGAGCCCTTCTGCAGGCAGTGGGGACAAGCAGGTGCCACGTGGGGCCGGGTTCCCTCTTCTTAAGGCTAGTTGTGGTGAGCTCCATCAGGGTAACCCTGACCATGGCCTGGGGTCTCTAGCCCTAAGGTACCACTAGAAAAACAGGGTTGTTACAAAGCTGTTCACTTAGGGAGTCAGCTACAGTTTAAAAGGATTGTATGGGAGGCCATCAGAGGGTATTAACAATTAGCATGCATAAAAACGTCAGGGCATGGGAGGATATCTGTTCCCCAAGCAGCCTGTGTACTGAGTTCTGGGTAATTACTGGAAAGCTCAATGTGTCAAAGGTGGACATGGTTTACAATTATGTAACTCATTAATACAGTTCATGGGACTTGGAGACTTGCTCCTTGAAATGCTCAGGCTTGGAGACATGTTTGTGTGCCTCAAACAAAAAATGTCACTGCTGGATGAGCTATCAATATTAATAAGAGCAATAAAAAGGAAGCGGAGTACTTCACATTTGCTTTTCAGGTGGACATTTTTGAATCGTGTCCAATCTTCTTTGGCCCTAATACTGTTTATATTGAATAGTGCATAACTGAGCAGTTGTTTCCTTAGCTAGCCCAAAGCTTTTAACACTGCTTTTTATTGCCTGACCTCATAGTGTGTCTCTCTGCTTGAGCTTTGCGCATATCGAATTGAAAGGGAATTTTGCCTTTTGGCTTGGGCATGCACTGCCAGGTGCTGTAGGCTGGCCAGGAGATGTGCTCACAGTTTCAGCACAAGCATCAGGGATTCAAGAGTCATCTGTATTGCAAGTGAGGTGTGGTGGTGGCTTATATCTGCTTACCTGAACACTTGAACAAGCTTGCTTTGAAATCAGTACAGATTTCAGAATCATCTGGCCATGTGGTTCTTTCTCAGATGCATTTTCTAACCTTGCATGCCTTACTACTGTGACCGTGCTGTTAGCCCTACTCCAGATGACTCGTGTCATCTATATGAAACTTTAATTTAAAGAAATATATATTTCTGCATAAACAGACATTTAGAGGCACAAATCTAGTTCCTGGGTTTGTTTCAAAGTGGATCCTAACTGAAATTTCTTGGCTAGTGTTTTAGAAAAACTGTATCAGGAGATCAATTGTGATCTGTGATGATGCATTTTTTTTCCTGTAAATTCCACATCCGCTTGGTTGTACATTATGTTTCAGTGGGGAGTCTTTGCTGATCTGCATTTTGCCTTTTTTTCCTGCTTAAAAGAATGCCAACTAGAGATATCAGTAACAAATAATGGTAAACTTTAAACTACTTTTAAATTCAATAACATGCATAAGCATTCAGGTATGCTTAACAGCTATGCTTTACCTTTTAGTCATCTTCAGTTGAATATATTAGAACATGGGATTAAAGGGCCGAAAACTATTCAAAGAAAGCATCTTACCTCCCTGTATAGATTGGTGCTTTAAGAAAATAACTTTGCATGAGCTTTATTCAGTAGAGATGCCTTCAGAAATCGGAGCCTAAAGAAGATTATGCAAAATATGATTTACTGAAAATAAAATGAGGGGCTAAGACAAAGGTCTGGAGGAAAGGTGCTTGCCCTTGGCTTTCACTGAGTGCTGGGGACTTTCTTATCCATCTGGTAGTATGGTTAAAACCTTCAATTCTGCATACACCTGCTGTTACAGGGGAAATAATTAATGTTGATGTACTAGTTGTAATTACAGCAAGTGAGGTATGATCTATGCAGTTAGCAAGGGGAAAGACGAGTGAAAGTGCCAACTCAGGAGAAGCTCTTCAGTGCTAGTGGGAAATTTAATATGCTTTGTTAAATTAACAGCCTTCTGCATAACAATCAATTTACAGTTTAAAGGGCAGAGGAGGTAGATGTAAAAATCATTAAGCATTCATTTCAATGACCCACTCGATATTCCTAGTCAGAAGAAGTCTCTAACATCATCTTTACAGAGTGAACTGCAAGTGTTTTAAGACAAAAAACCAGATGAGTACTGTTTATTTGATACTTAT
This sequence comes from Tapera naevia, assembly GCA_033556795.1. Lineage (NCBI taxonomy): Eukaryota > Metazoa > Chordata > Aves > Cuculiformes > Neomorphidae > Tapera > Tapera naevia. The sequence continues at coordinate 3,180,195 of JAUMJJ010000374.1, forward strand.
TGCAGTGCCCATTTCTAAGCTATAAGTGATCCCTTTCCCAAACACACCATGACTTTAATAACAGGCTGGTGTTTTCTCACAGATGTTTATCCAAACTAGAGGTGATTCTGAAGCTGAGCTTTTTCCTACCTGTCCATAAAAATGTTTTGCCCTTTATGAACCTACCTGTAAATTTCTTAGTCCTGAGTTAAACAGAGATCCCCAAAATTAATTATCTGGGACTTTTTTTTTCCTCAGTGTAGGCATTCAGCACCTGATTTTGCTTGTAGTTTTTCTATTTGTGGTCTTTGTACATAATGCTCACCATAGAGAGAGATTAGTTGTGAGAAGATTATGTGTGTAAGTAAGTGCTGCTGGTGTGCCTAAAGCTGCAAATGTTCTGGTGTGTACAAATGGAATATTAATCAAGACGTCTTACAGAGAATTAAGAGAAGAAATAGTTTTGTCTCCTGATTACTACATAATTTTCACTGCCCAGTGCAGGAAAAGGCAGGCAGAAGCAGAAGGTTGTAGAAAGCAGTTATTCTTCTGTTCTTGGAGAGAACAAGAGCAGATTGCTGGGGTTGGCTGTGGTAGGCATCTTCCACAAAAAAACAGCATGAGAAAGGTGGCTTTAAGGATTCTGCAGGCCATGTGAGCTTTGAGTTAGAGTGTAGAGGTGAAATAGCCACACTCCTGAGCTTGCTGAAGAAGCTGAGAGAAATCCTTCCTGTTGCATAGAATCTTAATAAAGCTGTCTGTAGCTTTAGCTTTCTGTAGCTTCCTTTGTTGCACGTGAGTGTCTTCAGGAACTCTTTATTTTCAAGCCTGAAATGATCATTAAGCTGAGCAATATGGCATGCAGCAGAGGCTATCGGAGTCCTTAAAACTGGAGCACTCCTGCAGTACCGGCATTTCAGTGTATTCATCTGAAGAAAACGAAGGGTTGAAAGAGTGGGGTTCCATCAAGCTACTGGGAGAGGTTTAGGAACCAGTAGGGCAGGACAGTCTAGGGGAACACACCGGGGACCACCACTGGTGACAAAAGGTCCCCTTGCCAGCATTACAGAGAAATAACTGACACTTACTGTGAAGCTTTATTGCTTCAGGTTCCAGCTAACAGCATGATAGCCTAAAACGTTCAGTGTTACCTGTAATATGTGTGTTTTGCCATATCCCTAACAAAAAAAAATGGATTAAGTAGAGAAAAAAATTGCCTGCACAGTCACTTCTCACTTTATCGGGTTTTATTTAACTGTTGGTAGGGGCTTGGTTGTCCAATTGCCTATCTTATAAATAGATGTTTTAGGGATAGCTTCTGAAACAGATTTCATGGGTTTTCTGAGTTGATTGTAGTTTTTCAGCTGCTGTAAGTCACCAGTGCACTACTGAACTAATAACTTACCCTCATTGAGGATCTGTACTGCCGTTTTTCCTTGTAAATACTTAGGACTATAATTGCTAGAAATGTATCTGCTAAGAATTTGCCTTCTCTTTTCATTCATGAAATTTTTGCCTCCTCAGGGTTAATTGAATCAGGAAATGTCAGATTTAATTTTCCTTATTGATGCGGGTTCTGGAGTGAGTGACTGCTGTGACTATAAAATATGGTTTAATTTGATTTCTGGGAAATATTTAGTGACCGGAAAAAAAAAAAAAGGTTGTTTGAAACAAGCCTTGAATAAATTAAGAGACCCTCTAACTAGCGCAGCCTTCTTGACTATACGAAACCCTTAATTAACTATTTATAGAAATGTGCATGTTTCCAATCTATTTTTAAACGCTGGAAATGACAGTAAGCAAAACAACCTACCCACCAGTTTGCAGAGGGTAGGGACAGCATAATATCTGCACAGTGTTTAGGTGTGTAGTAGTTATATATCAGGAACTTACAAAATTTAAAGATGGAGCCAGGAAAATTCCATCCTCAAAAGCCCCAGGCCTGATGCTGAAAGATGTCACTATCTTCTCAGCAGGCACAAAAGGCTCAAAATGCAGACCAGCTATGTGAAAGGCATCAACACTGATCATCTGTAAATGTCCTAGTTGCTGCCTTCACCCAAAATGGGTCTGGTGCCAGAAGAGGAGAGTACTGGCAGTTTGCTTTAATTGTAGCCACAAGGCTTGCTGATAAAACAACTTTTATTCTTGCCCCATTGCTTGGCTGTTCCTGAAGCCACCTGGGAGTACCATTACGCAGTTGCGTCTTGTTAAGTTCACCATTTTAATTGCCTTGTCTTTCTTGGGGGTTTGACACAGATTTTCATTTGCTGTATTTTTCATAATCTCAAAGACAGAGTTTGCAAGAAGTTTATTTCTTGTTGCTGAAATATTTATTCCTATTTAAGCTCTGTTGAACAGCCCACATTTAATAGCCCATTGCTGCTTAGAGAGCTATCAACACAAACAGTGCAATCCTGAAAAATTCTGTGTTTAGTGACTCTGTCGATACACTCTGTAATCTTTCCTTCGTATTTATGGTCGAGAGAAGAGAACGCAAGGCCAGAAATTACCTAAGCTGCAAACTTCAGGGTGCTTTAAACACTTTAGCCTTATCTGGCCAACAACCAGAGAAATTCATGCAAGAATGAGAGTGAAGATTTTTCACAGTAAGGTTAGCTTCATAAGAGAGCTTATGGATTGTGCATCACTTGATGTTTTCGAGTCAAGACATTGTGTCATTCTTAAACAATTCTCAGTCTCATCTGCCTGATTTGAGCAGAGCAGAGGACCAGTGGGTGAAATTTGTTGCCTTGCTTTATGTAAGTGGTTTGGTAACATAATGGCAATTTCTGGCCTTCTGCAAATCTGGCCCAATTTTGATTTTTATGTTTTCTCTGTTCCTCAAACTGGTTTCTGTGAAGCATCTGCCATGTCCTGAAGCAATCTCTAAAATACTGATTTAGAAGTAGAGTTGCGTTTTGTAACAACAGTGTTGTCCTCCAATCAGTCATGCAAGATTGGAGGCTCACAAGCATTCATGTCTAGAAATGTGTCTTCAGTAGCTGCTTATTTCGTATCAGATATGTCATTATAAGTGAATTTTTGTATGCTTTCTAGATAATCGTGCATTAACAGTATAAAGTAGATTTAGTACAAGGCTGTATTCTTGGAACCCTTCACAGCCTCCTGTCTCGCAGGGCAGAGGCTGAATTATTTAGGTGTCTGAAGAGCCCTGTTGTGAAAAACATTGGACATCCCTCCCACCTCCCTATTATATCCCTAGGGAGAATTGCCCTTGGCACCTACTGTTTAGCATCCTCTACAACTCTCATGAGTGTTATGTAGTTTGAAGCCAGCTGTGGCAGACAGACCCTTATGGACAGATATAAGAAGTAACTCTCTGAGTAAGTAAGCTAATGCAGCCTAATTTTCTTACGAATTTGTGGCTTGTATTGGATTCGCTGATGTTTGGTAATAGCTCAGTAATAGGGTTCATAGTCCTGCCCTTCTTCCAGGGCGCAATGGTAGTTTCCCTCCTTTCTTTAGCTATTGATTTTCACATAACGTTTAAGAAGGTGATAGTTTCAAGTTTCCTGATGTATGTCAGGTTTCCTTGACTTTTGCCACTGGCACAAAAGGAATTGGAAGGGAGGGAGGATAAAACAGGATAGATACAGATGCAGATAAACACAGAGATAAGTTTTGGAAACCAAGCCAAATATTTCAGGTGTATTGTAGAATCTTAATAGTGTGAACTACATTTTCTCCCACAAAGGATAGAAGTGTCTGGTGTATACCCTGACTCCCCCAAAAAATACAAACCAAATAATTTTCTATGACTTTGTGGTGCACTTTGCACTACATACTGAGGTAAAATTGAGTCTGTCCATTTCAGCCTTTCTCTGAAAAAATGTCATGGTAATCTAAGATGGGTGCTGTCTCGGAGAATGAACTGCAAGCCAAGAATTCTTCTGTTTTTACGCAAGGTAAAGGAAAAGTAAGTTGAACTGCACATACACTATATAGAACACGGAACAAAGGCTCTGTTGCTGTCAGACTCTAGTTGGGCTAAAGCCTATGAAAATGTGGGTGGCATAAGATACTGTGTGGATGAGGATTAAATGTAGCAAGGATCTGTGCCTGTGAGATGGAGCAACACAATGCTAGATGAACTTTGAAAAACACGCTGGGATGTTGGTGACTTTATGTATTGCATGGTTACGCGTGTGGCTGACAGACACGTCGCCGCTGCTGCTTCTCAGGGAGCTTTGGCTGCTGGAGGTCTTCTGCCCATAAGGATCCATTTAAGAGGATTACTGAAATTGATCTTTGTGGTTAAAAAGAGATGAACTACTGCCACACTTTTGTATGAAGATATGTAAGGGAAGAGCCAGAGCACGTTACAGACTTAAGTAAAGTCTTTTCCTTCGTTGTTGCCCAGTGGCTGTTTCCAGTTGAGCAAGGCACCCCAGATTGCTTGCCATCAAGGCCGTGGATTAAATAAGTGTGAGAAGGACCGAGCATCAGCACAATAATTCTATCAATTACCCCACAGTTGAGTAGTGTGAAATAATAGGTAAGGGAAACACCAGAGTCTCTCTGTGTGGTAAATATAGCAGCAGGTGAAAAAATTTGTGTGTTGGTATGTCTCTTGCACTGGTGTCTGGAGGGGTTTTGCCACCAACATCAGTGTGAGCTGGCTGGCAGTTCTCCACTGACATGGCTTGCAGGTTTGCTGAGACAAAATGATGTCAAAGGCAGCGTTTTTGTTATCCTGTCAAGAAGAGTCTCCACCATGAGAGCAGGGTGTAAGAGCCGGATGTGCGGATGGTTTATGATTGTAACTTGTTGCCCAGCCTGCTTTCCGCTGGATGGACCTTGGATTTCTGAATGCCTTCCTTGGTAGGTCACTGCTTTTTTTGGGAGAGTATCGCGTGGATCTGCTTTTGCTCTGAGCCACTTATGAGCAGTTCCATAGACAGAGAGTTGAGACAATCTTTCTGGGAACAAGGGCAGAAAATAGCTCAGTGTTAGCATTCCAAACCCAGCTATTTAGACCTGGGTTATTTTTAAATATTTTGCTTTCAGACACATAACTAGCCGCATTTTTCTCCTCTCTCTCTTTTTTCAAAGGTAGCTTTAATTTTGCATCTTCTCCCCACCTAACTGTATGCAATCAAGAGTGTCTATACAAACAAAGAGTTATTTACATTGCCAAATGTTAGGTAGCTAAGTTACCTGCTGCTTCGGAGGTGCTGTTGGCCACAATGGGAACCTCAGGACTTTTTGAGCCCAGACATATTTTTGCAAGGGGTTTTGCTGGGCGGTTGGATTGACAGGAGGCAGTGCAGCGTTGAATGGAAAGTACTGCAGCTGCTTCATTTCACCTGTCACCACATGTCATCAGCCTGAAACAGCCTCACGTGATGCGCTGTGTGAAGGGTCAGTCTGAGGCAGCCCCATCCTGCATGCAGTATCCTGGCGTTCAAATACAAAGCCTTTCACTGAGAGGTGTGTGAAGTACTTATGGTGAAATGCTGCTGCCGAATCTGTAGTGTCTTACAGCCCCTTCACAGGGAGGGGTGTAATAACACATGGGGCTTTTAGGGAACGTTGTGTCCTCAGAAGACTGCATAGACCTTAATTCATCCTCCACGGATGATGCAAGCCCAGCAGGGGACATGCATCCCCTTCAAACTGCAGCGGTGTGGCCTGGGGGAGTCCTGTTTCTGGGCTAGCCCCAGCTGCTAGCAATTAGCTCCTTTTTTGATGTTATAGACCCTCACAGCTGTTGGCTCACCTATCCTGGCATGGTGAGCTGGATTCAGAAAGACCTGCTGCTAAAAGTGTTTTTGATCACTCATACTTGTTGTTGTACTCCAGACTGGTTTTGATCAAACTAAGTTCTTAGACACTTTGCTCTTGCAGGAAAGAAGGAATAGATTCTGTCTTGTCTTGTTAGGCCACAGCTAGTTTATAAAGCTGATGCAGCCTGTTGTGTAAAGAAATATTAAAAAAAATTGCAACACCTGAAACTTTTGGACTGCCTTCCACAAAGATTAGCAGGGCAGGTGGAGAGGCAGAGCTCGGGCAAAGCACAGGGGGGGAGTTTCTCACACTGGGACACGTTTGTGGAATCACCATGTGCAGTGTCTCAGCTGTCAAGGCTGCCTCCAAGATGCCACTGACGATTCCCCATTAAATTGGGGTGTTTGATGCAAGCATTGGGGTGGTACTAGAAGCAGGAACTGCAGAGCAAGATGTTCTAGCCCTTAATCAACCCGTTTTCCACCTAGTGCCACACAGGTCACCTTACATGTATTCTGGTGCTGCCCTCCCAAACTGCAGTGCAACTTTGGGCAACTTTTTCCCCTTTGCTTTCCCAGTAACCTAAAAGAGTTGGGAAAAGTTGTAGAATCTTTTCAGGAAATGTGTACTACCCTAAAGGGCTTTTCTTACTGCAGTATCTGTCCCCAGAGAAGCAGCAGACCTTGTGCTCTGTAATGCCCTCCCAAAGGCAGGGTTAATGCCTTTTTAGTGCTAGCAGGAGCCCTGCCTCTGGCTGCACATGGGGAGAGAATAAAACTTGTAACTCAGGAAGGAGACAGTCGTAATATCTGTTTGTAATGGGTAAGAAAGAACTGCTTGTTGAATGGATATAAAAGAAACCTTTAATTCCAGCCAGGATAGTGTAATGCATTAGCCAAGTGGTGGTAAAGAGCACTGTACTACCAGGCTCTTGTACGGGGATGCAGAGAGGCTTTTGGGGAGACAAATGTTGTTCTTTACCCTCGCAGAGCAGCAAGGTTTATCTTATTGATCAAACTGCAAGACTGATCTAAGTACCATTTTAAAGAAAACTGAAATTATTTATATGTACTGTAATAGAAATAAGGATAGAAGTGACACTGGTGTGATCTCTGGCTGTAGAGAACTGCAAGAAATGCAGCTGGTCTTCCTCCATGCAGCTCATCTTAAATGATGATTTATGCAGAGATGGTGTTATCTCTACTGGCACCAGTGAAATTACATTTATAAAAGAGACTCCAAAACCTTAGGAAAAAAAAAAAAATTTAGCTGCTGTGCACTGGATATACCCAGTAAGTGGCTGTTATCCTAGACAGATCTTGTAGGTAGGAGGGTGTTATACTGCCTGGATTCACCAAGGAGCAGTGTCCTGTTTTCTTGCAGTTTGCAAATACTGAGAGTCAGCAAATTGGTAGCTTCAAACTAATTTAACTTTTTTTTGTTTGTTTTGCATAGCCTTCTGGCACTCTGTAAAAGGATCTGGCATACTGCACAGGATTAGGCAGCTTTGAAGCAGCGGAGTCATCTGGGTGTGAAACTTCGATTTCCTGTGTCTTGAAATGAATTGTTATTTCTATCTTTCCTTTTCAGAAAACCCCCACAGCTCATGCCATGAAGGAGGAGAACTTTCTTCGTCGCAGGTTCTCCCTCTGTCCGGCCTCATCCACCCCTCAGAAGGTTGATCCTCGCAAGCTGACGCGCAATCTGTTCTTTGGGACCGACAATGACATCTACCCACTCAGCCCAGGTTGGTTTCTGGTGTGTCAGTGCAGAAAGAAGTGTGTCTCAGGTGCTTGACTGCAAGTAGTTGGTTTAAGATGCTGCTAGGAAACAAAGACAAACAAGTTAATGTGAAAGAGAAGCTGTTGCAACAGAGGTGTTACTGGATCCTGGACAGTGCTACTTTCATGATGCTGTTGACTTTCATTGCCATTGCATTAAGTGGGAGCAAAGAGCATCAGAGTTGGGGTTCATAACTGCTTGAACACTGCATGGCCTCGTATTTAAAAAATGACTAATGTTTTAAGGTGTTTCTACTTTGAGGCACTTGATGTGTATCACTATAAGCATTGGACTCGTTTAAGATTCACTGGCCCCGTTTGCAGACGTTTAATGGCAAGTTTCCCTGTTCACATTTAGAGCCCAGGATAAAAATTACAAGAGCAGACTTTCTGTGGTTAATGTTCTGTAAATACCTACAAGCACTACAAGTACCAGGATCTTGACAGAATGCAGTGGATGGCAGACTACCTTTATTTTTTTTCTTTGAATTTCCTACCACCCTTTTTGAAGGAAATAGAGCTCATTTTGTTGTTTCTGAATTTGTTGCTCACAATAAACATTCAAATCTTTCCTTGATTGCAGTCTGCAAACAGTGCTTCCATTCCAGTCTGTAAACAAGTGCTTCAGGGAGCAGTCATAAGTTTGTAGAGCTGTCATTTGCAGCTGCCATGTCAGTGCTAAATAATCAAATCTCACAGCACCTTCATGAGCTCTCAGAACACTGATATCTAGAGAAAGAACATAGCACCTTGTCAAAAAGTTTCAGTGTTCATATAGATGTAACACCTGACAGACTCTCTGGGCTTTGCAGATGTAGAGAGAAAACAGCTCTGGTTTTCCTTAGCCAATTGTCTTTAGGTGCAAAGGTTTCAAGGGCCTCTGATTTTACAGGTATTTCTATTTGTGGGTGTCTTTTTCAAGGCAATGACGAGACTGTTTTCAGCAGTGATGACTAATTCTGGCTGTCACTGAAGTTGCTGGAAGCTTCAACAGCCTTTTGGTAATCAAATTGAAAATAATTTAAAATGGGACGCCAAGAATCTCATGCATTTCAAACTCATAGGTATTTCTGAACAGCTAGCTGCCCATAAGTACTGTCCTTACAAATGTGTTGTAAGTAAACAGCTGTTTCACTTCTGCTATCCTTGGGAGCTGAAGGGCTGATTTTTTTCAGGCTGTAGTCCCTTTGCTTCCAGGAGATGGAGAGGCATATCTTAGACTTTACCCTTTCTTCAGTTCTTACCAGCATTTTCACTGCTAGAAAAGTTACTGACTTCCTCACAGAGGTATTTCAGTACTGTAAACGTCTGGAAACCAGGGAAAGTTGACGGTTTCAGCATGGAGGAGGTAGCTGGAAGAGTTTATCTCTTCCTCGGCTTCCCCCATCACCTTGTTTTTCTTTGATCCCTGCTGGCAGCTGGACCAAACAGTCTTTTTTGGACTCAGCAGAACAAATGCCTTGAGCCACGCTAGAGCTTTTGTTCTGCTGTGCAGTTCTCATGAGTAACCTCCAGCACCGGCATCAGCGAGGGTGGTAGCCCTCTCTATTGCAAAGAAAGAACATGGGCCAAAGAGTGGGTAAAGGAGAGAATATCCCTTTTAAACAAACAGAAGTTACTGCTTCAGTGGCGGTATTTCTTGCAGAGTGTCTGGGTTTTTGTCTATCCTTACTTTTTTTTTTCGTCCTTTCATTTTTTTCCTGGTCCCCACAGAGCTGCCTTGTCTCTGTTTTCATCACATTTCCCAGAAGAAGTAACTGTTATTCTTCACCTTCAGTTGCCATTTCCCATGGTGGGCTCTTCTTTCACTCCTTCAAAGCTGCTTTTGCCTGATTTCCCTCTGATACTTTTATGCCTTCCCCCCACCTTCTCCTGTCCCTCTGAAGGATGCAGCTGTCACCATAGATAAGGCACGCGTCTGTCCCTAAGCCACTTTCAGTATTTCTCTGTCTCTGTTTTTTCTCTATTCTTTTACCTGAACTTTCAGTTCTTGAGGCTTTTCCAGTGGTTTGTGTTTTTCTGCCTGACCCCAGCAGATTTTATTTATGAGTGTACTGGGCTGGTTGTGTTGGGTGAGTGCTGTGGGCAGTGCAGGCAGCAAAGCCCAGTGATTTCCTACCAGGAATCTGGTGGGTTGTGAGGTGGCTGAAGCTGCAAGTCTCACAGCAACAGCACCTAGCATTAGCCCACCAACAACAAAGATGTGCAAGTGAATAATTCAGTGAGAAGGGCATGACAGATTTTACACCTCAGGCAAGATATGCTATGAAGGTGTAGTTCAGTGAGAGAATTAGTTTTTAAAGGAAACATATGGGAAATGCAGAGGGCATGATCTGAAATAACACTTAGGATTTTTTGCTTCTTGCTTGTGTACAAAATTGTTTTATGATTCTGGTAACTAAAAGAAATTTGAGAAGGCTTTTTTTTTTTATAGGAAGTTCACAAACCGAAGACATGAATTCATGTTCCTTACCCTTGTCTGTATTTCAGTTAGCAATAAGGAGAGAGAATCATTCTCTATTTTCTCTTACAGAGGGTAAGAAATTTATTGGGGGAATAGCTAAAAGAACCTTTAGAGAATGTCTCTTTTTAACTGGGATGTGAGATCACACAGTGTCTTTCAATAAAATTTTAGATTGGCCTATCTGCATCCTAAGATAGGCACTTTCATGAATATGGCAATTTAACTGCAATATACACTAGACTGAAATTTTGGAATTTAGTTCCTTGTAGACCACGTGGCTGATATTTACAGCAGTAATGGGTTTTATCCACAATAGTTTTGCCACACGACAGAGCCTGTATTTCCTCTCATAGTTATCCTGATACTTTTTCAGAAAGCCTATAAAATAGTAGTTCATGCTATGTGGAACTAATAATGAATTCCTCAATAACCCAGCGATTTTGCTTCTTGTTACCATTGATCAGTCGTGCTTGCTGTAGCATTTGTTGTAAAGCGGAAAGGCAAATGCACCTGTAGGGCTGATGCCCAGCAGAAACCCAAAGAATAGAAATAGTTACTGTTCTGGAAAGGAACTAAATATTTATTTTTCCGGTGCATGACAGTAATGGGATGAAAGAAAGTATCAGTAATTCTACTCTGTGACCACAGGACTGGGGTGTTGGCAGTTTTCATCATGATGTGGTGAAGGCTGTTTCCATAAGCTCTACTGATTCCCTTCCCAAAATTTTATTTTGTTATTTGGTGCAAAACTCTTGAGGTACTTTGTGGAGGAGCCTTCTTTGCGTGCCCTGCTAGCAGCCAGCACTTTAAGTCAGGAGACACTCAGCTCTGTTTCTGTTGTGGGCATTATGTTTTCTAGATCTGGGAGATAAGAACTTCAGCTTCTATAGCCAGTTAATATTTAGCTTTTTTAATGTTTGTATGTGGTTTCCTATATTTTCTTGAGGCGGTTATGTCTGTTGTGCTCTGGGTGGGACTTTTGTTTTTGGGCTTTCTGTGCACTTAGCCATGGCTACAGCAAGTCTATCTGAGACAGCAAAGATAGCTCTCCTTCAAAATAAAGCTTTTCCCTTACAAGTGAAAATAGACTTAACAAGTTTTGCATAAGAAACCAGTATATGCTGCTCCATAAACATGAATTGTTGTAAATGGTACACTAAGAGCGAACAGTGCATGTTTGCATTTTTTATAATAGCCTGTGAGTTTGATGATCCAGAACCTCATGAACAGTGAAAATCTCATTGTTCAGGTGCAAGCTCTTTTGACTGTATTAGTGAGAGAAGGCAGAAATCTCTCACATCCAGGCTTTTTGTATGGATGCCCGCTTGGAGTTAAGCTTTAAGAAATGAAACATAGTAGAGAATGAATGTGAGCTCTTTTATGCTAATAGACGCCATTCCCTCGGAGTAGGCAGCAACTGATTTCCATTAACTTTACATCAGCTTGTAGAGCATGTTACTTTCCCATACATGTGCAGAAAAACCGCTTCATGGGAAAGAACTGCAGCAGCTGCTTGGCTTTGTGAGTTTATTCCAACCTTCTCTGCCTCTCTCAGGGAGAGCGGGGCCATAGAGAGGAAGCCCCATCAGAGAAAGAAAAAGTGCAAAGGTAACAGGTCCTAATCCATGCACAGAAGTGCTTATGGCCACCCAGCTTGTCGTGGTAGCACAAGGGGGCTGTCAAATATCTGGCCACTTGGGATTGTCTCCTGCCTGCGGACATTAGGTTAGGGAGTGTGTTATCTAGGCCTCAGTGTTTGAAGAGGAGGGTTAGCAGTAAAGAAGCTGGGTTAAGATATGGGTTGCCTGTTGTTGCACTGCCTTCCAATGTAACCGCGTAGGTCCTTCCTCTACTTCAGTTCCCAACGTGAGCAATGCATATGTTGTTCCTCTTCTCCCAGACTTGGAAGTGGTTGCTGTCTGCCTCTGCATGGCTGCATACACATGACACAGCGCAGCAGGGTGAGAAGCACAGCTGAAACCCCCACCACCCCAGTCACCTTGAGGAAAGCTGAACACCTTTTAGGGACAGTTGTTCCACAAAGCCTTTTCTTAAATTTAAGAGTGGATACATCAAACTGCCTGTTAATGCCTGTAAAAAGAGCGTATTTATGTCCGTAATGGAAGTGCAGAATGTGACTATGAGGCTATTTGTTTTCCAGTAAACTTCAATGGCTGGACTTTCTAATGGTGCTTAGCTTCTTAAATGGCTGTTCTGAAAGCTCCAGGAGACATTATGGATTCTGACACATCTGTGACAACTTCTGCTGACTTCAGGAGAATCAGGATTTTCCCTTGCTGTTTTTTTTTGTTTGCTGATGTTTCCAAGATTGGTCCACACAATGTTTAAAACATTTTTAACAGTTCCTATGTTTGCAGCGTGCTACAAATGGATTATATTTTACTGTCTCAGTGGTTCTTCACTACATCCAGTATTCTGAAGGTCTGATTGCTAACAATTTTAAGAAGAAAATTGCATTGCAATTGGATAACAATGACTGTCTTAGGACTAAAAAGCTAGGCTCATCAGATGCCTGGTTTTGGCTTTTTTTTTTAATAGAAGCTCTGTGCTTTCCATATACTGTAGGGACACAATTACAGTTGGCAAAAAGAGCAAAAATTACCATTACATTTTATTGTTTGGTCTAGAACTGACCACACTCATACTAGTATATAATGTGTACAGTGTGCTGCAAGTTTAGTGTAATTGGGTAGTGGAAATGTGTCTCTGCAATGATTTGAAAGTGTCGTAGTGTTCATAAATACTACTTATTAATTAAAAATGTTTCTTATTTTAACAAGTAACTTGGTCAGAAGATTGTTCTTCTGCAGATTTTTTTTTAATTTTGTTTTACTAATTATATCTAGATGCTGTTCTGTCTTCTGTAACATTTTATAATCATGTGTATTATTTGTCAAACAAAGCATGCTATCAAATGCTTCTGTGTATAGTTGCCAGATACTGACCAAGGAAGATAATGTATTGAATACCTGCTTATTAACTGAATTCTCCATTTTTTATTTGCATTGGATGAGGCATGGGGTATGTAAGAAAATAACAAAATTGTGGTAATGTAATTAAAGACTGCATCATAATGCAGACACAGAAGGGAGCTGTTTAAGGGTGTGTAAGCAGCCTTATTTCTGTTTTTTTTTTTCCAGCCATCTTAGGCTTGACTTTGCAACTGTCATGTTGATTTACGACAGTGTTTTCAGACCTAACTTTTAAGCAGTACTTGTTGCGTATCACACTGATGTGTATCCAGGCTTTTTCAAGCTCTGCAAGATGCCTCTCTGTGATCCTGCTATACTTGCTCCTGCTTATGACACAAGCTTGCTGTTAGCAGTAACCCTTCTAGGGCTATCAGTAGCCACGGCTTTGAACACAATTTCTCTTTTTCTGAATCACATTTATTTGTTGCAGGAAAAGATGTGGAAGGAAACAGCCCATCGGCACTGAAGGATGAGATACCACAGACTCCAAACTCTATTAGTAAGGTACTGTAGGATAGGAATCTATCCCTAGTCTTGCTTTCATTTCTTCTCAGGCTGTTATTAATTATTCTTAACCTCTTTTTTTAAAGTCATTGAGAAAGCCTCTTCCTCTGTACCTGCAGGAACTGTGTGTACATGTTTTGAGAAAAAGAAAATAGGTGGTTTTGCATGGTTGGGAAAACAGAGAAGTCCACACTTTCCTCTGATGTGATAGCACCTACCGCAGAAAGGACCTTGTTTATTTGGGCCTCATTTGGCAGTGTAATTAGGTATGAATAATTATGGTTGAAAGGTTGATTTTGTCAAGAGAGGTGTCTCATGCTGTTCCTGATCAGCAAGGCAATCATAAACCTTCATTGTTTTGGAAGAGAAAGCTGTCTAGTGTAGTGCCTATCATCCGAAACTGTAACTCAAGATCCTGGGAGAGAACCTTGGGAATTGATATAACAGGAGAGGAACGCAAACTAACCTGAGCACAACCTTTCCATCCAACCTGTTACGGAGAGGTAAAACTGGATCTAAAGACTCTGGATCTAGGTGTTCAAAACCTGGCTCTACATCTAGACTTACTGAGTGCCTGGGTTTAATTTCCTGTAGAGATGGAATCAACCTTATAAATTAGATCTGGCTTCAAGATTCATATATAGCCTTTTTTGGCTGCAGCTCCCTAACATGTTTATGGAGACTAACTAGAAACAGAAGCAAGGCCTGTCACTAAATTTTTGACTAAATTTGTTCAACTATGAAGCTATAAAATGCAAATGACACCAGCTGAAATGAAAATATAACATGAAGGAGGCAGCTGGAGACAAGTGATTTCTTATAATTTGTGAAAATAGGTGCTGCATCTTCAAATACTTGTGGCTGCGCTTGCCTAAAGCTCGCAGGTTGTTCTGCTGGGATGCCTTGGCATCTTGGGAGATGATGATCAGAGAACTTTGGGACTGTGGTGTGTAACAAGGGCTAGTGCACATGTCCTGTGGTATTGTTGGAACCTGGCAAGCTGCAAACCCATCTTGGTTTTTTTTTTAGGCAGGTTCCTCATGGGAACCCAGCCTCCTGCTTATCCTGGCTGTGGAGAAGCCCAAGGACCAGGTAATGGCATCCAGGGCTTTTTTTAGAAGTGAGATGTTTTGCACATCTTGCAAGGAGTGGTGTTAAATTCCCAATGACTTAGGAATGTAAAGAAGGATTTGTTCTGAATGGAACAACTCAGCTACTGAAATGGAGTTCAATTTTTGAGATGCAGGATGAACACGAGAGTAGCAATGTATTTATGAAAAGTACCTGGGTGAGAGCATGGCCCAGCTGTGTTTTCCCAGCCTCTGGGCCTGCCTTGCTATTTAGTCTCCTGCAGGTGTGTTTTTGAAAGGAGAGACAGCTTGGAAGATTTGGGTGCCCATTTAGATTTCTGCCATGCTTTGCGTGCACCTGGGAGGCTTTGGTTGAGTCGCTCCTTGACAGTGTCAAGAACAGTTGTTAAGGAGAGATAAGAGAAAATGCACAGCACAAAACAACTGCATCAGATTTGTCATTCCAGGCAAATGGTTGTCTGAACCTCTGCACAAGCTTTGCTTTCACCAAGACAAGACTTCGTTTTTACAGTATTCAGAATTCCTCTGAAACACCAATGGACTAAGACTGGGTGTGAGGACCTTGAAACAAACACCAAGTTTCAGCTTGCCTACTCATTTGCAATGTTGCAGGCAGTTGCTTTTGCTGCTGAATGGGCCAGAGCCTGTGTTTTGCTTAACTGCCTGAACAATCTGCTTAGACACACAATGTTTGGTTCAGAGACTTTCAGCCTCACTGGACTTGTACTGTAGTGCCTGTCATTCTCACTTCACTCTGCTTTGCCTTGCTGTGTTGTACACTACCTTATTCTTCCCCAGCCATGTAGCTTTTCTCCTGCTGACAGTAGGCAGTCCCTGCTGTGAAATATCTTGTACCTTAAAAATTTAGGCAAGTAGTTTGCAGTCAGTAGTTTGTAGGCAAGTAGTTTGTAGTTTTGGTAGTCAGTTTGCTTAATATTTCATTTTTCACATCCACTTAGCTTTAAGGCTTTAAAATGAAAATTTATTCTCAAGTGTCCAGAACTGTAAGGAGGGATCTGTCACAGTATTTCAGTTTAAAAATAAATAACTATTCCACCTACTTGAACCACAGGAAAGAGTGTGTGGTAATTGGGTCATGTTTAGATTCCTGATAGCAGAGAGGAAATAATTTTTAGAAACTAAACTGTAGGGTGTGCAGGTTTAATTAATGGATTCAAAAGTAAATGTTCTAGGTAACAGATCTGTGCCATGAATTCTTACCCTTCTTTTGGCACTGTGGATATAACAAACCTTGTTGGAATTCAGTGTTCCTTCAGCAGCACTATTTTGATGTACCAAACCACACTGACATTTTTCAGCCAATAATGAGAAGGCAAGAAAAGCCAGTCAAGTGATTTGATCCCTGGACTGGGACTTAGGGGACCGTGAATTCCCAGCTCTGACTTTGAGTCCTTGCAAGGACTGCCTTTCCCAAGGCAGTTGTGTTTCTGTTTCACATGGTGAGGTGGAAATGGTTCTACGTTTCATCCGCTCAGGCCATATCCACACTGCATGATGGAGCAGGCTGCATATTTCCCAGGTGACCAGACACCAAGCAGAATATCTCATCAAAATCCTATAAACATCTGTGAACTTGTAAGCTGTGAAGCCATTTAATTGCAACTGCCTTGTGCTTGAGGTCACAGGTGGACTGCTAGTCTATGTCTGAGGTACAAACACATCCAGATTGTCCTGTCTGTACAGACAGTAAAACATTTGATGCTAGAACATTTGCTTTCAGTGTGTTTGTACGGTTCTTAGAAATATATATTTATGATTTCAGTTGAGGCTTCTCACTCCAGATTTTACTAAAACAAATCTAAGGCACAGTTCAGCTACATATTACATTGCTAACTTTCCTGCAGCATTTTTTCTCCTATTTAATTTTTCAAGTGAAATCTTTTTCATCTTCTTTTTCAAGTATGAAAAAAATATTAGCTTATTTGTTTCAGATTCTTTGTCACATTAATTTCTCTCTTTTTTTAGGGCCCTTTAGCCTTGTTTCTTGGGGTCGGTGCTCATAGTGGAGTGTGAAAGTAACAGAACTTTCTCTAAGCCAACAAGCTTGTTTCTGCAGCCAGGTAGCACAGTTAGCATGCACCTGATAGTGACAGAAGATGCCTTTCTTTCATTTTGTGTCTTATTTGGCACCGTTAGCATCCCTTAAGGCATCTTTTATTGCAGTATGCAGTGTTGCGTTTTCTATTTCTTCCCTTCCTATGCTTGCCTACTTACTCTGCTGTCTGGAGAGCGGCTGGGTCTCTTGAGATGCATGCAGAACCCACAGAGAATTGAAGTGTGTTTTAAAGTATAGTAAAAAAATTATTGAAGTTGGCACTTGGTGGGACTTCACTCTTTTCAGTTTCCCCCTAATGCCACAATGAAGTTTAAAATTATCACATTGTAGGACTGTGGCTGTTGTCTGCACAGTTATATGATACATGGCAAAGCTTAGATTGCTTTGTTCATCATAAATGAGTTTTTCCAAATGCCTGAATTGTTCAAGTCTTTAGTGTGTGATTTGTAATCTGAAATATGAGTCTAAATGGCTGCTAGAAATTTATTTTAACTTCAAAGTAGTTTGAAACAGCTCATACTGATCACTTGAGATTCAAGCTACAACTTCCATGCTATCTCAAAGCTCATCCTTGTAGATCCGCAGATCATACTCTTAATCTCTGAGTTAATTCCAGCTGTGATTACTTTTCGGACTATCATGAAAGATCATTCACAGCTCTGGCAGCCTAAAAGGGCAGCTTTCCCTCTGTTCTCGCTTAGCCAGCAAACCAAGTAATCAGTTATCAGAAAGATCCAGATGTTGCAGAAATCACCTCAGAGAGGCTCAGGAATGAAACACTCCTGTGTGTGCTAAACACAGTTTTACAGGAGAACATGGTCCTTCCAAGTGGTGTTTTGCTTAACTGGATCCTTGCTGGCTTTTCATTACCATACTTTATGCTGTCAATGTTGTGGATGAAGATAGTTTGGAGCTGGTTGTCTCTATCAAGACTTACACGGAGTTCCTGTGCCCTGGCTCAGGTATACTTTGCTTCTTCAATTCCATGTGCAGCATTTTAAGGTGATCAGTGTTGTCTATAGAGGGCTTTGCAGCTGATTCCAAGTGAGCAGAGATGTAGCCTGGAGTGTCCTGGGAAAAAGCCATAGATAAGGAGGGGGATTTTGCACTTAGAGATAGAAAGCATGGACCACCCCTAACCTATGTAGGTGCATACAAACCCTGAATATTCCAGGTGCCTCACAGAGGGAAACATAGACAGTAGTAACTGTTAGATTACAAAAATGAAGTCTCAAAGTTGATAGCTTTGGGTAAGCCACAGCAGTCCTATCATATCACCGTAGACCACAGGTGATCATAACTCCTTATTCTAGTGTTTCTGATGGGGAAGATGAGGGTAAATTGAGGTTCTAAAATTGAAATCATTCAGTGAACAATATAGCAAAGCATATTTTAAGCTGAAAGTCTGATTGCTTTTCATTGCTTACTTTCTTGGTTTGTTTAAACTCAGCCTGGGAACAAAAGCTGTGTCTGTAGCTAGAGAGGAAAGCAAAGCTTTGCTTCAGATTTCTGCTTTAGTCTTGTGAAAAAGCATCTTTCTTAGTGTGCAATTTCCCATCTTGCCTAGAATGTTCATTAAATATTCTGGACTTGCAGAATGTTCTTCACATGAAAGACATGCTTAAATGATCATATAGAAAGCCTATGAGGTCTGTGACTTCTTTATTACTGTAATCTGACACAATGAAGTAAAACATTCCTCTAACCAGTAGTATAACTTGATATTTGGAGTTGCTTGGATAGCTGAATTTCAACAAGGATTTTCCCTAGAAAATGCTGTCATGTCAGCTGTTTATTTATACAGGCTTTTGTGCTAACCATTGTGCTATTTCACTGCTATAAACACAGTTTCTGTGTCTTTGTAAAATTGTTGAAATAAGGGGGCTTGGTTTTGTGGTTGTTTTTTTTTTTCCAAACTAGAAAGTTGTAGGTGAAAATTATTTAACTTGCTGTAAAGCAGCATATTAAGTGAAGGGTAATCTTACATAATGCAAAGCTTGTTTCTCAGTAAGAATAGTTTCACTGATTGTACTGTGCTGTGAATGAGCTGTTAATTACAATAAAATAAAAACGTTTCAAAAAAGAACTGCTTATAGAAAATTGAAAACAAAATTGTTTAAATGCAGTTGAGATATCTGTGAAAGTGCACATCAGTAACAAGAAGCTCTTCACTTCCATCATTAAACCCAGTTTTTCTATAGTGTTTGTACACTTAAGGAACTTTTTTTTCATTTATGTCTGCAGTGATACTGATCTGTAGCAATTACATGTGGAAAGGATAACAGAGAAATTGCATGTGAGCAAGGATGTGTCTCCCATGTGATGACTGTTTTTGCTGTTGTGAAACATAACTTATGACCACAGCTACTTTTGTTCTGCCTTCGAATTTCCATCTGTTTTCTTCTTTTTCTCACTTGGATGCAAAGAAGAAAAAACGGCGACGGGAAAGCTGTGACTGCTGTTAACATGCAGACCACAACTTGAGAATTACTTTATTTTAGTGTTTCTGACTTGGAATAAATCTGTCTATTTGTCTCATTACACATTTTTTTGTGTTCATCCCATGCAGCAATGATTGCTTGCAATAAACAACAGGATATTCTTCTTGCTGTTCTCCAAGGCACAGCACACGACAAGCCCTCACCAGAGTCAATCACAGACTGTTTTTCTCTGAAATTATTTGGTTCTTCTTGGAAATGAAGTCACCAAAAAGACACTGGATCAGAATAGCGCTATTGTTGGGGACTCTGCTTTGCTCCCTTACAAAGCCTGGCAGAAGTGTAAGGGTATTGTGATAACTGCTGACAATCAGCAGTGGATCTCCAGAGCTACATGACTGAGGTGAAAGGGAACAGAAACTTAACAGGGATAAAAAGTATGTCTCGGAGCACAGTACAGCCCATTGTCAGCCAGCAAGGTCATCAGTCAGTCCTGGAAAGTACAGATCTGGTTAGAGAACTAAAGAAGGACAACAGTTTCCTGCCCTTGCAAGTGTTGTTGCATGCTCTGGTAAAAGTTTTTTGGCAGATTAACAGTCTTCTCTCATTATAACTAAGATACCCAGTATATGGAAAACTTACATAGAATATTCCTGTGGGGTTTTTTTAAATTTTAAAAGGACATAAATTACCTACCCTCCCACTGTACAGAGTCTCATCGCTGGTTAATATTGTTCATATGTTGTTGCAGAGAGAGGGAGCCAAATTCAGATATCCTGCACGAGTGTTATCCCAGTGCTCCTACAAGGTTTGCTGTGGTGACAAATGACTTAGTTTTGTGCCAGGCTGGGAAAGGCAGAGCAGTAGAAGGACATCATTAAAAGCTCTTGACATGTCTTAATGATGCCAGGCCCTGCTATTAGGGATCTTTAGAGCTGATGGCCTGGATTTACTGAATGCCATGAAATACAATTAAAACTATTAAGACAGATTAATGTAAAAACATGAAATCATATCACTTCACATAATTTAGTGATCAAACCTGGAGGAACAGTATATTGGTATCAGCAGCATGGGGGCTGATGATATGCAATCCTAAGGCTTTAGATCCCACCTTTCCAGTGAAAAGGCAGGGACTTTAAACCCAGAAATGCAATGCTTAGGATCTGTGGTGATGTATCCTCATAAACGAAACAACAAGCAAAGTTGGCAGGGAGAAGCAATTAATTTGCCTCGTTAAACAAGTAACTAAGGAACAGCTTCAAGTTGTTGAAGCTGGAAGTCCCAGGTTGGGCGCTACTGAAAGCTCACCTGTGGATCCTAGCTAAAACCAAGGCTTGGTTTAATAAAATTTTGTCTCTTTTCATAAGGATCGGTCATTTTACAGCCCTCTCGGGGAGCTGTGCTGTCACAGAGCTGGTACATCACTGTTTTGGGGATGTGGCAGCACAAATATTTGTTTTCCCATGCCTAGAAATTCTTAGACAGGCAGTGAGGGACTGCTACTCCTTTTTTCTCATCCATTCTCAAGCCTGTCTTAGTGTACACCATCCCTGCGGCTGTATTTCCCTTTATGTGCAAATCCATCATGTCTGGACATTGCTCAGACGTGAGGGAGGTGATGTGTGAAGGAAGCAGCACAGTGGTTCAGGAGCCCAACGCAGCAGCCTCCACGGCTGTTAATGCAGCTGCTTTAACTAAGTAAAATAGCTGTTTGTAATTATTTCAGGCAAGTTTCTCTGTATTTACTGAACTTCTAAAGGCTAAAGCCATGTAAGGGGATGTTATCTCTTCATCCACTGTTGTGTGCTGCTGCTTTATAACAGGCATAGCATTATCGTTCGGCCTTGGGTGCGCAGTGTCCTTGGTCATGGAGCTATGAGTCAACTGTCTGGAAGAGGCTGAATCAATGTCTCTCTGTGCCAATATCTCATGTTTGAAGTCTTGTGGTTGTTTAACTCTATTTTTAGCCTGACCTAGACAGACTTCGAGGAGGCGGCAAGTGTGGCTGGTAGAGCAGTGAAAGTACTTCTGTCTATGTTAAAACCAGTTCCCCATGAACAGTGGGTTTAGGGCTCAGGTTTGCTTGGTTTGCTGTGGTTGTTGGAAGCCCTTCTGAATTCATCTTCAAGTGAATTTCCATGAGCCAAGTGAGCTTAGGGGCTAAGATTTTATTCTTTATAAGTCCTAATATGTGATTGTCTAGAAAACAAATGACTGTAGCTTGTTTTAATTAGTTAAACAAAAAGCATGCATTATATACTGATGCTTTACAGACACCTGAGCTGGATTTCCTAGAATCGCAGGCGTGTGTGTGCTTTTACTACTTTACACACTGGCTACTGAGGAATAGTATGCGGTGTTTCTCCCTGTGTCTGATCTCTCAGGCTGGAGGGAATGAAATTACCAATAAACAGTTGTCTTATAGTTGCATCTCAAGGACAGGACATTTTCCCTGCTAATTTGGAGAAAGGGAGAGAATTATTCTGACAAGTTTCAGAGGACAGACATCTCGAATAATGAAAGCATAATCTCCTAATAATTCCAAAGGATTCTTGCTCAGAGACATTTAAGCACTTAGAAATGTTTCTTCATAAAGAAAAGCTTAGAGCATATCTCCCAAATGTCTACCACTGCTCTTTGAAATGTGACAAAGACCCTATGGGTATAATTCTCTGCTCAGAAACCATATCTGCAGTGGTCCCCACCATAAACCTTCTGTTTTTACAGTAAGTCCCATGTGCAGAAATACAAAATATGCATCAGCAACTGCATTGCGGTAGGGGAAGCAGAATGTGCTTTCTATTGAAAAAGAAAATTTGCAGGAGTCCAGAGCTGGCATTTTCTTTGAGTGGTTCCAATGCCAAGCTGACTTGTAAACTGGACAGTCAGATCAGGGACTTCACTGGTCTATATGCGCCATCATAGAGTTTTCATTTCTCTATTTATTCTTAAGTGTCATGTGTACTTGTTTTTAGTGAAAGACTACTGTAGGGATGTGTGAGGACAAGTAATAGGTTCTACAGTGACCCCAACTCTGTTGCAATTTGTACCTTCTGCCCCTAATTTCTAACCTGCATCATGCAGAAAGAGTTTTGCTCAGTTGAGCATGCACTCATCTCTATTTTTAATGCTGCCACAATCTCCAAAACATAGTTGATGGCCTGCTTGCTGTGATCTGGTTGTGCATTTGCGTATTTTTATCTGTCATATGAAAAGGATTGGTCTGACTGTCATTAAAGATTTTCCTGCTCATACTAATGTTCAACGTGGTTTGTGGCTGTAGTAGCTGGAGAGGTTTCTGTGTCACTGGGAGGGAAAAAGAAACTAGGCCTCTCAAAACTGAAGGCACTGTGAAATGATTACATCAACTACAGGAGAGAGAGTCTGAGAGCCCAATGGGATTGTTTCACATCATAGGAATATTTTTTTTTGGTTTTTGCTCATTTTTGTTTCGTACCGATTAAATAAAGGTAGCCAAGGGCTAAATTTTTTTTTTCATAAAACTGCCATGCATAAGTGGCAGAGACACCCCAAAAGATGATGATCTGAACACATCAGACACATGAAAGTTTGGAAGTAAAAGAGGTACAGAGAGAGAAAGTTAAGTTCCTCATGGTTATATAAAAAGGAACAGAGTCCAGGCTGTACCATAGTTCTCATGCCACTAACCTTCCCCAAGTTTTGGGCAATTTGGTGATCGTCTCTGTCTAAGTAAGGGTCCTCATCATGAGGTGGGCTCCAGTGAGCAAAACTCTCTAAGTGTACGTTGCTTTGGGAACAGTGATATTGTGACTATGTCTAACAGAAGTAAAGCATTTTTTTCAGCCCATCAGCACAATTATGAGATAAGTCTGCAACCTCTGAAAATGAATTTAAACAGCACTGATGCTATCAAACATGATTGGAAGTGACTGTATATTTTGTGCCTCTCTTCACAAGGCCAAGATGATGATAATTTCCTCTATTATGTATAACATGATTAGGTAATTTCTGGCTCGCTCGTGTTTCTAGGCATTTCAGCTAGGGCAACAGTCATTGCCAATATCAAGTGTAGTTCTGAAACATCTATACCAGCTTCCCCATAATTTTTATTTCAGTAATTTAAGTGCTTTCAGATCTGAAGAGCGATGGGCTGTTTTCAAAGTTAGGAATATAAATAGAGTTTTTACTTTGTTATGTTTTATTTTACCAAGATTAATGTCTACATGTGAGAAATACGAAGAAAATTTGGTGAAGAATTTTCCAGCTAACTATAGGTATAAAAAGGAAGTCTAGAGTGCACTGCAAATGTGTGTTTTCTGCGCCTGCCTCATGTTATGCTGCTGAAGTCTGCAATCCAGCTCTTTCAAGGATTCCTGGAAGATACAAACGACTCTTCATTAGAGCATGTCTCAAACACCTTTGTGTTAATGCATTCTTATTTCCTCTCTCCCTGTTTTTTTAGATTGAGTATAAGCTTTGCAATGGGTCTGACAAAGAGTGTGTGTCTCCCACAGCCAAATTCACGAAGAAGGAAACACTGAAGGTATATGCAAAGCACCCAAGTCAGCATCAACTGGCTTTCTTTTACAAAACAACTAGTACCTTCCAAGCAAACCATTGGGAACTACTCTGAGTCATTTCACAAGACCAGAGAAGCCTCTGACTCTTCTAGAAGTCATTAAAGGTCAAGGGCGTTTCCAGGCTTTATATACAGGATTGGATTATATACTGCAAACAGAACATATTGGTGTAATTATTTCACTCTGTTGTCTGTTCTGGAGCCATTAAGCACCTCAAGACGATTATATTCCTTCATTGGCCTTGTTAGGAGGCGTGTGCCTAGGCAATATGAGCAAATTACTGCTTCAACACTTGCTTGTCTACAAAACCAAAAGTATAAATGATTTGGTTTGGATTAAATTAGATTTCGTCTCTTTAATTTGAGGGGAGGGGGAGGACGGTATATTCAGCCTCTTTTTATTCCCCTCAAAGAAAATCCAAATTAGATTATGTTTAGTAAAACTTCAGGAGCAAAGAAAATGCCTGCTATCTCATTATGTTTTCATTCTTCCTTGTGCTCATTTCTGGGGAACCTGTGCTGGATCAAGTTCTAGCTGTGCTATACATAGCTGTCCTTAATGTGTTATGTTCTTTCCTCCCCAAAAGAGGCCATGATTACAGCTGCTATATTTCTCTGTTCTCAACCAGGTGCAAAAAAAAAATTATAGACAGGAGAAGAAAAGAGCTACCAAACAACTCTTCAGTGCACTGAAGGATCCCAGTGTAGTAATCACAGCAGACTGGCTGAAGGTATTTAATACAAACCATTACTTCTGAGACTGTAGAAAAACAGAAGTGAGAAGTACTTCATGTCCGAGACTTATGCACTGGCACTTTTTTGAGAGAAGGAAGACTGAGTAAGGAAGACTTTTGAGTTGAATTTGCACTAGATCTGTACTTAAATAAAGGCTATAAAAGCGGAGTTATGGGGAATATTTACGTTCCATCTTAACCTGACTCAATCAGCCTAACTTAATCCATCTATTCCATATTCTTAAATAGCAACAAAGTCTCAAAAGGGCAACAGTACAAAAGGAAGTGACGATATTTCTTTCTTTCTTCCTTTCTGAAAGAGTCTGCTGGCCTCTTCCCATAGATGTGTTTTTCTACCAAATAGGGAGTAGACACGGTAACAACCTGGAAATGAGCAGATACAGCTTGTTCTATTGACAGTTGGATTTTATGTTGTCACAGCACAGAAGAGAACATATTGGACCCGGTGACAACTGTAATTTCTCCTTGTGCAAAGACTCAACTAGTGACAGCCCCTTATTGAAGTCTGGAGACTTGTATGTGGCAAAATAAATTTGAATTGGCATTGAGAGATGTTACATTTGACCACTGTTTTTCTGCTTGTTTGAGGCCATTTAGTCTTCTTGACTAATAGTGAATTGTTCCCCCCTTTTATAAATGCAAAACTTAATTTCCAAACATCACCAAACACATAGCTGTTTTTTTTTAAAAAAAAGTAACTCATGTATTTCATGAGACAATACAGTCACATTTGACTAGTGTGAAAATTCTCCAGCATCCTTCTGTGATCAGTTTTAGAGGCCAAATAAGTGAGATGCATATGGTTTATTTGAGATATTACATTGGCAAAAAAATGTTTCCATAATGTTTAGTGTTGATAATAAATAAATATTGAGATATTTTAAAATACAAAATAGCTGCTGCATTTTTGCAGTGGCTGGAAATTTCTGAATCATCAACAAACGATGCTGGGCCACAAAAACAGAATGCCAACATAAGGCTTAAGGTTTGGTGGATGTGTGTTGAAGACAAGAAGACCTTAGGAAAAATCTAAGCTTACTGAGAAACTTCCCTATTCCTAAAGCTGTTATCTTTAATATATGCTATCAGATTTAATGTCTTCTACACAAGAGAAAGTGTGCATTGAGCTTGACAGAGAAGTAAACCAGCTGGAGAAAGTGCTTTTAGAAATTGGGTGTTTGACAAAATCCATTAATAGCTGTGTTCTTCAGAACACTATTAAAATGACTTAGAAGTCGAGTTAGACTAGCTATAACATTTTTCTATGCAATGTTCTAATTGGTGTGTTCTTCATGGTTATTAACAGATCACCGTTGCGTGGACCAGGAGTGCTGGTTGCCTAAAAAATTAAACAAGCTGCTAATACTAAACCAGTAATAAAAATATAAAAACTGGATTCTGATAGCCATATTTACAAGGGCTAGGATTTTGATGTGGGATCCTTAAGACTGTTCAGATAACACAGTGTATCTTCTTAAGGAAATGTATTGTAGTGTGGCCTTGGGAGCAGTGCATGCTGGAAATACTGTATAAATATGGAATAAACATTTCTTTTAAGAAGCAATATAAATGCAACTTTCTTTTTTCTTCCTGCTTCCCTTCAGATTCGTGGAACTCTGAAGAGTTGGACCAAACTGTGGTGTGTTCTGAAACCAGGGGTGCTGCTGATTTATAAGACGCCAAAGATTGGACAGTGGGTTGGGACAATCTTGCTCCATTCTTGTGAGCTGATCGAGAGACCCTCCAAAAAGGATGGCTTCTGTTTTAAACTTTTTCATCCATTGGATCAATCAATCTGGGCTGTAAAGGTAATACTCCTGATGAGTTGAACAACCAATTCTTGGTCACCAAAGTGTCCGAGCACTAGTATTATCTAGCATTAATATTATCTAGATTTGCAGTTGCTATTAGCGATGGTGAATTGATTGCAGAAAAATATTAAAGTTGTACAAATGTGTCATTCTTGGTGTATAGATGCATGCATAGACTGAGGAAAGAGGAAACATGTTTGTGCAGGAAAAGAGATCAATACCTAGAAGCTGTATCAAGCCATGGCCTACATCTTTAAAAAGAGGTGAGAAATAGTGTCAGTTTATTGACTTTCCCAAAACAAGGACACATAGAGCTCCAGTGCTTTGCACAATACTGGAACAGGGCTGCTAAAGCGGCAAAGAACAGGTGAATAATTTGATTGATTTTGTCTAATGCCTTTGAGGTTGGGTTTGTTGGCAATGAACTTGGAACTCAGTGGTCAGCTCAAGCAGTGACTGTTCCACTAAAGTAGGACTTTGGATAGGTTGCCTTCGTTTTTTTCTCCTTGAAATGGAAATATAGGAAATATAGGAAATATATAGAAAAATATATAATTTCCCCTCCTTCACTTTGAGTTGCTTTTCAGTCTATTGTTACTCACAGGCTGAGACAATATCTTCTTGTACACACAGAAGTTAATGCAGTGACCTCTGGATCTCTCTAACACAAATTATTAATAGTTTCTCACACTTCTTAAAATACATCCCTGCAAATTTTAGAGAGCTGCATGTCTTTTTCGTCCTTCCTTTAAGGATAAGCAAAAAGAAAAAAAATTTCTAATGCAAAGAGGAAGACCCCAGTACCTCCAGAGAAGCACTGGGAGCAACATCTGTTGGGTACCCTGAAAACAAATGAAATGAAAACAAAAAACCTGAAATGTTCTTGAACTCTTGTTTCTCCGTTAAGAACAGTGACTCGGCAGAGTTATTGCAGACATAAATTCTCTAGGAGACATCACCAGTGTAAGCAAGGCATTACAAGCTACTGCCTTGCTGCAAGGTGATCAGCATAGTAAATCTACTTTGAAAGACTCATGTGAGAGCAATGAAGACATTTGTCATTGGCATCAGAAGATCCAACAAAATGGAGGAGAAGCCCTGTGGGAGCAGATCAAGCAGCCTTACTCCTGCTCATCTCTGCAGTTAATTGAATAGTTTTAAATACAGCTATACAATCACAGTAAAAAGTCTTGTAATTTTTAATAAGGTAGGAGGAGAGAATTAAAATTAACCTCAACAACAAGAGGTAAGAACTGCTGTTTTCTGACAGTAGCTCAACTCTGATCTGTGCCTGGATGCATTGCTTTTGCTTTAAGTCCTGAAGATTTCATTGCTATCTTGTTTCTTGTTCAGTTTTGAGAGTATTGATGCTTTTTTAATTCAGAGCATGCACCCAAGGAGGCTGTTGATCATTTGCTGTCCATCAACAAAAAAATTCCTCCTGACTTGACAGCTCAGCTGAGTTCTTCTGAAAAGCACAGTCAGGAGAGGTAGTTGAAAAGTAGAATCAAAAGTGCAGTCAAGTGCTAAAAAGTAGTGTTGCTGACAGATCTGAAGTGTTATGTTAAAGCGCCCTTCCCTTGATAGGAGTCATTCAAAAGGAAGATGAGTTTTTATCATATATATATATATATGTATTTGTTCGTGTGTGTGTGTATCTAATTCTTGTGTCTCTTGAGAAAATATTTGACATAAATAGGAATTACTATATTAAATATGAAAGGAATATATCTCTGAAAATGTTTGTGTACTAGAGGAAGTCCTAAGAGATTTGAATTTTAAAGTCAAAGTAATAAGTCACTTGAGACAGATATTTAGAAAGCTACGTTTCAGCTGCGTAGTGGGATATTTCCTATGTGATAGATGCTTTCAGCCACAAGGTGAACACCAAAACACATATCAAGAAGAAGTTCAACAGTGAACTGCTTGATGTCAAAGAAGCTGTCTGCACTCTGACAAGAGTTGAAGGCTGAAACTGCTAAAAATACTGTTTCATTTTATGCAATTTTATGGCCTTATTTTAAAGCAACTGGAGAAAAACTGACTGACCTAAATTTGTTATGTATAACTGCACAAAGAAAGCCTATTTCTCGTTAAATATAGATTGGCCGGAGTTTAAGTAAGCCCAAGTTATTATCCATCATAACAGAGATAAGGTCTGGCTGAACAACTTTCACTTTTGGCTTGTGAAATTTTCAAGAGTTTTCCACACTAGAGTTGATTGTCCAGTTTTGACTCACGTCAGCAGACTTCCATCTAACTCAGGGTTATTAATGAGCACCTTTCTATGTGTTGGCCTGGCTGTTTAGAAAATGTTTGGATCTAACTGGGTTTGGCCTTGGAACAAATGTCTGGTGCAAACACTGCCCTAGGCATTTGTAGTTGTGCTAGCCAATTAAATTTGATGTGCAAGCATTTAACTTCACTTAGAGCAGTATGAGATTTTGGGGCACCTTTCAAATGAGAATTAGGTAAGATGTGAAACTATTGCTTAGAGCTGAAAGCTAAATATATGCCCAGGGAACTGTTTTTCATATAAAGCTCTCTGGTGACTAGAGCTGCCTTAGAAGCATATCACTAAGGAGTGAGTTCTTTTTGAGAGTTTTAGCCTGAAATGCCTTCATAGTAATGGATTAGGCCTTTTTGCTCTACCAGGCCTTTGTAAACCCAAAGCCAAAACCACCAAGGTCTTGAAATCTGTCAGTTGTGCAAGCAGCAGTGAGAAAAGCTTCCCCCACATGCTCTGGTTAGTGCTACAGAGACACTCTGTCCATCATGTTAACACGGTTTGATCCCATACTGCCTCAGGGAAGGGAGGTTTGGCCAAGATGACTGCAGGAGACTGAGGAATGCCAGCCCAGTAAGTTAGTATGAAGATCTGGGTGTCTGTCCTCTTGCTTTGCAGAGGGAGTGTAGGGCTATCAGCTGGCAGAGTTTGCCCAACTGTCTCCCCAAAAATATCCTGGAGTAGTTTGTATCTTAGTTTCTTAGTTGTACTGTCTAGAGGCTGCAGGTGGATCCTAGTGTAGCACACTTATTTCCAATGAGAGATTGTCTTGGAGGCCTTAGACTCTGAACAGGCATGATGCTTAAAGACTGGGAGACAGGAAGCATCATTATCTCATCTCTGAGGTACAGAATTTCATTTACTTTTTGAAGATGTTGACTTTATTTTTATGGCCATTCTCTTTTCTTCTGCTGTTCTTCTTTCTGTGGGAAACAGCCCCCTCCATGCATGAACATGTCTTACTATTGAATACGTTTCCTCGACAAAATGACCTGGCTGCTCCTTGCGTTTATCCACATGCTTAAACGTCTGTTAAAACCTCGTGTTTTTCCTTCCTTCCCTTCTCCTTTTTTTTTTTTTTTTGTTAATAATGGTTCTCTGGCTCTGTGCTGTTTGGTTGTGGGTTTTTTTTCTCCAACAGTGTGAAAATCAGCTTCTGCACTGAAAACAAAAGTAATGGTGTTATCAAAAGTTCTTGAACACCCTGCTCAGCTGCAAGCTACTGAAAGGAAAAATGCCACCGGGAATGACACCTGATTGCATTAGTGTCACTAGTAATGTCTTAAGCTGCTCTACTCTGGTTTACAAATCAAATCTCAAGTTTGCCAGTCCTGACTATTGTGCCTTTAAACAGTCTTAATTTTGTGAACGCCTTGTGGGAGAGAGGAGGAGAAAAAGAAGTGAGTAACAAGGATCCAAATTTCTCCTGGAAGCAGAAGACAAGAAGGTAGATTGGACACCATTGTCTTCTCAGCGCTGCATCTCTGTGGCATAGACTCAGCATACAATTTAATACTTGTCTAATGCTGGAAGAGTTTAACTCTTCATCCATTCCAAAATTTTTGTTTCCTGACTGGAATTCAAACCCAAAAATCTATATAAAGCCACTATTTAACTAGCAGACACTTGTATACAGGAGCAGTTTTCAGTAGCAGTCACATTTTCCTACTTACAAATTAATGCTCGGGAGAAGTCATCCTTTCAAGGAGCAGGATGGGACACTGTAAATGTCCATGTAAGGAGAGTTATATCCAAACTGCAAAAATTTGCATACCGATTTTCAGCATTGTGTGGTACACTCTAGAAGTTGAAGGAAATCTTTATTTGAGCATCCTGGACAAAATTGCTCATTCTACCCTGCAGTTGGCATAGCAGTCATGCAGCTATTGGTGATGTTTTCTGTTCCGCATTTATTTCTGGTATGATGTCTGCATATTTGAAAAAGGATCTGTTTTCACGTTGTTTGATACAAAGTGAGGAAGAGAAGGAACTGAAGAAGGCTGGGCCACTCTGGAAGTGCAAGGGAGAAGGAGGGATCCCTTTTTATTTCAGCCAGGTCCTGGCATAAAGTCCGTGCCATAGAGAGTATGAAGCTGTGCTCACAGCGTACAGGAGGCACTTTTTCTTAGGAGCTTCTGGAGCTCAAGAGTGAAGAAAACAGGGAGGAGATCAAAGTGGTAGCCTGTGGTTGTGCTCAAAGAAGTGCCTGATCCAAGATGGACTCTACCTCTCTGGGAATAATTTCTGGAGGGTCATCCTGAAGGGATTGTGACTGTGACGTTTACCAGACACTGTAACCTTTTTTTTGCCATAGCTCCTGAACTAAAGGCAGCATAAACAAGCAAAGTCTTTTTTCTCAAAGCCTGAAGTGGCTGTTACTCCAGGCACCACAGCATAAAGCTTCTCAAAAGGTCTGGATGCAGAGGGGAAGGGCTGCAACCCAGCAGCATGTGCCCATGCTGGGAGATCTTTAGTCCTCAGCCTGTGGTTTTACATGTCTCTTCCTTTCTCAGACAGGTTTGAGGAATGCAATTTCCCCTTTGCTTCCTTTCAGAAAAGCTGCGCTTGCTAGAAGCACTTACAGCACAAGGTATAGGCTCTGCCACTTTTATGGTGACACATAAAGGGTTTTTTCATTGATAGCACGTCAGGATGCAGACAGACTTGATGTGCATCACATGGAAGAGTTTGTTCGCGTGTTGCACAGAAATGGCTAATAACAAATATTTGACTGGTTTTGTTCCAACCGACAGGAAGAAGATTCTTATATTCCTGGGAATCTGAATAAACAGAGTAGGTTTTGGGCTGAACACAGCTTTGACCAAGCCCCATTTACATCAAAGCTCATTACTGCTTTCGAGCTCCAGCAGCCATATTGTGATTACTAATGAGCCTCTCCAAATTCCTCAATCTGCTCCTTCCTTCTTTCCTATTACAAACATACGCACTCTACCTAGGAAGGGTACAAAGACGTTGAACAGTCCATTGTATCTTCCATGACTTATGTATTTTTTGTCTGTGTGCATTTCCAGGGCCCAAAGGGAGAAAATGTCGGTTCGATCACTCAGCCTCTTCCCAGCAGCTACCTGATTTTCAGAGCAGCCTCTGAATCAGATGGTAAGTTTTGGTCTTTGTTTGCTTTCTCAGCCACTAGAATTATCCTGTAAACTTGCATGTACTGTATAGCAGGCAAAGATGCTGGTGACTCCACATGTTGAATACCATTCTGGGAATTCACAACATTATGGAAGGTAAATTTAGGTCACTATGTAACAGGCATGCGAGCTTGCTATGTGAAAATCTCTATAAATGACTTTAGCGGACCTAAAATATCAGTGATTTATAAGTAGATAAGAAGATTAAAAACATTGTCATTCCATTTGACCTTCAGACTACTGTAATTTTTTTTTTTGCTATAGCAAATTAAACCAGGCTGTTCATTTTATGCATGTTTTTCACCTACCCCACTAAGGGTAATCACATTTCCCATCTGTTCCTTTGGGTCTCATCTAGAATAACTTTAAGGACACAAAGATCTTTTTTTATGGAACACAGTGGGCTTTGAAAGCAGTGTCCTTCCAGTCCAGTGATTCAAGTTTCACATATTCCTAAAGGCTGGAAATGGGACAATGCCAAATGCACCTTTCACGTGGCACTTAGCATAGGACGAAACCTTCTTTCATTACAGGCTTAGCATGCTGTTCTTCCTACTACTGTGCAAAAAGGGCTGTTTGTAGTTAGAGATACCATCTTGACACTGAAAGGTGCTTGCAGATGCCACTGTAGTGGAATGATGCATAAGTGAATGAAAATAAGTCTATTTCTTTGTAGCTTATGGAACAGTATAGCTTATTTGTGTAAAGGAATGCAGGACTCAAACTCAACTCCAAATATCACCTGTCTAGAAAGGGATAGATTGATACAATAGTCTCTTAGGAAAAAAAGTGTTGTTGGGGTAGGGCTGCTAAATTACAGGCACTTCAAATCCTGGATATACCAACAGCCCACAGAACAGATATATGAAACAGTTCCTCAGAGCTCTTAGGCAATCTTAGCTTCATAACTGTCTGTCAACTCAGATTTTCTAAATAATTATTCCTTAGAGACCCATGTAACTTGTCTTTCTATTAACTTGATTACAAAATGCACAGAGACAAATGTGGTCATTGTATGTGTTCAAGACAAATTGCTGTTTCATAAAGCACTTCATTTCTGGTATTTCAGCTATCTTTTAAATGAAAACTTTCATTCTCGTGGAAACCTGGTGATTGAACTTTAAAGCCAGCCTGGCAAGAAGATCTGTGGTTGAACTACTATCTCTTTATACAGTGATTGCCATAGGCCAGTTATGTGGAGTAGAATAGCTTTAGATTTGTTCTAACTAACCTTACCCATAAAGACTCCCAAGGTAGCAATACTCCCAAGACATCATCAGAGGGAAGACTTTTCTAGCTGTGGTCTCTGTCTAGGTTATACACCACATGCTGAAAGAAAGCACAAAAGGGACCATATCTGGCACATGAGAACTTTCAATATTTAAATGCCTTTGGGAAGCTTTCTGCCCAGTGAATTATTACATATCTCTGGCATCATAAGAGTTTAAAACAGTGAGTTACTGGAACACATTTTTAAAGCCAAGGTATTGGCCAAGGTTCTTGTCAAATGCGCAGAGGCTAGGCAGATCAAAGTAGGGTTACTTTAGGATTTAGTATGATTTTTTTCTTTGTTGCTTCTCTACAGTCGAGTCTTAAGGTTAGAAGGAAAGCTAATGTGATCAAGGGAAGGAGGAACTGAGATACTTCTCAATCAAATAACATAAATGTATATGTAGAAAATAACTACAGCCTTTGGTTAGGGATGAAATAGTGTTCTAGAACAGCACTAGCAATGCCCTAGAGCCCCCTGCACAAGTTTAGAGCACCCACATTATACCTTGTAGATCCTGAGAGTCTGAGGAGGTGACCGTGGCAGCTGACATGAAGCTTTGCAATCTGTACATTTAGCAGTGGACTTCACAAAAAAAAAATCAATACAGAATTGCAACAGAAATACTAGCATGAAAAATGGTGTAATTTTCAGCTGAATGAGAGTAATTGACTTCACAGCTGAGGTCAATGAGCTGTAAGAAATGGCTGTACCTCCTACAGAAAGGGAAGAATGTGAATCTGCAGACCAGCTTGTAGACTCAGGATAACCTCCTTCCCAAACACAAGAGCTGTCCTGGTATGGTAACTGTGCTTTTGTTTGTTAGTTAGCCTTTGTGGGGGCAGTTTGGGGGCATCCGCTTCATTGAGTGATGTAGATATGCTGACAAGTGGCCAAATGCATGGGTGTCACACTTGGAGATGAGTGATTTGGGAACGATACCAACATCAGTAGGTGGTGTAAAACGTGTGCAGACAGGGACATGAAGAATAGAAATGGTTGCATATAAGGAAATTTGATTTTAAGCCCAGAAGACACTACTGAAATCATTGTAGATTTATAGCTTTACTTATTGTAAAGAGGCATCTCCAAGAGAGTGTACCTGAGTTTGTTTCATTTCTTTAACACACTGGAGAAACAAAGAGGATGTAGTTATGGTCAAGAGAGACAGGAGATTAAGGTAAAAGGAGCTAAACTAGCTGACACAAATGGGGCAGCTGGAATCCATTCCCTTGCATAATATTGTAGTATATTTGTAGCACGTTCACATCTCCTCCGTAGATGCATTATTGTGTGAATCTACAGCATCTCTTAGGAGGTGTCCTGACCACGTTCTGCTTAACACAGTTTCCCGTCTTACTCTTGGAAAATGAACTGCAGAGCATTTGGTAAATCCAACCAAAATTCACAGAGGCCTCTGACTTGCTGGAGAATATTGAATTGCAGCATATGTTAGATGTACAGTTCTGCTATCCAGGCAACTCTGTCATGATCAGCAGCAGCTATATGGCCTACTTTTTCTCTCAGCTTTTTAGAATCCTTTTTTTTCCCTCTGCCATACCATCTGTGACAGACTTTGGTAGGATTTAAGGTCCTGACTTCTGGACCGCCTGCAGAACCACCGCCAAACTACAGTAGATTTCATATTCACAGACTGCAGGAGCAGTGTGCTTTGTGATGTGTTTTAAAGACATCTGGAAGGTCATATCAGCCTACAGGGTTCAACCTGTACAAACACACGGTCTTTCTTTCTCACCAGTTTCAGAAAAGAAAATAGCTTTTTCCGAACCAGCAACTATGTATGCATTCCAGATTTATGCTGATGAATGGCTTAGAATTAGTAGTTTAGACCTGTCCCAACCTTCCTGCCCAGACCATTCTGGGGCTGCCCCTGAGATCTCCAAACTGGTGCCCCAGACCTCCTAAGCATTTTGAGTCACCTGCTTAAATCTCAGTGTAGATCTCCACCTTGCCACAGGCATGACCACCAAAGAGGCTACTAGGGGAGTTCAAAGTGGCAGATTGCCAAGGGTTAAAGGCTTAACAATGGAATTGTAAAGCACGTTTATATTTTGTTCCTTATGTCTGTCCCCTCCTTCAGGCATGCTTTGGGTAGTCTCTGTTGCCTGATGTGGCTGGATTTGTGTGGAAATCCTGATGGTTTAGCTTGTCATGTCATTTCTCTGCTATGTATCTAGCCCTTTTCCCAACATGGATGCTCTGATCTGGGGAGGAAATAAGATTATTTAAATAAGGGTCATGCACAAGAGCAATGAACCAGAAGGAAGACTGCAATTTATAATCAAGTTCACAATGAAATATATCACTGGCAGTACTAGAAAAAATAGAAGTTACTTCCTTAGCTTTTTGTTTGACCTTCATATTCCTTAGATCTTTCACAGCAGTTTAAAATCCAGGCATTTGCAACCAGACTTCATTTAGCTGGGTGCATAAATTGCACCTGCAGCTAATTGAGGGATCGCATCCTTGCCTCTTGACAGCCAAAGTGTAAGAATTAATGCATGCAGGCACCCAAGTGGTACAGCAAAATAAGCAGTCAGCTGAATACGATGACCTTAATGTTCACTGACTGAACTAAGTCAGCCTCTCTCTCATCATTTGTGATTTGTGTGCACTTGAGCAAGAATTTATTGTTTCCAGGTGACAGTCTACTTCAGCTTGATTTTTTTAAAGCATCTCTCTTCTAAGTGTGAGGCACGAGGCCAAAAGCTGGATGACCTTAATAATTCAAGAAGAGTAATATTCCCTTAGTGATGAATCTCTGGAGGAACGTATGGTTACTAGATGTGAGGCTTTTGATGTCTTAATTGGCAAGAGATTCATCCCAGTCATTCTGTAGCTACAAAAATGTAGTAAAACCAAGTATAGTCCCGGACAGATTTCCATGTGCAACGATGTGATTCCATCTCGAGCAGATTTTTATTGTTGGTTAGTGCTGACAGAACATTGTCTGGCTCCTCTGTGATCAGCTGTTGCAAAATGAGGCAGATAGACTTGGCGTATCAAATTGTGAGTTGTTGCAGGTGAAATGATGGTGACTGTAAAGAATTTCAAAGATGAGTAGCATACTGTCCTCAATACTGTCTGTTTGGGGTTTTTGTTCTGTGGGATATTGCTGTAATTTTAATCTGTTCAAATACCAGGACTGACTCAAGGTGTTCCTTGAACTTAGCTTGGGTTCGCAACTTAAACAACCTTTGATTGTTCTGTGGGTTTTTTTCCAAGGGGGAGAAGTGGTGGGTTTTGTCACTTGGTTTTAGTAGTTCCTTTTTGCTGTTAACAGTTGGTGCCAGTGCAGGCCTGCTGCTTTTCAGCTTTGCAGCCACCAGGTTTCTGCATAGTGCCAGCAGTGCCCTGCAGACCCAGAAAGCATCCTGGAAGGAGCTGTAGTCATTCCCATTTCAGCAGCTGTACTGCAGTGGTCATCTCAAAGGACCAAAGGGTGCTTTTCCAGCCTGATGAGCTTTGGCCTGGAGAGAGCATACAGGAAGTTTCAAAGCATATGTGGTATGCATATTTGGCTTTGTTTTTACAAAGTCAAGGCAACACATCCTTTATTAGCTTTTTTTCCCAAAATCTTTGAAGAAGGAAGGAACTTTGGAACCCAGCTGTGTTTAACTGATTTTTCAAAGAGTTTCCTTTTTGAAATTGTCAGTGATGACTGCCATCGTTTTACAGTAAACATATATATAAAGGAGAAGAGGAGTTACAGGCTTACTCGAGGAGACACCTCTGTTTCATAATTTTTTTTTCCTATAGTAAGCACAGCTGAGTGATGTGCAGATGTGTTCCTCTGACATCCCACTTTCCCAGGACATTGTCACATGTCAAATGCTGTGAGGATAATTTGTTAAAGTAATGTAGGGAATG
The DNA here is from genome assembly GCA_033556795.1 of Tapera naevia. NCBI lineage: Eukaryota > Metazoa > Chordata > Aves > Cuculiformes > Neomorphidae > Tapera > Tapera naevia. Next base: position 3,217,006 of record JAUMJJ010000374.1, read on the forward strand.
GATATTGAAACCAATGACTGGTACAAGGAGAGAGGCTGTTACAAAAGAGAGCAGGAACCCAAGGTAGTGCTAGCACTCTGGTAGGACATCCACTTTTGGCACTTTAGCAACAGCCTTGTCAAAGAGTCTCACTCTTTTCTCATTGTTCCTGGAGGGAGCCAAAGTTGGCTGGGCGACCTGACCAGTGCAGGTGGCAAAAGATGAGTGATGTGAAATGTCCTTCTTGTGCCAGCTGCCAGTATGAGTAATTTAGCTGGACCTGACTTGGCACTTCAGAGTTTGGGATCTTCTCTGGGTGGGGTGTCATTTCTCTCTGTTACTGTCCTCATCGAGAACTCTGTTAGCTTGATTGTAAGAGCCAGAGCTTGCTCTGCAGGCAGCCCCTTGGAAGTCACTGACAAAATACTAAGTACAGTGAAGAAGGGGTAAAGCTCAGAGGTAATGTTTGAAAGATATTACTTAGTTTACAGCTCCCAAGCATAAGGAGGTAGTGGAGGTGTTTCTGAGACAGCGTAATCTCTGCAGAAATTGTCCAAAGGTCATTATTGCGGTGGATGGAGTAATATATCATTGGATACAGAAAGAGCTTAAAAGCCTGTGGGGAGATTCTGCCATAGGCTGACAATATGGTCTGGAGTTTTCCTTCAGAATTTAAATATATGCTTGATTTAAGCCACAATTTGTGGGAAATTGTGACTGACAGTTGATTGCAGTGTTTTACATTGCAGTTTTAAAAACCTTGAGCCTCTAAAGGAATACCTTTGTAACTCCTTCACAGCTCTTTTTTGCTTCCTTACATGCATCAAATTAGTTTGCCATTTTTCTCTGAAGGAACCCACATTTTGCATCCTTTTCTGATCTAATTACCTCACATGAAAAAAAAATTACCTCTGTCAACCATTCAGAACTGGAAAATGTGAAAATTAAGGTAACCATGAAGCCTTCATGTAGGCTACTGTGACTATAGATGACAGCCTTTAATTATGTGACCAGATTCTTTTTTCCCCTTCTTCAGTTCCTGAGGGTGTGAGTAGCCTTGTCAGGTAAGCAATTAAGTAGTCCAAATGCTAGCATTTTTATGTCATTTTCACAATAAAGAAAAATATTACTCAATAGCAAGATCACTGAAATGTAAAAACATTTCAAGTAGGCCTTTAGCAATAAAACAGTTTTATCTTGTGTGCAATCTCTGAAATTGAGAGTGTATAATTTTACAGTGTTATGCTGCAGTTAACAAACTGTTAACTTGCAGAGAATGTAACCTTTTCATTTGCAGAGGAAATCTCATATTTTACATCCTGTTTTGTTACATATATTTGTTTGGATTCACAGCACCACCTGATGGCTGTGCATACCTTGAATTCAATTTCTGTTAGAAATGATTACAAGAATGTACAGAAGTGCCATTGCTGTGTTCTGTGGGGCACAAATAATGCTGACTGCTAACACACAGTGAGTTCCTCTAAAGCTTTGTGTTTTCTGCCTTGGAATATTAAAATGAATATTTTTTTAAAATTTAGGTTCCTTGAATAAACTTTCAAAAAAGATTTGACTCATAACCCCTTCCATGGGATTAGCTAAAGAGATAAAAAACAAGATATGTTATTAGAAATTTCCTCTGGTAAAGTGGTGGACCCCAAAGGTTTGACCAAGCCTGTAAGATCTCGATGACAGTAGTGAATACCTGTGGCACAGGGGCAGGGAGAGTAGGAGACAAGTAAAAGAGCTGCCTGTGGGGTCGTGGCCCGTGTGGCCGGCTCTGCCTACAGCCCTGGAGCAAGGGAGATGTCTGAGGGAGACTTTGGGGTCACCTTGCCCCACTTGTTAGAAAGTGTAAACATAGCCAGTGCATTGCTGTAACCATCATAAGAAAATGTCTGTACATGAGTACTGCAAGATGTTGAGAAGGTGACCTCTTACTGCTTCAAAGGGCCCATGCTGCTACAAATCAAGCTACCTATTGAAGCACCCGATTTTCAAGTCCATTGAAGATGGAATCATAAAATTATTTGGGCTGGAAGGAACTTTAAAGATCATCTAGTTCCAACCCTGCCATGTGCAGGGACACCTCCCACTAGATCAGGTTGTTTGTAGCCTCATCCAACCTGGTCTTGGACACCTCTAGGGATGGGGCATCCACAGTGTCCCTGGGCAACCTGTGCCGGTGCCTCAATGCCCTCACAGGAAAAATTTTCTTCCTAATGTCTAGTCTCAATCTCTCCTCTTTCATCTTAAAACCATCACCCCTCATACTATCACTACATACCCTGATAAAGAGCCCCTCCCGTTCTTTCCTGTAGTCCCCCTTTAAGTACTGGAAGGCTGTTGTAGGGTCTCCCTGGAGCCTTTTCTTCTCTAGACTAAATACGTCCAACTCTCTCAGTCTGTCCTCGTATAGGAGGTGTTCCAGCCCCCTGAGCATCTTTGTGGCCCTACACTGGACTCGCTGTAACAGATCTGTGTCCTTGCTGTGCTGAGGATTCAAGAATTGAACACAGTACTCCAGGGGAGGTCTCGTGAAAGTGGAGTAAAGGGAAAGAATCACCTCCCTCGACCGCTGTTCACTTTCTTTGGAAGCAGCCCAGGAAATGGTTGACTTTCTGGGCTGCAAGCACACATTGCTGGCTTGTGTTGAGCTTTTCATCTGCCAGCATCTCCCTGCTCCTTCTCTTCAGGACCACTCTCAATCCATTTTTCACTCAGGACTTTGCACTTGGCCTTGTTGAACGTAATGAGATTCAGACAGACCCACCTCTCAAGTCTTTCCATGTCCCTCTGGATGGCATCCCTTCCTGCTAGCTTGTCAACTGCGCCACACAGCTTGGTGTTGTCAGCAAACTAGCTGAGGGTGCATTCGATAACACTGTCCATGTCTCCAACAAAGATGTTAAACAACACCTGTCCCAGTACCAACACCTGCGGATTGTCACTAGTCTCCACTTGGACACTGGGCCGCTGACCAGAACTCTTTGAGTGCAACCATCTAGCCAATTCCTTATCCAATGAGTTGCCCATCAATCAAATCCATGTCTCTCCAATTTAGAGACAAGAATATTGTGTGGGACAGGGTTGAATGCTTTGCACAAATTCAGGTAGATGATGTCAGTTACTCTTCCCTTATCCACCAACACTGTAGCTGTATTGTACCCCATCCTTGTTGGTCAGAACAAGGTCTAGCACAGCACCTCTTTTTGTTGGCTCTTCTATCACTTGGAGAAGGAAATTATCATTGATGCATTCCAGGAACCACCTGGATTGCTTGTGCCCAGCTGTGTTGTCCCTTCAACAGATATCGGGGTGGTTGAAGTTCCCCATGAGGACCAGGGACTTGGATGTGAGACTGTGCCTATCTGTCTATAGAGGACCTCATCTACTCGGTCTTCCTGATCCGATGGACTGTAGAAGACCCCCACGATAACGTCACCTGTCCCTGCTCTCCCTTTAATCCTGACCCATAGGCTCTCGGTCAACTCCTCAACTCCAGGTGGAACTCCATGCATATCAGAGGGCAACATCACCTCCTTGTCTCCCTTGTCTGTCCTTCCTAAAGAGCCTGTATTCTTCCATTCCCACACTCCAGTCATAGTATCCATCCCACCGTGACTCTGTGATGCCCGTGAGATGATAGCCCGGCAGGCATGCACATGTCTATAGCTCCTCTTGTTTATTGCCCATGCTATCTGCATTTGCATAGAGACACTTAATTTGGGCCCCCAGTGAAGCTGACTTACTGACTGGAAAACAATTGTGCTGCTCTTAGGTGCTTACCTGCTGACCTGTGACTGGTATAAAAATATCTGGACATATGCAACATTTACAAATGTCGAATCATGCAGTCCTCGCTCTGCAGAACTGGAAAAGAAAAAGTAAAGAGAGAGGAAAGTCAAAGGAGGTGAGACTGAGCAGGAGTGTGTGTTGTCCAAAAAGTTGGATTCATTATCTGATGTGCAAATAGTCAGTCTCGCACGCCAAGTCAAGACATTGATTTTATTACAGGGTTACCCAAGTCTGGGTGCTCTCTGGCTTTCCACAAATCAAGCACACCTGGCAGGAGCCTCTGCACTCAATTTATTACAAAACTTACGAAGTCAACACTTGCCAAGTACTTCCCTGGATAAATGATTGTTAGTGGTTTACATACTATTGTAATAAAGTTACATGTGGTTGCATCATACAAGTTTTTTACTGTGCATATTCAGTGAGTTGGGGTCTTCTCCTGAAAGTGGGTAACCTGTTGCTTGGAGGTGTGTTTTTGTATGTATATGAGTGTATAATGAGAAAGTTTGTATAAAGACAGTTTTTCCCTATGTTTCTCTGCCAAATCGGCAATCTTGAGGACAGGGCTTGATTTAATTTGCCCTCCTTTGTCCAGATGTCCAAGGCTTCCCTTACATAAGATTGTGAGTGCTTTGATCTTTTACTTAATGCAAGTTCTACTGTTCTATTTAATATGAAATATTAGTTCTTTATTGATTGTTCAGAACAGCACACACTCTTTTGCAACATGCTGTCCCTTTTATGGAATAGCCTGAAACAGGTTTTTATCTTGGTGGGTTTGAGGGAGAGGGAATACGTAGGAGAAAGTGGATTTGTGCTCAGTGCAGCCATTAACTCTAATGGGTTATCCATGCAAATTCTCTGTGTGGTGAGAAGGGAATAATTCTCTGTTTGTGAAGCTTTAATGCAAGAATATTTATTAAACACAAAGTAGTGTAAAATCAATCCCAACAGCCGTGACCTTCCTAGTCTTTTTTTAATTATTATGTGTGATCTTATTATTAGTAATAATCATAAACTGATGCTGAAGGAATTTATGGGATTAAATTAGAATAAATGGTGGGGCTTTGTGGTCTTTGTGGCTCGGTGTTCAAGCACAATTCTTCAAAGTTTCGGGCTTTTTTTCTCTCTTTGACTTGTTGCAGCAAGTCAAGTCTTGCTTAGCAAGTCTTGCTTATCAAAGCAAGAACTGAAAGCTAATCAAATTTATAAACAATTTTTTATATACAAGTGATCTGATTTTTTTTTTATATTCTTACAGAGCCAAAGTTTGGTTATATTGAAGCTGACGGGAATTCTGCTCAAGAGAACAGCAGGATCCCAGTGAGATTTATACATATGCTTGAGGCTAAGAGTGTAATAGAGTTGAATATAACGACAGAAACATTTCCTAAACAGGACATAGGAATCAATGTGGTCCAGGGAAAAACTGTTTGTAGCACTTGCCATTGCTAGAACAAAATCCTTTTTTTTTTCTCCACTGCCTCTAAAGCACGCTTCCAATTATTGCAAAATATATTCTGAGGAATGTAATGAAGAGGTCTGTTTTACATGCTTGAAAGCAGAGGATAGCTCCCTTGAGACTTCATTTCTTGAATTTACAGGTGTTCTGGCCTCATTAATGACTGCACGAAGCACGTTATTTTCAGGTGCTTCTAAGAATACAGGAACTCCAGCATTGTGGTGATTAGGCTTTAACATTAACACACAGCGTTGTAGACTTGTATGGATTGTTGCAAAAGAAACCAAGGGTCAGTTTGGATTCCTGTGCTTTTTGTTTGCTGCCTGCCTGTGGGACCCTCTCAGATCTTAAGAAAATCCAGTGAGGCTGTACATAGGAACTGCAGTTTGTCTCGTCTCTGTGCCGTGCTTATAGTTTCTGGTATTTGCAAAGGAGACCCTCTGGGTAAAGACTTTGTGATGAGATAAGAAACACTGATGCTCCCCATAGATTATTTGATAGACTAGGCAGGGACAAGGAATGGAGCAAAGGGAAAAAATACAGACACAGAGGAAAAATAAACAGCCTGACAAGCTACTCCCTCTAGTCTTAATCACTCTAACAAGTATTGATCATCCTGGCTTTTGTTTGGAGTGGTTGTTAACTGCAGCACTGCCCGGGACCCCCATGCTGGCTGGTAGTTCAGTCATGCCACTGCAAGCAGGGGCCTCTTATGTCCAAGTGCAGTACTCCCTGCCATTGGGTAGTGTGTGTGGTGAGGATGACAAATGCTGAATGTGTTTTTGGGGTGTATTATTTGCAAACATGAGCTGCTGGGTGGTTTGAAAGCAGCATGCCTGTACACATTTCCTGCATCTTGGACAAAATCAGAAAGAGGCAAAAGAGGACATGAACAGGTTGTAGGAGATCAGAGGAAGAGATGCTATTAGGGAAGGAGGATTTAGGGTGCGTTTTCCTCCATATCACTCATGCAGCCACTAAAACACACGGTTTCTGGCAACATATCCTAAGGATTATATTGATTAAAAATAAAATAGATTATTGTACACAATGACTTCCTGAATTGTGTATAATGAGCTTTACTCCTAGGCAAGAAGCTTTCGAGAAGCAATGCATGAATTGTCTTATTTACTCTCTTGTGCTTAAATAATTGCTTTTGTTTTCACAGGCCGATGCTGGCTGGATGCTTTGGAACTTGCCCTCCGTTGCTCCAGCCTCTTCCGGCTCAGTGCCTCCAAGCAGGGAAAGGATGGAGAAATGAACTGTTCGAGCGATTCTGCACATGCAGGGCTCAACCACCTCTTGCACACCAATACTATCTCAGACCAGGAGTTTTTCCAGTAAGATGGGGCTATCACTTCTTAACGCACAGAGAAATGTTGCATGGCTCACACTTGGCCATTCTTTTAACTTTAGCTTAACTTAGCCAGAGTCCACTAAGGAAACCTGTTTAAAAAACAGCCTGTATGTTGTTCTGCCGCATCCATCACTGATAAATGGATTTGGTGACTATCAGATTTGTCATCACCTAATGCTTGAGCACACAGACTGGGGAGAATCTCAGCTGTGTTCATGTGTATGTAAACAATTTTCTTCTGTCGCCTGCTAGGGCCAAAATGCTGTCCGGAAATGCTGGCCATGATAAATGGCTTGTCTGACTAGAGATTGCAGAATCTAGCTGCCAGAGTAGACCTATAGTTACACAGGCATAAGGAGTAACAATGTCTGACTGTTGGCTAGCACATATGACTCTGAGTCTGATCTATTTTCTTAATAATGTGTTCTCTTTTCTAATAATACTGTCATAGTCAGCAGAGTGCACACACTGCATCCTTAGTTTTATAATTACTTTCTCTCTCTACAGGGGTTTTGAGTGGTTTCCAATTTCATCCTTGATGCATCAGATAATTTTTTACATAAGGGAAAAAAGTCCCCATGGCCTTCTCTCTATTCATATTCCTAGTATTGCTGCAGCAACTCACATCAAAGCTCTGTAAGCATTAAAAAACTCCAGGCCTTTTCTCTTGCTTATAGCTAAATTGACAGCCTAGAAAATCTCTCTGGTATGGACATTTGGCCCTTGGAGTGGGAACTGGGAGATGTAGCATCTGTTTCTAGTTCTGCTGATAAAAATTTGACTTAGGGCTCGCAGCTATGCACTGTTACCGTTTTAGGGTAACAGTTCTTGCAGCTTGCAAAGATGATGCCTTGTACAGTGGGCTGTCACCTTTTAAGTGGTTTACTTCGGCTCTGTTCTAAGTTTAACAACAGCAGCAATCTGAGTCCTCTTCAGAGTGTTGAGGTGTCTCTGGTCCCATGGGACCAAAGGGATGGCAGCATTTTGGGCTGGCCTTCATTCTGAGAAGCTCTGGTATTCCCAGTGTGTGTTCTCCAGTCCTGCTGTTTGGGTTTTTAGCTAGAGTTTGAAGAAGAGCTTTACTGAAGAGCAATGGGAGAAGAAAAGGATATATGGTGTGTGTTAGAGGCATGTGCCCTAGTACTTGTGCAAATACTTCTATTGTTCTGGGGCTTCTTCCATAACACTTCACTTTCTAATTTCTTTCTGCCTAAGAGAGAGTCTCTTAGGACTGTGCTCACTATGATAATGAATCCAGGAATGTAGTAGACTCAATTTTGTGCAGATGGATGTGTGAACAGAAATACAGTATTAAAATGGAGTCTGTTGCACTGAGAACATTCAAGGCAGACCCATGGTTACCGTAAGGAAGTGCAGAAGATAGAGTTAAAACTGTATTAATTATTTCTGAAAAACATGATGAGTAAATGATGTTTAAATGATGCCTCTGACCTCTTAGTAGTCCAACATTAAAAGCCCTCTTGAACTACAGGGTTCAGCAGTAGCACACGTGGCAGAGTTTTCAGCCGGACAGAGCACCCACAATTGGAATCAGATTTTTCTGACAGGATCAGATTTTAACTGAGTCTGGTTCAAGTTGCGTGCTCAGTGTCTGATCATCTGAACAATACTCTCTCCTTTCTGAGTGCTACCACTGGTTTTAATCTGTACCCAGACTTTCCCCAGTGCTTAAAACCCAGAGAAGTTTGATGGTTGTGGGACAGGAGGATGACTTGCTGTCATCCCTGGAGGAATAAAGGGCATTTAAACAAAGGAGAATGTGAAACAAAAACTGTGCAAGTGCTGAGCAAAGGAGTTTTGGTTTGCCACTGACAGTGGCTTCCTCATAGGGATTCAATAATTCTAATTAAATGCCTTCCCTACAGGGAATCTTACCAATTAAATTGGCACGCTGTTGTTAGGGGGCCAGTTAATTACATTTAACTCTATCTTCAAATTAGCCAAACTACTCTGTCAAGGAAAAAAAAAAGAAAAGATAGATGATGGATATTATAGTGAGAACAAAACACAAGGGAGCTGGCAAAGGCAAATCTTCTGGTGAGCCAAAGTTGCATTTGTCTGCTGGCTGCTTTGCTCCTTTCCTGCTGGAATGAGTTGAGATTGTACAGTGATTTTAAAATACATGTCATTAGTGGTGTATAGAAATGAGAGGGAGAGAACTGTGCAAGTTAATCAAAGGCTAAAGTACTGTGTAAATTTGTGATTTTAGACAAGAGGCCTTTAAGGCCCCAGGCACTCTTCTTTTTAATATGAAGTTGTAATTCTTGTGGTTTCCATGCCTTATTTCCAGCAACCCCAAGACCTTGGCTGTTTTACTCATTTGACAAGAACCAGAAGTGGTTCTTTGCTTTGTGTAGAGATAGCAAACCCAAGGTAGTCCTGGTCACTGACTGAAGTTTCCGGTAATGCCTCAGGAGAATAAAGCACTGATATGAGACTGTTCCAATATGCTGAAACAGTAAATCAGCTGTGAAAGTGCCAGCTTATTCATGTTCATCCAGTGTTGACTTTTCACATTCCTCACATTCTCATTCCCTCACAGCTTTTGAAACCTGGTCCTAGTCCCATTGGAAGCCCCTGAGAAGTCTTTACATTGATTTTAATTCAAGCTTATGGCGTGGCTTTTGTTTTTAGCATATCGTACATATTCACTGGTGATTCTGTTTGGAGGAATAAAAAGAGCCTGGCTCCACTTCAGCATCTCAAATTTGTTCCTCAGAATGAGGAGCATCTGTTTTCCTTTTTGTTCCCCAGATCCTTGGCTCTGGATGTGTTACGTCTTGTCTTGTTTGTCACTGGTGGGTAATTGGTTCACAGTTCAGTGGGATTTGACATGAATTTAATTCCCTCTTGTACTACATCTGAAGTCCTTGATAAAATAATGGAGAGGAGCAGAGGAAACTAGGAGTCTTCTGCTCCGCAGAAACTTCAAATATTTCCCAAATGTGACACTGAAAACCACTTGCTTATCTGACAAATTTGACATAGAGACAAGTGCTACTTCTCAGCCATGAATCTTAAGACTTAAAATGAACTGTTCTTTCAAGCATTTTTACCCCATGGAGAAAAATGGGCAAGGGAGCATAGCAATGACAGATAAACACTTATTTATCAGATCACTTTAAAATTAAGAAATAGATTAGGTATTTAAATTTTCAGCAACTAATAACTAATAATTTCCAGGGCCTACATTCAGGAAGTATCTGTCCAGAGAAATCATGGGATAACTCTCTAGACAACCCTTTCCTCAAATTTTTTCTCCTTTATTATGGTAAACTCATGTGTGTACTGTACTCTATGCTTCCAGCGTGTTTGGTTATCATTCATTACACTTCCAGGTTGCTAACTCAAAAAAAAAAAGGTAACATCCAGATGCTAGAATGGTGAAGACATGTAATGTCTAATAGTAAATTATTAGTGCTGGAGTCTAGTGGTCATGAACTGTCTCATTCGTGATCTTAGTTTTATTTTACAGTAAAATAGTAAATTGAAAAAGCCCTTGTAGTTTATACATCTACACACGTAGACACATATGCATATACACATATATATGTACTACTTGAGTTAAAAGAAAGACTTTCTAAAGGCACAGAAAGCTTGACACTTTCAAAAGTGAAAGTCATCTACAGAAAGTAGATGACACTTTCAAAAGAATTGTAGAAATTGAGCTTCTCCAGAAACTGAGCTGTGACTGTCACAATATGGCTTGCTTGACATGTTAAAAATCATGAGCTTATTTCAGTGAATAGTTGGAAGGTGAGAACTTCTGAAGAGTTGATGCCAGTTCTGTGTTCTGACTGTTCTGTTGATTTTTTTTTAAATCTGGCTCTAACTAGCAATGCCTAATTATCTTTAAAAGAAAAAATAAGAAGAGGGAGAAGAAACGATGGAAACTTTCAGCATGAATCTATAATCAAAATTAGAACATGCACAGAATGGCCTGGGAAAAGGCCCATTATGGAGAGACTTCAAGCTTGACAGAACTTTCCTATGTACTGAGAACAGAAATCCTGTTTTGAGAGTGAGATGGCCTACGGGAAGTAACAACGCTTTTCAAGATCCAGGGCCTGTTTAAAGCCTCTGAAGCATTTTGTATAGCTGGATATCTTTTCTTATTGCTCTATCCAAGAGCAATTTTTTGCATGAGGAATTGGGTAAGAAATTTTCAGAAGAAGGTCAAGTACCTGAGAGCTAGGCTAAACCATGAGAGGTGATGTGTGTGTGAAGACATGTGTGAATAGTGAAAACTGAAGCCCATGCTGAGTATCACTTGAAAAAACAGGCATTTAGTGAATACTTTCTATCATCTGACCTCTGGCTCATCTAATCACATTTGCTTTCTGTTGTATGAAATGCATCTGCTATTTAAATGGAGATGCTATAGGCTACTTGAGAGACAATTTTTGGCTTTCTCCTTATTCTCTAAAGCCTGGATCACTGAGCATGAAGCGTACTACACCTTCCATGCTGTCCTTTGGGTGCTATTAAAATCTAGGTATTCTTCTTACAATGTAATTGTCCAGTCTATAATTTGAACTTGCTTCTTGCACAGAGCATTATCTGGGAAACATATTTCCTAGGTTAGTTTGTGTGTGTGTGAAAATACTTGCTTCTATTGATTTTTAAGTTTGCCTTTTCTAGTGTGGGGCTGACATAGGACCACCATCTGTTGAAATAAAGTAGCAGTAGTACTGAAAAGAAAATGTATCCCCTAATGTCATATTTTTCTGTAAAGGGAAAAATCTCTCCTGACTGACGCTTCCATTCTCTAATCAGCAGTTGGTGTGTGCTCTGTATCCCTCTGGTGTGTGGGCTCCCATCCGGAGCCAGCAGCAATTCTGTGTAAGGGTGGGTAAGTGATTTTGCAAAGTGCAGTTTGAAGGGGAGAATTTTAATGGAAAATATCTCACTGTTTCCATGATAAAAGCACTACTATTCAGGAAATCGGTATTTTACACTCTCCCGGGCAACACACCCTATTTTGAGTCCTGGGAGGTGTTTTTGCCTTGCCTAAAAGGCTTCAAGTAATCTGGCTTTATGAATCAAATTGAAGCAAGTAATGAACTGTGTGTTGCAGTTTGAATGACTCGGCCCTGGAGAACCACCACCATTTGGAAAATGATGCCTTTTCGGACAAGTCCGAGAGAGACAACCTAGAAGAGTCAGAGAATGAAATGCATGAGAACAGCCGGAAGACAAATGAAAGTGAGAGCGATCAGTCAGAAATCCACGGAGAGGTCTCTCCAGAAGGGAAAGGAACAACATATATTGAACAGATCTATGAGGAATTTGGGGAGGTAAAAGCAAAAAAATTATTTTAATTACTGTCTGTTAAAATGTCTCTGTTCGTAGTATTTGTCATTCAGCCTTTTAGTTGCATGGCAGAGCCAGTCTTGTGAGTTCCAGTGTTTTACAGATAAAGCAATGCACAGCTTCTGCTAAATTATGTTGAATTTATTATGTGCTCTAATAATTATGCATTATGAACAGCAGCCCAACTACTGTGCTTTGGCGTGTTTCCAGCATCGGTGATTGCTTTAACCAGTTATTGCATTAAAGAACTGCATAGCCTTGGCACATTGCTTTATAGAGCCAGCAGGAGGGGGAATAATTATTCTGAACATGTGTCCTGGCCAATTAGAATGCTCAGTCCTTGTGTGATACAAAATATGATACTTTCCCTTTTTCATTATGCATGGAACATCCTTTTTGCGTGTCCTAATGGAGCATTTGGGACACTTGATTCCTAAATGACAGTTTCTTGTAGGAAAGCCATTTCTCATGTCATTTAACAGCAGGAGGATGCGTTTCTGTTCCATATAGGAGCTCTTTTTAGCTGGATGTCACTGTGACACCTCTAAGAAAGGCAGTGTGAGAGAGCTGAGAGAGTCAAGTATGAGAATCAGTCTGAGCAGGCAGCAGAGGAACTCTGCTCCATCACTGGGAGGTCTCTGAGTACTCCCTTCCTTATTGCTTCAAACAGGGAAGCTGAAGTCTTGTTGGCGCTTCAAAGAAAGCTGTTTCTTTCTTAGAATCATGGAATCACAGAATCATTTAAGATCAAGTCCAACTGTAAATCTAACTCTGCCAAGGCCAGCAAACCATATCCCTGAGCGCCACATCTACACATCTTTTCAATATGCCCAGGGATGGTGACTCAACCACCTCCCGGGGCAGCCTGTTCCAGTGCTTGATAACCCTTCGGTGAAGAAATTTTTCCTAATAGCCAATCTAAATCTCCCCTGACACAAATTGCGGCCATTTCCTCTCATCCTATTGCTTGTTACTTGGGAGAAGAAACAAATGCCCACCTGACCACAACCTCCTTTCAGGTAGTTGTAAAGAGCTTCCTTTTCTCTAGGCTGAACAACCCCAGATTCCTCAGCCACTCCTCATAAGACTTCTGCTCCAGCCCCTTCACCAGCCTCTTATGCGTCTGTTCCAGTGTTTTCATGAAAGTGCACTTCTAATATTGAGGAAATAAATATAGCTAAAAATATATCCTAATTACATTCTGTGTTTCATTGAGTGATAACTTAAAACATTGAGAATGGTTAGGTGTTCCACACACAGATTATATTGCTCCTGTTTTATTTCTCCACAGACTCCTTATAGCAGGACAGCCTACATGAAAGACTACAAAAGTACATCCCTCCCATACCGCATTGCAGAGGTGCAGGAGGAGTTCAGTTTTGCCTCCCCCTTTCCACAGCCCAACAACTCCCAAGAGCAGCAGTTTATGCTCTAGAGCCACCAATCCAGGTAGCATGTGTTTGCTGCCATTTCAGATGTCAGGTGTGAGGTGCAGGCTCCTTCAGTAGAAATTGTGCTTGCAAGCAGAACCGTTGCCTTCAGAGACAAAAAACCCAACTCCTCTATCTCTCCCTGCAAATCCCACCCCAGACGTACAAGAGATGGTCCAAACTGTGCCCAAACAGGATTTTGAATATAGCTGAGCAACTAATAAACAGCAAAATGAAGGAAAGTTCTAATAATTTCTGTCAATCAGCTGCTTATTCTGAAATGACCTATTGCCACATGACAAACTTGTCCTAGACGTGTTGGTAGGGCAGGCTGATACTTTGGTGTTTGAAGGAGCCTTACAGAAACACTGTTGTGTGTATGTGGGTGTGTGAGAGAGATCTCTGCAGTTCTACATTAAAATAAAAAAATGTGGTACAAACCAGATGGAAAGGAATAAATTTCTACGTTGTGAAGCCTAAATGAGGGTAACCCTAGTGTGGCTGCTTGGACTTCAGTGGCCTTTCAGAAAGAATTGCCATGTAGCCTTGGCCGTTAGGTGTTTTAGTATATTCTTGCTGTTGACCAAGAGATGGAGCTATTGTCACCTAGAACACACAGATAGGGCTGATTGTTGAGTCTTGTCCCTCTGGTGGTAGTGAGATGAGGAAAAGTAGGTTGTATGCAATGACGTAGGTTGCTATCAGCAATGGGTGGAGATGTATCAAGGTAAACACATACCAACAAGTAGTATCAATTGTCATAGTAAACTGAAGCTGCTGCCCTCGGTCTGTGTGTACAGTTCAGCTTTGGCAGGACAAAGGTCACAGATGCAAACTATCACTTGTAAACTTTCAGCTTGGCTCATTTGAAAAGTGTGCACGTATGTGTGTGCATCTGTGTGTGTCTGAAAGATGAGTGCTTGTGCATCTGACATTCCAGGTTTGCCTTGTTTGCAGTAGGAATGTGAAGGCAGAGACAGGTGTCAGAAGGTCTTTGAGATTGCAAAAGCTGGTCTGGAATATAAAAGAACACCTCCTCAGTAGGTAGACTGATAGCAAAAAACCCCTTTTTTCCCAAGCTTTTAGTTCTATTAAGTTATAAAAAGGGTTATTGACAGAGATGTATTTTAGGGCAAAGCAAACCAGAAATGACTTGAAGTTGTTCTCATTCTTCTATACCTTCTTCCTTTTCATCCATCCCTTCTGCAGTGATTCATTAAATCCAGTTGGAGGCTGGTCACTAGAGGTGATCCCAGGGTTCAGTGCTGGGTCCAGTCCTGCTCAATATCTTTATTAGTGACCTGGACGAAGGGATCAAGTGCACCCTTAGCAAGTTTGCAGATGACACCAAGCTGGGTGCAAATGTTGATCTGCTTGAAGGAAGGGAGGCACTGCAAAGAGATCTGGACAGGCTGGATCGATGGGCTGAGACCAATGGGATGAGGTTTAAGAAGACCAAATGCCAAGACCTGTACCTGGGACACAACAACCTCCTGCAACGTTACAGGCTTGGGGAAAACTGGCTGGAGAGCTGCCTGGAGGAGAAGGACCTAGGGGTGTTGGTTGACAACCAGCTGAACATGAGCCAGCAGTGTGCCCATGTGGCCAAGAGGGCCAATGGCATCTTGGCCTGTATCAGAAACAGCGTTGTCAGTGGGACCAGGGAAGTGATTGTGCCCCTGTGCTCAGCACTGGTGAGGCCGCACCTCGAGTACTGTGTTCAGTTTTGGGCCCCTCACTACAAGAAGGACATTGAGGTGTTGGAGCGTGTCCAGAGAAAGGCATCGAGGCTGGTGAGGGGGCTGGAGAACAAGTCCTATGAGGAGCGGCTGAGGAAACTGAGGTTGTTTAGTTTGGAGAAGAGGAGGCTGAGGGAAGACCTCATCACTGTCTATGGCTGCCTGAAAGGGGGCTGTGGGAGAGTGAGTGTTGGTCTCTTCTCTCAAGTGACAGGTGATAGGACAAGGGGAAACGGCCATAAGTTGTGCCAGGAGAGGTTCAGACTAGATATTAGGAAAAATTTCTTTACTGAAGGGGTGGTCACGCACTGGAACAGCTGCCCAGGGAGGTATTTGAGTCACCATCCCTGGATGTGTTTAAAAAACGGGTAGATGAGTTTTTGAGGGACATGGTTTAGTGGATGATGGGTGCGGTTGGACTCAGTGATCTCAGAGGTCTTTTCCAACAGGAAGATTCTATGATTCTATGATTCTGAGTAATACTTGGTACAGCAATTTCAACATGGCATTAATTTATATTGCAAATACATGAACATTTGAGAACCTGGATAGATAATGAAAGTTCTGACAGACCCATATGTATTACAAGCCCTAACTGACTCTGTGGTATTGCATTATTTAATGGTTTCCATTCCGTCTTGAGGTTCAAGCTGTGCATTGCATCAGACTGTCACAAGAAAAATGGTATAATAATGGAAAAGCAATGAAGTGAAAAGAGCTTTGTTGTACCTCAGTCTGAAATTCCCCTCAGCCCGCATGCTGTATTTAGTGTGTTTCTGCATGACTAGTAACAGGGTTGATTGGGAGCCAAAAAGGTGGTGCTGGGAATAGTCAGGTGGTGAAAATGAGCGTTTAGTGATTTACACCATCTGCACATCCTGTTGGGATATGCTATGTGTCCTCTCCCAGATGAAAGTTAATTCCAGAAGTGGATCTGTGGCCTTTTTCTCATAGAAACATCTTGCCGTAAATCATTAGAAAGCCTGAGTAATCTCTTTCATTGTTAAATTATGATGCCTAGGATGAGTTAAAATTATATCCATGGTTGAAAATCTAGTTTCATTTTGTGTCTCTAGTGGATTGAAAGGCCCATTCCTCCATGCTAAATTTCCTAAATGCCTCACTGAATGCAGAGGAAGTACGCAGTTATAGCTGAAACCACAGCATAATCCCTGGCTTTTTTACCATTTCCTGCCTTTCTGCTGCAAAGGGCACTGAGCAGCATCGGGGACTCCGTGTCACCTGGCAGTAGGGCTTTTACCATACCTACACTACTGGTTTGTCTTATTTTGAACCTGGAGGGCTGCTTCCATTCTTTGTTGATTACTTGCTTATTTCCTAAATTTTTCTACACATGATAGTAAATCTTACAGTCTCTCATTTGCTGAGAATGGGACTGAGAGGAGTTTCTTGTATGCATCCCACCAGGCTGCAGTGATGCTGTAACAGCCTTGGGCATGTCCTCACCTCCTCAAGGACTGCAGTGCAGAGTGCCCTTAGTTAATGTTGGTCCAGGTTAGCCCATCACAGCCCTGAAGTGAGTGAAGGCAGTGGGTCAGGAAGGGGTCCAGCAGAGGTGTGCTTCCTCCCTCGTGCCAGCTCTCACAGCAGCCCAGGACTTTCTGTACCACTCACTTTAGTGCTTTGGGGATTCACTTTTCTTGAGATGGAGCTGATGTCTCTTTGCAGTGGTGTAGCTGAGCATTCACCCTTGTGCCAGGGTATGCCTGGGTAAGCTTGGACCCTCCAGGTAAATGCACCTGCAAGAAATGGTTTTCCTCTTTCTGCCCTGAACTTCCGTTTTCCCATTGTAGACAGGTGAATCATCTCAAACAGAAACTGTCTCTGAGGAGAACAAGAGCCTGATGTGGATCCTGCTGAAGCAGCTGAGGCCTGGTATGGACCTCTCACGGGTGGTGCTACCCACCTTCATCCTGGAGCCACGCTCGTTCCTTAACAAACTCTCCGATTACTACTACCATGCTGACCTGCTTTCCCAGTAAGCAGAGCACAGAACATGCCCAGCGTGGGCACTTTTCTGACATTTGTCAAAATATGTTATGGTGTTAGTGTGGTGCTGGCTGGAGTGTGTTTGTGTGTTTGAAAGACTCCCCAAAAATACCCAGGTCACTGGATTCAATGTAAATCAAGCCAGGAGCCAGCTGCAGTGACCTTTTAAAGAAGGACTGCTGCCAGTAAGAGGCAAGGAAAACAATTAAATGTAGACAAACCTACCTTTGCATATGCGCATGTTTGCCAGCATTGGCTGGAACTGGTGAGGATTCAGCTCATGCTTTTGAGCATCTCACAACAGAGTTGTGCCACCTTCCGGTGTACTCGTGTTCAGAGGGGGAATAGGACAGAGAGCAAATAGAATTGTCAAGCACTTCTTCCCACAAAAGCAAATAATTTTATTGGTTGATAACAAATAAGAATCATATTTTAACACCATCAATGAGAGAGACCTGATGGGAGCAGCAGAGTAGAAAATAGAAAATTCTGCGCTTGCAAGTAGTTCTTGGTAAGATATGCCTGGTGTGTTTTAAAACAGTGTGTGCAATATTCAAGTAGGAGCACTAGTTAATCATGTTTATTCCACTGCCTCTGGGTAGTTTTAGAATTGTGGTATTTTCAAGCTTTGTTTGTGGTTTTTGTAAAATCTGAGGTTAAGGAAATGATTCTCCTCAGTGCTGACATCTAAGAGGTTTGGGAGTTTCATTAAATAAACCTCTTTGTGGTATAGATGATCTTTCTAAATGAATGTTGAAAGAACTTATGCAGGTTGATTTTTAAATCTAACTAAATGGTTGGAAATACCAGGAACTCTGTTGTTAGTGTTTACTTTCTACTTCATCTTTGAGTGGGGAAGGGTTGGATGAGATGACCTTAAGAAGTCCTTTCCAATCTAAATTATTATATGACATCTCAGAGTATTGAAAGAGGCCACGTAGCCCCTCAACCTTAAAGATGTTTCAAGGAATAGGGAAACAAAGAAAAAGGGAGAAAACAAGAACTGTCTTTGTTTTTGGTGGCTTAAGTATTATTGATTTTATGACTTTCACTGTACTACTAGCTGTAACTAAATGCTAGTATGATTGGCAGTCTCACACTAAGACACTCAAATGTCCAAACAAACCAGAAAATTGATTAGGCTTTTTGCTGGAGTGCAAAGGCAAGGGGTGCCACTTTTTAAGAGTTTGTGTGTGTTGTATGATGTACATTACTAAAAAAATTGTTTCTCCTGGCAGACACTTTTCACTGGCAGCAGCACAGATTTATTTCCCTTTACTACTGGGGAAATACTATTGAAATTAATGATGTTGTACCACTATGAAATGAATGTGATGTGTGAACAGTATGAAAAACACTTCATGTCCTGTCCTGCAGGGCTGTCCTTGAAGATGATCCATACAGTCGAATGAAGCAAGTTTTGAGGTGGTATCTGTCCGGCTTCTATAAGAAGCCAAAGGTAAAAAAATGCATGAAGTTGGGATTGTAACCAGGCATTGAAATCTTCTGCTGTGGTTGTGTGTTTCTTTATTGCCTTTCTTTTGACAGTTTATCTCTCTATTGTTCAGACAACTTTGACCATGACTTTTAAAACTTAAGTTGCATTTGGTTTCAGAGTAGATATTGAGTGCAAAATAACGTTATCAACCTCAGAGCTTTTGCATTGGACAGTTAGAAGGCAGCACTAGTCGTCAATAAATAACATGTCCTTGGATGCAAGATTTCTCCCTTCACTGTCAGCAGTCTCCTTTTTTCAGGTGTGTTAGTTACCGTAGTGCTATGTTTCGACATCAATATGCACCTCCTGCATATAGTAGCAAAAATAATAAAGTTTTATCATCTTGTAAAACTTTGATCAGGCAGTATCGCATATTAAGTTGGTGAGAATAGCAGATGAATCTGTGGCTCAGATTAAAAGGTTAGATTAAGAGGATATATGTAACCAGTAGTTCAGCTTGCGTTCTTGTGATTGACTTAGTTTAAAACTAAAGAAATTATCTTGTTTTGTGACCATTTCTGTAGCGTTGGATTGCAAGTCTTCATTTGTAGCAGGTTTTGATTACTTTGTTTTTCAGGGAATAAAAAAGCCATACAACCCTATTCTGGGAGAGACGTTTCGCTGCTGTTGGTTTCACCCTCAGACAAACAGTCACACATTTTACATAGCAGAACAGGTAAGTTGCTCAGGTGTTGCAAACAGCACTTGCACCTCCACACTTAGGAACATGCTCGTCATCTTATCCTAGGAAAGGACCTTGGAGTATTGTGTAAGCATCCACAGTGGGACATGGGGTAAACTGGCTGTTGATCATTTTCTTTTTACATTTACAGAGATTAAGTGAGCTTTGGTGGACACTCAAGACATAAACCCGGCTCTCCCATATATAACATTAACACCTTCCATAAAGATCTTTCCATGGGATTCTGCCCTACTGTTTCCTACTATTAATAAAATGTGTTTTGTGTTGTCTCTGTCAAAAGGGACATAAAGCATGTAACCAAATTGTGTTTTCCTTCCTGTCTAAACTTTCTATAATGATTTTAAAGGGATTCAGTTGAGGGCTTATCTCTATGTCTTTGAGCAAAGGTCACAAGTAAACTGGCTTGACAAAATTTAGTTTGAGATTTACAGTATTAATGAAGGGATCGGAGGATCGTTGTGGACTTTGGTACAGGGACTCCCTGTGTCACATACATTTTTTCCCTATTTAATCAAAAAGTTTTTATTTTGTTTTATTTTATTTCAGCCACCGCATCCATTTTATGGAGGTTATTCAGATGCTGCCAAATACTTCTTCACTGTCATTTATTGCACTGAAAATCTGACAGTGTACCTGTTGACCTAAAGTGATCTCAAATGCACAAGGACAAGAAAATTCAGGGTGGGGGAGAAGGTTTACATGTATGTTCCCTGCTTTAACATTGAGGGTAATGGTATAGATGAGGCTTAGAGGACTCTGCTCAGTCCTGTGGTCTCCATCGCACGCTTTCCCTGGAGCATGTGTGAAACAACATGCATGCACCCACCACTTTGCTTAGCCTGTAAAGACTGCTGAAAATGACCTGTGCCCTATTTTTCTTCTAGGTCTCCCATCATCCACCAGTGTCAGCTTTTCATGTCAGCAATAGGAAGGATGGATTCTGCATTACTGGCAGCATTCTAGCTAGGTCCAAGTTTTATGGTAAGGCATTAAGCCTAGGCATCTTCCAGGCAACATTGTGGCATTGGTTTTGGGTTGTTTTTCAGTCACTACTGAGTGTGCCAAGAGTTAAGAATAAAGAAATGCTTAAGAGGACCACCACCAGGACAGCCTAATTCCTTGTCTTGGCTCACCTGGGTTTTCCCCATTTACACCATTTCAGTGGGAGGTCACACTGATGTTAAAAAAAAAAAAAAAATCAGAAAAATTGCGAGTTTTAAAAACATGGTTTTCAGAAAGCAAAGGTTCATGAGAATGTATGAGCTGCCAGACTACTTGGCATGTGCTCACGGATGCGTCATTTTATAGCTATCTGATCATCCAGCTGACTTCTGCAAAAGTCTCTGTGTAAATGTAGCAATTTATCTGTCTCTCAGATTTCTGAGTTGAACACTAGAGCTTTAGAATATCCTCCAATCTTTTAATGTCGAGACAGCACAACTGCAGGCTCTGAAACAGTGTTGCTACTTGAAATCAGTTTTTTGTTTAGGCAGACACGTCGTAAGTACTATCCTGTGGTAAAGGTATTTGCTGAAACACTTGTAAATAGTCATTGCTGTCCTTCTGGCAATTTTATTTGTTATTTGGGATCATACACAATCAGAAAAGTTGTGTGAACAGAAGGACCTGAAAAACTTGTAAGCACTGGAACTGCTTTCTGCAACCCGCTAATGACTTACTTAATCTACTGCCCCTTCTGCAACAGGGCCTGAATGCCAGAGCAAATATGAGATGCAAAGCAGAGAAATCATTAGAAGTGCCTGACTCCAGTAGAAAGTGATTTGCAGGGTCCTGAGTTATTAGAATTCTGTAGCTCTTCTTTCATTCATGACCTACATTTACATGGAAATATTTTTCTAAAGGAGGATGAGTAACTGAGTATAACATGCAGGTTTTAATATATACATATTTATTCTTTTAAATTCCAGGTAACTCACTTTCTGCCCTGTTGGATGGGAAAGCAAAGCTTACATTTCTAAACAGGGAGGAAGAGTATATAATTACTATGCCATATGCCCACTGTAAAGGTAAGTTATGACTATTCAAATAGGAAACAAACAGAAAGAGTACTCTAATGGTATCTCACTGACAAACTTTGCCATGGCTCTCTTCTTCCCTTTCAAATACCTGGCACTGCAAGGACTGATAATTCCAGGGAGAAGTTGCTCCACACATGAGTCATAGTGCTCAGCAGCAGACTTCTAGTCCTCATTGAAGTCTTTTTAATTTGTCTGTGCAGAGCTGAGGGCAGAAATAGACCTATCTAAATTAGTTTTAACACTATGTGGAATCAAAAAATACTGCAGATAAAGTGAAGATGTGAAGAATAAGAGTACATTTTTAGGTTTTTAAGAACAATGTTTTCTGATGTTAACACTGAATTGTTTAATATATATTCTGACTTTTTGAGAATAAAGGAAATTCCTGACTTCTCTCCTGATTTCTTTGTTACTGTAACCATGATACTTCTTAGAGTATGAGCTGCCTCAGTGGGGCTGATACCTGTTACTGTGTGGCTTTGCTCTGTTCAACTGAATGTGCACCGAGGCATAGGGATGGCTGCTGGTTCACTGCTGTAACTTTACATTTCTCCTTAGGAAGCTAAGCATTGGTGGCATTTCAACCACAGTGGTAACATCACTCCTTCAGCAGTTTGATCCAGTTTTGATTTTTTGAATGTATTTTGTTTTGGCATGTTGACCTCTAAGTTAATATTTATGGAGGGTCTAGCTACCTGAAAACAGCAGCTTCGTTAAATCATGCCCTCTGTCAACTATTCCTTTGCATAAATCTTTCTCATGGAATTTTTGCTTTTTCTGCAAATGACCTTTTCAGAAAAGGGTAAGCATGTGTAAAAAGGAGTCCCCTACACGACTGTTAGTCTCCCAGATTCTGCTAAATCTTGTTACAGCTCCTTTCTGCCCCATCAGTCCTGTAAGAAGTGGCTGAGTTTGTTTAAGCACTAGTATAAATGAAGTTGCTGGGCAGAACTTCCCTGATTTTTCCATTCCTGCTTTCAACTTGCCACAGATGCACTATCAGCATGTGTGAGTCAAGCTGTTTCCTAGCTGGTGTAATAAATGGGGAATGTGGACTCAGGGGAGGATTGTTCGTGTTTATAGTGAAGAGCCATTTCATAGAAACTTTGCTTTCTGTCTTTTCAAAACTTCAAGCCAAGTAGCAAATTTCACAGTGTGTCAGTGAAAGCCCGTTTGAGTTGAGAAAGCACATTGCTTCCTTTGGGGCCTCTCTGAAGTCTCTTTTTTCCCTTTCAGGACTTTTATATGGTACCATGACAATGGAGCTTGGAGGGAAAGTTACCATCGACTGTGAGAAAACTAACCACAGGGCAGAACTGGAATTCAAGCTAAAGGTAAGGAATATTGTAGCCCCATTTTGAACAGGTCTCAGGCTGGCCCGTGCACTCCAGGCAAGGTTTGACCATAGGCACCATATCATTTATGTACTAGCAATGTATGCATGGACGCGGGGTGACCTACCCTGAGAGGAGGCATCATCCTGCAGCCAGCTCTGCCTAGCGCAGCTCGATTGCAGGCCAGGAGGCCTGAGTTTCACACATGACTTGTTCACTGCCTGCCAGCTGGCTACTACCAAGCTGTGTTCTGAATATTTGGCAGTGACAGTGTGGTTTAGGAAAGAGGTGTACAAACTACTTTGAGGCAAATTGGAATGTAGATCTTCAGTGTAGCTCTCCAGTGGCCATCACATGCATACTCTTAGCTTGCAGGTTATTACAATGAACAGTACCTTGCGTTTCTCAAGGCTTGCCTGGATGATGGGGGAAGAGCCCATTTTCAGGCAGATGATTTTGAGTAGCTGTCACACTAATGAGTTACAATGTCATTGCCTGACTGGTTCACGTGGCTATTCCCTCCCCTAGAAAGCCTGGTGATGCAAGCTTACGGCATGCAGACAGATGGAGACATCTCTGAGCATTCCTGTAGTTCTATGTGTTAAAATTTGAGAGGGAAGGTGATGACCTGTAACTTTTCTTGGACAGATAATTTTCTTTCTAAGGAGCATCCGCTTCTCTTCTGTTCCAACAAACAATTTCTTGTCCGTGCATAAAATGAAGGATCTGGAACTGAGAGCCTTTAGAGTTGCAACCTTAGCCAACGTAAATGTGAGACATTACTAGAGTTGGGGGTCTTTTGCAAACTGTGTTTTTTCTGGGGTCAATAATAATTTTATGTCTTTATTTTCCCTTACAAAGTGAGCTGTTTCCCCATGGACTTTCTTAAGATGTGTATATACTTGTCTTTAAAGCCTGTTATTTCCATAGGCCTGACATATTGTGTTGAGGCTAATAGAGTATTTTCCTGACTTCAGTCGGTGTTACTGCAAATCTACAAATACTTCAGAGTTTAAAATGGAGACCCTTTTTTTTTAGCTTGAAAATAATACACATAGTCCAAACGTGACACATGTGGCTTAATTGCGTGCTCTGCTTTGAATATTTCTTAGCCACCTTTTTTAATAGAATTGTGATAAATTAAAGATAAAACTCATTACTTTGTTATTAATTTGGATATGTACCCATTCTCTGCTGGATTGCACACACTTATTCTTAAGGTACTTGTGGTTTCTTTTTTCCATGGGTGTTGTGGGAAATTTAGTTTTATATTGTTATTAAAAAAATAAGTCCTCTGCACAAACACTATTGGAAAGTAGCTGCTAAAATGTCTGAAGAAATGTGTGGTATGAATAGAAGAGCTGGCCACTTTATCACTGCTGTTTCCTGTATTTGGCAGCAGGAGGTGAGGGGAATTTTCCATTGTTCTGAGAATCTTTTCCTTGTCCCTGGAAATACCCTTTTTCTTTTTTGTTTGCTGCTGAGGAGATTTCTTCACCCTGGAGGCTTCACACAGATGCAGCTATCAGCAGTACCACACTGCTGTTGCTGTCCCATAAACAGAAAATTTCACCAACTGCATTAGTGCTGCTCCTTTTCTTTTGACAAGGCTGCAAGTATTAGGGTGCAAACTGTAATGTGATTCTGGACAATGGGAATGACTTGCCCACATACACTTAGGCCGATGTCTAGCTGACAATAAATGTATTTGCAATGAAGGCAAGGCCTTGCACTGCTGAATGTTAGTGCACCTGAAGGCTTATCTTTCATCCTGTAGTTCCTATAGTGATTTTGTTATTGCAAACAAGAAGAGGTGGGCACAATGCCCGACAGTCAAAATCTGTGTTAGAAGTCACTCCGCCAGAAATAATGGAAATCAAACAGGTTGCACTTTCCTTCCCTCCTCCTGCATCACTGTGTTAGCTTCCTTACAGTTCTCACTGTTATGATCATATTTTCTATTTCTGTTCTCCCCTAACAGCCCTTCTTCGGTGGCAGCACAAGCATTAATCAAATCTCTGGGAAGATTAAATCAGGAGAAGAAGTGTTAGCAAGTCTCAGCGGACACTGGGTAACATACAATAATCAAAGTTGCTGGCAGTTTAAGCATGTGTGGCAGCAGGGTGTGTGGGAGGGCTGGCAGCCCTTGGAAGGCTCCCTCGGTTGGCGTGGGGGCTGTGGAAACCCATGTCCTGCCCTTTCCCGCCATCCCCAGGGAGTATCCTGCTCCTTGCCTCCGTCCCCAGGGAGAGCAGGTGAGTAGAGCTTTCCAGGCCACACCTCTCAAGGTCATTTACACTTCCCTAGTCCCATCCATATACAGTGAGTAACACTTGCACGCCTGGAGCCTGAACCAAAGCTGAGACCAGTGAGGTGCATTTCCATCAAAGCCAGTGGCTCTGTATTTAGGATCCCAGGCTTAGGACAAGACCTGATGGCAGGAGACATAGTATGTCTTCTGTGTCATTGTGAAAGTCATGAGGCTTCCTTTTGTTTCGTGTTTAAAACTTCCCCAGCTATGGCAGTATAAGAAAAGAACTTCATGGTGTTTTAAATTCATTATTTTCACATCAAACCTTTATGATAGAAGGCAGTTATTCCTCTGTTCATGAGATGAAGGACTAAGAAGCAGATTCGGTAAGGGTCTATCTGTATGGGCAGCTCAGAATAGTCAGCAGAGCAGCTAGCGCCTTTGCACACCAAGGATCCACAAGTGAATCACTCAGTGGGATCCTTAAGCCAAAATCCAGCAAGAATAAAGTTGCACAGTGAAGCATGTAAACCTGGGAACCCTTGGTAACTGAGGCAAGAGCAGTGAGCCCTGGCTTTCACCTCGCCAGTTAGGTATTTTTCTTAGCTACATATAGACATCTATATTTATTACAGTTCAATTCTACTCTTTATCCAATCCACAGAAGTTACTCCTGAGATAAGGTTTATCTCATCCTATAGGAGGTATTTAAAGTGTGTCAGGTGAAATGTGCCTGAATGAAGCCTTTTCTAAAGTGAGATCATAACGGCAGTCTAGCCTTTGTTATTGAACTCCTCCCTCAGGCTTTCTGCATAAAAAGGTAATGACAATTTTGAAATTGGATATGTGGATACAAGGAGATTTGCTCTCTATGCTTTTCCATTCTGAGCTCCCTTTCCTGCAGGATAAGCTTTGGCAATTTTGAGTTGTACTGGACTGTGGTGGGTCCTGTGAACACCATCCCCAACAGCATGTGATCGAGTGGCTCCCCTGGGGTGCTGAGCCACAAAGGTGTGAGCTGCTCAGCTTCCAGCCTTCTGTGTTTGGGTTTAATCAACCTGAAAATAATTTATTCCTCCCTTGTTCTTTGTGCAGGTTGGTTGCGGTGTACAAAATTAGAATGATGTATAATAAAAGATGTTAGATGGCTTTGAAAGGGCAGCTCCATAAGCCACTGTTTGCAGTCACATGCTGTGAACAGAGTAGCTGCTCTGCAGTGGTAGCGACATTGTTTGTTCTCCTCCCTCCCTGCTGAGAGCATTGGCCTGCTCTTCTGAGATTTGCACGCTTTTCTCTGGCACTGTCCAGTTTCCTGACAGAAACCCTTGCAGCTGAAAGGCTAATTCTCTGCCTCAGGACCTGAAAACCTACCTGAATGAAGAAGGGAAGCAAATCCCAATGCTTCTCAGCCCCAGGATCAAAGCAGCAGCTGAGGGCTTGTATACCCAGATCCCTTAGAGATGCAGTAGTGTTTGGTAATGGCTGCCTGCCTCCTCGCAGGTGTAGCTAAGGAGCTCTTGGGGACCTGAGATCTGTCCTGGAACTGGCACCTGGCACGTGGCAGAGGAAGTCCTGAGGGAGACTCTGAGGAGAGAGGAGAGTCTTTGAGGGCAGAAGGAATTTCACAGATGAAGTTGTAGGAAGTGGACTTTGAGACATGCATCAAGGGACTGTGGCAGGGGAAGAAATGCAGCAGCTGAGGCACAAAAATCAGGCAGCAACAGGCAAAGCCAATAGCTATGACCTAAAAGAGGTTTGCGTGATAGTCATACCATGCCCAGGCAGCTGAACAGCACTGATGCACATGCTGTTCATCAGCTGTAATTGTCTGATTCATTCCATTTGCAGTCAGCATCGTGCTGATCGCTGTATGCTCTGTAAACTACCCCATCTGGCTCTGCAACATTGCTGTGTCTTTGAGCAGGTCTGAGAGGCAGCTTAGTTAAGCAAGGACCCAGAAGTATTGTCTGGCCAGCCTTACCAGGGAAGTGCTGCTTAACAGTTGGTTGGCAAGTAAATTGGCGAGGAATAAAAACAAATGACCCTGGGCATTTCAAAGTGCCAAGTGAAATTCCAGAGCAATAATATCCTGGCTAAATTGAAAAATATTTAAAATGTGAAAGAGTATCTCAGCTTTAGGTCTCCATTCTAGAGAGGATGCTAAGCTCTGTGTGAGATTTAAGCATTGACAAACAGAAGAAAGATTGGAAAAGGAGTTCTTGTTTATGTGTGTTGGGTGGTACCTGGGAGGAAGAGTGAGGGAAGAGCATCTTTGGGCTGCTAAGGGTACCCTTGTCTGGGGGCAAGACTAACAAAAGGGACTAGGTCCCTTTCTGATTCTTCTCTGATTAATTCGGCCAGTGTTTCCGGAATGCCTCAACTCATTCATTTTACAAACTTTCAGGAAGTGTTCAGTGAGATTTAATGGGATAGAGGAGGAAAGAAGCCTTCTAACCAAGCCCTGTGCATGATCATGATCCAGAAGCAGCTTCCGTTTGTCAGGATTATTTTCTGCCTTGTATTTTTGATTGTTATTAACCCTTTTGCTTGATATTCCTTCTCAGGATGGGGAAGTCCATATAAATGAGTTGAAAAACGGGAATGCAGAAATGTTCTGGAACCCAACCAGTGAAGTACGAAGGCAGAGACTGAAGCGCCATATTGTGCTGTTTGAAGAGCAGACAGACTTGGAGTCGGAGAGGTAAGGAGCTCCAGGAATGCTTTGCTGCTGCGTCCCCACTGGAAGTGGAACTCCAATCAGAAGGCTTCAGTTCCTTAGCACTGTCCTGGAAATGCAGTGACCGCTTTGCCTGCACTTATTACCCAGCCATTTACCTGTTTCCAGTCTATTAGCTCTGGAGTATTTCCATGAAGTATAGCTCTGAAAGAAACAGGGATCTGGGCTGAAAAATACTGGGGACTACATTTTGTCTGCTAAAATACCAGCTCTCCCTGAACTCTGGAGGTCATGAACAGAATCTTTGTAACCACTGGAACATTTTATGGAAAGGCAAGACATCAATCTGAGGTCAGAGGTCTTGTTAAGAAGAGTTGTTTTAACCACAGCCTCTTAACCTAAATGCAGGAATCATGTGGAAAATCCTGGCACAAGCAGAGCAGTAGTTGGAACCATATAACAGCATTTTGTGAGAGAATGTAATTAAACAGATATTTAACCCTGCGTCATAATCTCAACTGAGATCTCCAAGGAAGCCTGCACCAATTTTTTTAGAGTAATCTAGATTACCTAAAAATATAGTCCTGGCACATGACTGAGGAAATGGAAGGAATGACTTCCTGATGCAGTGAGCGTCCCTGAGCCAGTTCTTGAGCAAGAACAGCTGGAGCAACATCATATGGTTCTGACTTCAAACCTACTTTTCTTGCCATCTCACCAATATGGTCAGCCAGTGCCAGCTAACATCCCAAGCCAGGGCTTGCAGTTTGCTGCCTGACACTGCATTACACTGGCCACTTCCATGTGGCCATCTAAATTTGGTATTGCATCACATCACAGTAAGAAAATTCCCCATTTCATGGGTAAAGAAAGGGATTGCACGAAAATAAAAGCACACGGATATTTAATTTGTTATGAGCAATAAAATGTGTATTTGTAACTTAGTTATGCAGTTGCCATTGTCACAGAGCAGACTGCAGCTCATTGTTAATCTTCTGAAGAAGGTTCTTGTAAAGCAGAAGAGCAATCATGGTCTTGCAGACAAAGAAGCTCCATTTCTCTGTTTCGCAAGGTACTGCCAGAGCTTACTCCCTTTGCTACCTCAGAGATTACTGATGATAACATGCATCCAGGGAAAGGAGGCAAAAGGAAAGGTTCTAAAGATCCCTGACAGACATTCCACCTAGCTCCTTATTATGCTGACAGTTGCACAAATCAATTGCCATCTAATCCAGGCTGTGTTCTGCCTCAATTGCTTAGTCTTTCCTGCAGTGCTGAAAATCACCTATTTTCACAAACACAGGAAAGTCTCTGAAGCTCATACCATTTTGCAGCTCACCACGGAGGATCTCGTTGTCTGATACATGCAGCTCTTGATGGAGTAATTTGCCCTTGTCAAACAATTCTCTGTGTGTTCCTCTGAGGTTCTCAGAATTAGAGAACTCGTTATTTACACCACCACATTCCTTAGAACTGAATCCTTACAACGTGCAGTGTTCAGTCAGGCTGTTATTTTCAATCCTCCCTTCCCCACCCCCATCAGTTTGAGTTTGAATTGAGTTTCCTTCCTTTGTTTCAAGGAGAAAAGATTCATACACAGGAAAATGGGAATGACGTGTCAAACAGGACAGGAAAGTGTTCCTCTGCCTTCAGTTAATCATCAAAGAGGCTGCTTTTTTGGAAGTGTCATGTTAACATATGGTTATAGAAATATAATAAAATCATCAGCATCTCTTTTAAATTAAGAACTTCACAGCAAGCTCCAAATTAAATGCAGTAATGTATCCATATATGAAATGGAGGACTGGTATTTTGCGCAGCTGGGAGTACTGGAACAGCCTGAATCTCCAATGCCTATACTAACCAGTAACCTACTTGATAATGTTTTGGGAGGGCTAGCTGCTAATCTCAGAAGTGTTTCCACTCTCAAATGAATATTAGAGTGCTCTGATTAGAGGACCCGTGAAGAAGCCTATCACAGCTTGGCTGCAGTTAAAAATAGGCAATGATTTTTCTGTTGTAAAAGGCAGATCCTCTTCTCAGGGCAGAGGCTCAGTGAGACATCACATGGCAGACCATGAATCTTTTGGCAGCTGAAAACAAGTGCCACTGAAATCCTGTGTTTGTGCTTGCAGTTTGTGAGCACAAGTATGTGTCCATTTTTTGCAGATTGAACCAGCAACATATGAACCTGGTTGCTAATCCTATATAGAAGCACAATATTTCACGCGCAGCTGCAAGCTGTGTGCACAAATTCATTTTCCAGTGCTTCTAAACTTTAAATATAAAGTCTTTGTTTCAGGAATAGCTGTTAACACAAAAGCTCCTGAACATGAATGATTGAAAGGGAGACGTAACAGATTCTTCATTATACATCAATCACCTCTGAAGAGGCCGCTGACCTCAATGAATTGAGCATAACTGTCATACAGTTCTCACAGAGAGCACTGAAAATTTTAGTTAATATTGCAGATGATGGGGAAAGTTCCCCTGTTCTTCAGTAGATCATTGTATACAGCATTCAGTGTTGCCATTCTCATGATGTTCCTTTAATTTACAAGCAAAACTAAGGCTGACCAATTCTGTTACAGTTCCTGTGGAATATCAATACACCAGAGAAGTGTCTGCACTGAGGTCACAGCTGGCAAAATGCATTGTTGGTTTTAAGGTGGTTTAACTCACTTTCCTATTTATTTGTAGGCTTTGGCAGCACGTTACCAGTGCAATAAACAAAGGTGATCAACACAAGGCAACGCAGGAAAAATTCGTGCTGGAAGAAGAGCAGAGGAATGCCGCCCGGGAGCGGAGAGAGAATGGCACAGAGTGGAAACCACTGCTCTTCCAGCATGATGCCACGACTAACGAATGGCACTACAAATACGAGGAGTGAGTGTGGGGTTGGGGGTTATGAACAGACCTCACTGCCTGACTACCCAGGGATGCAAGCAAGGTTACAGACCTGTAATTCAGGTCCTGCCATTACCCAAAATGTGCCCTAGATTTGCTCTTCCTGAACTCCATGACATTATTAGAATACATATTACTGATACTAATTGGGAATAGCTGGAAATGAGGGCTTGGCAGTGGAAAATCTGCTATGCCATTGGTACAAATCCCTATTGCTGCAATCAAGTGTTGAGTCATTTAGCAGAGATGTTCTGCGCTATGCAAGCGGAGTTGACAACTGTGCTCTCCTCCCCTGGCAAGAAGGGTGAAGCCTCTGGAGACTGAACATCCCTCATTTATTGCTAGGAACTGTGAATGCAGAGGGAAGTACCTGTTACTCCTCACACTGCATCAGTGGAAGCTCTTGTTAGTGTCAGGAGTGAATGCCTGCCCTAATACATGTGGAATTGGTGCATTGGTCTGAACACACCTGGTGGGATTCTTACTTTTGTGATTTTTTTTCCTTTGATTTCAAAAGTTTAAGACCTTGGGATCCTTCAAATGACATTGCCCAATTTGAGAAGAATGGGATTCTTCAGACCATGGAAAAACACTTATCCACAAAGATGTCAAACCACAAAACAACATGCATAAACAATCAAATTACACGGCACAAGGTAAAAAGCCTGTTTTGGGGAATATAATATTCTTTGAGACTATTTAGATATGTGGCGCTTTTCTGCAACATTTTCATGTAAGCACAGCATGGGCTGTAAGGTTTGGTTTGGGAATATGGAACTTACAACTCCACACATGCAATATTATATCATCAATCATTATACTTGTTATACCATCATCGTTATACCTCAAATAATGATAATTCATGGTTGACATATCCTATCTATTTTGGCATTTTGTTAGTGACAGTGACTTTTATACTGGGTTTTGCACATGACTGAGCTGAATTTTACTGTTTGGTGTTTCCAAAGCAGAAGACTTCCTGTAGTAAAAATGTGAGCCAGGTTTTGGAGTACACAACTGAGATCCTGCAGCTTCAGTTTCAGTCTTTGCCATCTGCCTTTACCACTTAACTTCCTCTTATCCAAGATAAGAAACCTCTCTCCACCCTCTCCCTTAAACAGGGATGATTGATACTTTCTTAGTTCATTGCATTCGTCTTTGGAGTAATATATGTAATTCATAAAATGTTTTGTAAATGTAGAACTGCTGATCTAGCTAGATAGAACCCGTGTCACACTGAGAATCTCATATCTTATTGTGAAAATAGACTTTTCTTTTGTAATACCCTAAACCTGAACGTCTCTGAAACAATAGGAAAGTCAAGGACTGTAATTGGTTTTTAGACCCTCCAGTAAGAAGTAATTGAAACAATGTGTTTGGTTTACCCATTCAGGAAGTAGGGAGAAGCTTTCCACAGTGTGTCTAGAAATTAGGAACAAAAATTATGTGACATTTAATTCTTTCAGGTACCTTCTGAAAAATCTTACCCATTTTATTCTAAATTTTTCTTCTTTTCCGGCTTTCTCTTATGTATCTTGTTGGTGGGTGTGCTACTTGGCAAAAGAACTGTAAAATTCATCCGTAGTGCGTGTCAGCTAAAGCTACAAGAAGAATAATTTGGATGGGTGTCTTAAGGGTGTTAAGAATTGAGGAAATGCTTCTATACAGTGCATGTGTGCAATATCCTTAACTATCTGCCAGGTGTCCAGCTACCAGGAGCTGCTGAGAAAGCAAACTTCACAATTTCACAAACGTTCCCAGCACTCTGATTTATTTTGTTCAAGAGTCTTCCATTTGACAATGACCAAGTCTCTTTAATCCATCTTTTATCCACGTTTTTGGCAGAGGTCTGCCAAAGACTGCAGACGCCGCAAAACCAGTGATCAGCCGTCCAACCACAGCCAGAATACAGAGAGCAGCTGTTCAACGCCAGAGTCTGTGCAGGAGCTCTCAGATGATGATGGCAAGTATTTGGGTATCGCTGAGTCAGGCTTTAATGTTCTTCCCTTGGTACCCTATTCCTTCAGCCAATCCTTGGACATTTCCCAGCCTGGTTAATACTGTAGAGCTATAGTCCACAAGCAAACACAGAGAATGTTCTGCTTTTAGATTTTCCATACGTACTTCTACTCCCCTGTATGCCTTATGCTGTCCATGTCAACAAGGATTTTCCAACTCCTGGCACAAACATGTTTGCAAAATACACTGAAATTCCAATAGGTGCAAATTGGAATTAAGACATTAGGAAAATACACTGAGATTCCTGTCAAGAGATAGGAAACAAGGTTGCTTTCTCGTTCCCTTTTCTCAGCATTTGTTGGAGGTGACCTTGAATGTTTCAGAGATGGGGGCAGGTTCGAGCACTCCATTCCCCTGACGTCAGCTGGGAAAAAATCTGCAAAAATTGTTTCCTGAGAGCCAAGAAGGGGCCTCAGTCCAGTGTCATGGGACCTGTTCCATTGACCTGTGTCTTTGGAATAGAAGATTCTGTCCCCTTGTCTCCTTCTCCCCATCTTTCCTTGTGACAGTGTCCTCCTGGCTGTGACAGTTTGATCACAGCCAGCAATGGGCGGGGTGAAACTGGTTTGTGTTTTGTCGCTACCACCAGAGATGGTGATGCAAAACGTAATGTCCTTCAATTCTTTTCTGCAGGGTTTGAAAGCCTGTGCGCTCAATGTGGGAAAGAAATGAATCACCTGAAGGAAATTCATTCAGCTGTCTTATCCCTACAGAAAGCTCAACAGGACATACACAGGTAACTATTTTCTTTCATCAGATCAGTGATCTTAATGAGCTAAAAAGAAAGTGTGGGACTTAACTGCTTCACTGCCTTTGGAAGGTCCTTATCAGCTTGCAGGGGTGCAGTTAACAACTGTTTCAATAGGTAACCCGTTAATATACTGGAAGGAAAGGCAAAGCCAGCCCCTACTTGAAACAGTGAAGAAATCTTAGTCTTAGTCTTTCTCCTAAGACTCTCTCTATGGGGCAAAAAGCATCACTTCAGCATGTTAAGCATCTCTTGGCATTCCCAGCTGCAAAACAGCTGCAGATGTTGGGAGGGCCTGGGGAAGGTCCTGGCTATAAATAAATTTGCTAGGCAAGAAGGCGTGGGGTCTCTCTTCTCGCGGAGTATGTTATGAATTTGCTCAGTTTGCTGTAGAGATACAGGAGTGTAGTCTGAGAACTGGTCTCCATGGGTGAAAAGCACTAAATTCCCAGTTTTTATATGCATGAGGAGTGTTGTCCTGCCCTCCTGAGGTTTCAGTGGGGTAGGATCACGCATGAGGCCATTGTTTCTGGATGCTGGAGCCATCGATGAGATGGCTTTAGCTCTTCTCTGCTGCTCTTGGGGTGCTCAGGACAAGTTCTTGTATCTGGGAGGGCTAGGGCTAGGCAGGTTTGTGAGTGAGTGCTGGATGAAGAGATTTCTTGGGGTTTGTGCCAACCAGTGTGCTCTGCCCGATTCAGCAGCCAACAGAAGGAGTGTTTATTTTTGTTAAAAGGAAGGGAGGTAACATCTGCAGGGCACAGTGCTGCACCCACAAGGGTGTCTCTGAAGTACAGAGATACCTCCCAGTGTCCAAGCTCTGTGTATGTGCACACATGTGAATGCACACCTCCCTCCAACACACAAATAAATTTTACTTTCTTTTCCAGAAATCTCAGTGCTCTGAACAAAAAGTCCTTCCACGGGAAGGTCTCTTCTGAAAGCTTCCTCCTGGACTCTCGCTGTTGGTTTCTCCTCTGCATCTTTCTTACGTGTCAACTATTCATTAATTATGTCTTCAAATAAAATCACTACATTTGGCAGCAATAATGATTACTGGCTGCAGGAGGGGGGCCACTTGCACAAGGAGCCCAGTGAGACACCAAAGCACTTTAGAACCAACGCAGCAGAGGTAGAAGAAAGTTGAAAAATAAGGTTAAAAAGGGACCTAGGAACCTGCAAAACTTTGTTCCTGCAGATTGTGTCGTTTTTGCCTTTTACATGTACATCTTCAAGGACCTCTTAACCTGTATGGGCCTTAATGCTGAAGCCAAATGTAGCTTTAATTGTGCAATTTGTTTTCTATGTCTTGTCATTTTCTGATGCAATTAATAATTACCCAGCAGTATTGGTACCCCAAAAACAGTAAACACCACAGTGTTTTGGAAGGTCACGCCACTCTGGTTCATAGCTCTGTGAGTGAGGGAGTGCAGCTGGGAAGATGTAAAGAACTGGTGTCCACGGTGCCTGTCCAGCTGTACTTGACTGTGGGAGGGAGCACAATTGATCCAAAAAATCCACCCCTGGGATACTGAGTCATGACACGTTTTGTCAGCACACACAGAATGGGACCTCAGGATGTGTTTTATTTTCCATTCCACGTGACTGTAAATACGCACAATTTCCTAGAGCCATTCCTCCTTAGGAAACGGGAAGTATTCAGTGAAAGCTCCTTGTTTCATTACGGAGCTGACTGGTGTCGGGGACCGGGCCCATTGAGTGTAGTGTCAGACATGCTTGTTTGTAAACCCTGGTTACTTATTATTATTGTTATTATTTGCTATATGGCTGTTTAATAATGTCACATGCTAGCATTGTAGAGAGGAATCCACTGCCCCAAGATAGGTGAGAAGGACGGGAGTGAT
Source organism: Tapera naevia (assembly GCA_033556795.1). Classification (NCBI taxonomy): domain Eukaryota; kingdom Metazoa; phylum Chordata; class Aves; order Cuculiformes; family Neomorphidae; genus Tapera; species Tapera naevia. The sequence continues at coordinate 3,252,156 of JAUMJJ010000374.1, forward strand.
ATAGGTGTATGTGTGTTTGGTCGTAGGCACATTTATTGTTAAAGGCCAGGAAGGAGGAAGGGTTTTGCCACTGCATTGTCAACTCTGTTAATAGTCTTCCTATTTTACACCATTTTTTAAAGATTTGCAATATTTTCTGTAGAATGCAGACAATACTAAGCCTTTCTTTTCTGGCCTGAAGTAGTTCCAAGTGGTAAATACTGCTATATATACAGCCTTAAAATACTTAGTGGTGGTGCCAGTCTGGGCTATCTTTCAATGTAAACGTTTCCAAATTTTTAAGTACATTCCTTGTCATATTCCCCAGTTAGGGGAAACCTGTTTGTGCTTGATATGTTGAAATAAAACTACACACAACTTTCAATGGTAGTCTATTTGATGAATTATTTGTGTGGTTGAACTTGGTTTCATGTTTTATAAATAAACAACTCGTAAGCCATGCTTTTTAGAGGAAGAGCTACAGTAAAAGCCCTACAAGAATCTCAGACATAGGCCATAAGTTCCACAGCAATAGCATTTGGATAGTCCTCTGGCTCAAGTTCTCCATGTCTTCCAATTGTAGCAACTTCCTCAAAATAGAAAGAAAAGTGGTTGCCTTGATTTTCACTGTCATACGTGTTCATGCACAGGCTTGTCTTGGACGTAAAAAACCTTTATATTAAGGAGATAACTCGATGATAGAGAACAGATAGTTCCATAGAGAGAACCACAGCTTTCTTACATGAGCAGACAGGATAAGAGCCAGCATTTGGAAGCCAGCATTCAAGAAATAGACCACAAATACTAAAGGGTGAGAGTGACTTTGTTATTAGCAGAAGTCTCCAGAAAAGCAAAGGATTCTTCATCCTTGAGGAATCCTCCTTGAAGAATGTTAACATTGTTGATCCAGACTGTTTGCGTTTTTGAAGGACATCCTGGTCACTCCATTTTGAGGAAGTCTGACCCGTGCTACGTGTGGTGTAAAACTTGGTGAGAGTGGGTCCCCTGGCCTCTGCCTGTGAAAGAGTGTCCAGCTGCTAATAATGCCTGGCTATGCAAAGTCCTGTATGCACCTTGAAACAGTTTGTTTATAATGCTGCTCAAACACATCTGCCGATTTCCTGCTGAAACCTACCTGTTGTCCGAAAAGTCAGATTCCTTACCAGCCATGGAAATAGCCATTCTCACACACCAAGTCGGGACATTGATTTTATTACAGAGTTGCACAAGTTTAGGTGCTCGTTGGCTTTCCACAAATGAAGCACACCTGGCAGGAGTTACAAAAGTTACAAAGTGAACACGTGCCAAGTACTTTCCTCTACAAATGATTGGTTAGTGATTTACATACTATTGTAATAAAGTTACATGAGCTTGTATCAAACAAGTTCTCTACTGTGCATATTTGGTGAGTCAGGGTCTGCTCTAAAGACACTTTTCCCTGTATTTCTCTGCCGAATCGGCAATCTTGATGACAGGGCCTGATTTAATTTGTCCTCTCTGGATGTAAGCGACTGAGTGCTTTGTTCTTTTACTGAGTACAAGTTCTGCTGTTCTGTTTAATATGACAAATTTTGGTTCTTTACTGATTGCTATCCAGGTGTTCAGAACAGCACCCACTCTTTTGCAACGCTCCCTTTGAATGCTTAGGCAAGTCAGCACATCTCTGGCCTGTCAGCACAGCAGCCTCCTCACACACATCCCCCTGTGGACCATATATTTCAGTTACTGATAGGAGCCTCTCCTCTCCGTAGGGACATTTACATCTCTTGGGTACAAATATATTCTGGGTTTGAGAAATAAAAACAATGAATGGATCCCCAAACGCATCTGAACCAGAAAAGCAGTGCTGAACAGAAAATTGCCTTCCATAGGTGCAGAGTGAATGCTTGAAATTCTTTGGTTAATTTCCATTTCACCGAACTACACACCCACAGGGATTTTGCTGGGCTTTTTACTGCAGTTAAACAAAACAGACATTGTTACCATGAGAGGAGCAGTTCAGTGGAAAGAAATATTATCCTACATAAACTAATTATGCATCAGTAAAGGAAGAGTTTCCAACATTTACTGCTGCTGCCTCAGGGGATTAAAAAGTAATCCAAAAAAAGGAACAATCTTGTGCCGTTAATTTTAATCCAATTTCAACACCTGGAGGTAAATATTTCTACATGCCAGTGATGTGCCCACAGAGGATGGAAGGTATTCTTGAGGAAAACCACGGCCAGAAATGTTGTTACTTTTCTAGGAGAAATAACTGCTGGTGAAAGCTTTGAGAACCTTTTCAGGGAATTAGAAACACCAGTTTAGCACTCAATTTGTGGGTTTTGGGAAAAATTCTTCCGTCCTTTGCACCTGGTTTTCGTGCTCAGCGAGCAGCTCTTCAGGGAAAACACGTGCGGGATGGGTAGGGAGACACGAATCGGGACATGTCCTAAACACGGTTCCCTTCCGCACCTCTTAGGTGCAACGAAGCGGTGTCCCCCGGCTCCCGCACCGGCGCGCGCCCCCCTTTGTCCCGCTCCTGCTTCCCACGGGCTCCGGTGGGGGCGGGGACCCCGTCCGGCCCCGGGGCGGATAAAGCGGGGACGGCACCGCCGCCAGGGCGAGTCGGGAGGAGCGCCTCGGGCGCTGCTATGGGAGCCGGAGCGCTGGCGGGGCTGCTGCTGGGGGTGAGTCTGCGCGGGCAGGGCTCGCCCACCACCTGCTCCCCTTTTCAGACGGGAGAAACTGTTTCTCCGCGGCCGGAGGGGAGAAGCGTTGCGGGTGTTCTACCGTCCTCTTCAAGAGGCTTTAGTAAATTCCCCGAACTTTTTATTCGTGCTGCTTGAAGTTTCGGAAATCCCGAGTTAGCCCGCTCTCCCGCGGCTACGGAGAGTGGGGAAGAGAGCCGGGGAGCGGCTCGGGGGCTGCGGGCAGGTGGCGCCGCTCCCGGCTCTGCCCCGGGCGTGCTCGCTGCCGCTCTGCCTTCTCTTCCCGGGAAAAAGAAAACTACGGCTCAAGCGTGAGACCTCTCGTAGCCCTCGCGTTAGCTGCCTGCGACAGCGGTGGGTTCTCAGCTGCGCGGTTATAGGGGAGGCTTCTGTCGCTCAGAGGCAGAATCGAAAGAGCGGGAGGCGGGGAGAGGAGGTCCCGGTTCGAGCTTTGAAAGTGGCCGCTGGTGGCTATTAACTGGGGGAGCTCGGCGGCCGGGCCGTCCCGTCCCCTTCCCGCGACTTTGCCGCTTTCCCTCGCGTGTGCTGTGAGGGAGGGGCACCCGCGACACCTGGGCTGGCGCTGCTCCTCCTGCCTGGGGTGGGCATCCCGCGGGCTTCCGAAGGAAAAACAATTCCTAGTGCTCCTGTGGCGGCGGTAAGTTAGTTAGTTTGGTTAATGACTCAGCTGCTTACTCTCTGATGAAGATTGCTGAGCCAGCGAGAAATGTTGGATGCAGTCTCCGGGGCGTTTCCCCCGTTTCACAGGAGGAAGACTAACCGACCCTCCTGAATGAAAAAGATGAGTAGGGAGAAGCGAATCCCTTACACAAAGCAGAAACCCTGGCCTCTAATGTTTAGTTGCAGAGAATTAGTAAAAAGAAAATAGAAGTTTAAAGTGGAGGCAACAGTTGCTTAAAACCCATCAGGTTCTGCTCTAACCCCAGCTTTGTGATTGTAATTATAGCCGTGAATGGCACACTTAAGCAGAAATTAGTTTGGGTTTTCTTTGTGGCTTTCCATGGTTTTCCAAATGTGTTTGCAAGTCTTTACACGAAACATCTCCCCAGGTTGGTTATCTTGTCCTGGGAGGGTGAATCACTCGAATGCCTGTTTGTCTCTGCTGTAGGTTACACTGCTGACCATGCCTATAGCCAGAGCAGAGGCCTGCCAGGCCGGAGAATACTTACATGAAGGTCGCTGCTGCCTATCTTGTCCAGCAGGTAATAGCTGATACTGGCTTTTTTTGCCCATGGAGGTGACTGTCACTGTTGCTTTTTACGTTGTATCTGGTGAAAGCATAAGCCTGGTTGGAGCTGTGGTCGCCTCTTGGTGCTGTTAAGGCTGGGCTTCATTTTGAATCGAGAGCAGTAGGTTATGACTAGGAGAGGTGCGTTAGCAGCAAGCCAGGAGACCTCTGGCCATTGTTGAGGATGAAGCATTCAAAGTCAGGTGGTGGTGATTTATTTGTTTGGTCTTTTTTAAATTAGTCAGTATAAAGAATGGGCCTGGGGGATTCTGGTATTTCTATATCTGTAGGCAGCTTTAGTCTGCCTTTTTTCACCCCTCCTTCCTCAATGTATGCAAAGCTCACAAGCCTTGTGCTAAGAAGCCACCTGCTCTTAGTACTGGAGAGCTATTGAGTGTATGTAACAATAATTCTGGTGAAGAAGAAAGGTTACTAAGTGCAGTTCTATCTGGCTGCCATTCCAATTCGGAGGAGATGGCACAGGCCATGTTGGGTGACTGTGCTGCAACAGTGAATCATCCTTGTCCCCTGTGTGTCCCATCAGAGGCCTGGATGGATGCCTTGTTTGCCACTGCTCCCTTTGTGAGCAGCAAGCTGTGAACATGCCTCCTGACCCTGCGGTGCGGCTTGGTTCATGTGGTGCACTGCTCACTTGTGAGGGGGCATTGAACTTGCACCAAAAATGACTGTGTTGTAATGTCCTGTTAGTCCTCTGCCTAAATGTTCTCTTGAGACTGTTGCTGCTGTTGGTTCTCCTTTTCCACAGGTACTTATGTTGCTCAGCACTGCACTGCTCCACATTTGAGAGGAAGATGTGTTCCTTGCATTGAAGGAGAGAGTTATACTGCCCATGAGAACGGCTTGGAAGAATGTTTGTCATGCAGACAGTGCAAAGAGGGTACCAAGTACAATTTTAATGAAATCTTAACCTTTTTCCCCTTTTTAATGGGGAGAGGCTTGTCCTCTTTTTTTTTTTTCACTTCCAGTCTTTGAGAATATTGAACTCCTACTGAGGCCATAAAGGCAATATATTTATAACATTTGCATAGTTGTAGAGAGTCTCAACTTTTATATTTACGTTGTAACTTACATTTTTAGATCAGATAACTTCAAGACCCTGCACTTTGATGCATGATGCTGAATGCCAGTGCAAACAAGGATATTTCTGCCCTGCTGGCAGCTGTGAAATATGTCAGAAATGCAGTACAATGTAAGTTTGATGATGAATATAAGCGACTTTTCCTTCTAGGGAGAACTAGAGCTGTGGCCCAGGCCCAATCTATTCCAATACCTAACACATGCTATTATGTTGTAAATAATTATGCTGAAGCCATATGGCATTATTCATACATTTAAATTTTAAGGAACCAAAATATGGTTGAGGCCTAGAAAGATACAGATATTAGTATTGTTGTGCCTGTTGCTTATGGCTATAAGCTTACACTTTCAGTGTCTTCAGATTAGTACTTCCCCGTGTATGTACTTGAATGAGATTTGCAGCAGCAAGCCCAAATTTTGGGAGGCAGGAAGGAAACTGTCCATGAAAAATGCATTTATTCTGTAGGGTGTTTACTCTGCCACTTAGATGCTAACGTACATAAGCTTTGTCTCCTTTACTTCTTTTTAGTCTTGTAGTATTATCTTGGGCTGTTTAAAGGTGCACCTTTAACAAAGTCATCTGTTTACTCATGTTCTGTTTATGTCTAAGATCTGCCTAAGAAAAAACAGACCTAGGCAGAGCTGCTTTAAGCTCTGGAAATGTTGATACAACTCTGTTTTTCCATCCACTTCAGGTGTCCGGAGGGGAAAGAAATTGTGCAGAACTGCAATGCTACTGCAGACTTAGAATGTGGCTTACTCAGTCAAGGTCCGGTACACAAATACCGCTTGGCTTGATTTGTGGGTCTGTGGCTTCTGGTGAATAACATAAGAGCAGTCTGTAAAACAGTGGTTTGAACTACTGCAATAAGTTTAAGAGCTTCTGTGTTTTGGTCTGGGAATTGCTTGCTAGAGACACATTCTCTGAGGTGTTAGAGTGACAAAACATCCTAAATTTCACTTGGTGAAAAGCTACGTGTATTACCAGGATTTTCAAAGCAGTGACACTGATGCTGTTGAAGGTTATGCATAATGCAAAGAGTTCTTTCAGGTTTTCTATGAAAAGCTGCATGTGAGGGTCTTTCTCTTCTTCTGGTAGACAGTTTCTGCCAGATTAGAGGAAGAAGAAGCTAACACTACTGATGCTACGGTGCTTGAAGCTCACTATCATCTTTTGCATACTTATTTCTGCCTTTTCTTAAACATTTCTTCAGGAAGTATTGTGGAAATTGTATTGTAGCTCTGTACAGAATCCCCTGGTGCCTTTGGGATAATGGCGTGCAATGCAAACAAGTACTTGCATGTTCAGGTCAGCTGACAGTCCCAGCACCTTTTTCAGAACAAGCTGGCTGGGTTGTTGTACTAGTGATTAGCTTAGATTGTTCTCTAGGAGAGCAGGGAAGACTTGTGCTTCAGAACACCTTGTTTGGGGACTGCTTCAATACTAATCTTACTCCATTTTCCTTTGCAGGAAGAACAGATGTTTGGATTATTGTGATTATTTTGGTGGTTGGTGGTTTATTGCTGTTACTTGTAATTCAAAAGCTGAAAAATAATAAAGGTAACTGCTTGATTGTTATCCATAAGCTTTCAAGAGCTATCTTTGTTTTTCATGTTGCCTCATAGGAGACTTATTTAATGAGCTCCTCATAGGAGCTCATTATGTGATTCAATTAAGTAACTCCTGTTTAACGGAGACTAGCTTTGTTCAGTAAATAAAATGCATACATTTTAACTATGAGATTTCTTGCTTTGCTGACAGATACCTTTGCTTCAAAACAAGATTAAAGTCCTTGAAGGGGTACTTCCTATGTACTTGTATTGTGTTGGCAAAAAGTGAGAAAAATCTGTGTGAGCTCAAACATACAGGGCAAGAAGTAGCAACTAATTAGATCATTACTGTCATTCACTATGTTTGACTGTGGAGACTTCTTATACAAATTGTTGCCCTTTAATCATTTGAGCCTCCTTAACATGAATGTTATGTTTAGAAGTCCTGTGTGAATTAATTTTTTTCTTGGTAGAAATTGAGAAACTGTGCTTTTACAACTAATTCACTTAAAATAATATTGAACATTCTCAATAATTTTGAATGTTAACTTATTTCAAATAATGTCTTACTGATTGTACTGCAGTAAAGATAATTTCTGCTTTTTATATTGCAACAGCCCACAAAATGCTAAGAAATATTAGTTGGAGAGGGGGAGCTTGACAAAATAACTTAAAAACAAGCTGCATCTTGTGATTTATATTTTACTAAGCATCACTCTTTATGCCCTGTATGAAGGCACAGTGTTTGTGCAGTTTGGGGAGCTAAGGGTTGTACTCCCATGAAATGCATGACAGTTTAGGGAAACTAAATATCTTGTATTAGATCTTCGGTTTGTATTACAAAACTGTCTATGCCATATAAGTCTTGTGTGAATTCAGATATGTTTAGATGCTGCAATTTCCTAAAAATTTTAGATGTTTATCTTTTTTTCCAGGTGCTTCAACAAATAAAGATGTGCCAGGTCTGGTAAGTATGTAATGGATCAAGTGTTTACATCTGTTTTGTGCAGCTTAATAGTGCACTGCTTGACTGTACCTGATACACAGATCAGTTATTGTCTTTCTATAGACCTCTGGTGGGATGCATTCCTGTGGTGCAACAAGTTGCTATTCATACAGGGTCAGATGTTGATAGGGCCCTGATGCATTTATTAACTGCATGTGTCTATTACAGTTGGGCTTTCCAGTACTTCCCTTGGAAACATTCCACAGCCTGTGGCCAAGGTGGTTTGAAAGTGGAAATAATTAGGCTAAATGCAAGCTTTCACTTCCAGCTGTGATGCATTGATCCAATTAGTTCATTGCTGCTTTGTGTGTGACTTCCCCAGACAATTTCAGCTATTGCTTCCTTGCCTGGTGGGGTTCTAGCTTTCCTTGCATTTTGACTATAACACTATTTGTTCACAAGACTGACTTCTCTTGATCCAGGGATGTGACATGAGTCTTCCTGCCTTTGGGCTTATGTCATAAGCTACAGACTAGGACCTGGCAGTCTAATGTCTTGATCTTAGACAGACTCATAAGACAAGGTGTTCAGGACATAGCAGTTCAGAAGTACATCTCTGAAAAGAGTTTACCAAGCTAAGCCTGGTTGTTGGTTTATGTTCCACTTTAAAGCTAGGTTCACCCTGGTCAAACACTATTTTGGAACCTCACTGTGTTTCAGTCTAAAGATTATTGCTAGTCCAATATCTTACAAAGTAAATTCAAGACTAGCTTGTATCCAGCTAGTCTACCCTTAACTTTTGTAGAAAGCTATGCTCCTAACTGTACCTTGAGGCAAAAAAAGAGCTCCTTCTTTACTGAGTTAATGATGTGTAACATCAAGCTGTAAAACAAATGTCTGTCTTGAAGTGAATATAAGAAAAGCTTCCAGATTTGTCTTGTTGCATGTGTAAAGCACCACCTTCTCCCTGTTGTCTCTTGTCCCCACCCAGTGCACTCACTACTTGCCCACTGCCTGAGCTCTTATTGAATCTTACTAGCTAGACATTTCAAGTAATTAAATGCATCTCGATTATGCTGCAAATAATTTCAATTCTGTTTCTTAATCTTACAGTTCTATTAGAAAAACCACCTTAAACTCTTGTCTTTTTTAAGGTACGTAAGTGGCTCAAATACACAAGCCACCTGTGGGTTTTTGTTGGATTGTGTCTCTCTGCACGTCCTGGCCTGATTCATAGCACTTCATGTACTTGTAGAAGCTGATGAGGAAAACTGACACAAAACCCAGTCAAAACCCTGTAGCACAGAAGTAGGCAAATATAGCATCTCTTTATTTTAATAAAATGGTAGTAGAATAAAGTTTAACATCACATACATTAATGTAAGACATCACATACTTGAGTTGCAATGTCTCTGCACTTGGAGCATTTATGCTACTGTAACAAAGTTACTTGCTATGGAGAGTTATGCTGATGTAGTCCTGAGACCAAATATTTCGGCACAAACATGCTGTTTCCAAAGTACCAGTGAATTTTTACTGCTGTAAAAAAACCCCAAAAACCTGCTGATACCAGATTTCGTTCCAAAATAGAGCAGTAGCTATTAGTCGGCCATGCTATGTGCCTTCAGTTGCTCAGATACCTATTTGAGAACTATTCTGTGTAAGTAGGATCAACTTGTTTAACCTGTTTACATCCTTAAACAGAAAATGGATTTGGTGAGTGTGATTGTGAAGGGAACTACTTCACACAATCGCTACAAATCCCTGCTTATGTATGTTGGACACATGGTCATGTCACGTGGGTCACTGACCTTGTGCAAACAGAAATCCTACTGGCTTATGCTTGTAGGGGAATGGTACCTTGGCAAACACAAGTCTCATTGAAGAATTAGTGACTCCTTGCCTTCATTTTCCGCCTTAAAAAAAATTCCTGGAACTTTCAGCACTAACTGACACCCGTGAAAGGGTGGTCTGCTTTGTACTTGTCCTGTTCTTGATGACTTGAAGCTATACTCTCCAGCATATGCTTGTTTGTATTGACAATGTGAAGAATGATGCAGCTGTTCTCACTTGCTTCCCTCTTTGTACCCTCGCAAAAGCTATGTAATGTATACTGGTACTTACTGGCTTCTTGCAGCTGATTCTAGTTTGAAAATATGCTGGAAAAACTAATCCAAGATAATGCACTTACATGGAGCTGATATACCATTATCAGCTCAGCAAAAGGTTTGAGAGCATCAGCCTTGATACAGCTATAGTTCTGAGACGCGTGATGCTGTTATGTCAGCTTAGGTGCAGCAAGGCAACTTAATTTCATCCTACTGGGCAGGGGGTGGGTGGGTACTTTCCATACCTAGAGAGGACCCAACAGTGATACATGCCAGTGAAAACATTAGGAAAAGTCTGTGTTTGCTATGCAGGTAGCCTGGGACCATTACCTTGCAGTCCAGTGGGAGCAGAACAGCCAGTGACAAGGAGAGTTTAGGCTCTGAAACCATTTGAAGTTCACTTCTATAAAGGCTGTTTGTAACTTTGCCAAATCAGCAGCATTCCTATTATTTCTCTGACATCTGATAACTTCAAGTATTCTATTTTTCTTCCTCTAGCCTGTCCTTGAAGGCCTACCTGTGAAACATCTCTTTAAACGTCTTCTTCTTTACAGGAGTTTAAGGGCAGTACTGCAAGCCTCATTTTACCAGCAAGTAACACAGCTGGCCAATCACAAACTAATGTTGACTTGGAAGTGAAAACCACATCACCAGAGGAAAAGAATGTTCTGTTTTCTGAGTGTGGCACCATCCTGCATGGAGGCTGGAGACACCACGTGGAAAGGTGTTGGAGAAGGATCATTGAGTCTTCACTACCAGAAAAAAATGAGCAGGATCCTCCCTTTCATTGGAATGCCCCATCTAATGTACCAAGCAGTGGGATGCCAGCAAATCGTACGGTGTGTGTGTGAAATTACCATCACATTTTCTCTGATACATGTGTAATTTCAGTGGAGTTCTTAATTATTCCTTGAGAGATAGATGTGGTTTTGGGCTAAATGATGGGGGAGAAGAGGCTTTGCTTTAAAGATGTGATAGAAAGTATGTGAAGTGATATTTTGGGAAAACAAATTTCAGACCCTTATTTAATCCCCTCTGCCTGTCTCATCTCCCTGTTTGATATTTACACAGAAGCTATTTTTTGCAATGTCAGCAAATGTGTTGCCTTGTTGCTGCACTTTGGAGCTAGTAGTGTGTTGTTTTAGCATGCAATTTTATTTACTTAAATGCTTTCAGCTGTGCTGTGAAATCTGCTCCCTCCCCATTATTTGTGTGAGTCCTGTGGGAGACAGCCACCTAGTAGCTCAGGAATAACAATGAGTGAAGCACTTGAATATGCTGGAGTAATGTTTCAACTTTGCATTACAGGTACAAGAACCAAAATGTCAAGTAATTGTTAAAGATCTCTCTCAAAAAGGTATGTATTCCATAAATTTGCAGTACTTGGAATTTGTTTCTTTCCTGTTGACTTTAATCCAGTTAAGGAATAGAGTAGGGAGACTAATTAATACTGTTTACAGCTGTAAGGCATTCAGTTCATTGTAAAATATGTTGAAACAGGATTGTTACTACATTTGAGAGAAGTTGTAGTCCATGTGGTGAACTGTTGTACCCTAAAGCATGGCTGTCTGCACAGGAATATAATGCAGTTATGCTTTTAAGAATAAAAATGGTACTTTTAAAATATATATTTTAAACAAGTCCAGCATTGCAGCAGCATACTCGGCCTTAATGGTTGAGGTGTAGGTCAGAACAGGAGATCTTCCTGTCAAATATCCCCTCACATGGAATCCCACATCGAATCTCCATACATCTACATGTACCCAGCAAGTTGATGTGCTGGACGTCTAAGTGACAAGCTTTGTTCACGCTGGTCTTGGTGTTGCAAACCTATACCAGTAGCATAGCGAAGTGGTTAAAGCCTACTGTTGAGTTAGCCCTATTAAGCTAAAGATGTGCAGGCCAACATAGTCTTCCTCAAACACCTTTACTGAATGGTGTCTTCTCTTAGGAGACTACTTTTGGGATTTGTAGACTGTTACCTTTAGTTTCTTTCAGAATCACAGAGTAGAAAGCCTAATTACCCTACTGCACCTTGGGTGCCAAATCCAGCCTTCTTGCTGATGTTTGATCTCTGCATGTATTGGCTGAAAATTAATGGGGAAACGTGAATGTTGGCTATGAAAAAAGCCTGTATTTTAGAACACAAGTTGATGTGTGTTATGTGTTTTTCCTTTCAGAACTGAGATATTGCTTTGGGACCTTTATAAATGAAGTACCACCAAAAAAATGGAAGCAGCTTATGGAAACTCATCTGCAGGAAAATGATATTGTTAAAATTATTTATGACTTTCCTAATGATGTAGAAGAGCAATCTTACCAGATGCTTCTCACCTGGAAGAAGACACTGGGAGAGAAGCAATGTATTATTAAGTTACTGGATGAGTTAAGGTATCTTGATACCAAGACTTACGATAATGTATTGAACACCTTAAAAAGTCATAACATTATAAATAAGTTGGAAGCTACAGATTAATGTTTATGAACTTCAAAATGCTCCTGTGTACATACATATGTCTACAAACTTCCTGTAAATGAGGACATTAACAAACTGCTAGTAAGAGTGATGGCGTGGACTTGATGTCCTCCTCACCTTCTTGTGGGAGACTGGAAGTGGTTTAACACCATTGGTGTTAACATGGACTCTGGTTGTGAAGTTCACACTAATGTCCTTTGAGTTGTGTGGTGATAAACTCGGGTGCCGGCTGCCAGCTCTTCCTTTCTGTGAGGTGAGACTGTGCTGCATGAGCCCAGGTGGTGGGAATGATGAGGCTGCTGCTATTTTTTGAGAGGATTGCAATGCTTTGGTTTCTGATGCGGTTGTGTTGTTTTGTTTTGTTTTGGTACGCTCACAACTGTTATGTTTGAAGCACAGCAATAAAAGCCTGGTGGATCCAGAAGCTGGAATTGACTCTGGGCCCTTCTTGGGAACGGATGGGAGGTGAGAGTGATACTGAAAATGCCAGCAAATAAACTAAGACTCATGTTAGAATTTTATAAAGCAGCATCCTCTATTTCAGCTCTGGGTGCGTAAGGGAATATCTTCAATCAATCATGTGCAATGAGACAAGAACAGATTACAGAATATAAATCCAACTTACAGGCATATCTATTAGTTTTCCCAGAAATATTATGCATATTTTATTACTTTCCAAAGACTGATTGCACCTTTGGAGCCAGTTCTGTCTGACCTTGCATTTTACAGAATCACAGAACAATTTGAACTGGAAGGGTCCCACAAGGATCATTGAGTCCAACTCGTGTCCCTGCATAGGACAACCCCAACATTCATGCTGTGTGTCTGAGTGCATTGTCCAAATGCTTCTTGAATGTTGTTAGGCTTGGCACCATGACTGCTTCCCTAGGGATCTATTCCACTGCTCCACCACCCTCAGAGTGAAGAACTTTTTTCCAATATCCAACCTAAATCTCCACTGGCATATCTTCCTGCCATTCCCTCAAATTTTAGATGGGGAAAAACTACAGAGTGGCTTATAGAAAAAGATGCATCTATTGAGCACATATACTTAACACAAGCTGTTATCATTTCTCCTTGAAGAGTAAGAAATCAGTTTTTCTCTAGAAAAACACTGTTTGAAATAAAAATATGCTATATTCTGTCTAACTTGCAAAAAATAGCTACCCAGATAGAACTTTACTTTAGCCTAAATCAAAATATTCCTGTTTGGAATTGGGGAACCTTATGGGGCTGAGATGCAGCAGCATTTGACTGCAGTCTAGGCACATCCCACCCCTTCACAGAGATCCTGAGTGCATGTGTGTCTTGGGGAAGAAAATGCCGAGAAGAAAATGATGAGCTGAAAAGGTTGAAGGGGATTAGAATCTAGAATGGTGTAAAAATGCAACTGATCTTCTTCTGTTCACAAACCAAGGGATTTGGTTTGTGGCTGAGGCTGGCCAGTTGAAGTAGTACTGTGCGGTTTAAACATGCATTTATAATGTTCATTAGCCATTAGCAGAATAATCAGAGAATCATAGAATGGTTGGGTTTGAAAAGACTCTAAAAATCATCTGGTTTTAACTCCCCTGCCACGGGCAGAGACACCTCCACCACTAGGCCAAGCTGCTCCAAGCCCCATCCAACCTGGCCTTGAACAATTCCAGGGAAGGGACATCCACAACCTCCCTGGGCAACCTGTGCCAGTGTCTCACCACCCTCATTGTGAAGAATTTCTTCCTAATATCTAACCTAAATATTCCCACTTCCAGTTTAAATACATACAACTGTACTTCACAGCAGATTTTATTTTCTGCATACAAGATGCATGTGCTTTACTGACATTAACATTATGTACATTTTCAAAGGTAAATACTGACAAACTTGGAAAAAAACCTACCAGACCTTTCTGTTGCTCCAGATATGTTTGTTCCTCAGAAAGAGGAACATAAATATAAAAATATAAAGAAAAGATGTTTTAACTCTTAAATAAGGAATGGAACCTGGTCTAATGGCCATACCATGAACCTAAGTGTTGTGAGAATAGAAGTGTCACAGTATGACCTTCTGCAGGTCACCTTGAGGTTTAAGATTACTGGATGAATATATTTCTGCATATGGGACACTTAGCTGTTACAAGCAGGTGAGGTTTTGTTTAGGATTTCATTAACTTTAGTTCATTTAGGATCAACTGCCAGTGAAACCTGTTATTAGGAAACAGAGAAGCCTCAGTGCAGATATAATGTAACCACATGACATCAAAAAGGTTATTAACTCTAGGTTAAAGTGTCATGTCAAAAACATCATTCGTGAAAAATGAGCAATATATAGCTCTATTACCTCATGGCAAAGCAATTCAGAAAACGTATTTCAGTTTGAAACCCTTTGTTAATTCTCTGAACAGGTAATTCGGTTACAGAGCACTCGAGGTAATAATCCGTGTTCTCCCCCCTGTGTAAAGGTCACACACAACTCGTACTGCACAGCAGATAGTGTTACTTTTTGTAAGAGTAACTCCTTGTATCAGTAGCAACGGCTGCGCCTGAGGGGGGTTGAGCTCCTGCCTGGGGATGTGGTGGGGAGAGCCCCGAGGAGGCGGGGGAGCCCCGCGCGAGCCCCGCCCACTTGGCGGGAAGGCGGGGCGGGGCTTCCCCTGTTGCCGTGGTGACGCGGGGCGCCCGTCGGAAGTAGCGTAGGGGCGGGGCGGCACTTCCGGGCGCGCGGTTGCATCAGCTCGGGAGCGAGAGGAGGAGGAGGCAGCAGCGCGATGGCAGCGGCCGCCGCCGAGCAGGGTAAGACCGCACCTGGCGCCGCGGAGGCCCGGCGGGACGAGGCAGAGGGCCCGGCGGGGTTGTCACGGTTGGGCGGGGGCGGGTGTCGCGCTGTCAGGTGGCGTCGGGGCGGGAAGTGGTGGCAGAGGGGCGTGAGGCGGCGGCCTGGGGACCTGCGGCGGCGGGGGTGGTCCTCTCGCTTCCCAACGTCGCAGGCCCAGGTGAAATCGGCCCCTCCACACCCACTGCTGGGTGGCTGCCCTTGGGGACGCCACCTGTCTCCCTCAGTCCCACGTAAGCAGGTCCTGATGCCACTTCAGGGTGGAGGAGCTTGAAGTGAAGCTTGCAACCGGGTTTATATGTGCTTAACATAGTGGGAAATGGGGATCTGTAGGTGCCGGTCACACCTGCCGCCTGGTGCTTATAGATCAGAGGGCCTCTGGTGCCTTTGCAAGACCGTGGGAGATGATCCATATCGTGCCTTTGCCTCTAATGTAAAGGTTTATGATGGCACATGGTTTATTTATGGAAAAAAAGAAGTCTGGGAATGGCTGTTCTCCAGCTTGATGGGTTCAAAGAGATGATAGGTAGCTGCCAGACCACTTAGTCAGTTGTGTGCTTATCACTGCATCGTCTGCTGTCTTTCACCTGCCTCTGTCTCCCTTACCATCTTTCCTAGTTGTCTGTTCTCCCTTGAACTCATGTCTGAACTGCTTGACTTTTCTGGTCATATTTTAATGATGGGAGAAGGGCCGGGGTAGTCCTATAATTTTTGGCAGTACTGTAGTGAATGGAAACTTGGAATACCAGTCATACAAGTATGAAATACCATGATGGTATGTAAGTGCTTGGAAGTTTCTGTCATTCCACTTAAAGATCTGTGGATTCAAAAAACTTTGCCCCTTTTTCCTTGTTACTGAAAGTTACTTTTCTCTTTGTTCATCACAAGTAATGTTCTTATGTAAGGAAATTCAGAAGCATTTACTGTTGTCAAGGGACAGGCTTTTTCAGATATGTTTTCAGTGTTTTAGTTAGGGTGAGGAGGGGAGAAAAAGCCCATCAAAGGCTCAGTTCAGGTGCGCTTTAATAAACTGCTTAGGTAGGTTTATTGTTGGGCAAATAGTATTTGCTTTTTGCTTGAAATGTAATCGTTATATCCAGTTTCAGTTCAGTAGAAGTGGAACTCGCAGGGATAAAGTGACTAGGACTGACAAGCTCTTCCTTGGTTGGGTACTCCTGTCTCAAAAATCCCTGCTCTGCTAAAAGCATCTTAATCTTTCTGTGTGAGTCTTGAAAAGTCCTTTGTTTCTCTGTGTGTATGCTGTGTTTTGCATAGATGGGATAACTGCTTTGGTTCTGCTTTTCTGAAATTTTTACAGAAAAGGATAATTTCTCTTGTCTGAGCAGGTAGCTGGACTTCCTTCCAAAGCTACCGGAGTGGTCAGCTGGTGTGATAAATGGCCAGTTTGGAGCAGTATTAATAATGAGACATGTTATGCTTGTCTTTTATGAGTTGCTTTAAATTTGTGAAAGCCAAATTGAAGAGTAATGATGTCTTAAAATATTCCGAAACGTCTTAAGATTTCTTCTCAGAGAATGTCTCCGTGGAATCCCAGCATATTTCAGTTGTCATCTAATTATGGCTGACAAGGTTAGCACGTTCAGGGAAGTCCAGGAGACGTAATTTTTCCCTGAAGCGAAGTTACTCCATATTTTTGTGTCAGCTAGTTTACTGCCTACTTTATGGCTCCTCTGTGTTTGCTTTGCTGTGAACACCTTCAAGGAACAGAGAATTTTGTTTTCAAGTTAATAGAAGTGCGAAATTTACATCAGATTTGATATTGTGTGGGTTACACATCTTGAATAAACTTTAAAAGGTATTTTATGTGCAAATAAAATGTAGAAGTGATCTTAGACCTTTGAATCTGTGTGCTGCTGCAGTCTTGGAGACAAAGTCCCAGGGTCTTTTAGTAGTCTCCGAAGCACTCCATGCACAAAAAGGAGAATATGTGACAACTATATTGCCCGAAGAGATCGTGCGCTGGAAACTATTGTATGAGAACTGCATTGATTAATGTCTACGATGGAAATTCTTTGAAACAACTTTTTAATACGGGAGCATATTACATTATTAACATTCATTCATGTTATTTTTCTACCTCTCCGATACTTGTGCTCAGTGCTTGTTTTTTGAATGGAGTTGCTGTTGAATGGTATGATTTGATGTTTACGGATCATTCCATTTCCATGAGTTAATATTCTGTGTTATGCAACAGCTCTGTAGTACTGCTTTTCTGTTGTCAAGAAGACACTTTGTCTTCTTGCATCTGAGTAGTAGCAACTGTAATTTTTATTCTGTTTTGGGAGGAGAAAGAAATGCAGTCTGAGAGAAGGGCTATTTCTTAGCCTGGTTTCCTAAGGCAACAGGGACAAAACAAGTCAGACCTATCTATGTCCATTGGCCCTTCTTCCTCAATAGTTTTTTTAATCCATTGGTTGGTATTAAGCACGTTTACAGTGGGCTGCCTCTAGCACACAGTCTGAGCAAAGATGGGTGGGAGCTGTATGGGAGGACAGGGGTGCTGAAGTGTGTGAGGAGAGGGGATTGAGGACTTAGAATGTATCAGGAAATACTTCATTGGGAGTGTGTGATGAATTAAAGGCATTGTGAGACACTGAGGGTGCAGAATATAAATGACAGAAAACAAGATGCTGTATATCTACTACTCTTGTTTTTAGTAGTGATATGTGAGTTGCACTGATCAGTCAGCACTCTTTTACAAGCAAGTTTGCTGTGTTTATCTCTGCATCTGACCGCATCACAGAGTAGCACACGTGTGCTAGCTGTAAGCTAGCTGTCATGGTTTGAAAAGTAGCTGTCAGTCTAGAAAAGGAAGTTTAGAGCTCAGCACAGCCTGTGGAACCAATGTGGGAAACACACATTGGTACAGTGAGCCTGCAGGGAGCTTGGGACTGCTGTGGCACCACTGCTGCTGTGCCCTGAGAAACCCTGTCAACAGCTGCTCAGGTGTGTTCATGCTGTACTGCACTTGCTGTGGTGTGTGGTCATGGATGTGACTTTAGGCTGAATTTGAGTCAGTGATCAGCCTAAGTGTGAAGACATCCTCCTTTACATCCCCTGGGCTAATTGGTTTCTTTGATATATTACACTACCAAGTCTGCTGTTGCTCTTGCAACTAGACATAATGTCAAACTTTATAATTTCAGGTATTAATGTGCGTGCCAAGATTGTTCAAAGTAATTTTGGCTGCTCTGCTTATCAGGGGTTGGCTGGTACTGTCATTCACAGGCAGTATTTGCAATCTCTCCTCACCAAAATTAGCTTGTATGAGTTCTGTCATCCTTCTTGTATTTGTATGTAAGTTTGTGTAATTCCCCTTTTAGATTGGTTTACAGATGTGGTTGGAAAGCACTTACATTGTTTCAGATACACTGACTTGCCTCCCATTAGCAGCCTGGTGTGTGAATGTCGTAATAGCCCTAATAATACTTTACAAATTGAGCATTCCTTTCCTTACAATAGGTCTTTAAAGATCTTTTCTTTGAGATATAGTTTTGTTTTTACACAGATCATTCCTGTAATACTCTTTTTTTTTTTTGGCCTTCTCCCTCATGATTCATGGATACGAAATTCATATTCAAGGAAGACTTATGTCTTAGGTTTCCATGCTTAATGAACATAACTATATGTTTATACACATGAAATAGTTTGAAATAAAGTTCTGTGATGATAAACATCATTAAATACTTAGGAGCCTGAAAATTTTATAGTTAATTTTACTATGTGAGCTGAAGCTGAATCCTGTTCAGCTGGGTAAGGCAAGTCTGTAAGGTCTGGTTATGAACCATTATTTTATTCTCTATTATTTGTTATTCCCTATTTATATTGGTAGCCCTTGATAAAGGTTGAGACTTTAGATGAATCTGACTGTGCTTTTGTGTATGAATTTTAAATATCTTTTGTGACCTTTATTTTTTTGTAATTATTTTTAAAAATCACTGATCTTTTCTATTATTTTGGCTGGTGTGCTGCTATATCTCACACTCAGAAGAGTCAAACACAAACATGCTTGGTACCTAGCTGCCATTTCCGTGCAGGAAATGAACTGCCCATAGTCTTGACTGATGACATTTGGAAAAACTCCTCAGTTCTGCAGTTCCTCATGTCCTCTCCTAGCCATTGTTTCCCTGTCTCCTTTCATGCTTCCTTTTCCAAGATCACTGGTTTCTGAGCACCTCTATTGCTTTGGGAAGTGCTCATACAGAAGATGTCTGTACTATTGTAAGAAGCAACACTTGTGGCAGTGGCCTTTGCCTGGGTTTGGGAGCAGGAACAGGTGTTCTTCTACTGTCTCTCTCATTTTATTGGGCTATGACCTTGACTACATCTTAAATTACCTTCTTGGCAGACTACCTAAGCAGTATATCAGCTTAATGTTTATACAGTATGAAAGGAGTTACAAATGTTGGATCATTACAGGAAAATATAAATGCTAGGTTTACCTAACATCAACGCAAGCCCAGGTGCTGTAACCTCTGCAGTGCCTCATGCCCACTGACTTGCACAGGGCCTGCTGTTACTGTGAGCATGCTCACCAAGGCAAAGAGCCTTTCGCTGCTTACTCCACATCCCTGCACTGATAAAAATGAAACATAATTGAACCTGCTTTGCCTGTATACCAAATAAATCACGGAATTGAAAAATTGTGAAGAAGGAGCATTAGCTAATATCCTTTCTGTTCATTTGTATAGATCTTACTAATTTTAAATATTATGTGTCTGAGAAGAGAAGGTGATGTAGGAGAAATATGGAAATACATAGCATCAGCTTGAAGTTTGAGTTGTTCAAGCAAGTGGGAGTAACTGATCATCATGCTGGGACCCTGATTGTGGGCACCAGTCCTGCAATAATTTAAAGATATGTTTGACTTCAGTAGACGTATTCACAGCCTGTCAATATGTATAAAATTAATCATATTAAATATTTGCCAGATGAATGTTTTAGCAGTGTGGAAGAGAGTGACTGATGAAGTTTGCTATGTGAAGAATTTTCTCCAATTTCAAGTAGATATTTCTTCATGAAAAAGACCTGTGCTTTTGTTCTTATTACTCTTTGTAAATATGCCTCCAAAAAACTGATGACAGCGTGAACATAGTCACATCAGTAGGAATTATATAGTTATTCAGTAGGTTGTAGTAAATATGTTTTTCTCAAATTTCTTGTTAGTTGCCAGAGCTTATTTAGAAGAGGAGATGTAAAGTATAAGGTCTTTTAATGCTGACCAAATGTCCTGTGCCTCTCTTTACAGCTTCCAGCTACAGTTTTATTCTGAGCATTAGTGAAGAGGAAGCCAGGGTGAAGGCTTTGAACGAGTACCTGAGCACTCGTAGTTATATCCAGGGGTTCACATTTTCACATGCAGATGTGGAGGTATTCAGAAAGTTTTCGGGGCCACCTCTGGACCAGTATATCCATGTTGTCCGGTGGTACAGACACATAGAAGCAATCTATGATGGCAGCAGTGAAAAAAATGAGCCTTGTAAACTTCAAACAAGTGAGTAATAACTGGTGGGCAGGTTATAGACTAGCAGACATTGTATTCGTTTTTATTGCTGACAGTTCCAAGTTCCCTTTTGTACTCTCTTGCCCGCTTTAAAATTTATTCTATCAACTTGTATTCAACTTGTATGAAAGTTTTCTGTGTAATTGATAGATCCTGACCTATTTGAATGTTAAAGCTCTGTTTCCACATTTCTTTGATTTTAAAATTCTGTTGGGTACAGAATTCCATTATGTGTATTTTCTTTAAAAAGCTAGCCATGGGGTTGTAAAAGAATATGTGGGTTCTGCTTGTTCCCTAAAATATCAGGAACTGCACAGTCCACTTTTTAATTTTTTCCCCTGAAAGGGTAACTAAATAGTTGTTGTGTAATATATAGATTCATAATAAAGTAAACTCTTAAGATCCTTATTAACACTGAATTTCGAAAAGAATTTTTGGAGTTCTTTTTTAACTCTGGTAATTTAAAGATTGCAAATAATTTGAGGGAATACTAACTGGTGAATCTAGGTCATTGCATAAGCATGGGTGCTGGCATTTTTGGGAGCTGCATCATTCTCCTGAGTTGTTTTCCAATGAGCTAGTCTAATTTAATTGCTTTATAGTGAGATCCTTGCTCAGGGAGTCACAAAATAATTAATAATAATAACACAGAGCTGTTGTATAGTGTTTGCAATACTACAAAAGAATGCAAAATGTCTGTCATTTTTGCTGATGGTTTTTGACTAAGATTACTCCAATGCCATCTTCTCACAGCTTCTCATCATGTGTGTTCTCAATTCCTAGCAGAGCAACAGTTAAAATCAGACTGCTGCAAGTAGATTTTGTGTGTGTGTGTGCTTGTATGCCTTTCTGCTGGTTATTGATTTCCTTTCAGTAGTAAAGGGATCTCAGCTGTACTGCTGACTCTGATAGCAGACAATGCCACAAACTACAATTTGTTTGCAGACTTTCATGAATCACTGCATCAATAAGAGAAAAGGTTACTGTTTTCTTGTTCATGAAGTCTTTGATGTTAAGTCTCTTTCTGAAGGGTTGTGTCTCGTTATCTTCACAATCTGTGTATGAATGGGAAGTCCTGAAGTGGTGTTCTGCAGCATTCTCTATGAAAATGACAAATCAATCTGCCCCACTTCTTAGACCTTGGATATTTTATTGGTCATTTTTTTGGGTGTATCAAAGGGCTCCAGGGGTGGATTAGAGCAGCCAGAGGAATACTACAGCTGGCAGAAATGTATTTGAACAGAATAAACAATCTGCCTTTTCTTTTGCCCTTGGTGTCCTTGTAGCGGATATAATGTGACACCTAGCTCATAAGCCAAGAGCTTTAGGGTGCAGTACCTTGGTTATTTTCTTATGTTTAGTGTGGTTGTAAGTAAAGAAAGCTTTACAGATTTATCTTTTATTAGACTAACCCACACAGGCTTCCTTCCCTGAGGGAGATGTTTGCCACGATTAGGCATGCCACTGTAATCTTTATGAATCAAAAAGTAAACAAATCCCTACCTTGGTATATCGTCTGTGTTTTGGATAGACTGCTCTTGAACTTGAGGAATTCTGTTCAGGATTACATCATACAATGAAATGTTTGGAGTAAACACATATTTCTGTGGATCCATAACATGGAGGTTAGATGGAGTCCAGTTGTGAGAGACAGTGCTGCAGTTAACTGCCAAAATAAGGAAAGAAGATATTATTCAAAAAAGGAAGATGAGGAAGAGATTAAATTTCTTATACCATGGATGCTTGTATTACTTAAAGGTTTTCTGCCAAAGTATTCATACGAAGGTTATCAGGGAAACAGAGTTCATGAAGAGCACTCTGAGATGCAGGATCAGAAAGGTGTTTTTTTTTTTTTGTTGGAGCAAATACTTTGTATAATATTCTAATTGCAGTTCGAATGCATACCGAGAGAATTCCTGAAGAGAGTGCTATGTGTATTAAGCTGGCAACCTTGCTATATTTTTTTTTAAAATGTACTGGTTTGCTTTCAATGATAGTTAATGAGAGAGTTAGATAAACATCATTACAGCTGTAAGCAGTCCTTTGCAGAGCAAACTGCAACTCTTTGACAGATGACACACTCATGCTTTTGTTTGAAAAAACACAAGTTTAACAATTATGTTTTTTCTTTAAAAATGAAAAGGAAAAAATGCAAGAATACTATAACTAATACTACACTGAGTTTTATCTACTTTAATGGCAGAACTTAGCCTCTTTCTGAATTGGGGCATAATTGTGGTAACTGAGTGTGTTCAAAAATGCCTGTGTACATAGCAACAATGTATGATAAAAAGCTGAGGTTCTTTCTAAACCTTTCTGCATCTCACTCAGAGTACACACACTCTGTCAATATTGGCTCTAGAGACTAACTCTGATCTCCGGAGATATTTTTGCAAATTCTGTATGAGATGTGTGAAATGCCATCACAGTAAAATCAATAGCATTGCAGAAAGCCCAGGACTGCTGTAACACTTTAATAATTCATTAGATTTCATGCCTTGGCTGAATTGCTCTCAATTTTATAGCCTCTTCCTTCCTGTTACTTCTATCAAAAGTTAATAGAAATGGGAGATCAAAGAGTAGTAAATAAACTAGATAGAAATAATTTGCTTTGGTTTTACTGGCTTTGTAGGAAGCTCTAATAAGGGTAATTGGATTACTAGGATTGGAGCTACTTTGTCTAATTATATGTGGGTTTTGTTGTTGTGTTTTTTTTTTTTAATAACTTAATGATGTGATAAGGAGAGAATGTTATATTGCAAGTCTGTTTGTGGAAAGTGTCTTTTCAGTTAACTTTAAACTGTTTTTCCCCTAGGTAAAGTCAAGCGTGTGCAGCCCCCCTGGTCTCCACCTGAAGGCACAAAACACTCTAGGCTCTGCCTCTACAACAGCCTGACTCGCAATAAGGTGACTAAATGAAAGAAAAATGGAGATTTCCATAGAAACACAAATAGAGAAGTCATCTAATGTTTGTTTCTGGGTAGACAGGTTCTGGCTTGTATTTCATGGAATGTTAGCAAGCAAGTGTCAGAGATGCTGTGTCAGTTAAGTGTGTTTGCTGAGGCAAATGTTGTAATATAAACAATAAATATACACACACTTTTAGGTATGTATGTGGATATTGTGTGATATAGAGTTCACAGTTGCAAGTTATCATCTTGCAAAATAGCCAGTTGTTCAACAGTAATACATATAAGTATAAGCAATGTGATCAGAATAAAATTGCAGTTTCTTTCTTTAGACGTTTAGAGAAACAGCGTGGTCAGCAGGACCAGGGAAGTGATTGTGCCCCTGTGCTCAGCACTGGTGAGGCCACACCTCGAGTACTGTGTTCAGTTCTGCGCCCCTCAGTGCAAGAAGGACGTTGAGGTGCTGGAGCGTGTCCAGAGAAGGGTGATGAGGCTGGTGAGGGGGCTGGAGAACAAGTTCTAGGAGGAGTGGCTGAGGGAACTGGGGTTGTTTGGCTTGGAGAAGAGGAGGCTGAGGGGAGACCTCATTGCTGTCTACAACTCCCTGAAGGAGGTTGTAGCGAGGTGGGTGCTGGTCTCTTCTTGCAAGTAACAAGAGATAGGACAAGAGGAAATGGCCATGGGTTGCACCAGGGGAGGTTTAGATTAAACATCAGGAAAAATTTCTTCACTGAAACGGTGGTCAGGCATTGGAACAGCTGCCCAGGGAGGTGGTGGAGTCGCCATCCCTGGAGCTGTTTAAAAGGCAGGTAGATGAGTTGCTTAGGAACATAGTTTAGTAAGGGGACAGGTACGGTTGGACTCAATCTCAGAGGTCTTTTCCAACGAGATGATTCTATGATTCTATGTTGTCTGAGTGAAAAACAAAAAAGTCTCCCCAATTATATTATTGTAATACAAACTGGTAAAACTTCCTGTCTTGTTTGAATGCCTTTTGGGAAAGACAGTAAATATTAAGAATACTAATGTAATATGGGATATAGTATCCAAGATTGTGTGAAATTATACATCGTAACCTTTTTCATTGCAAAAGAAACTCTGATCTTCGTCTTGAATTATTCCCTGCCTAGTCCAAATCTTTATAATCTGATATCTTGATTGGTAAGTGTGGAGATAGCGTAAGCAGCCACATCTTGTTATCTCTCTTACATGATAAAGCTAGCAGTAATCTTTTCTTACTGTAAAACTGGGAGTAGAAGAACTGTTCCTTTTTTTTGTAATTATAATTCATATTTTCACATTCTAATCTCCAAATGTGGTGTTACTGGCCTGAGATCATGTCTTCAATTTCTTCTGATCACTGTACCTTCCCCTTCAATTAAGGAAATATTTCAGCCTCAGAATGGAAAAAAGGTCTTGTGGTATTGCTGTGGTCCAACAGTTTATGATGCTTCTCACATGGGACATGCCAGGTACTGCAGTTCCTTATTTTGATATAGGTAATAATAGTGCCTATTGGAAGCAAAAGATTAGTAGAATAAGATACTTTATTTAGATGGCCGTATTACTAGAAAATAGCCACGTTAGACTCAACACTTGAGATTTAAGATTAAAGGCATGTTACAATATTATGTCATTGTGTGTTTAAAAAAAAATGGATGAGGGAAAATTAAAACTGCTGTAAAATTTAATTCTGAGATTAAAGTAGTTTGTGCATAGAATAGAAATAGACTTGACATATTCACTGAAAACACTCCTTTGTATTTTATGGTTTTAGGTCATACATCTCATTTGATATCTTGAGAAGAATCTTGAGGGATTATTTTAAATATGACATCTTCTATTGTATGAATATTACAGATATTGATGATAAGGTAAAGGCTTTTTAAATTGCAATATAAAATACTGTACTTTGAGCATGGAAATCAGAGAGCTGTGTGTAATTGCCGTTTGATAAGCCAAGACAAATCTTACACTTACTAACTGACATACATTTTTGTACACAATTTTATTGCTTTTTTTCATTTTTTAGCATTCCTATGGTAGCAAAGACTGTATTCTTGAATAGAAATGAGTATTGTCATAAATAATGAAGACTAAGCATTTATAGAGAAAACTTATTTATTTGCCTGTTGTTGAGATACCTAATGAACTGTTTAATAATTAACTGTAGCTGATTAACTATATATGTTGTGTTTAATTTATAGTACTAAATGTAATTCTTGTAGCTTGCTAAATTTACAGGGATTCTGAAATGCCTTTGATATGCAGATTTTATTTGCACTTTCAATAGCTATGTGTTGCTTCACAAAAATATTTTTATGTTTCTGCTGCGTAGATCATCAAGAGAGCACGACAAAATTACCTTTTTGAACGGTATAGAGAGAACAAATTGGTGCCAGATCAGCTCCTTGAAGATGTTAAAACTGCCTCAGAGGTGGGTGTGGTATTTGATCCCTCCTAATGTCTTAGGTTCTTACTCAATAGTGTAGCAAAGCATCTAAAACGTGCTTCTGACTTATGCTAACTCCTTAAACTTTTTGCATGTTTCAGATATTCTATTGAACTGGTACCACACAAATTAGAAATGTTCTTGGAACTGCACATCGCTTTGATTTTTTTCCATTGTTTTAGAATTGACAAGAACTGTGTGTATAAAAACATGCCTGATTTTTATGTCCATGTAACTTGTTTCTGAGTGCATATATGTTGTTGTTGGAGTATTGGGGAAAAAGCTTAAAAGCATCTGAATATTCGTGTTATACTTCAAGCTTTAAAAATAACCCTTTAAAATGGTTTTTAAGCGGTGGTATGTCCTTAATCTTTTAAAGCTTGTGAGATTTCTCTTTTTTAACACTGATGGCCTTGGAAAGAGCAAAAAGTCTCCAAAGCTTTAGGGATTTAATTAATTGTGTATGCTGGACTGAAGGTGGGGGAAGGTGATTCTCTGGTCATATTTAGAACTACAGATCACAAAGAGATTATCAGTCTAATGAGTGGAATACAGGCCTGGGAATAGGAGGCCTGGAAATTTTGTCCAGCTATGGTTGCTTGACATACTTTCTAAGCATAGCATTTAATCTCTCTGTGTTTCACATTAAAACATCTCCTTTTCAGATTTGTGATAATTAGCTGTGTAATTAAGTGATCAATTGCATAGAAAATGAACATTACTAAACAGTAATGAAGATGCAGTAATTTACATAAAGTCTTTCTGAAAATCTGAATTTAGATGGAGACTTAACTCTTTTGACTGTACCTTTATTTCTGATGAGAAGTATGTTTCAGAAGTTTGATATCAAAGCTTTTTATATGGCATAATGTAGCTAAGATAATATACTGTCTGTGGAACATAGTGCTACTGTAATGCAAGGTGTTTTCTAATTTTTTTTTTTAATGGTAGCTCTTTTCAGTTAAATTAAATGAGACAACAGACCCAGATAAAAAGCAAATGTTGGAAAGAATTCAAAATGCAGTGAAGTCTGCTTTTGACCCTCTACAAAAAGCTGTGCAAGCACAACTCCCTGCAGAAGAGATCAACAGATGTCATGAGGTCAGTTTGAGCTCCTTTTTAAGTTTTCTTTGGCTTGTAATTGTTAGGAATTTTAAAAATAATATTTAGGTTGTAGAAATTCCCTGAAACGTTATGGAAATGTTTATTCATAAAAAGAGAAACGGTGGGCCTGAGGACTTTTTAGTACTTTGCATTCAATACAGGAAAATTGATCCTCGAATTCAACTATATAGTTTTTCAGTGCTGTTTTCAATGACTTTTGGGTTTTTTCCTCCCACTGTAATAATTACTCAGTTATTTTTACCTTTCCAGTAGGGATTTTTTTCTTGCATATATTTAGAGTTTCTCTTTGCCTTTTTTGTCCTGATGAATTAGTTTCAGTGTACATTACTGAACATTCATTTATGACATTTCAGTGCTGGTGGCAGTTTTCTACACAAATGTTTCCATCTCTAAGCAGAGAAGAAAATACATCCCCCCAAAATTATTCTCAGGATAATTTTTATCCAAAGACCATTACCTTTAGTGACAATAATCCTGTTGACTTTATCGGGCTTTTGTACTGTCCCAGTAACCAAGTCAGTTAATATATCTGCTGTCTTTTAGTAATTGTTTTTCCACATGAAACTTCTTTTCTTTCAGATTATTTGTGATAATTACTGTAGGAAGCACGGGTTATACAGTTCCTTCATGAAGACTCCCTAAATTATCATTTAGAAAAAAGTCCAGCTATTCTAATATCCCATGCCTATATAAGAGTGTATATTGACCTAACAGAATTTTAAAACCAACTAAAGTCAAAGCAGTCATACCTTCTTGGCTACATTCTAATGTAAAAATTGTCATATTTTAATATAAGGCTGAAATGTATCCCTGCTGATGTTCAAATTAATCTTGCAAACACTTTTAAACTTTATGCACGGTATGGCTTCTCTTAGGATTATCCAATAGTAATTAGAGTTATAGTACAACTGCAGGTCCCATATGATATTTATGCAATAGTTTCAGATGCCTATTTAAGTGATTGATGTTAAAACAGATATCACTTATCAGTTTAGCTTCCTTCATCTGTTTGTTCCATCCATATTTATGAAGGGCAATATGATAAAAATCTGGTAGAAGCATGGGTTATTCTGCATTCATAGCCAAGTGTCTTTTTCCTCAAGCAAACTTCTCTGTTCAGAATAAGAGCCTTCTGCGGAGCTGAAACAGGGCAAGTCTTTGATTAGTTGCATTTGCAATTATTGTTTTATAGATACTGTTGGAAGAAGCCAAAGATTTGCTGTCTGACTGGTTGGATACAAAATTTGGCAGCCAAGTGACCGACAATTCTATATTCTCAAAACTCCCCAAATTCTGGGAAGGGGAATTTCATAAAGATATGGAAGCGCTCAATGTACGTAAGCAAACTGTTTTCTGTCCTGAAAGTGTATGTGCCATGCTCATAATACCCAGAATGCAATTTAGGTCCTCAATAGCTTTCAAAAACCTCATATTTCAACCTTACTGATAAAGTATTTCCTTTAATGTGAATAAGTAGCTGTTAAATTAGCATCTGTTCTGTTTCCATCCCAATCTTAAATCTATTGTGCGTGTTACCAGAGCCAGTTAACTGGTGATAAAGTTTGACATGTGCACTCAATCCCTTCCCCTTGGTGTAACATGGGCTTGTAATCATCAACTGAGCCAGATGTTTGAGATGGAGTGTATTAGCTGCACAAGAGAGCCCTGCCAGCCTGAGCATTTAGACTGACTACTTACCAATCTTCATCCACTACAAAAATTATGAGAGGATAGCAATCATGGACAGATTTGTCTGTTGCAGATAAAATGCCCTGTCACATGAAAGAGTTCAGAACAGTGAACGTTTATTTACCTGCAGATCAGAGGGGCTTATTGCCTGTTCTGTCAGAAGTGCAGTAAGTGGAAGAGCTGACATCTCCTGCAGTGGTTTATTGGTAACATGGCTTTAAAGCAGGGGTGTCAAACTCGCATCTCCTGCTGTTCGGCAGCTCGGTGCTGCCGTGTAGAGACAGGGTGCTGGGCTGGATAAAACAAGGTGGAGGGCTGGATTTGGCCTGCGGGCTGTGAGTTTGACACCCCTGCCTTAAAGGCTGAGAAAAAAAATGGCCACAGCACATTGTTTCGGAGCAGAAAGCTGGAAAGAAGAGTCTTAGGTTCTAGTGTTGTTTGATTTTGATCCGACTTTTTAACTAATGTATAATATGTATATTTAGTGCGTATTCACATGTGCATAAATATTTATATAAAATACAAAATTCTGCTTTTTATCTATAGGTTTTACCTCCAGATGTTTTAACACGGGTTAGTGAATATGTGCCAGAAATTGTGGATTTTGTAAAAAAGATTGTGGATAATGGTTACGGGTAAGTTTGCTACTGGATGCTTTTGTTGTGTGCTTATACTGTACCAGAGCTAGAATGACTGCTTTCAGCACTTAGCTGTAAACCATTTTCTGTTTTCATATGCAATAGTAGTCTTTTCCAGAAGCAGTGTTTCATCAAACAAAGAAATTTCAGGTTCTTTTGCAAAAGACCTGTTATTTCTCATGTGATGAAAATGTGCTATTCTGTAGTCCTTATGATGTCTTGAAAGAGAGAAGCTAGATTATTGAAGTCATCGGGTGAAATCCTCATTCATTAAAATAAATAGTCACAGTCCCATTCACTTGAGCTGTATGTGACTCCTGGCCTTCAACAAGGGGTTTCAAAAATGGATGACTGAGTAGATGGCTAGAAATCAGTTGTAAATAATATAAGTTAAAAAAAAGGTCATGAACTGTTTTTCTGCTGTTGTCTTGTATTTGTGAAAATCAAGCTAATGCTTTAGAAGTTCCTATCATGATTGCAGTCTGAAATTTTTCAGTTACCTTTCTGTTAATAGCCTCAATTTTTCAACATGTATGTATTTTTATTTTGAAAAAAGCAAACCTGTGGTTCAGCCTGCCATAATTTCTTTTGCATGTTTTTCCTTTAAACCTGCATTTTAAAGCTTAGCCTCACCAAAGTCATCTTTACAACACTGAACTGTACCATACTGTTTATGATTTCACTAGAGAACTTAAGGCGGTGATCTGGGGGATAAAATTCACTGAAGTCTTGGTAGAAAGCTTGATAAATAATGATCTTTAACTTTTCAGGTATGTGTCCAATGGATCTGTATACTTTGATACTATGAAGTTTGATTCCAGTAAAAAACACTCCTATGCTAAGTTGGTTCCTGAAGCTGTAGGCGATCAAAAGGCTCTTCAAGAGGGTGAAGGTAAAAGGAAGAAATAATATTTAAGTTGCTGAAGAAACTGATGATGTATTGATCTCTTCAGTTGATTTCGCTGACATTTAGATTAAAGTTGGGCAGAGTTGAATGTTTACCTGCTGCACTACTTTTACTAGTAAACTTCTTTTCCAGAATTTTGTAGCTCAAGACAGCGCTTTCCTGAAAATTTTTAATTGGAAAATACTAAGAAATGTTAATCGTTCTAGTTTGGGGTTTTGGGTTGTGGGCTTTTGTTTCTTTGATTTTTTTTTTTTTTTTTTTTTAATCAGAATTGTGAATAGCTCAGTCATTTGACTGCAGCCCAGTTACTTGACTCTTCATCTGGCTCAAAGTACAAGGAGCAAAGACTTGAAGCTGGATCTTCCACGTGCCAGGTGAAAGCTTTCCTCACCAGGCTGTGGTTAGTTCATGACAAATATTTGGGTTTCGCTTTCATACAGAGAAATCGTTTTACTTTGTAAACCTTATTGTGTGGAACTAAATCCAAATATAGATTTCTTTGAGTTGAGCCGTAGCAGAGGAGCAGTTTAAAATGCTTAAGAAACCAGATTCGTTAGTTGTCTGCGCCCTAAGGTTGTACAGTTTTCATAGCAAATCATCCACAAAATCTATCAGAAGAATATTAAAAAGTTTTTATATAACAGTCATAGTAAGTAAAACTAGCAATATTTGAGACATGCAGCTTAAATCTTCTATATGCATGTGAAATGACAGGTGCTAGCTTAAAGCACCATCTTTCTGGTAACATGAATGTACTATTTCCACCATGTAACCAGTCACTTTTGTTGAATTGTTGTGTCCTTTTGCAAATAGGAAGAGATGCTGAGTGTGTACTGTAACTAACCAAGAGTATGCATATGTCACATTATTGCTTGTCAGCTTAGCTGCTGTGACCCATTGGTGGTGATTATGACAGATAATGTCATTTTGACCATTACAGCCAGGAGAAATGCTAAGCTTTGAAAGTTGCAAATAATGTAAATAAAAGCATAATAACTTTTATATTCAAAGTGATAATGGTAGATATTCTAAACCATTGAGAGTGCAGGTATTTCAAACTGTACTTCAAAGTTAATTGACAAGTTTAACCTTGACAATTTTGTCTTTACTCTGTATTGGATTCTTATGCAGTAAGTGGTATTGTTAACAACTTTTAGTCTTGGAATACCAGAAATAGTAAATTCCTTGTGTTTTAAAGATGTTATAATGAGAGGACCACCTAAGTGATCATAAGGAGCTAACAGCAAATAACGTGTCTGTGATGGTAACAAAAAGATAGCTATTGAACAACTAACAGCACTCTGTGCAGCAGCTAAGATTAAAAGTGGAAGAAATAACCTAGTATTGAGTTGTGTGTGCAGACTAAGACAATCCTAGTCTTAATTTGGTTCATTCTAACTTGACTGGACTGATTCTGCAGTCTTACTTGTCCAAGTCTATAAGGGGCTTGTTTCTATATTTCTTTTTCTTTAACTTCAGTATTTGAATTGGGCCTGCAGAGAGAATGTACAGGAATCTCACGCCAAAACTTGGAAAGTAGTGCAGCTGATACTTGTTGTCAGTTTCTCTCTTTCTCTCTCTCTCTGTCTTTCTCTCTCTCTCTCTCTGTCTTTCTCTCTCTCTCTCTCTGTCTTTCTCTCTCTCTCTCTGTCTTTCTCTCTCTCTCTGTCTTTCTCTCTCTCTCTCTGTCTTTCTCTCTCTCTCTCTCTGTCTTTCTCTCTCTCTCTCTCTGTCTTTCTCTCTCTCTCTCTCTGTCTTTCTCTCTCTCTCTCTGTCTTTCTCTCTCTCTCTCTCTCTGTCTTTCTC